>CM045996.1:94389657-95100650 GCA_025175895.1 Wurfbainia villosa
GCAAGGAGTGGTGAATCCTTTATAGGCTATTCAAACACCTTCGATCACTTCGACTTATACCCAATCATCTCGGGTCCACATCTCCTTAGAGATGCTTGCTTAATATGTCAAAGCATAAGTCTTTATGATCAAGATGACTTGAATACCGCAAGTCAAAGGAACATCGCACCTAAGTTGCAGTAAGAACTTCATTGACATATCTATATATGCAGAGAACCATATGAAGTCTTACGGCTGGTCACTCCAATGAACTAGTTACCATAACTAGCATCCACGATTAACTCCGGACATCACAATGTCTCCAGCCAGTGAGAATCAGCTGCTTGGATACACCAAGGAGTATACCTCGTGCTAGTCTCGACAGAATCAATGGTGTCCAAATCCATTAATTCATCGACTAGGGATAATTCCGATACATCACAATTACACATGTTGAGATACTCACTAGTTGTGATCCAATCACAAATTCTCTCATGCTGTGAATCGTATCGCTCATTGAATTTAGTTCAACAAAACCAATTAACTCTCTTGACTTACCTAATTTATTTATCCTGCTCAACTTCTATACATGCCCGACGTACTCTACCTAATGTTCCTTACGAGATGACATCAATCCTTTGGTGCATAAGGTTGGAATCCGTCAATCTAGCGGCCCCTACCAGCCCATCCTCGGCCCATCGTAAGATAGGTAAATCACGGTAGGCCTTTGACCCTTGAGACTAGTAACTAGCGTATGGAGGGACAATACCCTTGCATTTGCGAGGGATTGACTCGTTGTCCTATGATGCACCGTTTGCATGCGCTAGCCACTAGGCCCTTTCCGCAGGGGCAAAAAAATAATAACATCAGTCCTCAATCCTATTTAAGATTGCAACCAAATCGAGTCAAATCACCTTTTACTAAACAAACATTTAGAGTTTGTTCAAGCTTGTTTATTTAAAATAATCTTAGCACTCAAACTTTTCATTAAGCTCAACAAAAATTATTACATCTATAATTTATTTTAAACACCGATCTAATAAAAATATATTATTTTAATTTTAATATAAAATTTAAAAACAAAATCAAAATCAAAATTTGTGCAAGTTAATAAAGAAGTTTATTCATAAACTATTTCATAAAATTTGCTTATAAATATTATTAACCAAACTTTAGTCTTGCTTAAACTTATTTATAATTTATTTTAAGTATCAAATGAATATAAATAAGTTGTTATCTAACATAGAACAAAAGTTGTTCATAAACATCATATTCATATTCACTATATACTTTATCCTACCAAGTAAATAATCTCATAAGTAGACAAGCAAAAAGCAAACCTACAAATTATAGAAAAAGAAAAAGTATTGTAATGCAAGAGCAAGCATGCAAGACTTACATAACAATGAATTTAGAACGGCATCAGCAAAATACGACATCATGAAAACTGCAATATTAATAGAAAAACTCAGATTCAGTTGAATTTAATCACACCACCTTGTGCGACTGATTTACAAACAGCACCCAGAACAATCTGGGATAGAACATTGAATCCTTTTTACATCTTTCACCAAACCAAATCATTATCACTCCAACATGCATAAACACTGATTTTAGCCTCCATGTAAAACACCTTTTGACAGCAAATCTTGATATTAAGATGAGATGTAGCAACTATAATATACAGATGATTTTATCATCTCCAATCATTTCTTTAAAGCAGTTTGTTCGTGTAGAACATCCTCGGATATTTCAATGGAAGTAGATGTTTCTGGATAGTTAACAGTTGATTCTGGTTTGAACATCTCATTTTCTAGACTTGATAACTTCTCTTTAGAGGCTCCTTTGAGTAAACTGGTAACCTCAGGCATCTTGGGTCTCTTTTCAGGGGTTTTTTCAGCACAAATCAGTCCAACAATCACAACTCTCTTCAATTCTTCTTCTAGATAGTCTCCATTGAGTCTGGCATCTGCAACCTCTTGGTATTGCCTTTCCTTTACAAGAGGTAAAGCCCAATCTATAATCGACAGATTTTTATCTATTGGTCTTTTTCCAGAAACAAGCTCTAAAAGGAGAATTCCAAAACTATATACGTCACTGCTCTCTGACACCTTCCCAGATTTGATGTACTCAGGTGCGAGATAGCCAAGCGTACTTTTAGCATTAGTTGTCAGATGATTTGCACCATCAGGAATTAGTTTCACAAAACCAAAATCTGCAACTTGGGCCAAGAAACCTGAGTCTAGCAGAACATTGCTTGCTTTAATGTCCTGGTGGATGATAGGCGTTGCCTGTTGGTGAAGATGACTAAAACAAGAAATGGTATACATATCAATCCAAATGCACACAGACTTCAAGAGCAATCTATTTAATTTTATGAACGTACGTGATTCCCTCAGCTGTTCCTATAGCAATGGACATTCGTCTACCCCAGTCGAGGAGGCACTCATCTGAGCCATAACCATGAAGATGTGAATGCAAACTAATGTTCGGCATATAGTCATACAATATGAGGTGCTCCTGCCCTTCAGCACAATATCCTCTGAAACATAAAAGGTTCTTATGCTTCACTCTTCCCAATGTTTCAACTTTGGCAGCAAATTCTTCTTGCTCAGAGTTATTCCAAACTTTCAATCTTTTGACAGCAATCTGAAAAAGGAATGAACACATTTTTCAAATTTGAAATGGTGATCAGTAGTAAAACCAATAATTGAATCAAAAAGATCATGTCACTATGTAACTCATAAAATAGAAATCAATTATATAATAATTAAATGACAACTCAAAATTTATCAAAACATTGGTCCAATTTTGTATGTGCACCCCCTTAAGTCATCCAATGTAACCTTGGTTTTTCATAATCTCCACTTTAGTCCATCATATATTATGGTATCTAAATGATTTCTTGATTAGTTATGATCATTAAGAACATCATCATCATCGTAGAACCATTTTCCCCTCCTATTTAGTATTATCAAATATATGGACTTTATTCCTTTATTAAACAAGCCCTTATCAAACTGAACACCAAGCTTGCTCACAAACATTTGGTTCATTCACAGTCCTAAAAGAGGGTGATCCTAGCTTAGTAACTAAAAATAGATCATGAGAAATTATATAGTATTAATTTGAGACTCATAACATTGTCATGATCTCAACACGGTAATAGCTTGTCTAATATAGCTACCAAAACACAGGGTAGAGATTTTCTATTATGCTTCTTGCTTTATTGAACAAATGCATTAGCCTTCTATTGGTGGGTAAGGGTGGGTTCCATAGGAAAATGCACTATCCACTAGCTTGTCAACTCCCTTATTTGAATGCATGAGACATCTTGACTTTGGGAGAATCCAAATAATTTTTTCTACTATAAGTGGTCTTGGTCTAGGAAGTTAGTTGAATCAGAATGATAAAACAATTAAGAAAGAATTGGACTAATCTAGGCCCCGATGGAAGATTATACTCCTACCTTTCAAATAATATTAAAAACTCAATATGTATACAAAGTTTAACATATTTATGCAACCAAACGATACTTGAGACAAATCATATATTATCTCTATAGAATCTATTGCAGATTTTCTTGACAATCTTTGGTTGTGTGCTCAGTAATTCTAGCTGCTTAAGAAAAGGTTGAATTCAAACTTTTATATCCTAACAATGCTACCAATGGGCTAAACAAACCCAAGCACAGGATGGTCTTAAAAAATAATGGCACTAGCAAAGCTCAATAAATTGCTTACCTATTGCAGATTTTCTTGACAATAATATTTCGCTGTGTGTTGTAATTCTAGCTGCTTAAGAAAAGGTTGAATTCAAATTTTTATAACCTAAAACTCCTACCAGTGGGTGAACTATGAACTGAGCTAAACAAGCCCAAGCACAGGATGGTCTTAAAAATAATGGCACTAGCAAAGTTCAACACATTCCTTTTAGATATCATGTAAATTTGACAAGGAGATCACTTAATCTGTCTCCATGGCTAATATTTTTTGGAATACACCCAAATTGGTTTGATGAAACATGTTTTGTTTAATTTCAATTCAAGGATTACCTATCTATCATATCATTATCCCTCAAGTCATTTTCCTCCTTTTTCGCTGTCACATGCACTACTTCAATTAGATTTTTAACCCAGAGTGCATTATGCTTATCCATATAAGGATGAGGACATAGTGTAAGTTCTTATAAGATACCGTATATATCTCCACTATGGTATGATATTGTCCACTTTGGATCTAAGCCCTCATGGTTTTGTTTTTAGGCTTCACCCAAAAGGCCTCATGCCAATTGAGATATCTTTTGATCTTATAAGCACATGATCTTTTCCATGTTTTGCCAATGTGGGACTTTGATTGTATTCTCCATACTCCAACAATCCCCCTCTCAAACGAAGGACCATAATGAGCCCCCCCTCAAGCCTATATGTCCTCGAAGGACTTCCTCCGCTTGACATCCGATCCTTAACCCACCAGGACTTAATGTGGTTCTCTTGATCCAGACATGGGAGCTCCCCTTTTTCGTTCGAGATTCATAGCTTGACATGGAACCTAGCTCTGATACCAATTGTAAGTTCTTATAAGATCCCGTATATATCTCCACTATGGTATGATATTGTCCACTTTGGATCTAAGCCCTCATGGTTTTGTTTTTGGGCTTCACCCAAAAGGCCTCATGCCAATTGAGATATCTTTTGATCTTATAAGCACATGATCTTTTCCATGTTTTGCCAATGTGGAACTTTGATTGTAATCTCCATACTCCAACACATAGTATGAGTCTAAGCAAGCAAGAGAATTTCTTTCTAAAGGCAACTCTTTTCTTACTTATGTTGGAAAACACAAACCTTAATACAATACAATTCCTCAACTACTTTTATTTGCACAAATTTGCAGTTAAATTAAATAACACTTTAATTTGCCACCTCTTCGGACAAAAATGAAATATTAAGCAATAGCAAAACAAATATGTACTTAGTCTGATGATTAAAACAAATCAAACTGAAAAGGACTATCAGAGAAACGAGATAAGCATTAATACCGCACAAATAGAAATTAGTCACCAAAACTAATATTAGGCTTAGCAGGGAAAAACAAATAAAATATTAAAAATTAAAGTGAGAAGGTTCCCTGGAAACTATCCACAATATACCACCGAGTTAGGCTATTTGCATTTCCAAGGTCATTGAATCAATTCCAACTGCACACACTCGAAGATGTATATAATAAATTGGGCACTATTCTTTGCTAATATCATTATTGAAGATCATGGGATATGTGCAGGAGGTAAAAAGAAATCGAAAAGAGATACCACGTGACCGAAATAATCCTCCGTAGACTATGAATCATGATAAGAGCATCGATACTAATAACTAACGTTGGATGGAAGCCACAATTAAACCTGAGAACCGTCCCAGAGTTGACCCCAGTAGACGCTGCCAAATCCGCCTTCCCCTAGCTTGTTATCGTAATTGAAGTTGTTCGTTGCAGATCGCAGTTCCTTCAGAGAAAAAATTCTCCACGAGTTCGAATCCTTCCTCCTCTGCTCCTTCCTACAAATCCCAAATTACTTTTGCGATCAAACCCAACGAATCCACAAAAATCCGCAATCTATTCTCTACGATTCCAATCAAAACCAACAACGGTGCAATCTTTTGCCCATCTACCAAACAAAGTTCTCCTTTTCTTACAACAAACGCAAATCAAATCAAATTAAGGGAAAGGGCGTACCAATCGGAACACCGTCCGCAGCAGAAGAAGGACCAGAAAGGCATCTGATCCTCCAACGAAGGAACAAAGCGATGCGAAGAAAACACGGCCTCCTTTTTCCGCGCACCTCGATCGCCCAGATGAAGCTGGATCAAAGAGAGTTTCAGCGGAGGGAGGATGGGGAAGTTCGGGAGAGGCAGATCAAGCAGAAAGGAGAGAGGGACGTGAAGCGATCAACAGCGCAGCGCAGGAACCAGGGATAGAGGAACGGAGCAACAGCTCCGCTTTACAAACCCACACGAGCCTCGGCTGGCGTCGCGAAGCTCGGACACAAAATATTTTTAAAAAAATTAAAGGTTCGTCTGCTCCAGCTGTCGGTCGACTGGACGGCTGGAATTTGAAAAAAGTAGTAGGGCCCGCCCAAGCCGACGGTTGTTGTATCTCGCACGCTTTATTCTTTTGGTCGGTTTCAACCCGGCGCTCGGCGCTTACGCTTGTCTTTGTTACTAATTAACTGATCCTTTGTGAATTTTAATTTTTTTTTAAATATGATGTAATAGAAAATTTAAAATACAATTAATAATTTAGGCAATAGTTATAGCTAACAAAATTAGTAAGGTGATGTTTAGACTCTAGAACTTTGCGCAAGCACATTAAACCCCATTTGAAAATCTAAAATGTTTTATTTTTTCTTTAATAAATTAAAAATTTATAATGAAAATTATTTATTTTAGGATATAAAATAATTAATAAAGAAATCAAAAAGGAGAAAAAAAAATTCTAAAATCTTATCTGATAAAAATTTATTACCCTGTACATCTATTTTTTTATAGAAAAAAATTGATTTGAGATATTTCAGCAATAGAAAACATATTTACAAAATTCAAATCAATTTATAAAGTATGATAACTTAGAATAATACTGAAGTCATTGAAGATTTATATAGCTTGTTAAAAGAAATGATAGCGAAATTCTTATTCATTAAACATGACAAATTTTTATTTCGATGTAGATTCTTAAAAAGATTGATCACTCGTTATATTATATGTTTTTCCACAATTGTACACTAATTCTACCATGATGTATAAACATTTCTATCACTTGGTAGAACAAACCAAAGTCAATATTTACTATTTTATCCTCTTGGAAATCTTTGGCTATATCTATTTTCTCATCTTCATACTTCAAAAAGAGAACACCTAACCTTGCTTTAATACGATCAAATATAATTATGTATTGTGCCAACAAGCACAAAGAGGATAATTTGCATCGATTAAGGATTGAAAACCAAGTCAAATGATCACTCAATCACCTTACAAATAAATATCGTACAAATCATGCATAGTCGCAAAATGTTAGAACCGTCAACCTAGCGGTCCCTACCGGTCTGTCACATAGCCATTATGAGGGAGGTAAATCACAGGAGGCCCTATGAACCTTGATATGGTGACCAAGATACGTGAAAATTATCTGAATCCAGAAAAAAAATTTAGACTTCCTCCGAAATCAACACTTGGCTTATTCGCGAGCTCTGTCGTGCCTTAACCACTACGTCATCCCGGTGGAGACAAATCATGCATAGCAGTAAGGGCACACTTTAAATGCACTAAAAAATTTAAAACTTCAATTGTGATGAAAAATTATGACGAACTTGAAATATAATTAATTGCAAAAATATTTACCATCATATTTGAAAAGAAAATATTTTCATTGTAAATAAATTATCACAAAATTTTGCGATGCCAAATAGAAATCTATGACGAAAATTAATTTTGTCATAAAATCTACAATAAAAAATATTTTTGTCGCAATAATCTATGATGAAAAAAGTTTTCATCGCAAAATTTTAATCTCTTGGTGCCACCACACTAGGCATCACGAACGTTGTCACCACCATGACTAGGTCGTGGTACTTACTGTGGTGGTGCCAAGAGATTGAAATTTTGCGATGACTTTTTTTTCATTGCAGATTATTATGAAGAAAATATTCTTCAACTTAAAATTTATTTTCATCACAAAATCTAAAATTCTTAGTGTGACCATAGTGACCACCATAGTTGTGGTGCCCATTGTGGTGGCTCTAAGAGATTGGAATTTTTCCTTGAAAAATGAAAAAAAAAATATTTTCATTGCAAAAATCTATGACCGAAATTAATTTTTGTAGAAAAATAAAAAATTCTTAGCATCAATACAGTGGGCATTACGACCAAGCCATGGTGGATACCACTGCTAAGCCATGGTGGCCACTGTGGTTACCCAAACGATGCCACAATATGAATCATGGTCAGGCCATGGTGCCCACTAGCATGGACAAAATGACACCATAGTACGAACCACAGTCATCTATGATCATCATTCGTAATAGTTCTTGAGGAGTATAAAAGACAAACCCTATGCTATCACACATCTAACTTCATAAATAATTAACCATTCAATCATTATCAATATTAAATTTATGTTGTCTCTATTAATCAATAGAACTAACTATTCAATAAGATTAATGTTGGATGGAAAGCATGCTAGAGGGGAGGGGGGGGGGGGGCGATGAATAGCGAGCGTAAAATTGTTCATTTTTTTTCGTTCGTTCGTTTGATTAAAGCAAAGAAATGCACAACGAAAAAAGAAAATAAGACAAATTTATTTTTGCTTGGTTCACAATCCAGTGGTTGCTACTCCAAGGTCGCGTGATCCTTGACCGCGTACGAAGGGGCAATCCACTATAGAGTCTCCTCCTTGTTAGAGGTAGGAGACAACGATCACAAAAATAAAAGCTCGAGGATGAGGCAACAAACCTACCTCACCTCGTTACAATTAAAACCACGAATACAATAAATAAAACAAACTTGCTACTGCTGACGAAGAGATTGTAAGCTTGGCATTGCGTCGGCGTTACGACGTTAGAGCTTTGGCATTGTGGGAGCACTTTGAGAGCAAGACGGATGATCTAGGCTTCAAGTCCTCCCCTCCTTTTATAAACATGTGCCTTGGAATAAGTCCATATCCATATCCTTAATTTGTGGATCTTATCACGAGGTGACACCTTATCTTATCGCGAAGTGGCAGGGGCAAACGTTATCTTTTTTGACCTTGCATATTTGGTTGATTCGTTATCATCAATCAACTGATGCACTTCATCAGTCGATTGACATCAGTCGACTTCCATTAACCAGTAGTCGACTGCCAGTTTGGTCACTTCCCTTTAATAAGAGGTTAGCATGGAATATGGTAAATATGACGGCTCCTTACCGTCCGATCTCGACCTAAACCTTCCACTGGAAGTCTTAGTCAGATCGTCACCTACAATCGTCCCCATATAGAGGACACGACCTTACCATCTCTCTTCGCACTCGTGCTTAGCTCCGGTCTTTTATGACCTGTCATTTTGCTTCTGGTCTTCACCTGGGTTCTTCGACTCCCACGAAGTTCTTCCGGTGTCGCTCGACCACCATGGTTTCTCGACTAAAGATTATCCGGGTGTTGCTGACTTTTAGCTTAGCTTAACCATTTCTGCACACTTAAGAGTAGTTCATGAGATAACAAATGACCTTAACTTTGGGTCTTTGCCATAACCAAAAACCTAGGTTCGATTATCTGGTGCCCCTACACTAACAATCTCCCCCTTTTGATCTATGGTAAACCTACACAAAGTTAAGGGAAATTTAAAGCATAAAACAAGTAGAGTAAATGATAAATGTCTTTTCAAAAACTCCTCCTTAACCCTAGGTGAGTTTTGATAAAGATACTTTAATTTTTAAAATTAAATATTGTGTTACTCTCCCTTAACTTTCACTCTTCTCCCCCTTTTGCCATAAATCAAAAAAGTGTGGGGTGTTTATATAAAATAGAGGTTTAAAAATAACATGTTATAAGCATGCATCTAGAATTATTAAGGATAAATCAACTATGAGTCCAAGCATGCATCTAGTATTAGTTAGATAGAGTGGTACGAGGTGTGTCCCTTTTCACTAACAATTTAATAAGTTTTTTTGAAACATAATTTAATTTCTAAAATACTTATAAGTTTATTTTCAAAAAGAACTTTTTAAAGGTCTGTAATATAACCCTTAGAGTTAGTTTACTCTCCCCCTTAGTCAAATATTTGAAGTATAAGAGATTTAGGGGGCGCTAAACTTTGGCCTAGAGAGTTGTATACTTAGTATTGGCCAATCGAAGTTATAATTATTCGTTAAGTGCAATAGTTGAGAAAATAGATAGTATTTTGAAAAGATTATATTTTGTGTATATTATAATTATTCCTTAACATCTCACCCATTCTATGTGTCTCAAAAATGCGTTCATCTTATATTTTTTGTGAAATGATTTTAACTTGATTAAAGTTAGTCAACCTTGGGTTAGATTCAGATTTTAACCTTAGTTCGTCAAGTAAACTTTTCAAGAAATTAACTTCCAGCTCGTAGCGAGGCACATGGGCCTTCTTTGATCGGAACAATGACCACTTCCTTAGAGAAAGCCAAATTCAAGAAATTGATTACTTGAGTCACTTAAGATTACTTCTTGGTCTAACTAGTTTAGAATACAGCGAGGTAGCTTCAGCTAGTTCAACTTGGCCACGTGCACCAAGCTAGACACACCTTACCTAGCTTGAATACACGAGACGTTGTTTCCCTAACATATTATCATCTCGCCGCATCCTGATACTATGTTATCAAAGTTGACTAACTATTTGTCCTATCTAGCCATTCTAAAAAGTAAAACAAAATAACTAATCATGCAATGATTTTGCTAAAGAAGCGGGTATACTATTTTAGTGTTAGCTCCCCCTAGACCATTGAACCAATATGGTCTATCCACAAAGTGGACTTGATCCTGGAGAATCCAATACTTATTGGTTCTTATATGTGAGTTTAACAAAACCTTTGGGACCCATGCTTGGACTCGTTGATGACTATGATTTACGATAGACATATAAGATCTATTCGTAGTCCTTAAACTAAAGCCGAGTCTAGCTTTGTTGTACACGGTGTTGGTGTAATCAACCCAGGTCATGATTGACTGGACTCGAGTTTAACTTGAGCAGTATTTTGATGTTAGACAAAACATATGACATGTGATTGTCATGGAAAGACCAAGTGTGTAGCTTTTGCCACGTAAGTCCAAGTGTGTAGC
Organism: Wurfbainia villosa; assembly: GCA_025175895.1. Lineage (NCBI taxonomy): Eukaryota > Viridiplantae > Streptophyta > Magnoliopsida > Zingiberales > Zingiberaceae > Wurfbainia > Wurfbainia villosa. The sequence continues at coordinate 94,400,472 of CM045996.1, forward strand.
TTTGGCAGTGAAAGTCAAAGCAAGGGGCTTGACATTAGAAATCTATCATGGAGTTGGCAAGGGAAGACCAAGTGTGTAGCCTTGGCGGTGAAAGTACAATTATGAGGACTTGCCATTTGGGAAGTCCAAGGGGTGATTTGGCAATGTAAGACCAAGCGGTAGTCTTGAGAGCGTAAATCCATATGTACCTTGGCAGTGTAGACACCGAGAGCATGACAATAGCCGAAGGAAGTACCTGGAGGCTAGCGTATGGATGAACAAGTCATGGATGACTTGGAGGGATCCGTGCATGGATGAATAAGTCATGGATGACTTGGAGGGATCCGATAGGCACGAAGCTAGTAGAGGTGGCTAGAAGGCTTAGGTCTAGGCTAAGGGTGTCTTGGGTTAAACCTCATGGATGAGGTGAACTTGGCCAAGTGACTGAGGTCAAGTGTCGGATGATCAAACATGTTGTTTGAGGTTTTATTCGACGGTCAGAGGGTCAAACAACTTGTGTTTGAGGTTTTACCTGACAACAGTCGACTGGTGGTATGTTCCAGTTGACTGGTGAAAGTCGACTATTATTCGATTGTGTTATATGTCAGGGCAGTCGACTGCTAGAATTGGACAGTCAACTACCATGGGTAGCAATCAACTGCTGGTCAAGGATGCGAAAGCAGAATGCTCGATAGTCAATTGATTAGTTGGCTACAAGGCTGGCAGTTGACTAATGGTAACTGGAAGTCGATTGTCAGTGTATCCATTGGCTTGATGCCAACGTGGGTTAGGCCATTGTCTCACAACGGCTACAAGAGCAGTCGACTACCTAGTGCGAAATTAGCCTGAGACAAGCATAAAAGGAGGAGCTTGGGGAGGATTTCTACAGCGATTTTTGGGAAGATTTGGGAGGGAAATTGCTGCTGCATTCCAGACCTTCAAGAGCAAACCAAAGCAAGCTACAAGCAAAGAGTTCAAAGCAATTATTATAAAGTGTTCTTTACTTGTTTTGTTTATTGTTTTGTATTCGCTTGTATTTCATTGTATTACTTTTATAATCATTGTATGAGATTTCTCCGCCTCCGATGTGTTGTCGTGAAGGAGATTTAATAGTGCTGTGTGCACCACTAGAGCTCGTTGAGCTCGTCCCGTGGAGTAGGAACCCTAAGGTTCCGAACCATGTATATCATGTGTTTATTGTGTGTGCTTGTATATTTATTTTGTGTTTGTATTCGTATTTCCACTGCGCATACTAACGAATTGTAGAGACGAGCATGCAAGAACGATCAAAGTCCATCGAGCACGAATTGGGCTATTCAACCCCCCTTCTAGTTGGGCCATGATCCTCTAACAAGTGGTATCAGAGCGAGGAGCCTATCATCGGACTCACCATCGTGATAAGCAACACAAATGATCGACATCAACATCCACCCACCGAAGTTCGAGGGAGAATTCTCATGGTGAAGAAGAAGGATGGAGGTATACTTTGAAACCGATTTCGATACCATGCTAATCATTAAAAATGATTTTGAAGTGCCAAGGGGTGATGACAATAAGCCATTAGTAAAATCAAGATGGACCGAGGAGCAACGACAACAATTCAAAACAAACGTTAAGGTAACAAAATTGTTAATAAAATTGATACCTTACGATATTTTGTGCAAGTTAGGTGAATATGGGGATGCTAAGGAGTTGTAGGATAACTTGGTAAAATTCCACGAAAATCTCGATTCAGCTCAATCAGAGAAGGAGGCCAAGGAAGCATGTTCATCCTTTCAAGCTCAAGAAGAAGAAGGGACATCATCATCCCAAGAGCTTGAGGATTCGGAAGTTGAGAAATGCTCATCATCTGGATCGGAAGAGGTTGAAGAAGCCTCCACCTCTAGGATTGAGGGGGAGGAGTCTTCCATCCAGGAGCAAGAATGAGAAGAAGCATCTACATCCAGGAGAAGTGAAGATCAAGAGACTTCGACCACCCTAGGTAACTCAAGCATCGTAATTAAAAACAAAAAATCATATTATATGCTTTGAGTGTAGGGAAGCCTGACATTACAAGAGAAAATGCCCAAGATTGGCTAAGAAGAAAGCACCGACATCAAAAGCCAACCAAAAGTCAAAGGATGTTGGAGTCCTCGCTAGGAAAAGCGAAGAGCACATTGTGTGCTTCAAATGCAACCAAAGGGGACACTACCGAAGCCAATGCCCTAGGAAGAAGAAGGGGCAAGAAGGAGCTACACAAGTGGGGGGGAGCTTCTAAAGCAAATCCTAAGGTATATCTTAATTCACCTTCTAGTTCTAGGGTTAAAAAGCATGCTAGAAGCTATTTTAGTACTCTTGTAATTGTTAATGAAAAGCATGCTAGTAGAAATAATAGATTTTATTGTTTAGGTGCTAAGAAAGTAGATTTATCTAAGGATAAACCTAGGAACAACTCTAAACCTATTTTACCTAGGGAGAGTATTAGGAGGATAGAAGAGAATTTAGGTATTAACCTTAAGAAGAGTAGGCACATGCCTAAGAAGAAGAGTCTTTGCCAAAAGACCAATAAAAAATCAAAATTGAGAAAATTAGAATTGAAAAATCAAGCTTTGAGGTCAAGGCTTGAAAAATTGGAAAACACCCCAAAAATGACAAACTCATTTAAGGGGTCTAATGGTAAAAAATTAGGACCTAGGAGACAAGAACCGTTCAAGGGAAAGAAAGGTTTGGGACATAAATCTAAGTCCTACCACAATGTTCCATTTGATTATGGAACTAAATCTAGGTCTAGAAAAACCAAGGTTAATAGGGAAGTTATCCCTAAGATTAACCATGGTGTGTGTCTAGTAGCCAAGGGTTCTATAAAACCTAGGAAGACCACTAAGAAGGTTATTAGGGAGGCAATTCCTAAGGTTAACCTTGACAAGACCCAAATGACTAAGGCTTCAAAGCAAAAAAGGGTCATTAGGAAGGTATCTAGGGAAGTTATCCCTAGTGAATACCTTGTTAACCCAAGAAGCTCCAATAGGTATTGGGTTCCTAGGAGGGTGATCAATTCACGTTAGATGGGTTAGGGAGTGTCAACCCTAAGTGGATAGGTAGTTAATCTAATCATGGTAGAGTTGATACTTTAGGATGTGCCAATGTATTTTGAGAAGTCAAAAATTGATTAAATTGGAACAACTAGGTGTTAGGAGTGATGGTGTGCCATTTTGGGGTTTTGGTACACAAGGGGGACAGTTAGTATTAAGGCAAAATTGATTTAATTCTAATAATGGTAATTTGGGGTTAATACTTAGGTATTTTATACCTTAGTATTTTATATTTGCTATGCTTTATTTGTCTTGCCATGTCATGACATCATATTTATTTTTAATCATAAAAATGTCATGATTTATGATTTGGAATGTCATGTTATACTTAAATTAGAATCACATGTCACGACATCATGATTATTGGCACATGCTTATCTATGTATCATCTATGTCATGATCATTATTCATGCATTAATTAAAATTGAGTTAAGGACAATGACATAATTTGAAGTCCCATGCATAAGGGAATCAAATAGTGTTGCCTAGCAAAATGCATGAGACCCTAAATAACAAAAACCCACATCTCACATGAACACTTGACTTATATGTGTTTCATACACTTAGATACAAGTGAGATATTTAGGAAAATGAATTTGAGGTTTTAAAATCATTTTGAAAAACATTGGTGAAGTCTATCTTTTGATAACAATCACCATTGAATGAGGTGATACAAAGTAGGGTTAAACATTGAAAATTTCAATGGTTTTGAACTTTGTGTCAATCTCACTAGTTTATCGGTATTTTAATTTCTAACTATTTTTCATCCATAATGATTGTTATAAGTAATGTACGTATGAATTTTCAAGATTTTTCAAAATACATATTTTTACTTATGATTTTTGGAATTTTGGATTCTGAAATCTGATTTTTGCACAATGCAAAAATCAGTCGACTGCCATGACTGGCGTTAACGGCAATCGACTGGTGACTTAAGAGTCGACTGCCAGAGCTGATTTTGAATAAACAAGGTTTTTTAGACCCATGTTCAGCTATGTCTAGGTTCCCTAACTGCTCTTAACCCTAGGATATGCTATGGAGAGCATTGGAAGGGTGGAAATCCATTGAAAATGGATTAGAAGAATTGTTTAGGGTGAGTATCGAATTAAGGGAGGTGAAAGTTCAATGTTGAATCTTTTCCATTAATTTTGATTGTTTAGTGTTCCTATTGGTTTAGGGACTCTCCAAGGATATTGTTGGTGCAATTGTCAAGGGGGAGCAAGCCTTTAGGGGGGGGGTTATCCATCTTGGGATGATGGATGTATTTCTCCTCATGGGAGGAGAATTAGGGGATTGCCTCTCTTAAGTGATATGAGACTTAACACTAGGAAGAGTGAAGACATCCTAGATGTATTTTTGGACCAAGGGGGAGATTGTAAAATCTCATTGGGATATAAGACATTGACACCCTTGGGGAGGACCTTTTTGATGTATGTCAAAAAGGGGGAGAAGTTACCAATTAGGGTTAGTTGAAATTCTCAAAGGTGAGAATTGCCAATTAGTGATAATTGGTAGACTTGAGTTAGGTCACCTAACTTAAAGGTGTTTGGGGTTTTGTCAAACATCAAAAAGGGGGAGATTGTTGGTGAAATCAACCCAGGTCACGATTCTAGACTCAAGTTTGACTCGATTAGTATTTTGATGTTAGACAAAACATATGACATGTGATTATCATGGGAAGACCAAGTGTGTAGCCTTGGCCACGTAAGTCCAAGTGTATAGCCTTGACGGTGAAAGTCCAAGCATGGGGCTTGGCATTGGAAGTCCAACATGGAGTTGGAAAGGGAAGACCAAGTGTGTAGCTTTGACCACGTAAGTCCAAGTGTGTAGCCTTGGCGGTGAAAGTCCAAGTTATGGGGACTTGGCATTTGGGAAGTCCAAGGGGTGATTTGTGATGTGTTATTTTCCGCAAGTGCACGGTTGTCGTCAAGTAATAAAAATATCGATCCCACAGGGATTGGAATAATTACCGAATGATCGTGATACCAAGTTATCTAGTAAATCAATGTATGGTTTAAGCTAAGAAACCGGAGTCAATAATAACAGAATGAGAAGAGCGAGCTAAAAGTCGATAGTTGAGGAGAATCTCGGGATATGGGTTTCACCACGTCGATGATTTATAAGGTGATTTGATTCTTTCCTACCCCTATTAGAGTTTGTTTTGATGGAACCTATCCTAAGGTAAATCAACGGCCCCTTTCGAGGTCTCTGTTATGTACCTATCAAATTCAATTTACATCACGGTGTTGAGCATAGGGGATCATAATCACTAAGGGACTGTCACGAGACCCCAAACCTCCCTATTCTTACCTCTGTTACTAGGTAGAAACTGGATTTGATAGATCCATTAAGTCCATAAGAGTTCCTCTAGAGTCAAATTTCCTTTTTCACGGTAGGTTTGCACAGGACCATAATCACTAAGGGGACTGTCACGAGACCCCATGAGCCCTCGTGAATACGCTAGCTACTTGACAGAGTTTATCCTAGTTGGTTCGGGTTTCGGGAACTTGGGTTCACTGTTAGGTACTTCCCCTTAGCTCCTTAGGTTTGTCAATAAGAATCCAACGAAAACCAAATCAACACAAACAATAATTTAAGTAGTATAGATTATATCATCATCGTAAATCGTCAAAGGGCTACTCCCCCATCCTAAGATTACAGGACACTACTCCATAGTCTGACAAGAGTTGCTAGAGAAAGAAAATACAATACTGGATGCCATCTGCGTTCCTCTGCCGACTCCTTCTCTTTTGCTTCCTCTGTTGTCGATCCCTTTGCCCTCTTCTCTCCTCCTTTTTGACCATCCGCCCTCCCTTTAGGGTTAGAATATCTTCTCTTTTATAGCCTTGCCTCCTCTTCAATTTAAGGCAATAGATTCCCACGAAGATCCTAATTGCTCGCAGAAAAGGAAGGCTGAAATCAGGCCAACACGCCCATGCCACATGAGGGCACCGCCGTGTCGCGGAGTTTCCACAAGGCGTACGGTTTTAGGCCCGGGCGTGTCAGTGCATAGGCGTGTTGGCTGCTGGAATCCCCGGCACGGGCGTGTTGCTCTTTGAACTCAGGCGTGTTGTGCGCTGGCTCTCATGACACAGGCGTGTCGATTCCGAGCACTGTGTTGTTTTGATCGCCTTCTTCTTCGCCCTGTTAACACAAAAACACCCTGACAGCAGTCTCTTCCTCCAAAATATGCTAATCATGATAAAATACATGTCTAGGATATGAAATGAGATAAAATGCACATATATAAAGTAGTGAAAACATAGCATGATTCACCCACATCAAAATCCCCTAGTCTTAAACTTTTGCTTGTCCTCAAGCAAAGACAACTCGAAAGACAACTTATTTGTGGAAATACTAAGCATCATCTAGGGGTATACAGTCTGATCTTAATCTTTTCAAATCATTCCTAGTTGCCAAGTTCGAAAGATCCCTATATAGTGCACGTGAAATGGTGGACTAAAGTCATTGGACACCAATCTGACTTGACATCCCTTCTATCGTAGAATATTCTTATTTAAGCATAGAGGCACTTACGCCTTAATGCATGGATCATTCTTACCTATCATCAAAGGTCTCAAAGGAGCACTTTCCAAGAAGAGAGAAGGTAAGGAATTATAGAGAGCATTTCCCGATCTAGTTAGTCTCAAAGGGGCACCTTTTAGGCGTTTCCCGATAACTACTTGGTCTCAAAGGGTGCTTGAAAACAATTCCCATCGCCCTTTTTTTTTTTTTCTAGTGAAAGTGTTTCTCCGATGTAACCAAGTTGCGCAAGTAAGTCTCAATGGAAAATCAGTACTCGTCGATGATATGGGGATTTAAATCTTTTCATTGGATACCTCGGACCTATAGGAGTGTTCGAAGTGAAATAGGGTTCTTATCAAATAGGCAAAAGGAATTTCATGATCCGACCAATATTGATTGTATTACTGGATGATATATAAAAAATTGCTTTATTATGAGATATGAAAAGATGCAAATAAAATAAAATAGCAATAACCAAAAGATCTAAGTAGAAAGCGGCATAAGCGATAAAGGATGTGCATCAAACTCACAAAATAGTTGAAGGTGGTCAATGGTCATCGTCTTAGCTACTAGCATCCTCCTCTGCCCACCTCGTCATTGCTCTGGTAAAACTCCGGGACTCTTGTAAAATCTATCATTATCTTCCCTCAGGCGGACTCGTGATGAAAAATTCATCGGCTCTCTGTAAAAATCAATTGCACTATCCAAATCTTTGTGTCACCATGCGATGGTGCTCCTCTGTAAGCTTGGGCATACCGATCCACACACCAATGTGCGAGGTATGCTCGACCCTAAATACTTGAATGATGATCGGAATCACTGAAAAATCAAAGAAGAGTACCTGTGAAACATTGTCGGTAGGAAACCGTGGGGTTGAGTCGAATGTGATGGCTCGGGGCTATGTGAGATGGCTCCTAGCGGTGATGGAGCATGGGCGTTAGGGGGTAGGAAAGGGTTCTGAACATCTCTAAAAAGCCAATTGGATGAGCATCCGGGTTTCGGAAGAGGGATTTTAATTCCATTTCTTAACACCAAACGATATCCCTCGTCACATGCCTCAATCATCTTCATATTTATACAAGCATCCAAATCCAATCTAGGGCTAGCAGGACAATATTCAAGGTCATCCAAATCACATCCTAAGGCTACAACAATCCTAGTGATAATACCCCTATGACTATGACTCGGATGGGCTATTACTAACCTTAACTAAATGCCTAACCATATGGGCTCTAATCAATCTTAACTTCATTTAGCATGGCCCATAGAAATTGTAACTCACTCTGCCTAGCCACCCCTGCACTATCATATCTCCCTGAGATTGTATTAGCCATGAATCTAAGGAGATAACGGAAAGTAGGATTAGGGATGTTAAATGATTTAGATCTAGATGCATCGTAAGGGCGAGGGTCATCAGAAATTAATCTCCAAAATTGATGATCAATAAAATGTCTATGAATTTGCCTCTCCCCTCCGCTAGGAAAATCAAATATCATATTAAAATCACTCAGAGAAAGGGTAAATTCATGGTTCATTAATCTAAATTTTATTTTTCCTTCCTCACAATCTTTTCCTTGCAGATTTCAATGAGACAGGAGCTAAGGAATTCAAGAGTGATACTAGGGTAAGTAAGGTGATGGTGTGTGATAAACTCTGTCCAGCCTATCCTATTTGTTAACCAAGTTATGTCATCTCTTAACCCTAAGGTGGTCAACGTGTAGAAGTCTATAGTTCTCGTAGATACTAACTTCCTCTTTTCAAGCTTACTGAATTTAGTCTTCATAATATCATCCCTAAAAACAATTCCATAAGGATGGCTAGAGGTCGGAGGAGGTTCGTTACCCAAATCCTGAGCTTTTCTTTTCCCTTGTCCTTTGTCAGAGGAAGAAGCTCCTCCTCGTCTTCACCGCTTGCTCATGGCGCTGAATTGGAGAGACAGCAGGTTTGCTCCTCGCCTGCTTGAGAGGGAGACCGGCGGCGGCTGCTTCAACCTTGTATCGCGAGTGGAAGATTAGGGCGTGCTCGGGCTGGTTTTAGAGGGTTATCCGCAGCATAGGCGTGTCGGGCTTGTTCTTACGCAAATACCCGACCCGTTTAGGTGCGACATGGGCGTGTTCCGTCCCTCCGTAGGCGTGTCGCAGTCCGGCCCAGGCGTGCCTAGTGTTGAGAAGTGTGCGACACGGGCGTGCTAGTCAGCACGCCCTGCCTATGTTGTCTTCGGGTACCAACAACACGCCTGTGTCGCTCATAGGAGGGTCAATCAATTGTACAGCGGGCACGTTATCATGTCGTGTCCTGTAAACCTGAAAAAATGTAAAACTCAAAATCAAATAAAATAAAATAAAATTACTAAAAAAAATGAAAATAGCTTGGGTTGCCTCCCAAGAAGCGCGTGTTTAAGGTCGTTAGCTTGACCCCTCAGTTATCCCCTAGTTTTGGGGATATGGCTCGAGGAGTGTGCTCTGCCCCTCTTCCTCCTCAACCAGCTCTGTGGTGTTAGGTTGTGATCGGAAATCTCCAGCTCTTTATCCTCAAAGTCCCCTTCGAGTTTATTAAGATAAGTTTGTTCTGATGCTCCTTCTAGTGCTATTGACTGGAAACTATCAATCCTACAACAAACATCAAAATAGAAGGGTTTAACAACTTTTGAAAGGTCGAATTCAATTTTGTCGCTTCCAAATGCAAGTGAGAGTTTGTGGTTCTTGACATCTATCATTGCCCTGCAGTAGCCAAGAAAGGTCTCCCAAAATGAGTGGAATGCATGGGTCTTCATCCATGTCAAGCACTACAAAATCGGCAGAATAATAAAATTTCCCACCGATCGGGTACATCTTCTAATATTCCCAAAGGATATCTAATTGAGCGATCGGCTAACTGCAAGGCCATAGTAGTTAGTTTCATTTCTCCCAAATCCAATTTCTTGCATATGGAAAGAGGTATCAGATTGACACTGGCACCCAAATCGCAAAAAGCCTTATCAAAATTTGAGTCATTAATTATGCAAGGTATAGAAAAGCTACCTGGATCATTTAGTTTGGGAGGTACCATGTTCTTAATTAAGGCACTGCACTCCTCAAGAAGAGCCACTTACATGCTCCTCGACTTTTCTTTTATTGGTTAAGATGTCCTTCAAGAACTTAGAGTATGTAGGCATTTGTTGAAGAGCTTCTGTAAAAGGTATATTGATATATAGCTTCCTAATTACCTCAAGGAACTTACCAAATTGTTCATCCAATTTTTCCTTAATCACCTTTGAGGAACGGGATAGGGGCTTATATGTTCTTGGTTCCCTATTCGACACGCTGTGTTGTTTGGCACACCGGGCGTGTTGTCTGCTGAATGACCCGACACGGGTGTGTCGGTGACCGACACGCTTCGTGGGCCTCAGCGTGTTGCTCAACAACACGCTCGGGTCGTGTGCTGGCTCAACCCAGCGCTTATCTTCCAACTCCGACACGCCGTGGTCGAGGTCGCTTGTTTAGCTCTGTCTCCTTCTAAAATCCTTCCACTTCTCAAACTTATAGAATTACAATGCTCTACTGGGTTTATCAATTTCCAGAAATCAAGGCCCTTGATGTCCGAAATGGGCAATTTGGGGAAATTTGATTTTCCAAAGATTCTTGTGTGATTAGTCAAATTATCAACCTTGCTTCCCAACCGCTTGATTGCCTCAGATTATTTTGATGTTGCCTATTTGATTCTACAATATGTCAAATTCATCATTTATCTTCCCGACATGTGATAAAATTTTCCATCATCTTTTCTAAGCTCGACTTGGGTCCCGGGCCAAATCAAGGTGCTCCAAAGTTGTCGTCTGTAAGAATTTTGATGGGCTCTATATAAAAGTTGGGATGATTTCTCCAACCGGATTGTACGTGTTTGAGTAAGGGTTGCCACCATTAGGCTTCGAAAATTATTCAACGATCAACTTGCTCAATCCCACTCCGATGCGATGGTGCGTGTAGGATTCGATACCATCGCTACGCGTCCCGCTTACACCACGCATCTCGCAAGTGACATTAGATGAGTTTACTACCGATACATTAAAATGTTCGAGCTTTTGAGTTAATGCATCGACTTTTGCCGAGTAGATCAATGGTACTTACCTCAAACTTACCGCATTTTAGTTTGATATCCTCGTTCTGTAGCCCATTGGTGAGAATTCATTGCCACATTCTCGATGATCTCAAAGCTTCATCCAATGTTTTGTTCATAAGAGCTCCTCCTGCAATCAAGAGAAACCTTAGTAGCATACGAGATTCCATTGTAGAAAGTATGCACAATGAGCCACTTCTCCCAACCCATGATGAGGGCATTGTGTAGTAATCCCTTAAATCATCCCGCTTCAAATAATGTTTCTCCATCCTTTGCAAAATTAGTGATTTGATGGCGAAGACTTGCAGTTTCTTTGGGTGGAAAATACTTGTCTAAAATCTTTGCTCCAGTTGATCCCAGGTAGTTATACAATCTACTGGAAGAGAGTGTAGCCAAGCTCTGGCTTTGTCCCGCAATGAGAAAGGAAACAAGCGCAATCTAATAGCATCTGCTGAGGCTCCATTCAGTTTCAAAGTCTCGCAAAATTCCAAAAATACTTCCAAGTGCAGATTTGGATCTTGATGAGGTGCTCCTCGAATTGATCTTTGTTGGACCATAGATAGTAGCGCCGGTTTTAATTGAAATTGTTTGCTTCAATAGGGTCTTCTAATACTCGATCTCAATCCCCTTGTACTAGGTGCCATAATCCCTTAAAGGTTTATTTTTCGCTCCGTCAGCCATGTCGAGGTCGATTGTTTTCCGAGGTTCTTGAAATCGTCTTCTAGCAAGGAAAGTTCTCTCTATCTCGGGATCAATATCGAGAATTTCCTATTAAGTCTGTGCATGCAATAACAAGAGAGGCTCCCAAAACAAGAATTCGTAATAGATACAAAAGAAAAATAGGAACAATCAATATTCAAACAAGAATTCAGATCGTAAATCTAGATTAACTAAATCACGCTCAATTCAATATTGAGTGCCAATCGACAGAAAACTTGATGTGTTATTTTCCGCAAGTGCACGGTTGTCGTCAAGTAATAAAAATATCGATCCCACGTGATTGGAACAATTAGAATGATCGTGATACCAAGTTATCTAGTAAATCAATGTATGGTTTAAGCTAAGAAAGCGAAGCTCAATAACAACGAATGAGAAGAACGAGCTAAAAGTCGATAGTTGAGGAGAATCTCGGGATATGGGTTTCACCACGATGATTTATAAGGTGATTTGATTCTTTCCTACCTATTAGAGTTTGTTTTGATGGAACCTATCCTAAGGTAAATCAACGGCCCCTTTCGAGGTCTCTGATTGTACCTATCAAATTCAATTTACATCCGTGTGTTCGAGCATAGGGATCATAATCGCTAAGGGGACTGTCACGAGACCCCCCAAACCTCCCTATTCTTACCTCTGTCACTAGGTAGAAACTGGATTTGATAGATCCATTAAGTCCATAAGAGTTCCTCTAGAGTCAAATTTCCTTTTTCACTGTAGGTTTGCACACGGACCATAATCACTAAGGGGACTGTCACGAGACCCCGCAAGCCCTCGTAGATACGCTACCGCTACTTGACAGAGTTTATCCCTAGTTGGTTCGGTTTGGAACTTGGGTTCACTGTTAGGTACTTCCCCTTAGCTCCTTAGGTTTTGTCAATAAGAATCCAACTAAAACCAAATCAACACAAACAATAATTTAAGTAGTATAGATTATATCATCATCGTAAATCGTCAAAGGGCTACTCCCCCATCCTAAGATTACAGGACACTACTCCATAGTCTGACAAGAGTTGCTAGAGAAAGAAAATACAATACTGGATGCCATCTGCGTTCCTCTGCCGACTCCTTCTCTTTTGCTTCCTCTGTTGTCAATCCCTTTGCCGTCTTCTCTCCTCCTTTTTAACCATCCGCCGTCCCCCCTTTTAGTGTTAGAATATCTTCTCTTTTATAGCCTAGCCTCCTCTTCAATTTAATGCAATAGATACACACGAAGATCCCGATTGCTCGCATGAAAGGAAGGTGAAATCGCCAACACGCCCATGCCACATGAGGGCACCGCGTGTCGCGGAGTTTCCACAAGGCGTGTTACGGTTTGAGCAGGCGTGTCGCGGTGCATAGCGTGTTGGCGAATCAAACGCAGGCGTGTTGCTCTTTGAACTCAGCGTGTTGTCTGGCTCTAATGACACAGCGTGTCGATTCCCTGTGTTGTTTTAATCGCCCTTCTTCTTCGCCTGTTAACACAAAACACCACTCTCTTCCTCCAAAATATGCTAATCATGATAAAATACATGTCTAGGATATGAAATGAGATAAAATGCACATATATAAAGTAGTGAAAACATAGCATGATTCACCCACATCAATTTGGCAGTGTAAGGCCAAGCGGTAGCCTTGGGAGCGTAAGTCCATATGTACCTTAGCGGTGTAGATACCGAGAGCATGACAATAGCCGAAGGAAGCACCTGGAAGCTGGCTATGGATGAACAAGTCATGGATGACTTGAAGGGATCTACACATGGATGAAAAAGTGATGGATGACTTAGAGGGATCCGATAGGCATGAAGCTAGTAGAGGTGGCTAGAAGGCTTAGGTCTAGGCTAAGAGTATCTTGGGTTAAACCTCATGGATGATGTGAACTTGGCCAAGTGACTGAGGTCAAGTGTCGAATGCTCAAAGATTTTGTTTGAGGTTTTACCGAACGGTCGGAGGCTCAAACAACTTGTGTTTGAGGTTTTATCAGATAACAAACAACTAGTGGTATGTCCCAGTTGACTGGTGAAAGTCGACTGCTGATCGACTATGTTGTATGCCAAGGCAGTTGACTGATGGCAGTCGACTACTGGTCGATGACGTGAGAGTAGAATGCTCAGTAGCCAATTGATCAGTCGGCTTCGAGGCTGGAAATCGATTGATGGTAACGGGAAGTCGACTGCCAGTGTATCGGTTGGTTGGATGCCAACATGGATTAGGTCGTTGTCTCATAATGACTATGTAACGCCCGCCCTTCTCGTACCTCAGAGGGGAGCGAAGGGCAGCGCTACGCGATCATACATACATGCATATACATACAACGGAAGCATTTAAAACAATAAAATCCCTTTCTTAAGCTAACTATATTAACCTAATCCACCTAACAGATTAATTATGATGTAACGGTCTTAGCAATTTTCTTAACTAAACATGTACTAAAGAAATTCAAGATTTATATAATAAACGGGAGTGACAACCAAGGAAAAAACATCATTTAAGTCTTAACACTGAACGATAAAACATGCATAATCTCCCCGAACCATAAACTAAATCTTATCCACCATGCCACTGCCACACACATCTTTGCCTCCTGCTGCTCCCTTCAATTATTCCATTCCTTGCCTTGCTCTGCAGTACAAGGGAAAAATGACACTATCAGCAAATATGCTGAGTAAGATCCTTTCCTACTCACAAAAGCCATACGACATAAATTACACATAAGATAGTGACATGTTCATTTAACTAACATATAGTCATAGCATGGATGTAACTATTAACATGATCATCAAGAGGCATATAGACTTAGCATTCAAAATTCATGAGTAAAACAATCCGTGACATGATCATCTAGGACAAGTATCCCCATGGCATTTTTATCACAATAACATAACATCTCGTAATAACATAGGCATGGAATAGTTATATGCAGAATGCTCTTCGAAAACATATACTTTCATAAGTACTTAAACATAATCTCAACATTAGGGCCCGACATTGTATCCATGACTCGGCCCAGCCCATTTGGCGGTCCATTCGGTGGCCCATTTGGCGACCCCTTGTGGTTGTCGACCGTGTCATTACCACTAGGTCCGTACTTCGACCTAGGGGCAACTTTGGATACAAGCCATGCGTAAAGTAAAATAGCATATATGTTCTTTGACATAACATAAAGAGTGTTCTTGTCCCCACTCTTAGGGAAACATTTCTTAACCAATTCATATTCATAAGCCTTATGTAACCATAGCATAGGGGTGCCTATCGTTCATGAACATAAACAGGTACATCATGATAAAATGAGTAAAACTTAACATATACATTATAATACAATGGTACTACATCAGTCGTTAACATGGACATAAGGTATGAAATCATGCAAATATATCGTCTAACTAGCATCATATCAATACCATATATATACCTAGCATAACATGGAAAATCATTCGGAATCATGTTCAGAAAAATATATATATATATATATATATATATATATATATATATATATATATATATATATATATATATTTATTTATTTATTTATTTATTTATTTTCTTGTCCTTTTTAATCTTCCCGAGCCCAGCACAGCCGGCCGGGGTTGGACGACACACGATGTGGTAGTAGAGCGATATGCACCTAAGCCGAGAGATCGCTGCTAGCGGCACCTCCGTGATCGGCGACACTGGCGCCCGGCGGCATGCTTTGCGCCGACAGGCGTATGCTTCTGCCATTGTTTGGCCCTGTCTTTGAGGCGGCATAAGCGTGTCTCCGGAGCGGCGTGTTGGCCTCTATACGTGTTCTTCTTAACAAAATTTATACGAACCTTGTCCTAGGGGCTTAAGCAATATCAACCATGGAACCTCGACTAAGGTTAATCATATGCAATACAGGGAAAAGAACATGAACAACTCTTTATTGCATAGCACAACATTAGGAACATGAAAGCCATTTGAGAGAAACCCATGTACTGCAGGTGAGGGAATTCTTACCTTCGATTGCTTTAACTTATATTTGTAAAACCTAATGAGATGCAACCTTCTGTCCCGCCCTAGCAGTTGCCCTCCAAGGTCTTTTGAATCCCACCTTTCCTTGGATTCGGCGGAGAAGACAACCCTAGGAGAGAATCCTCCTTGATGTGTGGTTCGGCGGTGGAGGGATCAAGAGAGTAGAGAGGTGTCCTCTAGGGTATTAGGGAGGTTAAATTTATAACCATCAAGGCTTAACCTATTCCCTTATAAATTTCCTTAAATTTCTCTCTTTAACAGAATTAATTCCTTCTTCAATTAAATTCGTGACTTCTCCCTAATCATATAAAATTTTTATTGGATTTTTGGTGACTCACCCCTTCTTGTCCGATTTTCTTTTCTTTTATCTTTTCTTTTATTTCCTTTAAATCCCACGTAAGCCTATTATCATCATGCATAATTATCTTTATTTTCTTTAACCCACATAAGGGCCCCTTTATTATCATGCCTCATTATCTATAAAACTCCTAAGAATTTTTGGGCGTTACAATCCCCCATACCTTATAAAAAGTTCGTCCTCGAACTTAGAATAGTTCTAGGTGTCTTCGTTTCATATCGTCCTCGCGTTCCCAGGTGGCTTCTTCGTATTGTTGACTTTGCCACAAAACTTTTACTAAGGGCACTTCTTTATTTCTTAGTCTTTTGACTTCCCGGTCGATGATTTCGGATCGATCGACTTTAACTCAGGTCCTCCTGAATTTGCACTGTCTGTGGCTCAACCATCTGGTCTCTACTGGAAATGCACTTCTTGAGCATCGACACATGGAACACGTTGTGAATAGCTGACATCTCCTGAGGTAGCTCGAGCTCATAAGCTACCTTGCCAACTCTTTTCAGGATCGGATATGGTCCTACGTATCGCGAACTTAGCTTCCCTTTCTTCCTGAATCTCATTATTTCTTTCATAGGTGCTACCCAGAGAAATACCAAATCTCCGACATTGAATTCCAAATGTCTACGTCGCTGATCCGCATAGTTTTTCTGCCGGCTCTGAGCAGTCTCTATTCTTTGGTGGATATTCTGTATCGCTTGGGTGGTGTCCTCGATAAATTCCATCTGAAGACCCATCTCTTTCTTCTCACCACCTTCGTACCAACAGATTGGAGACCTACATCTCCTCCCATATAAATCTTCATAAGGTGCCATTCCGATGGTAGCCTGATAGCTATTGTTGTAAGCGAATTCCGCTAGACATAAATATCGGCACCAGCTCCCTTTGAAGTCCAGGGCACAAGCTCGTAACATGTCTTTCAGTACTTGGTTCACCCTTTCTGTTTGTCCATCTGTCTGAGGATGAAAGGTGGTACTGAAATGCAGCTTTGTGCCAAGAGCCTTATGAACGCATTCCCAAAACTATGACGTGAAGCGACCATCCCTATCTGAAATGATGGTCTTGGGAATACTATGCAGTCTGATGATTTCCTTAGCATATAATTGAGCCAGTTGCTCAATCGAATAGGTCATCTTGATTGCTAGGAAATGGGCTGACTTCGTCAATCTGTCAATGATAACCTATATTGCGTCATATCCGTTCGTAGTCCTGGGAAGACCTGAAATAAAGTCCATAGAGATTACTTCCCATTTCAACTCTGGAATTTGGATCGGTTGCAGAACTCCTCCAGGCCTCTAATGTTCTGCTTTAACTTGCTGACAGGTCAAAGAGGTATTGACGTGCTCTGCTACATCCCTCTTCATACTGGACCACCAGAATTTCTCTTTTAGATCTTGATACATTTTGGTGGATCCCGGATGCATAGAATAGGGGGTCCCATGAGCCTCCTCCAATATCTTCTTGCGTAGTTCCGGATCATTAGGGATACATAGACGATCCCTAAGGTATAATATTCCGCTATCAGCGACACGAAAATCCTCGGTTTTTCCTTCTAGGATCTCCTGCTTGATCCTTTGGAGGTTTGGATCACTACTTTGTTTTGCCAATATGTCATCGAATAGTGATGGTACTATTGCCATGGTCGAAAGCTGTCCGGAAATAACCTCGATTCCATAGCTCATGATTTCCGTCTCTAGCGGTCGAGACAATCCCGATAGAGACATCAAGGTGGCACTGGACTTCCTGCTGAGTGCATCGGCCACTTTATTCGCTTTCCCTGGGTGATAGAAAATCTCGCAGTCATAGTCCTTCATGAGTTTAAGCCATCTGCATTGTCTCATATTGAGATCCCTCTGTGTGAAGAAATATCTCAGACTCTGGTGGTCTGTATAGATCTTACACTGTGCTCCATACAGATAGTGCCTCCATACCTTGAGAGCGAAGACCACAGCGGCCAACTCTAAATCGTGAGTGGAATAGTTCTTTTCATGTTCCTTGAGTTGCCTAGAGGCATAGGCAATAACTTTACCACTCTGCATAAGTACAACTCCGAGTCCCAATTTGGAGGCATCGCTGTACATGTCGAAGGATTTGTCACAGTTTGGAAGAGTAAGGATAGGAGCACTGGTCAATCTCCTCTTCAATTCCGTGAAACTCTTCTCGCAGTCGTCCGTCCATTCGTACTTCTTATTTTTCCGGGTGAGAACTGTCATAGGTGCTGCGATTCTGGAGAAGTCCTCTATGAATTTTCAGTAATAGCCCGCTAATCCGAGAAAACTCCTGACTTCGCTAGAATTTCTTGGTCTGCTCCAGTTACTCACGGCCTCGATCTTCCTCGAGTCCACAATAACTCCGTCCTTGGAAATAATATGGCCCAGAAAAGATACTTGATCGAGCCAGAATTCACATTTGGAGAACTTGGCATATAGCTGCTTTTCTTGAAGGATCTGTAACACCATCTTCAAGTGTTCGACATGCTCTTCTTGATTTCTCGAATAGATGAGGATATCGTCGATGAAGATGATCACGAACTTGTCGAGAAATGTTGAGAATACCCAATTCATCAGGTCCATAAACATAGCAGGAGCATTGGTCACTCCGAAGGGCATGACGACGAACTCAAAATGTCCGTATCTGGTTCGGAAAGCCGTCTTCGGAATATCGTCTGGTTTCACCTTCACTTGATGGTAGCCGGATCTGAGATCAATCTTTGAAAAGATGGTGGCTCCCTTTAACTGGTCGAACAGGTATCTATTCTTGATTGTCACATTATTTAGCGCTCGGTAGTCTATGCACATTCGCATAGACCCATCTTTCTTCTTTACCCATAGTACTGGAGCTCCCTATGGAGAGCAAAATATTGTCTCATCGACTCTATTACTACGTCTTCCATATATTACTGTCTCATCGACTCTATTACCACGTCTTCCATATATTACTGTCTCATCGACTCTATTACTACGTCTTCCAACCATGTTTATCTTCATATATATTATAATAAGGCTAGCAGAAGGTTATCATTCATATTTATTTATGCATATTTAAACTAAAGGCTAGTATAAGGTTATCATACATATATTCATGCATATTTAAGCTAAAAGCATTTCTTATCTTACATGAAAGAAATAGAGTAGGCATAAAATTTCTTACTTGGAGCGGCAGGATTTGGAGCTTGATGTGTGTGTAGTGGAAAGGCAGAACTGGGCTCTGATACCACCTGTAACACCCGCCCTTCCCGTACCTCAGAGGGGAGCGAAGGGCGGCGCTACGCGATCATACATACAGCGGAAGCATTTAAAACAATAAAATCCCTTTCTTAAGCTAACTATATTAACCTAATCCACCTAACAGATTAATTATGATGTAACGGTCTTAGCAATTTTCTTAACTAAACATGTACTAAAGAAATTCAAGATTTATATAATAAACGGGAGTGACAACCAAGGCAAAAACATCATTTAAGTCTTAACACTGAACGGTAAAACATGCATAATCTCCCCGAACCATAAACTAAATCTTATCCACCATGCCACTGCCACACACATCTTTGCCTCCTGCTGCTCCCTTCAATTATTCCATTCCTTGCCTTGCTCTGCAGTACAAGGGAAAAACGACACTATCAGCACATATGCTGAGTAAGATCCTTTCCTACTCACAAAAGCCATACGACATAAATTACACATAAGATAGTGACATGTTCATTTAACTAACATATAGTCATAGCATGGATGTAACTATTAACATGATCATCAAGAGGCATATAGACTTAGCATTCAAAATTCATGAGTAAAGCAATCCGTGACATGATCATCTAGGACAAGTATCCCCATGGCATTTTTATCACAATAACATAACATCTCGTAATAACATAGGCATGGAATAGTTATATGAAGAATGCTCTTCGAAAACATATACTTTCATAAGTACTTAAACATAATCTCAACATTAGGGACCGACATTGTATCCATGACTCGGCCCAGCCCATTTGGCGGTCCATTCGGCAGCCCATTTGGCGACCCCTTGTGGTCGTCGACCATCGGCACGTCGACCGTGTCATTACCACTAGGCCCGTACTTCGACCTAGGGGTAACTTTGGATACAAGCCATGCGTAAAGTAAAATAGCATACATGTTCTTTGACATAACATAAAGAGTGTTCTTGTCCCCACTCTTAGGGAAACATTTCTTAACCAATTCATATTCATAAGCCTTACGTAACCATAGCATAGGGGTGTCTATCGTTCATGAACATAAACAGGTACATCATGATAAAATGAGCAAAACTTAACATATACATTATGATACAATGGTTCTACATCAGCCGTTAACATGGACATAAGGTATGAAATCATGCAAATATATCGTCTAACTAGCATCATATCAATACCATATATATACCTAGCTTAACATGGAAAATCATTCGAAAATATATATATATATATATATTATTTATTTTCTTTTCCTTTTTAATCTTTTCGAGCCCAGCACATCCGGCCTGCATTAGACGACACACCCGTGTCATGGTCGAGCGGCACGCCTGCTAGTCGAGAGGTACGCCTGCTAGCCGAGCAGCACCTCCAACGGTCGAGCGACACGCCTGGTGCCCGAGCGGCATGCTTTGCACCCGGGCAGCACGCTTTGCGCCCAAGCTATTTGCCCCCGACACGCCTATGCCGGGGCGACATAGGCGTGTCCCGCGCTGCTCACCCCGACACGCCTATGTCTGGTGAAAGAGCGGCGTGTTGGCCTCTGTACGTGTTCTGCTTAACAAAATTTATACGAACCTCGTCCTAGGGTCTTAAGTAATATCAACCATGGAACCTCGACTAAGGTTAATCATATGCAATACAGGGAAAAGAAGAACATGAAAAACTCTTTATTGCATAGCACAACATTAGGAACATGAAAGCCATTCGAGATAAACCCATGTACTGCAGGTGAGGGAATTCTTACCTTCGATTGCTTTAACTTATATTTGTAAAACCTAATGAGATGCAACCTTCTGTCCCGCCCTAGCAGCTTCCCTCCAAGGTCTTTTGAATCCCACCTTTCCTTGGATTCGGCGGAGAAGACAACCCTAGGAGAGAATTCTCCTTGATGTGTGGTTCGGCGGTGGAGGGATCAAGAGAGTAGAGAGGTGTCCTCTAGGGTATTAGGGAGGTTAAATTTATAACCATCAAGGCTTAACCTATTCCCTTATAAATTTCCTTAAATTTCTCTCTTTAACAGAATTAATTCCTTAAATTTGTGACTTCTCCCTAATCATATAAAATTTTTATTGGATTTTTGGTGACTCACCCCTTCTTGTTCGGTTTTCTTTTCTTTTATTTCCTTTAAATCCCACATAAGCCTATTATCATCATGCATAATTATCTTTATTTTCTTTAACCCACATAAGGGCCCCTTTATTATCATGCCTCATTATCTATAAAACTCCTAAGATTTTTCGGGCGTTACAGACTACAGGAGCAGTCGACTGGGGACTTATTATAGTCGACTGTCAGGCACAGAATCAACCCGAGACAAACATAAAAGGAGGAGCTTGGGGAGGATTTCTACAGTGATTTTTGGGAAGATTTTGGAGGGGAATTACTGCTGCATTCTAGACCTTCAAGAGCAAACCAAAGCAAGCTACAAGCAAAGAGTTCAAAGCAAATGTTGTAAAGTGTTTTTCACTTGTTTTGTTTATTGTCTTGTATTCGCTTGTATTTCGTTGTATTACTTTTATAATCATTGTACGAGGTTTCTCCACCTTCGACGTATTGTCGAGAAGGAGATTTAGTAGTGCTGTGTGCATCACTTGAGCTCGTTGAGCTCTCCCAATGGAGTAGGAACCTTAAGGTTCCGAACCACGTATGTCGTGTGTTTATTATGTGTGCTTGTATATTTCTTTTGGGTTTGTATTCGTATTTCCGATGTGCATACTAACGAATTATAGAGACGAGCACACAAGAATGATCAAAGTCCATTGAGCACGAATTGGGCTATTCAACCCCCCTTCTAGCCGTGCCATGATCCTCCAACACACGACTCTTTGGGTTCCAAGAAGTCGGTTAAGATTCTTAGATCCCAATGAGAATCTTTCCAACCTAGCCTCGAGCTTTTGAACTCGTCCTTTCAAGAGAGAATTCTCCTCCTCAAGCTTTTCAACTTGAGTTGAGTTTCCCTCTTGAACTTGACTAGTTGAAGAGATTAGATTAACCTCTTGCTTGAGGATTTCAACCTCCTCGAGCAATGACTTGACTCTAGACTCAGACTTTATAAATTTTCTATTCAACAACTTAATTGCATGATATAAGTTGGCTATTAATGAACAACTTACCTTAATTTTTTATTTTGACTCGGCTTTGAGTCTCTTCTCGAAGTCATCCTCGGAGTCGGAGTTGGAGTTGGATTCGTATTCGACTTTGGACTCTGACTTAGACTCTACTGGTCTTGCCATGAATTCTATGTTGACGCCTTCTTCGTCGTCCCAAGTCACTTGAAAGGCCTTCTTTGATCCCTTTTGCTTTGGCTTCATTTTTTATTTGAAGTCCCCCTTCTTCTTGTTTTTCGATTGCTCCCTTTCTTTTCGAATTATCCTCTGCACCATGTTTACTATCTCGGCCTCTTCTTTCGATTCAGACTCAGATTTGGCCTCAGGTTCGGATCCTTCTTTTTGCTCGGGAGGTGGCTTGTTCTTCTCCTTTCTTCTTTGACCTGCTAGAAAAGCAATACCTCTCTCGGCCCAAACCATGTTAGTTTGTTCGTGAAGCTCAAATTCAGAGAAAAACTCATCTAACCTAATTTTTGATATATCCTTAGAAACCTTGTAGGCATCGAACATGGATGCCCATAAGGTGGCCCTAGAGAATGCGATGAGTGCGTACCTTATTAGGTCCCGATTTTTGACCTTTTGTTCGATCGAATGTAGCCCATTCATGATGTCTTGTATGAGAGCATGGAGTTGAGTGGCCGACTCATGTTCCTGTATTTTTAAGTTAAACAATTTATTCAAAAGTAGATTCCTCTTACATGTTGGATCGATTTGAGCGCTAGAGGGGGGGGTGAATAGCACAAAAGAAAACTTTACGAGATCGTTCGATTAAAGAAAATGTATGCAGCGGAAAAGTAAATGACACAATTTGTTTTTACTTGGTTCACAGCCTTCAGCTGCTAATCCAAGGCCCTAATGGTCCGAGACCACATACGGAGGGCAATTCACTAAAACAATCTTCTCCTCGTTGGAGGTAGGAGACAATGCAATACAAAAACTCGACAAGAAATTAAGGTAGAGGGATACTTCCCCTCTCCTTGTTATGATAGAAAGCTCCGAACAAGTGAAAGAAATACAATAGACTTTTTTTTAAAAAAAACTTATACCGACGATGAAGGGATGAGAGCTTGAGCTTAGTCGTTGGAGAAGTAGAGCTTCGTCATCGTAGAGTTGTCGGAGAGTTGAGGCATTGCGGAGGATTTTTAGAGAGATTTTGATGATGGAAATGGGGTGGAGAACACCTTATTTTATAGCTTTGCAAAACCCTAATCGTTGAGATGAGCATTCATGAGGTTATGTCACCTAGCCCTTGAGAAATTGAGATAAGGTTTGACTCTCCTCAAGGTTGATCCTTGACCAGCAGTCGACTGATCAACCCTATTAGTCGACTGTTGGAGGTATCAATTGACTAATACAAGTCATCAGTTGACTGATGGCAGGGTTTCCAACTACAATGAAGAGTTAGCTCGAAAATGCAGTTAGTATAAGTAAGCTCGATGGTCATTTACCTTCCGATCTCGACTTAGACCTTCCATGGGAAGTCTTGGTCGGATCGACGCCTAAGGATGTCCTCGTACGGAAGACACGACCTTACTTACACTCACTCACACGAGCTTACATCAATCTTTACTTTTGAAGCTTTGCTTCTGGTCTTCACCTGAGTTTTTCGGCTTCCTCCGAAGTCCTCCCGGTGTCACCCGACCACCAAGGTTCCCTCCGGGTGTCACTGACCTTTAGCTCTAGCTTTAGGACTTTCTGCACACTTGATTTAGCTCGTTAGATAAAAAAATGAGCTTAACTTTGTATCGTTTGCTATAATCAAAACTCAGGTTCGACTTAGGTACCTGCTGCACCAACAATCTCCCCATTTTTTATCTATGGATGTAACACCCGCCCTTCCCGTTCTCCTAACACACATCCTATAGACGGGCGGCGGCGCTACGCGATCATACATTCATGCATATAACAGCGGAAGCATTTAAAAACTTTACAACTTTTAACTCTAATTACATTAACCCAATCAACCTAACAATTTAATCATAGCAAAAGGTCTTAGCAATTTATTTAACTAAACATGTATTAACCATTTCAAGGTTCATAAAAGTAAACATGAGTAACAACCACAGAAAGCATTAACGTCTCCTAACAGTTTACACATAAACTGAAAATCATGCATAAGTCTGTATATGAAAATTGATCTCGCCCACCATGCCACTGCCACACACATCTTTGCCCCTCCTGCTGCTCCCTTTAATTTATCCATTCCTTTCCCTTTTCTACAGTACAAGGAAAGTAAACTGTAAGCACATAGGCTTAGTAAGATCCTTTCCTACTCACAAAAACATGCATCATGAATTAAACGTAAAGTAATGACATGTTCGTTTAAACAACATATGAGCACAGCATTTATTTAAAGTAGAGACATGATCAATTTAGGAAAAGAACATAAACTTAGCATTTTCATCGCAACAGTACATTGTCTCTAAACATGATAATTCGATGAACATAAAATGGTATATGCAAGATGCTTTTTGAAAACATATAGTTTATATACTTAAACATAATCTCAACATTAGGGCCCGACATTGTATCCATGACTCGGCCCAGCCCATTTGGCGGTCCATTCGGTAGCCCATTTGGCGACCCCTTGTGGTCGTCGACCGTCGACCGTGTCATTACCACTAGGCCCATACTTTGACCTAGGGGTAACTTTGGATACAAGCCATGCATAAAGTAAAATAGCATACATGTTCTTTGACATAACATAAAGAGTGTTCTTGTCCCCACTCTTAGGGAAACATTTCTTAACCAATTTATATTCATAAGCCTACCGTAACCATAACATAGGGGTGCCTATCGTTCATGAACATAAACAGGTACATCATGATAAAATGAGCAAAACTTAACATCTACATTATGATATAATGGTCCTATTAACATGATCGTCAAGAGGCATATAGACTTAGCATTCAAAATTCATGAGTAAAGCAATCCGTGACGTGATCATCTAGGACATGTATCTCCCTGGCATTTTTATCACAATAACATAACATCTCGTAATAACATAGACATGGAATAGTTATATGCAGAATGCTCTTTGAAAACATATATTTTCATAAGTACTTAAACATAATCTCAACATTAGGGCTCGACATTGTATCCATGACTCGGCCTAACCCATTTGGCGGTCCATTCGGTGGCCCATTTGGCGACCCCTTGTGGTCGTCGACCGTTGACCGTCGGCACGTCGACCATGTCATTACCACTAGGCCCGTACTTCGACCTAGGTACAACTTTGGATACAAGCCATGCATAAAGTAAAATAGCATACATGTTCTTTGATATAACATAAAGAGTGTTCTTGTCCCCACTCTTAGGGAAAACATTTCTTAGACATTTCATATACGTGAGTCATGCCTAACATGGGTGAAAACATAAGCATGTAGCATAGCATAAATCGGCATGAGTACAATTTAACATGGCATAAGGTAGGGACATAAGGAAAATTAAGCTAACATAAATAGAAATCATCAAATCAAAACCTTGTTACAAGCACAAGAAGATTCATGCAAGCCTACCAAGCTGACACATCCCTTACAATAAAATATGCAAAAAATTTAAGAAATATATACAAATATTAGAAAACATTAACTGAGTACAATGGATTAACACAAATTAGCATTTCCCCAAAAATAGGAATCGGCATGTAGCATAGCATAAATCGTGGAAGAATTTCAACAAGAATAATTTCTCTAATCCTACTAGCCGAACCTTCTACACATAGTTCTAGATTCTTTCGTTCAAAATCAAGCATACAACATTACATCGTAAGCACTTATACTGCAGGTGAGGGGATACTTACCTATAAATCTAAACACACCTATATAATCTGATCAAAACATATTATTTATCATTTATCAAACATTTAATATGATCATACTCCCAAAACTCATATAGGAATCCTTTCAAGACATGCAATCATGCTCTTTGTCCCCAAAACTTATAGGGGAAGCATCTTTGCGATCTTATGTCTTGCTTCAACATGAAATATACTTAAATACCTAAAAATCTAAACAAACATAATCTGGACAGAACATATAAATTCGAATAAAACATGGTGATAGAAGTTAAATGGGCATATCAAAGAGTTACTTATGCTATTGGTGAGAGATATCATCTTTGTGATCTTATATCTTGCTTAAAAACACATATACCTTAACTATAAATCTGAACACACACATATATCATTTGATCCAAACATATAATCTATCAAAACATAAGAAAATAAGCTATATAAAACGATCGAAGCAACTTGTACTGCAGGCGAGGGGATTACTTACCTTCGATTGCTTTAACTTATATTTGTAAAACCTAATGAGATGCAACCTTCTATCCCGCCCTAGCAGCTGCTCTCCAAGGTCTCTTGAATCCCACCTTTCCTTGGATTCAGCGGAGAAGACAACCCTAGGAGAAAATTCTCCTTGATGTGTGGGTCGGCGGTGGAGGGACCAAGAGAGAGTAGAGAGGTGTCCTCTAGGGTATTAGGGAGGTTAAATTTATAACCATCAAGGCTTAACCTATTCCCTTATAAATTTCCTAAAATTTCTCTCTTTAACAGAATTAATTTCTTCTTCAATTAAATTCGTGACTTCTCCCTAATCATATAAAATTTTTATTCCCTTATAAATTTCCTTAAATTTCTTTCTTTAACAGAATTAATTCCTTCTTCAATTAAATTCGTGACTTCTCCCTAATCATATAAAATGTTTATTGGATTTTTGGTGACTCACCCCTTCTTGTCCGGTTTTCTTTTCTTTTATCTTTTCTTTTATTCCCTTTAAATCCCACGTAAGCCTATTATCATCATGCATAATTATCTTTATTTTCTTTAACCCACATAAGGGCCCCTTTATTATCATGCCTCATTATCTATAAAACTTCTAAGATTTTTCGGGCGTTACAATCCCCCATACCTTGTAAAAAGTTCGTCCTCGAACTTAGAATAGTTCTGGGTATCTTCGTTTCATATCATCCTCGCGTTCCCAGGTGGCTTATTCATATTGTTGATTTTGCCACAAAACCTTTACTAAGAGGACTTCTTTATTTCTTAGTCTTTTGACTTCCCAGTCCAGTACTCGGATCGGTCGACTTTCGTAACTCAGGTCCTCCTGAATTTGCACTGTCTGTGGCTCAACCATCTGGTCTCTACTGGAAATGCACTTCTTGATCATCGACACATGGAACACGTTGTGAATAGCCGACATCTCCTGAGGTAGCTCGAGCTCATAAGCTACCTTGTCAACTCTCTTCAGGATCGGATATGGTCCTACGTATTGCGGACTTATCTTCCCTTTCTTCCCGAATCTCATTATTCCTTTCATAGGTGCTACGATTTTGGAGAAGTCCTCTACGAATTTCCGGTAATAGCCCGCTAATCCGAGAAAACTCCTGACTTTGCTAGCATTCCTTGGTCTGCTCCAGTTACTCACGGCCTCGATCTTCCTCGGGTCCACCATAACTCCGTCCTTGGAAATAATATGACCCAGAAAAGATACTTGGTTGAGCCAGAATTCACATTTGGAGAACTTGGCATATAGTTGCTTTTCTCGAAGAATCTGTAATACCATCTTTAGGTGTTCGGCGTGCTCTTCTTGATTTCTCGAATAGACGAGGATATCGTCAATGAAGACGATCATGAACTTGTCAAGAAACGCCGAGAATACCCGATTCATCAGGTCCATGAACATAGCAGGAGCATTCGTCACTCCGAAAGGCATGACTATGAACTCATAATGTCCGTAGATAATTGTTACGCACAATATATATGATATTATGTTATAATCAATTGAATATTAATGGTACGAAGGTGTTTATTATGATACATTATAATTATTTATCCTGATATGGTATATATGGTTAAACAATCATAACCATACATATTAATATAATCCTAAAGGTTATTCGTATTTATATAACTCATATATAAATTATGTTTTTATATTAAGCTACGTAATATAATTATCCTTTTAAATATGTAATTTATATATGTATATTATGTTTATAACCATATATACTTATGGTTAAACGAAATATTCAGTATTGTAGTTTACGAAGGTGGCCCCTAAATGTATCATAATTTAATAGTTTAAATTATATATATATATATATATATATATATATATATATATATATATATATATATATATATATATATATATATATATTCACATGTTAAGTTATGCATATATCGTGACTAATGATAGTTAGGTCAAGATGTAACTGATAATAATTATAAGGGTATAGGATGCTCATAATTATATTATTAATAATTATAATCCATATGTTACTATGTTAACATATAATTAACATAAATAGGCGTTAATTACATTGTTTATTATGAATTAAGATTTATTCATAATAATGTTATTAATTAACATGTTTATATATTCAATTAATTAATTATGCATAGGATGATATTAAGTAATTTATTATGTCTTAAGAGAAAACATAATAATTAAAGTTGTGATATGCATAGACGGATGACTATGCTGTAGACATCTATATTAATAGCAATAAGAACTATTAATTATAGAATCAAATATATCAATATAGTTAATAATGCTATAATATACAGTATATTACTTATGACATATATTATGTTATTTATTATTATTTTTTTTTATATATAAAGAGTAACATACATCAACCAATTATATGTCAATGGTCTAAATAATACGTATGAAATAACATATATACTATGCTACATGTTAAAACATTTCTGAGTATTATAATAATACTACCGTATTATCAATGTGACATAATGCATACCCAACTAAAAACATTTCTTAGCGTATATATATCATACATGAAATAAATAGAGTAGGCATAGAATGTCTTACTTGGAGCGGCAGGATGGAAGCTTGATGTGTGTGTAGTGGAAAGGTAGAACTGGACTCTGATACCACCTGTAACGCCCGCCCTTCCCGTCCTCCTAACACACATCCTATAGACGGGCGGCGGCGCTACGCGATCATACATTCAAGCATATAATAGCGGAAGCATTTAAAAACTTTACAACTTTTAACTCTAATTACATTAACCCAATCAACCTAACAATTTAATCATAGCAAAAGGTCTAAGCAATTTATTTAACTAAACATGTATTAACCATTTCAAGGTTCATAAAAGTAAACATGAGTAACAACCATAGAAAGCATTAACGTCTCCTAACAGTTTACACATAATTGAAAATCATGCATAAGTCTGTATATGAAAAATGATCTCGTCCACCATGCCACTGCCACACACATCTTTGCCCCTCCTGCTGCTCCCTTTAATTTATCCATTCCTTTCCCTTTTCTACAGTACAAGGAAAGTAAACTGTAAGTACATAGGCTTAGTAAGATCCTTTCCTACTCACAAAAACATGCATCATGAATTAAACGTAAAGTAATGACATGTTCGTTTAAACAACATATGAGCACAACATTTATTTAAAGTAGAGACATGATCAATTTAGGAAAAGAACAAAAACTTAGCATTTTCATCGCAACAGTACATTGTCTCTAAACATGATAATTCGATGAACATAAAATGGTATATGCAGGATGCTTTTTGAAAACATATAGTTTATATACTTAAACATAATCTCAACATTAGGGCCCGACATTGTATCCATGACTCGGCCCAGCCCATTTGGCGGTCCATTCGGCAGCCCATTTGGCGACCCCTTGTGGTCATCGACTGTCGACCGTCGGCACGTCGACCGTGTCATTACCACTAGGCCCGTACTTCGACCTAGGGGCAACTTTGGATACAAGCCATGCATAAAGTAAAATAGCATACATGTTCATTGACATAACATAAAGAGTGTTCTTGTCCCCACTCTTAGGGAAACATTTCTTAACCAATTTATATTCATAAGCCTTACGTAACCATAGCATAGGGGT
Source organism: Wurfbainia villosa (assembly GCA_025175895.1). NCBI lineage: Eukaryota > Viridiplantae > Streptophyta > Magnoliopsida > Zingiberales > Zingiberaceae > Wurfbainia > Wurfbainia villosa. Next base: position 94,430,384 of record CM045996.1, read on the forward strand.
GCCTATCGTTCATGAACATAAACAGGTACATCATGATAAAATGAGCAAAACTTAACATATACATTATGATACAATGGTCCTATTAACATGATCATCAAGAGGCATATAGACTTAGCATTCAAAATTCATGAGTAAAGCAATCCGTGACGTGATCATCTAGGACAAGTATCCCCATGGCATTTTTATCACAATAACATAACATCTCGTAATAACATAGGCATGGAATAGTTATATGCAGAATGCTCTTCGAAAACATATACTTTCATAAGTACTTAAACATAATCTCAACATTAGGGCCCGACATTGTATCCATGACTCGGCCTAGCCCATTTGGCGGTCCATTCGGCGACCCATTTGGCGACCCCTTGTGGTCGTCGACCGTCGACCGTCGACCGTCGGCACGTCGACTGTGTCATTACAACTAGGCCCGTACTTCGACCTAGGGGCAACTTTGGATACAAGCCATGCGTAAAGTAAAATAGCATACATGTTCTTTGACATAACATAAAGAGTGTTCTTGTCCCCACTCTTAGGGAAACATTTCTTAACCAATTCATATTCATAAGCCTTACATAACCATAGAATAGGGGTGCCTATCGTTCATGAACATAAACAGGTACATCATGATAAAATGAGCAAAACTTAACATATACATTATGATACAATGGTCCTATTAACATCATCATCAAGAGGCATATAGACTTAGCATTCAAAATTCATGAGTAAAGAAATCCATGATGTGATCATCTAGGACATGTATCCCCCTGGCATTTTTATCACAATAACATAACATCTCGTAATAACATAGACATGGAATAGTTATATGCAGAATGATCTTTGAAAACATATACTTTCATAAGTACTTAAACATATTCTCAAAATTAGGGCCCAACATTGTATCCATGACTCGGCCCAGCCCATTTGGCGATCCATTCGGCGGCCCATTTGGCGACCCCTTGTGTGGTCAGCCGTCGTCGATCGCAGACGTCGATCGTGTCATTACCACTAGGCAACTTTGGATACAAGCCATGCATAAAGTAAAATAGCATACATGTTCTTTGACATAACATAAAGAGTGTTCTTGTCCTCACTCTTAGGGAAAACATTTCTTAGACATTTCATATACGTGAGTCATGCCTAACATGGGTGAAAACATAAGCATGTAGCATAGCATAAATCGGCATGAGTACAATTTAACATGGCATAAGGTAGGGACATAAGGAAAATTAAGCTAACATAAATAGAAATCATCAAATCAAAACCTTGTTACAAGCACAAGAAGATTCATGCAAGCCTACCAAGCTAACACATCCCTTACAATAAAATATGCAAAAAATTTAAGAAATATATACAAATCTTAGAAAATATTAATTGAGTACAATGGATTAACACAAATTAGCATTTCCCCAAAAATAGGAATCGACATGTAGCATAGCATAAATCGTGGAAGAATTTCAACAAGAATAATTTCTCTAATCCTACTAGCCGAACCTTCTACACATAGTTCTAGATTCTTTCATTCAAAATCAAGCATACAACATTACATCGTAAGAACTTATACTGCAGGTGAGGGGATACTTACCTATAAATCTAAACACACCTATATAATCTGATCAAAACATATTATTTATCATTTATCAAGCATTTAATATGATCATACTCCCAAAACTCATATAGGAATCCTTTCAAGACATGCAATCATGCTCTTTGTCCCCAAAACTTATAGGGGAAGCATCTTTGCGATCTTATGTCTTGCTTCAACATGAAATATACTTTAATACCTAAAAATTTAAACAAACATAATCTGGACAGAACATATAAATTCGAATAAAATATGGTGATAGAAATTAAATGGGCATATCAAAGAGTTACTTATGCTATTGGTGAGAGATATCATCTTTGTGATCTTATATCTTGCTTAAAAACACATATACCTTAACTATAAATCTGAACACACACATATATCATTTGATCCAAACATATAATCTATCAAAACATAAGAAAATAAGCTATATAAAATGATCGAAGCAACTTGTACTGCAGGTGAGGGGATTACTTACCTTTGATTGCTTTAACTTATATTTGTAAAACCTAATGAGATGCAACCTTCTATCCCGCCCTAGCAGCTGCCCTCCAAGGTCTCTTGAATCCCACCTTTCCTTGGATTCGGTGGAGAAGACAACCCTAGGAGAAAATTCTCCTTGATGTGTGGGTCGGCGGTGGAGGGACCAAGAGAGAGTAGAGAGGTGTCCTCTAGGGTATTAGGGAGGTTAAATTTATAACCATCAAGGCTTAACCTATTCCCTTATAAATTTCCTAAAATTTCTCTCTTTAACAGAATTAATTTCTTCTTCAATTAAATTCGTGACTTCTCCCTAATCATATAAAATTTTTATTCCCTTATAAATTTCCTTAAATTTCTTTCTTTAACAGAATTAATTCCTTCTTCAATTAAATTCGTGACTTCTCCCTAATCATATAAAATTTTTATTGTATTTTTGGTGACTCACCCCTTCTTGTCCAGTTTTCTTTTCTTTTATCTTTTCTTTTATTCCCTTTAAATCCCATGTAAGCCTATTATCATCATGCATAATTATCTTTATTTTCTTTAACCCACATAAGGGCCCCTTTATTATCATGCCTCATTATCTATATAACTCCTAAGATTTTTCAGGCGTTACAATGGAAAACTCAGACACAAAGTTATGTAAATAATTGAAGTGAATTAAGTGAATGACAAGCATAAAACATGAATATGAAGAAATGAGTATACTTAGATTAGCAAGTTAAGTAGGAGTATGAAAAACCTTTTTCAAGTGCTCCCCCTTGAGGATTCCTCCCCCTTGACAGAGGGTGAGTACTTGAAAAAGGATCTTGACCCTTCCCCTTGATGCGTGCTAAAAAAGAATTAAGTAATCGAAATTACTTAATATTGGCCTTAGTGTTTAAAATAGGTTTAAGTTAAGATACAAAAAAAAATGATCCCTTAACTTTGGCCTTTTCTCCCCCTTTTGTCATAAATCAGAAAGAGCGGGGGATTTTGAAAAACATAGTTTTTGAATTTAGTTTTAAGTCCAAGCATGTTCCAAATAAATTTTGAAAATAGTAATTAAATATAAGCTCATCTATTTAAATGTTCAACTCTATTTGAATCGATTGATATGAAATAATCAACAAGTCATGATTAGAGTTGATTAATTTATGTAATTATACTCTGTGGTTCATGTTGATGCACTGAATCTACATCTAAAACCAGGAGTAAGGTCCTAACATCTCATGCCCATCTATGTGGCTAAGTACACAAATACATTAGTCTTATGTGTTGTGAGATATATTGGCTCCATAAAGCTATAGGTGCATGATTTTTAGGGTAAGCCCTAAGCTAATTCCATTAACGAGACAAGTAAATAGTAGAGTTATAATAAGTTATGATTTGTAAATCCTAATCTATTATGCACATGCCCAATTTTCATCTAAGTAGACTAAATTCGGCTTCGGGTAGCGACTTGGTAAAAAGATCAGCTAGATTTGACTTGGATTCCACATATTCGAGTTGAATGGTTCTGTTAGCTACATGTTCTCGAATAAAGTGGTGTTTGACCTCTATATGTCTGGTCCTAGAGTGACATATGGGATTTTTGATTAAGTTGATTGAGCTAATATTATCTATGTGAGTTTTAATATTGTTGAAGTCTAAGTTAAAGTCTTGGAGAGTGTGCTTCATCCAAAGAAGTTGAGCTACACACTCACCCATCGCGACGTATTCGGCTTCAGTGGTAGATAAAGTGACACAGTGTTACTTCCTACTGCACCAACTCACTAGACTCGAGCCGAGAGTTGACAACAACCACTCGTGCTCTTTCTATCAAGTTTACTGTCGGCATAGTCCGAGTCGGAGTAGCCGATTAGTTCAAACTCGATAGATCTAGGGTATCAAATACCTACGCTCAGCGTGCCCTTTAGATACCTAAGGATACGCTTAACTAATGTTAGGTGAGACTCCTTAGCACAGGTTTGGAACCTTGCACACATACTCACTGCGAATAGTATGTCGGGTCGACTCGCAGTTAAGTAAAGAAGACTCCCTATCGCACTCCTATAGTATTTTAGGTCGATGGGCTTTCCTTCTAAGTCCTCTCCTATATTGACATTAGTTGCCATGGGTGTATTGATGGTTTTAGCGTCTTGCATTCCAAAACGTTTAATTAATTCCCTAGTATAATTTTGTTGATGTAAATATATTTCATCCTTAGTTTGTTTAATTTGTAGTCCTAGAAAGAAACTCAATTCACCAACTAAATTCATTTCAAATTTACTTTCCATAAGTGAAATGAACTCATTTAGTAGGATCGAATTGGTTGTTCCGAAAATGATATCGTCTACGTAGATTTGGGCTATAAAGATTTCCTTACCTACGATTTTTACGAAAAGGGTCGGATTGACTAGGCCTTAGTTAAACCCTTTTGACTTAAGATAAATTGAAAGCCTCTCATACCAAGCCCGAGGATCTTGTTTGAGTCCATAAAAAGCTTTCTTTAGTTTAAGGATATGGTCGGGTTTATCTAGACTTTCAAATTCGGGGGGTTGGTTAACATAAACCTCTTCTTTAATATATCCATTCAAAAATGATGACTTGACATCCATTTGAAATAATTTAAATCCTCGATATGCAGCATATGCTAACAACATTCAGATGGATTCTAGTCTAGCTATGGGGGCATGGTTTCATCGTAATCTAACCCCTCTACATGACTAAACCCTTTCGCGACCAATCTCGCTTTGTTTCTAACTACTTCACCTTTGTCATCAAGTTTGTTTCGGAAAACCCACCTTGTTCCAATAATTGATTTATCTTGAGGTGATGGTACTGTTAGTTATAGCCCTAGAACCAATCATGTGATGGTTGAATAGGGAACATTTTGTATCATATTCTATAAAGGCAAAGGATTGGTTATTATATTTACGTCTTGCTTGTGCTAGCTAAATTAAATATAATAATGCCCTAGAAAAGTAGGTTCTTATCTACAACACATTAATTGGCAGAATTGATTATGAGAGGCTGTAGAGAACACTTTTCTAAATGTTCCTAGTCAAGTATTAATATGCAAGGGCAATATTAATACATAAAGACTAGCATGTAGGTCAATTGATGACTTGATCTCACAAGTCATGGATATATGATATCAAGTTGACACATGGGTATATATTAGAGAATATATACTGAACTGACCCGCCATGAGAAAGTTTCATGGATTGTCATATGAGTGTCATAAACTTTCTCATGTGACTATTGGTATGAATAGTCCTCAAACCTGAAGTCACTACGGTTCCTTACATAAGGAGTTATGTACTTTGGTATCGTCAAATGTCACCCGTAACAGGGTGGACCATAAAGGCGATTACTGGGTATATAACAAATTATGCGGAGGGATGTGAGTGATGTAGATGAGATCTATCCCTCCCATATGACGGGAGTGATATCTGTGGGCCCCTTGATTGAGTAGAACTACTAAAATGCATGGCCATGCTCGAATGAGTCAATATGAGATATTGAGCTCATTTGTTTGAGTTAGTTTACTCAGGGATCAAGAAACACATAGATTGATCGAGGATGACACGGTCTATGCCTCATTGGTCAATTTGATATCAAGGATAGAAGGACACGGTCATACATTATAGTAGTCACGGAAAGATTAGTTGGATCTTGACTTATTTCGTAACTTGGGTAGCAATGATGTATTGCTAGATGCCGCTCATTTCTTGTGTATCTAAAAGAGTTTAGATCCACTGCCAACGTTATGAGAGCCTATAGGGTCACACACAAAGAGCATGATGATTAGAAGAATTAGTGCATTCTAGTTTGACTAGAATAATCTGGGAATAAGCTTAAGTACAAAATGGTTTTTGGACTTTAAGCTTAATGAGAATTTTAGCTTGTTGATTTAATGAGATTAATTAAATATGCTAAGCTTATTAATTTAATAAGATTAAATAAATATGTTATCATGATAGCCTAAGCTTAATTGATTTAATAAGATTAATTCAATATGTTACCTTATTGATTTAATGAGATTAATTCAATATGATAACATAAGCTTATTGAATTAATAAGATTAATTCAACATGCATGAATGCCACATAAGCATGCCACCTAAGCATGCCACCTAAGCTTGATGAGGTGGAAGGAGACAAAGGGTTTTGATCTTTGGAATTTCTCCACATGTGGCAGGCCAAACAAGAAGTTTCAATGCAATTGATTTCATTGAATGTGATAGGAGGTGAAAGGTTTTATCAATCCTATAAAACATTCCATGTGGTGGCCAGCCAATGTGGTGGAAGCTTGAGGCTTGGAGAGAGCTTGGTGGTGAGAGGCTTTGGTTGTGTGGCTTTTGTGAGTGTAGGCTAGCAAGAAGAGTGGTCTTCTTCTTCCTTTCTCTTTTTCCCTACCTTCCTCTCCTTTAGGGACTTCTCTAGCAAGAAGTAAAGGAGAGCTCTTCTAGTTTCTTTTGTGAGACAAGAGCTTGCTCGTGTGGATACATATAGAGGCACGGACATTTGAACGTGCTAAAAGTGTAGGGATCTTGTATGCAAAATAGCATACGCGCAACGGAAAATTAGGATCCCTTCCAAGTGATCCTTGCGAAAGAAAACCTCGTACAAAACAAATTTCTGTAAAAGAAAACCTATCTTATAGGAGAGTTCTACCTTTGTTGCGTGCCCTTTGCAATCCCGCTTTTCCTTGGATGTGTTGGATCTTTTAGCACGTTCAAATGTCCGTGCCTCTATATGTATCCACACGAGCAAGCTCTTGTCTCACAAAAGAAAACTAGAAGATCTCTCCTTTACTTCTTGCTAGAGAAGTCCCTAAAGGAGAGGAAGGTAGGGAAGAAGAGAAAGGAAGAAGAAGACTACTCTTCTTGCTAGCTTACACTCACAAAACCACACAACAAAAGCCTCTCCCACCAAGCTCGCACCAAGCTTTAAGCTCCCACTAAACTCCTTTGGCCGGCCACCCCATGGGGTGTTTTATAGGATTTGAAAAACCTTTCATCTCCTATCACATTCAATGCAATCAATGGCATTGAAAGATAATTAAACAAGGAGTTATCCTCCTTGTTTTGGCCGGCCACATGTGGAGGAAATCCAAGGGTCAAACCCCTTTGTCTCCTTCCAACTCATCAAGCTTAGGTGGCATGCTTATGTGGCATGCTTAGGTGGCATGCTTATGTGGCATTCATGGATGTTGAATTAATCTTATTAATTCAATAAGCTTATGTTATCATATTGAATTAATCTCATTAAATCAATAAGGTAACATATTGAATTAATCTTATTAAATCAATTAAGCTTAGCATATTGAATTAATCTCATTAAATCAATAAGCTAAAATTCTCATTAAGCTTAAAGTCCAAAAACCATTTTGTACTTAAGCTTATTCCCAAATTATTCTAGTCAAACTAGAATGCACTAATTCTTCTAATCATCATGCTCTTTGTGTGTGACCCTATAGGCTCTCATAACGTTGGCAGTGGATCTAAACTCTTTTAGATACACAAGCAATGAGCGGCATCTAGCAATACATCATTGCTACCCAAGTTACGAGATAAGTCAAGATCCGACTAACCTTTCCGTGACTACTATAATGTATGACCGTGTCCTTCTATCCTTAATATCAGATTGACCAATGAGGCATAGACCATGTCATCCTCGATCAATCTATGTGTTTCTTGATCCCTGAGTAAACTAACTCAAACAAATGAGCTCAATATCTCATATTGACTCATTCGAGCATGACCATGTGTTTTAGTAGTTCCACTCAATCAAGGGGCCCACAGATATCACTCCCGTCATATGGGAGGGATAGATCCCATCTACATCACTCACATCCCTCCGCATAATTTGTTATATACCCAAAAATCGCCTTTATGGTCTACCCTGTTACGGGTGACGTTTGACGATACCAAAGTACATAACTCCTTATGTAGGGAACCGTAGTGACTTCAGGTTTGAGGACTATTCATACCAATAGTCACATGAGAAAGTTTATGACACTCATATGACGATCCATGAAACTTTCTCATGGCGGGTTAGTTCAGTATATATTCTCTAATATATACCCATGTGTCAACTTGATATCATATATCCATGACTTGTGAGATCAAGTCATCAATTGACCTACATGCTAGTCTTTATGTATTAATATTGCCCTTGCATATTAATACTTGACTAAGAACATTTAGGAAAGTGTTCTCTACAGCCTCTCATAATCAATTCTGCCAATTGATGTGCTGTAGATAAGAACCTACTTTTCTAGGGCATTATTATATTTAATTTAGCTGGCACAAGCAAGATGTAAATATAATAACCAATCCTTTGCCTTTATAGAATATGATACAAAATGTTCCCTATTCAACCATCACATGATTGGTTCTAGGGCTATAACTAACAATCTCCCACTAGCACTAGTACTAATCACTATAATATCTAATACCTAGTGACCTAGTGTGACCATCATGCTTCCTCTGTGCCAAAGCCTTGGTCAATGGATCTGCGATGTTAGCTTCTGTCGGTACTCTGCATATCCTCACATCTCCTCTATCGATGATCTCTCGAATGAGATGGGCCGCGGTATGTGTTTAGTCGATGTGGTCGAGGTTCTTTGGCACCAATAGCCCCATTGTTGTCACAATAGAGGTCTATTGGATCTGCAATGCTAGGAACTACCCCAAGTTCACTGATGAACTTGCGGAGCCAAACAACCTCCTTTGCTGCATCAGACGCAGCAATATACTCGGCTTCTGTTGTAGAATCAACAACTGTGTCCTGCTTCGAACTTTTCCAGCTCACAGCTCCACCATTCAGGCAAAACACGTACCCCGATTGCGATCTATAGTCATCCTTGTCTGTTTGGAAGCTTGCATCACTGTAACCCTTTACAGTTAGCTCCTCATTGCCTCCAAATATCAGGAAATATTCTTTCGTTCTTCGTAAGTATTTAAGAATATTTTTGACTGTTATCCAGTGACTTTCACCTGGATCCGACTGGTATCTACTCGTCATGCTCAAAGCATACGAGACGTCAGGATGAGTACAAAGCATGGCGTACATGATAGACCCTATGACAGATGCATAAGGGATCTTATCCATGCGATTTCTCTCCTCCTTAGAAGAGGGACATTGAGTCTTCGAAAGACTCACACCATGTGATAAAGGAAGAAATCCTTTCTTGGAATTTTGCATGGAAAAACGATCTAGCACTTTATCAATGTATGTACTCTGACTTAGGCCAAGTAATCTTTTAGATCTATCTCTATAGATCTTGATGCCTAGAATATAGGCAGCTTCACCTAAGTCTTTCATCGAGAAACAATTCCCTAACCACATCTTCACAGACTGGAGTGAGGGAATATCATTTCCGATGAGAAGTATGTCATCTACATACAAGATAAGAAATACAACTGTGATCCCACTATTTCTCTTGTAGACACAAGGTTCATCTTCATTCTTGATGAAACCAAACTCCTTGATTGCATCATCGAATTGAAGATTCCAGCTTCGAGAGGCTTGCTTTAGTCCATAAATTGACCTTTACAGTTTGCATACCTTTCTAGGATGCTTTGGATCTTCAAAACCCTCAGGCTGTGTCATGTACACATCCTCGAGTAGCTTTCCATTCAGAAAAGTGGTTTTGACATCCATCTACCAGATCTCATAATCGTGGTAGGCTGCAATAGCAAGTATGATCCGAATGGATTTAAGCATCGCAACTGGTGAAAAGGTTTCATCATAGTCAATACCATGAGTTTGTTTGAATCCTTTAGCCACCAATCTACCTTTATAGGTATGCTTATTACCATCCATGTCAGTCTTTACTTTAAAGACCCACTTACACCCAATGGGTTTTACCCCTTCAGGTGGATCAACCAAAGTCCATACTTGGTTAGTGTACATGGATTCCATTTCGGATCTCATGGCCTCTAGCCATTTCTCGGAATCTGGGCTCATCATAGCTTCTTGATAGGATGTAGGCTCGTCAAGATCGACAAGCAATACTTCACCGTTGTAAGTCAAGAGAAAAGAATATCTCTTGGGTTGACGACGGATCCTATCAGATCTACGAAGAGGTTGGTCTACTTGAACAGGTGTTTGCTCCACAACTCTTTGGGCAACAATTTCCTCATCCACAACACTTTGTGGTGCCTGTTCATTTTCCATCGAAGCCTTAGTGTTATCTTCATCCTGAATTTCTTCAAGATGAATTTTACTCCCACTAGTTTTTCTAGAAATAAATTCTCTTTCTAGAAAGACAACATTTCTGGCAACAAACACCTTGCCAAGTGTGGGATTGTAAAAGTAATATCCCTTAGTTTCCTTGGGATATCCTACAAAATAACACTTATCTGATTTGGGTCCTAGTTTATCTGAGACTTGACATCTAACATAAGCTTCACAACCCCAAATCTTTATAAAAGACATTTTGGGACTCTTCCCAGTCCATAACGTGTATGGTGTCTTTTCTACGGCTTTTGATGGGACGCGATTAAGTGTGAAAGCGGCTGTCTCTAGAGCTAAACCCCAAAAGGAAGTAGGTAGATCAGTCTGGCTCATCATTGATCATACCATATCTAATAGAGTACGATTTCTCCTCTCAGATACACCATTCCATTGTGGTGTTCCAGGTGGAGTGAGTTGGGATATTATCCCAAACTCAGCCAGGTGATCATGAAACTCTTGACTAAGGTATTCACCACCTCGATCTGATCGAAGTAGCTTAATACGCTTACCAAGTTGGTTTTGTACTTCATTCTTGAATTCTTTGAACTTTTCAAAGGATTCTGACTTATGTCTCATCAAATATAAATAGCCAAATCTACTCATATCATCAGTGAAAGTAATAAAGTACTTATAGCCTCCTCTGGCTTCGACATTGAAAGGGCCACATACATCAGTATGTATGAGTCCTAACAAGTCCGTCGCTCTCTCGCCATGTCCACTAAATGGAGTTTTAGTCATCTTTCCTAAAAGATAAGATTCACATATCTCATATGATTCAAAATCAAATGAGTCCAATAATCCATCTTTATGGAGTTGGGATATGCGTTTTTCATTTATGTGACCTAGGCGACAGTGCCAGAGATATGTTTGGTTCAAATTATTCGATTTGAACCGTTTGGTATTTACGTTATAAATTGGGTTTTCTAAATCTAGAACATAGAGACCATTCATAAGTGGTGCATTACAATAGAACATTTCATTCAAATAAATGGAACAACATTTGTCCTTTATTATAAAAGAAAAGTTTTTCTTGTCTAAACAAGATACAGAGATTATGTTCTTCATTAATGCAGGTACATAAAAGCACTCCTCTAGTTCTAAGATAAGCCCAGTGGGCAAAAACAAAGAATATGTTCCTACAGCTACAGCAGCAACTTTTGCGCCATTGCCTACTCGTAGGTCCACTTCGCCCTTTGCCATTATTCTACTATTTCTCAGTCCCTGCACATTAGTACAAATGTGAGATGCACATCCGGTATCTAATACCCATGTAGAAGAAATAGATAGATTAACTTCTATAATGTGTATACCTGAGGCAGAAGTCCCACTTCTTTTCTTCTTTACTTCCTCAAGGTAGACTTTGCAGTTCCGCTTCCAGTGTCCAGTCTCACCGCAATAGAAACAGTCCCCTTCCTTAGGTACTTTACCTTTACCCTTTGAAGTGGATGAATTGGCCTTGCCTTTGGCTTGGGTCTTACCCTTGCCTTTGCTCTTACCTTTGCCCTTCTTGACCATTAGTACCTTACTAACTTTCTTTTTAAGATTTGGTTCAGCAGTTCTTAACATGCTGAGAATCTCAGGCAAAGGTTTATCAATTTCATTCATGTTATAATTCATGACGAATTGATTATATGCTTCCGGCAACGATTGCAGGATAACATCGGTTGCCAATTCTTGGCTCAATGAAAAACCTAGTCTTTCAAGGTTCTCGACGTACCCTATCATTTTAAGTACGTGAGTTCCTACAGGTGTTCCTTCTTGCATCTTGCATGCAAAAAGAGCCTTAGACACTTCAAAATGCTCGTGCCTAGCTTGTCCTTGATATAGTTGTTTCAAATGTTCAACCATACCATAGGCATCCATGTTCTCATGTTGCTTCTGAAGCTCAGAGTTCATGGTGGCAAGCATAAGACATGACACATCTAATGCGTCATCTTGATGCTTCTTATAAGCATCCTTTTCAGCACGAGTGGTCGGGGTGTGTTTCAGGGATAGACTGCTCTAGGACATACAGTTTACGTTCTTGCTTGAGGATAATCCTCAAGTTCCTATACCAGTCTAGAAAGTTAGCTCCATTGAGCTTGTCTTTCTCAAGGATAGATCGCAAGTTGAGGGGGTGTGTCGTGTTAGATGACATGGTGATCTACAACATTAAAATGCAAAATTTAGTATCATACCTAAGTCATTTAATTAGGCCTTTAATTAAATGAGGCTCCCACTAAATTCTCATAGCTTTGATATGAGCTAATCATTGATGAAGGCAAACACATTTTTCTTATATGATTAGCTTCTATTTAGCTATAAATATATATGTGATAAAGATCCACATCATAATTCTTCTTGAGTTAGCTTTGGCTAATCGCCCAAGACGTAGTATGATTAGGTAGGCAATCTTTTGCCAATTACATCTGATGTAACTCTTTAATAGCTTTGGTTAAGTTTAGATTAGTTTAGTGCTTATTCCTAAACCAGCTTCCAGGCCGTGGCGAGGCACAGAGGCCTTCTTGGATATCGGAGCAACGACCACTTCTAAGACAAAGCTGATGTTCGGAAATCACACAAAACTAATTTTTAAAACTTATGTTCAAAGCTAATATATGCCTCTACTTTAAAAACTTAATTAAGTCTTAACCAAGTTTGATAGCGGGATATCATGATTGTCCACTCGCACTCTTCCAAGATAAAATGCATTGCTTTGCTTTGGCAAACCCAATAACAAATGATCGAGGAAGTAGTGAGTACCAAACTTTGGTAGGCATATCGTTTAGACTTATTAAGAAATAAACTTAAACATGCATCACATACATATTAGATTACATCACATATAAGCTAAATTAACATGCATCACATACATATTAAACTAAGCATGTCATGGTTATGACCCTTATTCTACAATCTTCTCAAGCCAATGAAAAGATTGATTGGTCAACCTAGGGATAACATCTTCTCCCAAGTGCTTCCTTTTGGTTGTCTTGTGCTGTTGACTTCCTCCTTGTAACATCATCTTCCAATGGACCCTCCATCTTTGTTGTGTATATTACAAAAAGAGAAATACTCGAGTTACATTCGAGTCTAAAGCTAATTTTACAACAAGAATGTTAGGAGAAAGGCACGACACGCAGGCCGTATTAAGAATTACAACACACATTCACAAACCTTTTGGGACTAGGCCATAACCATGCACCATGTCATTTTAACTTTTAAAAGACATCGGATATTTTATTATGTTTGAAAAATTGCTAATGCAATTATCAATTCATAATAAAATTTATCCTACTTCTATATCATATATAAAATAGAGAAAACTTATTTTTATACGATCTTTCGCAAGTGGCTCTGATACCACTGTAGGGATCTTGTATGCAAAATATCATACGCGCAACGGAAAATTAGGATCCCTTCCAAGTGATCCTTGCGAAAGAAAACCTCGTACAAAACAAATTTCTCTAAAAGAAATCCTATCTTATAGGAGAGTTCTACCTTTGTTGCGTGCCCTTTGCAATCCCGCTTTTCCTTGGATGTGTTGGATCTTTTAGCACGTTCAAATGTCCGTGCCTCTATATGTATCCACACGAGCAAGCTCTTGTCTCACAAAAGAAAACTAGAAGATCTCTCCTTTACTTCTTGCTAGAGAAGTCCCTAAAGGAGAGGAAGGTACGGAAGAAGAGAAAGGAAGAAGAAGACTACTCTTCTTGCTAGCTTACACTCACAAAACCACACAACAAAAGCCTCTCCCACCAAGCTCTCACCAAGCCTTAAGCTCCCACTAAACTCCTTTGGCCGGCCACCCCATGGGGTGTTTTATAGGATTTGAAAAACCTTTCATCTCCTATCACATTCAATGCAATCAATGGCATTGAAAGATAATTAAACAAGGAGTTATCCTCCTTGTTTTGGCCGGCCACATGTGGAGGAAATCCAAGGGTCAAACCCCTTTGTCTCCTTCCAACTCATCAAGCTTAGGTGGCATGCTTATGTGGCATGCTTATGTGGCATTCATGGATGTTGAATTAATTTTATTAATTCAATAAGCTTATGTTATCATATTGAATTAATCTCATTAAATCAATAAGGTAACATATTGAATTAATCTTATTAAATCAATTAAGCTTAGCATATTGAATTAATCTCATTAAATCAATAAGCTAAAATTCTCATTAAGCTTAAAGTCCAAAAACCATTTTGTACTTAAGCTTATTCCCAAATTATTCTAGTCAAACTAGAATGCACTAATTCTTCTAATCATCATGCTCTTTGTGTGTGACCCTATAGGCTCTCATAACGTTGGCAGTGGATCTAAACTCTTTTAGATACACAAGCAATGAGCGGCATCTAGTAATACATCATTGCTACCCAAGTTACGAGATAAGTCAAGATCCGACTAACCTTTCCGTGACTACTATAATGTATGACCGTGTCCTTCTATCCTTGATATCAGATTGACCAATGAGGCATAGACCGTGTCATCCTCGATCAATCTATGTGTTTCTTGATCCCTGAGTAAACTAACTCAAACAAATGAGCTCAATATCTCATATTGACTCATTCGAGCATGGCCATGCATTTTAGTAGTTCCACTCAATCAAGGGGCCCACAGATATCACTCCCGTCATATGGGAGGGATAGATCCCATCTACATCACTCACATCCCTCCACATAATTTGTTATATACCCGAACGCTTTATGGTCCACCATACGGGTGACGTTTGACGATACCAAAGTACATAACTCCTTATGTAGGGAACCGTAGTGACTTCAGGTTTGAGGACTATTCATACCAATAGTCACATGAGAAAGTTTATGACACTCATATGACGATCCATGAAACTTTCTCATGGCGGGTGAGTTCAGTATATATTCTCTAATATATACCCATGTGTCAACTTGATATCATATATCCATGACTTGTGAGATCAAGTCATCAATTGACTTACATGCTAGTCTTTATGTATTAATATTGCCCTTGCATATTAATACTTGACTAGGAACATTTAGGAAAGTGTTCTCTACAGCCTCTCATAATCAATTCTGCCAATTGATGTGCTGTAGATAAGAACCTACTTTTCTAGGGCATTATTATATTTAATTTAGCTGGCACAAGCAAGATGTAAATATAATAACCAATCCTTTGCCTTTATAGAATATGATACAAAATGTTCCCTATTCAACCATCACATGATTGGTTCTAGGGCTATAACTAACAAAAAGATCCAACAAACCCAAGGAGAAGCGAGATTAAAAAGGGCACTCAACAAAGGTAATATTCTCCTATAAGATAGGTTTTGAGAAATTTATTTTTTTGTACGAGGTTTTCTTTCGCAAGGATCACTTGGAAGGGATCCTATTTTTCCGTTGTGCATATGCTATTTTGCATAAAAAATCCCTACAGTGGTATCAGAGCCACTTGCGAAAGATCGTATAAAAAAAAGGTTTTCTCTATTTTATATATGATATAGAAGTAGGATAAATTTTATTATGAGTTGATAATTGCATTAGAAATTTTTCAAACATAATAAAATATCCGATGTCTTTTAAAAGTTAAAATTGACATGGTGCATGGTTATGGCCTAGTCCCAAAAAGTTTGTGAATGTGTGTGTTGTAATTCTTAATACGGTCTGCGTGTCGTGCCTTTCTCCTAAAATTCTTGTTGTAAAAATTAGTTTTAGACTCGAATGTAACTCGAGTATTTCTCCTTTTGTAATATATAAAACAAAGATGGAGGGTCCTTTGGAAGATGACATTACAAGGAGGAAGTCAACAACACAAGACAACCAAAAGGAAGCACTTGGGAGAAGATGCTATCCCTAGGTTGACCAATCAATCTTTTCATTGGCTTGAGAAGATTGTAGAATAAGGGCCATAACCATGACACGCTTAGTTTAATATGTATGTGATGCATGTTAATTTAGCTTATATGTGATGTATGCTAATTTGTATGTGATGCATGTTTAAGTTTATTTCTTAATAAGTCAAAAATGATATGCCTACCAAAGTTTGGTACTCACTACTTCCTCGATCATTTGTTGTTGGGTTTGCCAAAGCAAAGCAATGCATTTTATCTTGGAAGAGTGCGAGTGGACAATCGTGATGTCCCGCTATCAAACTTGGTTAAGACTTAATTAAGTTTTTCTTAATTAATTAAGAAAGTAGAGACATATATTAGCTTTGAACATAAGTTTTAAAAAATTAGTTTTTGTGTGATTTCCGAACATCAGCTTTGTCTTAGAAAGTGGTCATTGCTCCGATATCAAAGAAGGCCTCTGTGCCTCGCCACGACCTGGAAGCTGGTTTAGGAATAAACACTAAACTAATCTAAACTTTGTTAGGATCTTTGTAACGGCTAGAGGGGGGGGGGTGATTAGCCTTTCTTCATTTCTACAAGCAAGTTAGCAGAAGCAATACAAATATGAATAAGAATACAAGTAAGAAAACGATGAAAGCAACGCTAACACTCGATGTACGTGGTTCGGAGATGACACTCCTACTCCACGGTAATCCGTAAGGTGGATTAGTCCTAGCCAAGCTTCACTATATTCTCCTTTGGATGAACCAAGGTGGAGAAACCTTTCTTACAATGCTCTCCTCTTCTTTACAATGATGGATGATTAAGAACTAGAGAAGAGGAGGTTTTGAATTGCTAAAATACTTGGGAAAGCTTGGTGAGCACGAGGGTGTAGTTAGGAATGAGAGCACTAGCTTCACCAAGCTCTCCAAGGCCCCTTTTTATAGAAGAGGGGTTATTTTTCCCGTTGGGCCTCGATCAGTCGACTGATGCTTACCATCAGTCGACTACCACCGAAGCCAACGACTTCTGACCCGAGATCTCCGCGGAGATTCGTAGCCGCAATTTCCAACGGCCAGGTGATCAATCGACTGCTCCCTCCATCGATCGGTGATGGAGCGATCACCGAGTGATCGAGGCCGCAATGAAAGTGCGACGATATTACGTGGCTTGTTTTTGCATTGATCACCGACCGCCACTATTTGCGTCGATCGATTGTAACATCGATCGGCCATCGCTAAAGCGATCGATGGTCGTGGTTTCATCCTCGACTTAGTCGAGCACGACGGCCGATCGATACATCGTATCAGTTGACTGATACTCATCAAGTGTGAGTAATTCACACTTGATTTTACACCCTAGACCTAGACTTGACCTTCTAACTCTTCCTTCAGCCTTGCGCCTATCTTCAAGAGTTTCCTTCGGCCTCGCCATGTCTTGGGTTGCCAAATGCTTGGACTTTACGCCGCCAAGACTCCAAGCTGGACTCGCCAAGACCTTACTTTGGACTTCCTTTGCCAAGGTTCACTTGGACTTTATGCTGCCAAGACTACAAGCTTGGTCTTACGCTGCCAAGTCCATCCCTTGGACTTTCCTTGCCAAGATCACACTTGGTCTTCCTTTGCCAAGGTTCACTTTGGACTTTACGCTGCCAAGACTACAAGCTTGGTCTTATACTGCCAAGTCCGTCCCTTGGACTTTCCTTGCCAAGATCATACTTGGACTTCTCTTTTACCAAGGCTTTATCCTTGGATTTCCCTGTTACTTAAACATATTCGTAACTTAGATGATTATCCAAACATCAAAACATATATAAATGATTTGGAGCATTGTTGCACCAACAATCTCCCCCTTTTTGATGTTTGGCAATCATTTAAGTTAGGTCTTTAAAAATACGCACATAATCATATTTTCAATATGAATTATAACTTAAACACTCCTCCCCCTTTGACATACATCAAAAAGAGAAGGATTTAAACATGAAAGAATTAAGGTGTTGGATCTTGGGCTAAGATATAAGATAGAAATTAAGCTCCCCCTTAATCCAAGATATGTTTTATAATGTGTAAACAATATTTGAAGCAAAGCATAACAAAAATTCAAAAATTAAGTCCTAACTTTGCACCAACAATGGATTTTGGGGATGTAAAAGATATAATTTATGAAACTCCCCCTAAAACACTGCCTTAAACAGTCCTAAACCTTTGTTTATACGCAATATTATCAAACTATAGTTGTAGGACATCAAAGATACACTAAATACCAGAAAAAAGCTGTTTATCAGAAAATACAGTATGTCACCACTGGTTTCGAACCGCCGATCACGCTGATCAAATCGAATTTCAGCCTTTTCACCTAACTTCAAATCGTTAGAAATTCTAGAAACCTCAAAAAATCACGAAATTTTGTGTACACATTTCTGGAATCATACTTTATTAAGGAAAAATAGTTTGAAAAATATATGTTTTCCAGATTTCAAGATTGATACAAACTTGGAACCTACCAAAAGTTCTAAAGATTTTGTAAACTTTGTATCACTTTTGTGTTCCACTTGAAAATTGTTTTTCAAAATATGATGTATATAGTTTAAAATGTATATGATTTGGCATTTCCAACCATGTTCTTAGAGCTATGTATCCATTACTTGAATACAAGCCTTGCCAATGATTGGTCCATAAGGTATTTATGTCTCTAGGTGTGTTATTGGCTCATAGTAATGCATCATAACAAGCATGGTGAGCCAAGTACACCTTCCCTATCATCTCACATGGTTCTAAGTACCTCAATACAAAAAAAATCAAGGTTTCTTAAGGCTTTTTGTGAGATGCATCAAGTTATAAGACAAACATATGAATATGAGATCATGCAACCCTAGAATTTTACTCTACAAAGCACACACCAAGCTCTCTCCTTAATGATGAAAATTCGGTTTCGGGAAGAGCTTTGGTGAAGATATCGGCAAGGTTAGACTTAGATTCTACATAATTAAGTTCAATGTCCCATCTTGCCACATGATCTCTTATGAAGTGATGTTTCACTTCAATGTGCTTAGTCCTAGAGTGATGTACCGGATTTTTGGTCAAGTTGATGGTACTCACATTATCACAATAAACTTTAATGTTAGAGTAGTGTAGCTCATAGTCCACAAGAGTATGTCTCATCCAAAGTAATTGAGCTACACAACCACCCATAGCCACATATTCGGCTTCGGTGGTTGATAAAGCAACACAATGTTGCTTCCTACTACTCCAACTAACTAGGGAGGACCCAAGAAATTGGCATCCACCACTAGTACTCTTCCTATCCAATTTGCACCCGACATAATCGGAATTGGTATAACCAAGCAATTCAAACGACCTAGTCCTAGGATACCAAAGTCCTACATTTAGGGTGCCTTTAATATATCTTAAAATTCTCTTAACAGCTACTAAATGTGATTCTTTGGCACAATATTGATATCTTGCACACATACCTACCGCAAATAAGATATCGGGTCTACTAGCGGTTAGGTATAGTAAGCTACCAATCATACTCCTATGAAGTTTAAGATCAATTGATTTACCTTCATGATCACTATCTATTCTAGTGCTAGTGGCCATAGGAGTGGTTACAATTTTGGCATTTTCCAAACCAAATTTCTTGATCATTTCATTTGCATATTTGGTTTGATAAATATGAATACCCTCATTGGTTTGTTTGACTTGTAACCCTAGGAAAAAGTTGAGCTCTCCAACTAAACTCATTTTAAATTCATTTTCCATGTTTTTTATAAAATCTTGGAGAAGATCATCATTTGTTGACCCAAAAATAATGTCATCAACATATACTTGGGCTATGAATATATCCTTTAATGTTGACTTTATAAACAACGTTTGATCTACTTGGCCTCTTCTAAAATCCATAGAAATTAAGAAAGATGACAATCTTTCATACCATGCCCGAGGAGCTTGTTTTAACCCATATAATGCTTTCCTAAGCTTACATACATGGTTTGGATAATCTATGTTCTCAAATCCAGGTGGTTGCTCTACATATACTTCCTCCTTAATATACCCATTTAAGAATGCCGATTTAACATCCCATATAGGAAGCATACCCTAAGAGAATTCTAATAGATTCTAACCTAGCAACTGGGGCATAAGTCTCATCATAGTCAAGCCCCTCAACTTGATTAAATCCCCTAGCAACCAACCTAGCCTTATTTCTAGTGATATTTCCTTGGTCATCTAGCTTATTCCTAAAGACCCATCTTGTAGTAATTATGGTGCTATCATTGGGTCTAGGTACTAATTCTCATACTTGACTTCTCTCAAATTGGCCCAATTCATCTTGCATTGCCAAAATCCAATCCGGATCATGTAATGCATCATTGATCGATTTGGGCTCAATTTGTGAAATAAGAGCTACTTGACTAGTAAGGGGTCTATGAAATGACCTAGTTATTACTCCTTGAGATAGATCTCCTACTACTTGGTCAAGTGGATGATCTTGATGAACTCTTAGGGTTCTAGAAGGGGTTTCAAAAGGATCATTATTATCTTCTACCCTCCTTTCATCATCGGAATCTCCTCTTTCTCCCCCTTTATCATTACCCCTTATGGTCAAATTTTGAAGTTTTTGGGTAATGTCTTGATTATTGTCATTAATACCCTTACCAATGGAGGACTTTCTAGGGTAGGTACTAGTGGTTTCATCAAATTGAACATTGGAGGACTCCTCAATCCCTTGGGTTCTCTTATTGTAGACTCTATACCCTCTACTTGTGGATGAGTATCCTACTAGGATTCCCTCATCCGCTTTGGATTCAAATTTTCCTAAGTTATCTTTGGTGTTTAGAATATAAACTTTACATCCAAAGACTTTGAAATAATGAATTGTGGGAATAGTCCCATTCCATAATTCAAATGGTGTCTTTCCTAAAAACCTATGAATTTGAACCCTATTTTGGATATAGCAAGCGGTATTAACCGCTTCCGCCCACAAGTAGCTAGGTAGAGAATATGCATTAAGCATAGTCCTAGCCGCCTCTTGTAAGGCACGATTTCTCCTTTCCACCACCCCATTTTGTTGGGGTGTTCTAGGACAAGAGAACTCATGCTTGTACCCTTGCTCTAAACAAAATTGTGAAAATTTTGAGTTCTCAAATTCACCACCATGATCACTACGGATCCGGTTGATTTTGAGACTCTTTTCATTTTCAACCCTTTTACTAAATCCTATGATTATTTCTAAGGCATCATCCTTATGTTTCATAAAGTAGACCCAAGTATACCTAGAAAAATCATCTACTATAACCAAACAATATTTGTTACCATTTAAAGATGGAGTACTATGACAATCAAATAAGTCTAGATGCAACAATTCTAATGGTAAAGAGGTATTAGTTAGGGTTTTACCTTTGTGTGATGCTTTTGTTTGTTTTCCTTCTTGGCATGCATCACACATTTTGTTCTTGACATACTTGATCTTTGGTAGCCCTTTGACCAACTCCATCTTGGCTACCTTGGCTATGTTTTTCATGTTGATGTGCCCCAATCTTCTATGCCATAGCCAACTTTCTTCTTCTTTTGCAATAAGACACTTAGTAGAAATGTTAGAAGCATATGAAAGATCAACATAATAAATGTTTGATTTCCTATATCCAACTAACATACAATCATTTAATTCCTTGTGTCTAATCATGCATTTAGAGGATTCAAACGAGACATGATAGTTTGCATCACAAAGTTGACTAACACTTAATAAATTAAATTTCATATTTTCAACTAGCAAGACTTTGTGAATAACAATTTTGGGGGATACCTCAATTGTACCTCTACCTAATATCTTGAGTTTTCCACTATTCCCAAAAGACACCGCTCCCTTCTTCACATACTTAATTGTGGAGAACTTGCTCACATCCCCGGTCATATGTGTTGAGCAACCGCTATCCACAATCCACATACTTTGCTCTCCTACCTAAATCACATGAAAAACACAAGCTTTTGGTACCCAAACATTTGGACCGGTAACATTAAGTAAAAACTTCTTAGGTACCCATGCTTTCTTAACCTTTCCCTTAATGGTTGCTTTCCTATTAATCAATGAAATATAAGCAACTTCTTTTTCTTTTGGCTTATATCCTAAACCGGCCTTGTTGTAAACGGCTCTTTGTCGACTAAGGATCATATCAAGACATTTTGAGCCATTTGAAAATTTTTCTAAACATGCTTTTAGCTCAACAACCTCATCCTTAAGTTTGTCATTCTCTTCCTTAAGCATGCAAGAATCGATATGTGAAGGTTTTTCATTCCTAATTGCCTTTAGTTCTACCTTCATGCTCTTAACCTTAGATCTAGACTTATCTAGAGCCTCTTTAAGATAAGCAATTGATTGATAAAGAAGCTTAACTTTGGGAGAGTTCATTACCTCATCGTCACTAGATGACGATTCATCACTTGAGGAGTCTTCTTGGCTTGATGTACCGGAGTCATCTCCTAGGGCCATGAGTGCCACATGGCGTGTGATGTGGCAAAGTTCATCATCGGAGGAGGAGTCTTCAACACTTGGTGTGTCCCATGTGGTTTGAGCCACCATGGCCTCCTTCTTCTTCTTCTCCTTCTTTTTCTTTTCTTTTTCCTCCTTCTTCTTTAGCTCCGGGCAATTTGGCTTTATGTGCCCCTTCTTGTTGCAAGCATGGCAAATCACATTATTATTGAAACTTGAATTACCACTAAACTTACCTTTTGAAGAATGAGACCCCTTCCTTGCTTCTCTACTCTTGAACTCCTTTGATTTCCTATAGAGCTTCTTGACGAAATTTGTCATCTCACTAGATGAGTCTTCATCACTACTTGAATCATGCTCCGATTCGGATGATGATGATGCTTCTTTTCTTTCCTTCTTCTTCTTTTCCTTCTTTTCAACAAATAGAGCTAAACCCTTTTCCTTAGAGGACATGTTAGTTTGCTCATGTAATTCAAACTCACAAAATAATTCATCAATTTTAATTTGAGAGAGATCCCTAGTTACCTTAATGGCATCAACTATAGAAGTCCATAAGGAATTTCTAGGAAATGCTTGAAGAATATACCTTACCAAGTCCCGGTTGTCAACTCACTCACCTATGATGTGGAGTCCGTTCACAATCTCTTTGAACCTTCCATGCATTTAGCTTACGGTTTCATGCATCTTCATTTGGAAGGCTTGAAGTTGTCCAATTAGTAGGTCCTTCTTGGCTCTCTTTGACTCCTTGAAACCTTCATTTAGCTCAATGAGCTTTTCTTCGAAAGGCCCCACCTTGTTGAGTTGCTCCATGGTAATACCGCATTGAATGGTGAGTACCGCCTTTGCATTTGACTCGAATCGCCTATTCATTTCCCTTGTCCAATCCTTGCTTGGAATAGAGTTTCCTTGTTCATCCATCGGTTCCTCAAAGCCATCTACAATATTATGCCAAATTTCAATATTGCTCATTAGATAATACTTCATCCTACCTTTCCAATATGCAAAGTGACTCCCATCGAAGAGTGGTGGCTTGGCGGTGCTATATCCCTCTTGAAGAGCTATTGATGCCTTGGTTGATGGTGAGATCTTCCAAGCTAACCTGGCTCTGATACCACTTGTTAGAATCTTTGTAACGGCTAGAGGGGGGTGATTAGCCTTTCTTCGTTTCTACAAGCAAGTTAGCGGAAGCAATACAAATACGAATAAGAATACAAGTAAGAAAACGATGAAAGCAACGCTAACACCCGATGTACGTGGTTCAGAGATGACGCTCCTACTCCACGGCAATCCGTAAGGTGGATTAGTCCTAGCCAAGCTTCACTATATTCTCCTTTAGATGAACCAAGGTGGAGAAACCTTTCTTACAATGCTCTCCTCTTCTTTACAATGATGGATGATTAAGAACTAGAGAAGAGGAGGTTTTGAATTGCTAAAGTACTTGGGAAAGCTTGGTGAGCACGAGGGTGTAGTTAGGAATGAGAGCACTAGCTTCACCAAGCTCTCCAAGGCCCCTTTTTATAGAAGAGGGGCTATTTTTTCCGTTGGGCCTCGATCAGTCGACTGATGCTTACCATCAGTCGACTACCACCGAAGCCAACGTCTTCTGACTCGAGATCTCCGCGGAGATTCGTAGCTGCAATTTCCAATGGCCAGGTGATCGATCCGACCGATCCCTCCATCGATCGATGGAGCGATCGATCGAGTCGACTATATTCGTGCTCGTTTTGCATTGATCGATCCGACGCCACTATTTGCGATCGATTGTAACATCGATCGATCACATCGCTAAAGCAGCACGATGGTCGTGGTTTCATCGACTTAGTCGAGCACCGACGCCGATCGATACATCGATCGATCGATACTCATCAAGTGTGAGTAATTCACACTTGATTTTACACCCTAGACCTAGACTTGACCTTCTAACTCTTCCTTCAGCCTTGCGCCTGTCTTCAAGAGTTTTCTTCGGCCTCGCCATGTCTTGGGTTTCCAAATGCTTGGACTTTACGCCGCCAAGACTCCAAGCTTGGACTTATGCTGCCAAGACCTTACTTTGGACTTCCTTTGCCAAGGTTCACTTGGACTTTATACTGCCAAGACTACAAGCTTGGTCTTACGCTGCCAAGTCCATCCCTTGGACTTTCCTTGCCAAGATCACACTTGGTCTTCCTTTGCCAAGGTTCACTTTGGACTTTACGCTGCCAAGACTACAAGCTTGGTCTTATGCTGCCAAGTCCGTCTCTTGGACTTTCCTTGCCAAGATCATACTTGGACTTCTCTTTTACCAAGGCTTCATCCTTGGATTTCCCTGTCACTTAAACATATTCGTAATTAGATCACAGAACATTGCCTAACTTAGATGATTATCCAAACATCAAAACATATATAAATGATTTGGAGCATTTTTGCACCAACAAACTTAACCAAAGCTATTAAAGAGTTACATCAGATGTAATTGGCAAAAGATTGCCTACCTAATCATACTACGTCTTGGGTGATTAGCCAAAGCTAACTCAAGATGAAGTATGATGTGGATCTTTATTCCATATAAATTTATAGCTAAATAGAAGCTAATGATGTAAGCAAAATGTGTTTGCCTACATCAATGATTAGCTCATATCAAAGCTATGAGAATTTAGTGGGAGCCTCATTTAATTAAAGGCCTAATTAAATGACTTAGGTATGATACTTAATTTTGCATTTTAATGTTGTAGATCACCATGTCATCTAACACGACACACCCCCTCAACTTGCGATCTCTCCTTGAGAAAGACAAGCTCAATGGAGCTTACTTTCTAGACTGGTATATGAACTTGAGGATTATCCTCAAGCAAGAACGTAAACTGTATGTTCTAGAGTAGTCTATCCCTAAAACACCCGCCCCTGCGGCCACTCGTGCTGAAAAGGATGCTTATAAGAAGCATCAAGATGACGCATTAGATGTGTCATGTCTTATGCTTGCCACCATGAACTCTGAGC
Organism: Wurfbainia villosa; assembly: GCA_025175895.1. Lineage (NCBI taxonomy): Eukaryota > Viridiplantae > Streptophyta > Magnoliopsida > Zingiberales > Zingiberaceae > Wurfbainia > Wurfbainia villosa. The sequence continues at coordinate 94,455,904 of CM045996.1, forward strand.
TTCAGAAGCAACATGAGAACATGGATGCCTATGGTATGGTTGAGCATTTGAAACAACTATATCAAGGACAAGCTAGGCATGAGCGTTTTGAAGTGTCTAAAGGCTCTTTTTGCATGCAAGATGCAGGAAGGAACACCTGTAGAAACTCACGTACTTAAAATGATAGGGTACGTTGAGAACCTTGAAAGACTAGGTTTTCCACTGAGCCAAGAATTGGCAACCGATGTTATCCTGCAATCATTGCCGGAAGCATATAATCAATTCGTCATGAATTATAACATGAATGAAATTGATAAGCCTTTGCCTGAGATTCTCAGCATGTTAAGAACTGCTGAATCGAATCTCAAGAAGAAAGTTAGTAACGTACTAATGGTCAACAAGGGAAAAGGTAAGCGCAAAGTCAAGGGTAAGACCCAAGCCAAAGGCAAGGCCAATTCATCCACTTCAAAGGGTAAAGGTAAAGTACCTAAGGAAGGGGACTGTTTCCATTGCGGTGAGACTGGACACTGGAAGCGGAACTGCAAAGTCTACCTTGAGGAAGTAAAGAAGAAAAGAAGTGGGACTTCTGCCTCAGGTATACACGTTATAGAAGTTAATTTATCTATTTCTTCTACATGGGTATTAGATACCGGATGTGCATCTCACATTTGTACTAATGTGCAGGGACTGAGAAATAGTAGACTAATGGCAAAGGGCGAAGTGGACCTACGAGTAGGCAATGACGCAAAAGTTGTCAGAGTCAGAGGAACATATTCTTTGTCTTTGCCCACTGGGATTATCTTAGAACTAGAGGAGTGCTTTTATGTACCTGCATTAACGAAGAACATAATTTCTGTATCTTGTTTAGACAAGAAAAACTTTTCTTTTATAATAAAGGACAAATGTTGTTCCATTTATTTGAATGAAATGTTATATTGTAATGCACCACTTATGAATGGTCTCTATGTTCTAGATTTAGAAAACCCAATTTATAATGTAAATACCAAACGGTTCAAATCGAATAATTTGAACAAAACATATCTTCGCATCGCCGCCTAGGTCACATAAATGAAAATGCATATCCCAACTCCATAAAGATGGATTATTGGACTCATTTGATTTTGAATCATATGAGGTATGCGAATCTTATCTTTAGGAAAGATGACTAAAACTCCATTTAGTGGACATGGCGAGAGAGCGACAGGACTTGTTAGGACTCATACATACTGATGTATGTGGCCCTTTCAATGTCGAAGCCAGAGGAGGCTATAAGTACTTTATTACTTTCACTGATGATATGAGTAGATTTGGCTACTTATATTTGATGAGACATAAGTCGAATCCTTTGAAAAGTTCAAAGAATTCAAGAATGAAGTACAAAACCAACTTGGTAAGCGATTAAGCTACTTTGATCGATCGAGATGGTGAATACCTTAGTCAAGAGTTTTGATCACCGGCCGAGTGTGGGATAATATCCCAACTCACTCCACCGAACACCACAATGGAATGGTGTATCCGAGAGGATAAATCGTACTCTATTAGATATGGTACGATCAATGATGAGCCAGACTGATCTACCTACTTCCTTTTGGGGTTTAGCTCTAGAGACAGCCGCTTTCACACTTAATCGCGTCCCATCAAAAGCCGTAGAAAAGACACCATATACGTTATGGACTGGGAAGAGTCCCAAAATGTCTTTTATAAAGATTTGGGATTGTGAAGCTTATGTTAGACGTCAAGTCTCAGATAAACTAAGACCCAAATCAGATAAGTGTTATTTTGTAGGATATCCCAAGGAAACTAAGGGATATTACTTTTACAATCCCACACTTGGCAAGGTGTTTGTTGCCAGAAATGCTGTCTTTCTAGAAAGAGAATTTATTTCTAGAAAAACTAGTGGGAGTAAAATTCATCTTGAATAAATTCAAGATGAAGATAACACTAAGGCTTCGATGGAAAATGAGCAGGCACCACAAAGTGTTGTGGATGAGAAAATTGTTGCCCAAAGAGTTGTGGAGCAAACACCTGTTTAAGTAGACCAACCTCTTCGTAGATCTGATAAGATCCGTCGTCAACCCGAGAGATATTCTTTTCTCTTAACTGACAACGGTGATGTATTGCTTGTCGATCTTGACGAGCCTACATCCTATCAAGAAGCTATGATGAGCCCAGATTCCGAGAAATGGCTAGAGGCCATGAGATCCGAAATGGAATCCATGTACACTAACCAAGTATGGACTTTGGTTGATCCACCTGAAGGGGTAAAACCCATTGGGTGTAAGTGGGTCTTTAAAGTAAAGACTGACATGGATGGTAATAAGCATACCTATAAAGGTAGATTGGTGGCTAAAGGATTCAAACAAATTCATGGTATTGACTATGATGAAACCTTTTCACCAGTTGCGATGCTTAAATCCATTCGGATCATATTTGCTATTGCAGCCTACCACGATTATGAGATCTGGCAGATGGATGTCAAAACCGTTTTTCTGAATGGAAAGCTACTCGAGGATGTGTACATGACACAACCTGAGGGTTTTGAAGATCCAAAGCATCCTGGAAAGGTATGCAAACTGCAAAGGTCCATTTATGGACTAAAGCAAGCCTCTCGAAGTTGGAATCTTTGATTCGATGATGCAATCAAGGAGTTTGGTTTCATCAAGAATGAAGATGAACCTTGTGTCTACAAGAGAAATAGTGGGAGCACAGTTGTATTTCTTATCTTGTATGTAGATGACATACTTCTCATCGGAAATGATATTCCCTCACTCCAGTCTGTGAAGATGTGGTTAGGGAATTGTTTCTCGATGAAAGACTTAGGTGAAGCTGCCTATATTCTAGGCATCAAGATCTATAGAGATAGATCTAAAAGATTACTTGGCCTAAGTCAGAGTACATACATTGATAAAGTGCTAGATCGTTTTGCTATGCAAAATTCCAAGAAAGGATTTCTGCCTTTATCACATGGTGTGAGTCTTTCGAAGACTCAATGTCCCTCTTCTAAGGAGGAGAGAGATCGCATGGATAAGATCCCTTATGCATCTGCTATAGGGTCTATCATGTACGCCATGCTTTGTACTGCCTCGACGCCTCGTATGCTTTGAGCATGACGAGTAGATACTCATGATCCGTGAAAGTCATCGGATAGCAATAAAAATATTCTTAAATACTTACGAAGAACGAAAGAATATTTCTTGATATTTGAGGCAATGAGGAGCTAATCAGAAGGGTTACAAAGTGATGCAAGCTTCCAAATAGACAAGGATGACTATAGATCGCAATCGGGTACGTGTTTTGCTCGAATGGTGGAGCCGTGAGTCGAAGAGTTCGCAGACACAGCTTCGATTCTACAATGAAGTCGAGTATATTGCGTCTCGATGCAAAAAAGGAGGTTTGGCTCCGCAAGTTCATCAGTGAACTTGGGGTAGTTCCTAGCATTGCAGATCCAATAGACCTCTATTGTGACAACAATGGGGCTATTGCACAGGCTAAGGAACCTCGATCACATTACCAGACCAAACACATACTACGGCGCTTCCATCTCATTCGAGAGTTCATCGATATAGGAGATGTGAGGATATGCAGAGTACCAACAGAAGCTAACATCGCAGATCCATTGACCAAGGCTTTGGCACATAGGAAGCATGATGGTCACACTAGGTCACTAGGTATTAGATATCATAGTGATTGGTACTAGTTCTAGTGGGAGATTGTTAGTTATAGCCCTAGAACCAATCATGTGATGGTTGAATAGGGAACATTTTGTATCATATTCTATAAAGGCAAAGGCTTGGTTATTATATTTCTTGCTTGTGCGCTACCTAAATTAAATATAATAATGCCCTAGAAAAGTAGGTTCTTATCTACAAAGACATCAATCGCGTAATTGATTATGAGAGGTCAGAGAGAACACTTTCCTAAATGTTCCTAGTCAAGTATTAATATGCAAGGGCAATATTAATACATAAAGACTAGCATGTAGGTCAATTGATGACTCGATCTCACAAGTCATGGATATATGATATCAAGTTGACACATGGGTATATATTAGAGAATATATACTGAACTGACCCGCCATGAGAAAGTTTCATGGATCGTTATATGAGTGTCATAAACTTTCTCATGTGACTATTGGTATGAATAGTCCTCAAACTCAAGTCACTACTTCCCTACATAAGGAGTTATGTACTTTGGTATCACAAACGCCACCCGTAATAGGTGGACCATAAAGGCGACATCGGGTATATAACAAATTATGCGAGGGATGTGAGTGATGTAGATGGGATCTATCCTCCCATATGACGAGTGATATCGTGGGCCCCTTGATTGAGTAGAACTACTAAAACGCATGGTTATGCTCGAATGAGTCAATATGAGATATTGAGCTCATTTGTTTGAGTTAGTTTACTCAGGGATCAAGAAACACATAGATTGATCGAGGATGACACGGTCTATGCCTCATTGGTCAATCTGATATCAAGGATAGAATGACACGGTCATACATTATAGTAGTCACGGAAAGGTTAGTCGGATCTTGACTTATTTCATAACTTGGGTAGCAATGATGTATTGCTAGATGCCGCTCATTGCTTGTGTATCTAAAAGAGTTTAGATCCACTGCCAACGTTATGAGAGCCTATAGGGTCACACACAAAGAGCATGATGATTAGAAGAATTAGTGCATTCTAGTTTGACTAGAATAATCTGGGAATAAGCTTAAGTACAAAATGGTTTTTGGACTTTAAGCTTAATGAGAATTTTAGCTTGTTGATTTAATGAGATTAATTCAATATGCTAAGCTTATTAATTTAATAAGATTAAATAAATATGTTATCATGATAGCCTAAGCTTAATTGATTTAATAAGATTAATTCAATATGTTACCTTATTGATTTAATGAGATTAATTCAATATGATAACATAAGCTTATTGAATTAATAAGATTAATTCAACATGCATGAATGCCACCTAAGCATGCCACCTAAGCATGCCACATAAGCATGCCACCTAAGCTTGATGAGGTGGAAGGAGACAAAGGGTTTTGACCTTTGGAATTTCTCCACATGTGGCCGGCCAAATTATTTTTCAATGCAATTGATTGCATTGAATGTGATAGGAGGTGAAAGGTTTTTTCAATCCTATAAAACACTCCATGGGGTGGCCGGCCAATGTGGTGGAAGCTTGAGGCTTGGAGAGAGCTTGGTGGTGAGAGGCTTTGGTTGTGTGGCTTTTGTGAGTGTAGGCTAGCAAGAAGAGTGGTCTTCTTCTTCCTTTCTCTTTTTCCCTACCTTCTCTCCTTTAGGGACTTCTCTAGTAATAAGTAAAGGAGAGCTCTTCTAGTTTCTTTTGTGAGACAAGAGCTTGCTCGTGTGGATACATATAGAGGCACAGACATTTGAACGTGCTAAAAGATCCAACAAACCCAAGGAGAAGCGGGATTAAAAAGGGCATGCAACAAAGGTAATATTCTCCTATAAGATAGGTTTTGAGAAATTTATTTTTTTGTACGAGGTTTTCTTTCGCAAGGATCACTTGGAAGGGATCCTATTTTTCCGTTGCGCATATGCTATTTTGCATAAAAAATCCCTACAACTACTAATTCCCAAACTTCGTTCCTAGTAAATTGAGCTAGCTCTTCTTGCATTGCAATAATCCAATCGGGATTAAGAAGAGCTTGTTCAATGGCTTTGGGTCGATTTTTGAAATCAAGGAGATTTGACTAAGATTTCTATATGATGATCTAGTTCGAACCCCTAGGCTAGGATCACCTATCACTTGGTCAATAGGATGATTTGATTGAATCCTAGAATGACTTGGGTTAGAGTCACCTATCATTTGGTGGATAGGATGACTCGATTGAATCCTAGACTGGCTCGGATTAGGATTGATACTAGACTCGTGTTCAAGGTCAGAGTCGAGTCCGGTATGAATCGGTTCGCTAGTTGGCTTTACTACGAATTTTGTAGGTTCATGTCCTTCGTCAAATACTACATTAATGGTTTTCTCAATTTTAAGGGTGTCATTGTTATATACCCTATAGGCTCTACTTGTAGTTGAGTATCCTAGGAAGATACCGGTAGAGGTTTTGGATGTGAACTTTCCTAGGTAGTCCTTAGTGTTTAGGATATGTACCTTATACCCAAATACCCTAAAGTGTTTAATGTTAGGTACTTTGTCATGGTAGATTTCATATGAGGTCTTAAGGTGTCTCTTTACCATAAGAATTCTATTTTGGACATAACAAGACGTACTAACGGTTTATGACCAAAACTTATCGGGTAAGTTGTATTTGTTCAACTTGGTCCTAGCGACTTCTTGTTGAGTTCGATTTTTCTGCTTGACTAGGCCATTCTGTTGTGGGGTTCTAAGATATGAGAATTCATAGTGGTATCCGTTTAGGTTACAGAAATTTGTGAACCTGTGGTTCTCAAATTCATCACCATGATCACTTCTAAGTCTTTTAATTTTAAGGTTCTTTTTTTTTTGATTAATTTAAACAAATTGATGAGTTGGTCTAAGGTGTCACTTTTGTGTTTAAGAAACCTAACCCAGGTAAACCTAGAATAGTCTTCAATTATGACTAAGAAAAATTGACTCCCATTAAGTGACTTGGCTCCATGAAAATCAAATAGATCCAAATGAATGAGCTTAAGGATACTTTTGGTCCGTTCTCGATTAGTTAGTTGATGTTATGTCCTAGGTTGTTTACCTTGTTGACAAGCATTACAAATTTTATTGTCCAAGTTGTTAAGGTTGGGCAAACCTTTGACTAAGCCACTCTTACTCATATTGTGAACGAGTCTTGGGTGCGAGTGACTGAGTCGTCGGTGCCACAACCAAGATTCCTCTTGCTGTGTTATAAGACACTTGGTTGAGGAGTTGGGTAAGTTAATTGTGTAGATGTTGCTATTCCTAGTTCCTTTAAGTATTGTTTTAGAGGTTTCATTTATTTTAATTAAGCATTGATTTTCTAGGAATATAACCTTATAGTTGTTATCACACAATTGACTTACACTAAGTAAATTATATTGAAAATCTTCGACTAATAAAACATTATGAATTGTGAAATTAGAATTTAGCTCAATATCACCTGATCCGATGATTTTGAACTTGTTGTTGTTTTCGAAAGCTACCGATCCTTGTTGTTTGAATCTAAACTTCAAAAATTTAAGTTGGTCTCTGGTCATATGTTGGGAGCACCCACTGTCCAACATCCATTGATCCTACACACAAGGAAGTTGGATCGGATATTGGAATTTAAGGGTTGGTTGAAGATTAATAGTCCTATATCATCTCACCCATTTCTACACGATCAAACATGTTATCCCTATGTGTTCTTGTGAGATGACTTCAATTTTACTTGATTAATTTTAATGAATCGAAACTAGTCAACCTTGCGTTAGATTCGGATTTAACCCTAAGCCCACCAAGTCATCTTTTCAAGAAATTGGCTTCCAGGTTGTGGCGAGGCACAAAGGCCTTCTATGATCGGAACAATGACCACTTCCTTAGACAAAGCCAAATTTGAGAAAATAATAAATTGATTCACCTAAGATCACTTTCTGGTCTAACTAGTTAATAATACGGCGAGGTAGCTTCAGCTAGTTCCACTTAGTCGAGTGCACCAAGATAGATATGCCTTATCTAACTCGGACACACAAGACTTCGCTTTCCTAGCGTACTATCATCTCACTGCGTCCTAGCACTATGTTGTCAAGTGTTGATGAGTTATAGTTCCTATCTAACCATTCTAAGAGAAATAAAAAGAAAAATATCTAAGCATGCAAAGTCTAATTAATAGCGCAAACAAATTTTGTACTAGCTCCCCCTGGACCATTGATTCAGTTCGGTCTTTCCACATAGTGGATTTGGTCCTTGGGAATCCAGTACTTATTCGATCCTAATTGAGAAATCAAAATGATCTTAGGGACCCATGCTTGGACATGTTTTTTATTTCTACTTACAATCGACATATATGACTTATTAGTTGTATTTGAGCTAACCCAAGCCCGACTTTGTTGTACACAACCCTTTGCGATCCAAGTAAAAGGTCAAGTCCCTTGGATCCCAAAGTAAATCTTTCCAATGTATGCCTAAGGTCTTTGACTTGACTTTTCAAAAGTGAGTTCTCAACTTTGAGCTTTTCAACTCGAGTTGAGTCCTCCTCTTGAACTTGACTAGTCGAAGAGGTTAGGGAGATCTTGTATTTAAGGAGTTTAACCTCCTCAACTAAGGTCTCGACCATGGACTCAGACTTAGCTAACTTTCTTGTTAAGAATTTAATTACATTGTATAAAGTGCTAAGCAAAGACCGACTTACTTAAGTGACTCTTTTGAACCGGATGTGTATCCATGACTTGTCTTGAATAGCGACTCATCATTGGATTCGGACTCGAACTCTTCCTCAGTTTCAGAGTCTTGTTCAGGCTCGATCGGCTTGGCCATGAAGACAAGATCATCGTTTTTCTCCTCCAATGATTCTTCCCAAGTAGCGTTAAGCGCTTTCTTGGGTGCTTTGTCTTTTAGTTTCGGACACTCTGACTTGATGTGCCCGAACCTGTTACATTCAAAACATCTCAAATTCAAATTAGATTTAGACTTAGTTTTACCTTGATTGATGGGTCATTTCTGGCTCTTGATCATCTTTCGAACTAGATTTACTAGTTCGGTTTCCATTTCGGGATCTACCTCCGACTCGTACTCGTACTCGTCCTCTTCCTTGGGGGGTTGTTCGCGACCTTCTTCTTCGAACCTGCAATTAAGGCAATATCTTTCTCGGTCCGAACCATGTTAGTTTGTTTATGAAGTTCAAACTCAGAAAATAACTCATCTAATATAAGTTTAGAAAGATCCTTAGAAACCTTATAGGCATCGACTATGGATGCCCACAAGGTGGTCCTAGGAAAAGAGTTTAAAGTGTACCTTATAAGTGTTAGGGCAATCAACCTGTGATATGATTTTGATGTGTGTGGAAAAGGATTTAAGTTAGGATGATTGGATTTGATATGTGCGTTGGAGTCTTACAGGACTTAGTAATTCGCACATGGAGCTTAGGCAAGTGTCACCACTCATGACCTCATGCTTGAGTCGGAGAAGGAGCATTGCAGAGTCGTGTGCTTGATGCTGCCGAGGGACCGCCGGACGAGATGACTTGAAGCGAAGCCAAGGAAGAAGACTTAGAGGGAAAGAGACGCGAAGGAGCATTGCAGATGCTGCCGAGGGACGTGGCCATGAATGAAGAGAGCTTCGACGAGGGACTTCGAGTGAGATGAGAGAATGAGTGAATTGTAAGTAACTCATTAGGTGAACTTGGCCGAATGGCTGAGTGTCGGAGGCTCGACCGTAAGGGTTGAGGTTTACCCGACCATCGAAAGCTCAAACAGATATTAAGTTTGAGTTTCACACGACACCAGTCGACTGCCATGTCATGGCAGTCGACTGCTCTAAGTCGATCGACAATCGATGTGTTAGTTGTTGATAGATCGTTGACATCGACATAAGGGAAGCGCGATCGATAGCACGTATGCGAGCGCGAAGCTAGTCGAGCTCACGGGCACTCGACTGGAAGTCGACATCAATCGACTGATGACTTCATCAGTCGACTGATGTGGGAGCAATTTGTTGGAATCCAATGTGGAAGAAGTCGTTATTGGGCAACGACTATAGGATCAGTCGACTAATCGGGGCATTAGTCGACTGCTACTGTGTTAACAGGAAGAAACCCTCTTCTTCTATAAAGAGGAGGGGTGAGGGCCTTTTGGAGACTAATGTTCATGCTCTAAACTTCTCTCAAGTGCCCAACACGTTTTCCATCCTCTTACTTAAGCTTATTTACATTATATTGCAAGAGGAGTGATTCTTGTATAAAAGGTTATCTCCACCTAGCTTGGTGCAAAGGAGAGATCTAGTGGATAGATTGAGTCGTGATTCACCTTGGACGAATCGGACCATGGATTAGCGGCGAGGCTATGAACCACGTTACATCCCTTGATAGCATTGTTTGGTATCTTGCTTATCTTTATTGTTGCTTAGTTGTATTTTCCACTTGCGCTAACGATAGTTGTAGATGATCAATGAACGACTTTCATCATACGACAAAAGAGGGCTATTCACCCCCCTCTAGCCGACCAACATCGATCCCCTACAAGTGGTATCAGAGCCAAGTTGCTTGTCAAGGACTAATCGCCGCAACAACCACAATCAAGGATGGCCGACTCAAACATTCACCCACCGAATTTTGAGGGAGAATTCTCTTGGTGGAAGAAGAGAGTGGAGGTATTTTTCGAAACCGATTTCGAAATTCTATTAATAATGGAAAAATATTTCGAGATACCTAGGGGAGAAGATGGAGAGCAAATAGAGAAGACAAGATGGACAAAGAGACAAAGAAAGGAGTACTTGGCAAATTCGAAGGCCAAGCATCACTTGTACAACGTACTCCCCCAACAAGAAATCAACCAAATTGGAGAGTGTGCAAGTGCTAAAGAGATGTGGGAGAAGCTAGTAGAGCTTCATGAAGGTACCTCGGATGCCAAGCTTGCAAGGAGAGACCTCCTCCGCTCCCAACTATCAAATATTAAACTTGAAAAGGGAGAAAAGGTAACCTCATTACATTCTAGGTTTAAAGAAATTTTAATTGGGCTAACAAGTATAGGAGAAAGACTTTCGAACCGGGATATGATTATGAAAGAAATCGATGCTTTTCCCCGATCATCGAAATGGAGCTCAATGGTGGACTCCTTCTACATGTCGAAGAACCTAGAAGTGAGCACCTTGGAGGAGTTTTTCTCAACCATGGAGCTCCATGAAACAAGGCTTGAGGGAGTAATTGAAGAATCAAGTATCAAGCCATCAAGAGGAGTAGCCTTAGTAGCAAATAAAGGGAAAAAGAAGAAGATGGAGACTCCTTCCTCCTCCGATGAAGCCTCCTCCTCCTCCATGGATAGTACGGAAGAAGCTTATATGGTAAGGAAGATAAGGCGTGCATTAAAAGGTTTTAAATTTAACAAATCTCATGATAGGGGGAAAAGGCCAAAAAGGAAAATAATTTACTACAATTTCCAAGAAGAGAGACACATAAGAGATAATTGTCCACTCTTGAACAAGAGCAAAGAAGAGAGGAGAAAGAAAGAAGAAAAGAAGAAGAAGGGGAGCAAGAAGAAGAAAGAAAAGGGGAAGGCCAAGGCACTAAAGGCAAGGACATGGGATGACCCCTCTTCATCATCATCATCGAAAGAGGAAAACACTTTTTGTTAGTAAAAGCCCTAGAGCCAATCATGTGATGATTGATGTATGGACTTTATTGTATCATATTCCTATTTATAAAGGCATGGTTATTATATTTACTTGTATTGGTGCCAAATAACTAAGTATAATAACGTCCTTGAGTAGAAGGTTCTTATCTATATCAATCGATTGGTTGAATCGATAATGAGATGATATAGAGAACACTACTCTTAATCATTCCTAGTCAAGTATTAACATTCAGGGACAATGTTAATGCGTAGAGACTAGCATGTAGGTCAACTTGATGACTTGATTTCACAAGTCATGGATATGAGATATCAAGTTGACACATGGGTATGCATTAGAGAATGTATATTGAATGACCCGCCATGAGAAAGTATCATGGATCGTTATATGAGTGTCATATACTTTCTCATGTGACTATTAGTATGACTATTAGTCTTTGGACCTGAAGTCACCATGGTTCCCTACATAAGGAGTTGCATACTTTGACTTTGTCAAACGTCACCCGTAAATGGGTGGACTATAAAGGCGATTACTGGGTATGTAATAAATTATGCGGAGGGATGTGAGTGATGTAGATGGGATCTATCCCTCCTATATGACGGGAGTGACATCGTTATTCTTGATAGAGTGAGACCACGAAGTGCATGACCATGCCCAAATGAGTCAATATGAGATATTGAGCTCATTTGATTAGAGTGAGTCTACTTGGTGTTCAAGATATAGATTGTATCGAGGATGACACGGTCTATGCCTCAATTGGTCAATCTAGATGTCAAGGATAGAGGGACATTATTACATATTATGAGAGTCACAATTAGTAGTCACAAAGGTGATGTTGGATCTCAATATTCTTGTAACTTGGGTAGCAATGATGTGTTGCTAGATACCGCTCATTGCTTATATTCCTAAATCGGTTTAGGAGCATTGCCAACGTTACTAGAACCTATAGGGTCACACACAAAGGGAAATTAGATGGAGATTAGGTTCATATGATGGACCCTGAGGATTAGGTTCATGGGATGAACCAAATTGGATTAAGAGTAATCCAAATTAGACTAATTGAGTTAGACTCAATTTGATTCAAGTGTTGAATGAGTCTAATTTAGATTTGATTCATTGAGTTAATTTAAATTAATGAATAGAGATTCATTAAATCAAATTGACTTAAATCAAATGGTTAGATTTGATCAACCATGGTAGATAAGAGATCAAGTTTGACTTGACTTGAGAGGGAAGATGAATGGTCAATTTTGACTTGACCAATTGCCATGTCATGGTGACTTGCATGGGGGTCGGCCAATGATGGTGTTCCACATCGTCATGGACTTATCATGGGGTGCCACCTCATGAGGGAGACCAAGAGCCATTGGCTCTTGGAGTTACATGCATGCATGTAACCCCCCAAAAGGAAGTGGCCGACCACTTTACTTTTTGCATTAGTGTGGGAAGTGAATTGGTGGTAACTTCATCTTCTTCCTTGGTTCTTCTCTCCTTCTTGCTCTCTCCCAATCCTCCATTGCCGAGACTATCAAGGAGTGCTAGCACACTCAAGATCGTCTTTTCTTCACCTATTGCTTGTGTGGATACCAATAGAGGAGTGTACACTTGACACTCTCGAGTTCCGACGAGCCATTTGGACGAGCGGGATAAGCGAAAGGCATCGCATCAAGGGTAATGCTCTTCTCATGTAGATATAAGGTAGATCTAAGGTTTTAAACACATACATATAATTTTTGTTATACTTCGCACAGATCCGTGGCCGGGCTTCCGAGGTTTCCACAACGCAAAAAGCAGTTTTTACGGCTCGGAAAGTCCAACAGTGGTATCAAAGCCACGTGCGAAGCATGTATGTATTTTATTTTTGTAGTTTTTTTATTAGATATAAAAATTACATATCTATAAGTTTCTGTTAATTTCCTATTTTTATAGATTTTTTGGGTATTTTTCTCGAAGAGTCGAAGAAACAAGTGTTGGGACACTTATAGACTTCAACCACCGAGAAAAACTCTCCGAAACGGCGATTTCTCGCTTTAGGTTTTTGGGACAGTGACTTAAGTCACTGTAAGATCAAGATAGGACACTCACAAAGTTCATTTTGTGAGTAGGAGCACTTCCCCTAACCCCGAAAGGGCCATTGTCCCGCGATCGCGCCCGAAAATCGCTTAGCGGGACCGTTACGGAGAGGTGACTCATAAAATTGAAATAAATAGGAAAAATTATAGAAATTTATGTAAAATACATAATTTAGAATTATGTATAATTCTGTGATGGTCATGGACTAAGAACCCCAATATGATTGGATGATAAATGTGTTGTAATTCATAATACGGCTTGCGTGCCGTTTTTGTTGTTGTGCATGTTGTATAGGGTATGCGACCTGCGCGTCGTGCCTCTTCTTTTAAAATTCCAGTTGTAAATATTTTTAGACTCGAATGTAACTCGAGTTTCATATTTTTAATGTACAAAAATGGAGCGGTGGAAGGTCCACTAGTAGACGGAGTTACGAGGAGGGTGCCGACGACACATGGCGGTCAAAGGAGGCGCTTGGAGAAGCTGCTAACCCTAGGTTGACCGTTCGATCTTCTCATTGGCTTGAGAAGATCGTAGTAGGCCCATGAACACATCACAATTAATATATATATATATATATATATATATATATATTTGTTTTGCTTGTATGTATATGATGCATGCTAGAATATTTTGCTTGTATGTATATGATGCATGCTAGTATATTGCTTGTATGTATGTGATGCTTGCTAGTGTAGGGTAATAAAGGCCTAGATGTGTATATGATACAGATTCACGATTAGATTAAATCTTAATCGAATCAACTCTAAAATGCCTACCAAGTTTTGATACCCATCACTACCTCGATCATCTGTTGTTGTTGAATATGCTAAAAGCAGAGCAACGCATATTATCTTGGTAGGGTGCGGAGGGACAATCTTGGTCCCGCCTATCATAGTTTGGGTGAGAGTAAGCACAATTAGATTGAGTATAACTAGTTAACTCAATTGGATCGAGTAGAACTATAGGCATATTTCAACCATTGGAAAGATAGGATAAGATCGCATTTACACTAAATCTTGGGCGATTTAGCCAAAGCTAACTCAAGGTCTTTTGTAAATGTGGGTCTTGATCCTATAAACAAGAGTTGCATAGAGATGTAATCGGTAATGTGTTACCTACCGATCATACTAAGTCTTGGGCTATTTAGCCAAAACTAACTCAAGGCCTAGGATGATGTGGATCTTGTCCCGCAAGAATTATAGCATGTTTGTATGAATCTAGTAATGTGGTTTGACCACATCCATGACTCGATTCTACAAAAATCCTATAATTCAGTGGGAGCATCATTTGATTAAAGGCCTAATTAAATGATAAATGAAATATGATATTAATTTTCTGCATTGTGTATGTTGTAGATTACCATGTCGACAAACACGAACACTCTCTCCCTGCGTTCTATCCTTGAGAAGGACAAGCTCAATGGAGCTGATTTCCTGGATTGGTATAGAAACCTGAGAATCGTTCTCACTCAAGAAAGGAAACTGTACGTCCTAGAGTAGCCCATTCCAGAGGCACCTCCTGCCACTGCCTCGCGAACTGACCGTGATGCTTACAAGAAGCATCAAGATGATGTATTAGATGTGTCATGTCTCATGCTCGTGACCATGAACTCTGAGCTTCAGAAGCAACACGAGTTCATGAATGCTTATGATATGGTTGAACATCTTCGTCAACTATATCAAGGACAAGCAAGGAACGAGAGATATGAGATCTCTAAGGCATTGTTTCAGTCCAAGACGCAAGATGGGACTCCCGTAGGTCCATATGTACTCAAGATGATTGGGTACATAGAAAACCTACAGAGGTTGGGATTCCCACTTGGCCAAGAGCTAGCCACTGACTTGATCTTGCAATCTTTGCCACAAAGCTACAATCAATTTACCATGAATTACAACATGAATGAAATTAATAAGCCACTGCCTGAGATGCTCAGCATGTTGAAAACTACTGAGCTCAACCTTAAGAAGGGAAAATCTGACTCTATTTTGATGGTGCATAAGAAGAAAGGCAAGGGCAAGCCTAAAGGTAAGGGAAAGTCCCAAGCCAAGGGAAAAGGCAAGGAACTGAAACCGAAAGGAGGGGTGGCCAAATAAGGGACTTGCTTCCACTGCAAGGAAGCTGGACACTGGAAGCGTAACTGCAAGGCATACCTGGAAGATCTTAAGAAGAAGAGAAGTGAGACTTCTACTTCAGGTATAAATGTTATAGAAGTCAATCTATCTATTTCTTCATCATGGGTATTAGATACCGGATGTGCATCTCACATTTGTACCAATGTGCAGGCGCTGAGAAATAGTAGAGAATTATCAAAGGGTAAGGTGGACCTACGAGTAGGCAATGGAGCAAGAGTTGCTGCTGTTGCTGTAGGAACTTATGATCTATCTCTACCCTATGGGCTTGTACTAGAACTAGATGAATGTTGTTATGTGCCTGCTTTGACTAAGAACATAATTTCGGTTTCTTGTTTGTACAAGAAAGGATTTTCATTTATAATAAAGAACAAATGTTATTCAGTTTATTTAAATGATATGTTCTATTGTAGTGTACCTCTAATGAATGGACTCTACATTCTAGACTTAGAAAGCCCTATCTATAACATAAGTACCAAAAGGTTCAAGTCAAATGAGTTGAACCAAACCTATCTCTGGTATTTTCGCTTAGGTCACATAAATGAGAGTCGCTTATCACAGCTCTATAAGGATGGGATGCTGGACTCATTTGATTTTGGATCATATGAGACATGCAAGTCTTGCCTTATAGACAAGATGACCAAGACTCCCTTTAGTGGACACAGGGAAAGAGCAATAGACTTGTTAGGACTTATACATAGTGATGTATATGGCCCTTTCAATGTTACTGCTAGAGGTGGTTACAGGTACTTCATTACATTTACTGATGACTTCAGTAGATATGGTTATGTGTATCTCATGACACATAAATCAGAATCCTTTGAAAAGGTCAAAGAATTCAAGAATGAAGTACAAAACCAACTTGGCAAGAGTATTAAGATACTTCGATCAGATCGAGGTGGTGAATACCTTAGCCATGAGTTTCGTGACTATCTACCTGAGTGTGGGATTCTATCCCAACTCACTCCTCCTAGAACACCATAGTGGAATGGTGTATCCGAAAGGAGGAATCATACCCTATTAGATATGGTACGATCTATGATAAGTCACACAGATATTCTTATATCCTTTTAGGGATATGCTCTAGACACAGCAGCCTTCACACTTAATCGTGTACCATCCAAGGTTGTGATAAAGACACCATATACGATATGGACAGGGAGAAATCCCAAGATATCTTTCATGAGGATTTGGGGTTGTGAGGCTTACGTTTGACGTCAAGTCTCAGACAAACTGGGACCCAAATCTGATAAGTGCTATTTTGTTGGATATCCCAAGGAGATGAAGGGATATTACTACTACATTCCCAGTCAGCACAAAGTGTTTGTGGCAAAGACTAGGGTATTTTTAGAAAAAGATTTTGTTTCTAGAAAAACTAGTGGGAGTGCGTTCGATCTTGAAGAAATTCAAGATAAGGATCATAGCACTGAGGCCTTGATGGAGGTTGAATAGGAACCACAAAGTGTTGTGGGTGATGAGATTGTTGCACAAAGAGTTATGGAATAACAACCTGTTCAAGTAGACCTACCTCTTTACAGGTCTGATAGGGTACGTCGTCAGCCTGAGAGATACTCATTTCTTTATCTGACCATGATGACATTATGCTCATTGAGAATGAGCCTACCTCCCATCAGGAAGCTGTGATGAGCCCAGATTCTGAGAAATGGCTAGAGGTCATGAGATCCGAGATGGAATCCATGTACACCAACCAAGTATGGACTTTGGTTGATCCACCTAAAGGCGTCAAACCCATTGGGTGTAAGTGGGTCTTTAAGAGAGACTGACTTGGATGGACATATGCATACCTATAAGGGCCGATTGGTGGCTAAAGGTTTCAAGCAAATTCATGGTATTGACTATGATGAAACCTTTTCTCCAGTGGCGATGTTTAAGTTCATTCAGATCATGCTTGCTATTGTAGCATACCACGATTATGAGATCTAGCAGATGGATGTCAAAACCGTATTTCTGAATGGAAACTTGCTCAAGGATGTGTACATGACATAGCCTGAGAGTTTTGTGGATCCACAACATACTGGGAAGGTATGCAAGCTGCAAAGGTCCATTTATTGGCTGAAGCAAGCTTCTCGGAGCTGGAATATTCGATTCGATGATGCGATCAAACAATTTGGTTTCATCAAGAATGAAGATGAACCCTGTTTCTACAAGAGGGTTAATGGAAATATAGTTATCTTCCTTATATTGTATGTGGATGACATACTACTCATTGGGAATGACATCCCTTCGCTACAGTCTGTGAAGACTTGGCTGGGGACGTGCTTCTCAATGAAGGACTTAGGTGAAGCAGCTTGTATTCTAGGCATCAAGATCTATAGAGATAGATCTAAGATATTGCTTGGCCTAAGTCAGAGTACATATATTGACACGGTATTACTACGGTTTACCATGCAGAATTTCAAGAAGGGACTTCTACCGATGTCACATGGTGTGAGTCTTTCGAAGACTCAAAGTCCCTCTTCTAGAGAGGAGAGAGACCGCATGGATAAGATCCCTTATGCATCTGCTATAGGATCTATCATGTACGCCATGCTGTGTACTCGTCTTGATATCTCGTATGCTTTGAGCATGACGAGTAGATACCAGTCAGATCCAGGTGAGCATCACTAGATAGCAGTCAAGAATATTCTTAAGTACTTGAGAAGAACTAAAGAAAATTTCTTGATATTTGGAGGCGATGAGGAGCTAGCTGTAAAGGGTTACAGCGATGCCAGCTTTCAAACTGACCAGGATGATTATAGATCACAGCCAGGGTTCGTGTTTTGCTTGAATGGTGACGCTGTGAGCTGAAAGAGTTCGAAGCAGAATACAGTTGTTGATTCTACAACAGAGACTGAGTATATCACTACATCTGAGGGAGCAAAGGCGACAGTTTGGATCCGCAAGTTCATTACTGAGCTTGGGGTTATTCCTAGCATAGCAGATCCCATAGAGCTCTATTGTGACAATAATGGAGCGATTGTGCAGGCTAAGGAACCTCGCTCACACCAGCGGACCAAACACATACTACGACGCTTCCATCTCATTCGAGAGATTATCAATAGAGGAGATGTGAAGATTAGCAGAGTACCCATAGAGGCTAACATCGCAGATTCGTTGACCAAGGCTTTGGCACAGAGAAAGCATGATGGTCACACTAGGTCATTGGGTATTAGATACTACGATGATTGGCACTAGTGCTAGTGGGAGATTGTTAGTGAAAGCCCTAGAGCCAATCATATGATGATTGATGTATGGACTTTATTGTATCATATTCCTATTTATAAAGGCATGGTTATTATATTTACTTGTATTGGTGCCAAATAAATAAGTATAATAATGCCCTTGAGTAGAAGGTTCTTATCTATATCAATTGATTGGTTGAATCGATAATGAGATGATATAGAGAACACTACTCTTAATCATTCCTAGTCAAGTATTAACATTCAAGGACAATGTTAATGCGTACAGACTAGCATGTAGGTCAAATCAATGACTTGATCTCACAAGTCATGGATATGAGATATCAAGTTGACACATGGGTATGCATTAGAGAATGTATACTGAATGACCCGCTATGAGAAAGTATCATGGATCGTTATATGAGTGTCATATACTTTCTCATGTGACTATTAGTAAGACTATTATTCCTTGGACCTGAAGTCACCATGGTTCCCTACATAAGGAGTTGCATACTTTGGCTTCGTCAAACGTCACCTGTAAATGGGTGGACTATAAAAGCGATTACTGGGTATATAACAAATTATATAGAGGGATGTGAGTGATGTAGATGGGATCTATCCCTCCTATATGACGGGAGTGACATCGTTATTCTTGATAGAGTGAGACCACGAAGTGCATGACCATGCCCAAATGAGTCAATATGAGATATTGAGCTCATTTGATTAGAGTGAGTCTACTTGGAGTTCAAGATATAGATTGTATCGAGGATGACATGGTCTATGCCTCAATTGGTCAATCTAGATGTCAAGGATAGAGGGACATTATCACATATTGTGAGAGTCACAATTAGTAGTCACAAAGGTGATGTTGGATCTCAACATTCTTGTAACTTGGGTAGCAATGATGTGTTGCTAGATACCGCTCATTGCTTATGTTCCTAAATCGGTTTAGGAGCATTGCCAACATTACAAGAACCTATAGGGTCACACACAAAGGGTAATTAGATGGAGATTAGGTTCATATGATGGACCATGAGGATTAGGTTCATGGGATGAACCAAATTGGATTAAGAGTAATCCAAATCAGACTAATTGAGTTAGACTCAATTTGATTCAAGTGTTGAATGAGTCTAATTTAGATTTGATTCATTGAGTCAATTTAAATTAATGAATAGAGATTCATTAAATCAAATTGACTTGAATCAAATGGTTAGATTTGATTAACTATGGGAGATAAGAGGCCAAGTTTGACTTGACTTGAGAGGGAAGATGAATGGTCAATTTTCACTTGATCAATTGCCATGTCATGGTGACTTGGCATGGGGTCGACCAATGATGGTGTTCCACATCATCATGGACTTATCATGGGGTGCCACCTCATGAGGGAGACCAAGAGCAATTGGCTCTTGGAGTTACATGCATGCATGTAACCCCTCAAAAGGAAGTGGCCGGCCACTTTACTTTTTGCATTAGTGTGGGAAGTGAATTGGTGGTAACTTCATCTTCTTCCTTGGTTCTTCTCTCCTTCTTGCTCTCTCCCAATCCTCCATTGACGAGACTATCAAGGAGTGCTAGCACACTCAAGATTGTCTTTTTTCCACCTATTGCTTGTGTGGATACCAATAGAGGAGTGTACACTTGACACTCTCGAGTTCCGACAAGCCATTTGGACGAGAGGGATAAGCGAAGGGCGTCGCATCAAGGGTAATGCTCTTCTCATGTAGATCTAAGGTTTTAAACACATACATGTAATTTTTGTTATACTTCGCATGGATCCGTGGCCGGGCTTCTGAGGTTTCCGCAACGCAAAAAGTGGTTTTTACGGCTCAAAAAGTTCAACACTTTGTCACCAACCTTGCTTTGATGGCGTTTGATGACCTAGACACCTCCTCCTCCGAACAAGAAAGATCAAGCACAAGTGAGGAGAGCTCTAGTGAAGGGGGAGCTTCATCATCATCCTCCTCATCCGAAGAAGAAGACATGGAGACTATGGTAACGAATCTCTCACCCAATAAAATAGTTTCCATGATTTCTAGCCTTACTAAGGATTTATTTAGGGCTAAGAAAAAGAATAAAAGCATGCTAGATCAAATTAAGACCTTAGAAAATAAATTAGAACAAGCATGTTTAAATGTTAATAATGATGATGCATTCTCACATGATTATATGGCCTTTGATGTTAATGATGCATGCATTGAAGAAAATAGGGCTTTAAGGGAAAAGGTAGACCATTTGACCAAGACTCTAGAAAAGTTCACAATTGGCTCCAACACTCTTAATATGATTATAGGGAGCCAAAGGGCAAGTTTCAATAAGAAAGGCCTTGGAAAATAAAAATGAAAAGGCCTATAAATATTTAATTGCTAGGGGTCAAGATAAAAAGAAAACAATAGCTAGAAAATGGATCCCTAAGGAAATTTTAGTGAACCACATAGGAAAGAACTTGTATTGGGTTCCTAAATCCATCCTTAAGGGTTAGAAAAACCCTAGGATAGTCAACCATAAGGATTTCACCTATATCTTATGTTTTAGTTGACTTAGGATGGCGGGACTAAATTTTTGAAATAGTGTTGGGTGATGATAATGCACCCATAAATAGTTTAAATCATGCTCTAGGTGATATTTGAATTAGTATCATGATTTTATACCTAATGCATGAGTACAATTTTAGTGATACATGTGTTTCATGATCATAATGTAAAATTAATTCATATATATTTTTATGATCATGTAGTATGTTAGGATGATACTTAACCATTGGTAGAATTGCATGAAATTGAAGGTTAAGTACACAAATACCTTTAGGAACATCTCACATTCATCATAAGGATAACTTTGATTGAAAACATAGTATGGGTGAGATGTTAGGATGATACAAATGGTCCACTAATGCCTATGGCATTTAGATGGTCATTTAAAGTATCAAAAGAGTAATAATAGACCAATCATGGGGAAGACTTATGTTTAATTCATAGACATATTGCCCAAAGATCATGGTTGGATATTTCAAATGTTTTGAAAACCATTTCTTGTTTCATAAACTGAATTTTCATGCTTTGAAAAGCTTCAAGACAAAACTAGGTTTCAAAGTTGATACAAACTTTAGACATTTTCCGACTTTTGAGATTTTGCCTAATTTTCAAAAATATAATGATTTTTCATGAAAAACTATTTTTCATTGATAAAGGCACTTACAAGAAATGTGTTTCCCAAATTTCATGATTTTTTGAATTTTATAGAATTTTTTATGCATTTCTGAAATTCAGCTCAAAAATCAAAAAAATCCTGAAATCAGAGTGCCAGTCGATTGGTAGTCTGAACTAGTCGATTGATCGACTAAAAACATGCCCAGTGACCTTCTTTTATCAGATTTTAAGGCATGTTTTGGTGATTTTTATTTCCTAGACTTGATGCCATGTTTGAATAATTTAGTTTAATCTTTTTGATGATGTCAAAGGGGGAGAAATATGTATGTTTAAGTAAGTTATATTTAAGGGGGAGAATTGCATTTAGGGGGAGTTTCATGTATTAAGGGGGAGAGTTGATAATCATGTTTATTTACATGCTTTCTTACCTTAATATTTTTATCAAATGTTTACCTAACTTAAACGGATTGCCACACATCAAAAAGGGGGAGATTATTAGCGCAATCAACGCGTGATATGATTTTGATGTGCGTGGCAAAGGGTTTAAGTTAGAATGATTGGATTTGATATGTGCGTTAAAGTCTTGCAAGACTTAGTAATTAACACATGGAGCTTAGGCAAGTGTCACCACTCACGACCTCGTGCTTGAGTCGGAGAAGGAGCATTGTAGAGCCGTGCGCTTGATGCTGCCGAGGGACCGCCGGACTGTTGGGTTTCCGGCACCGCGGCGTGTGTGTGTTCGATCACGTTTCGTAAACATGAACACAGCGGAAGCAATAAAAATAATAAATCTACATTTATTACAACACACACAACACACGCATGCATATTACAACAAGTGTAGACATAACCGTAAATTTAAATTTGCAATAAAAGGAAATTTATCTACGTTATACCTTTCGTATGACGTGTAGCGGGAACGACATCAACCGGAACGATCCTCGCTAGAATTGTCTCTATCCGTATCCACGCTGAGTTCCTCGGGATGACTTCGCTAAGCCACGAGCTTCGTCTTCGTATGGGTTACTAGCCTCGTGTTGAAGACGACATGATCGAGAGATGATCACGATCCGAATCCAAATTCGGATCCTAATACGAGTTCTCAAAACTCGCTTCTCCGGAGAGGTATTCGTCAACCAATTGACGAATCCTTCGTCCTCCACCTTAGAGGATTACCGGAGATTGAATCCACGGTAAGTTAGCCGCTGTCAGAGCTCTAACCGTCGTCCAAACGACGCTCCGACGAGAGGAGAACAAGCTGTCCAGAAAACTGGACAGCTTTGGTGGAGGAGATAGGCGCCGGCCAAAACAAGGAAGCCAAGTGCTCACCTTTTCACCGAGGCCTAAGAAGATCACCGGAGGGTCGCCGGAGGGTTCACCGGCTGAAGCTTGGACGCCGGCAAGGAGCTGGACGGCGGCACAAGGAGCTGGGCGGCAAGCTTAGGGTTGGCGCCGAAAAACTCCTTCAATGGGGTGGGCGACAACTTTTGCTAGGGCTTGGATTATGGCTTAATTATCCCTTAAGCCCTCTTTTATAGAGAACTAATTCTCTTAATGGTTATTGGATCATAACCATTAGGCCCGTTAACCCGCTCCATTAAGATAAGTTAAAATAAACCAAACCATGATGGTTTATTTTAAGTTAAAACGAACCGAACTAACTTTTGGTTCATTCGTTTAAAATAAACCAAACCCTTTGGTTTATTCTTATCCATTGGATTAGAACCAAACCATTTTGGTTCATCCATTACGTCTTCACAAGACACGGCTCATCCACGCTTCCATTGCGCCTGAAACGATTTCATGCTCGCTCCATGTTTGGTCCAACCAAACATAGTTTCTCTCGGTCTGAGAATCCCATTCTCAAGCTCGTTTTAAATCCTTCGGATTACGCTCGTTGTGCGTGTGACCAAATAGGTTCTCGGTTTATGTTGGCCGTCTATAATTAACCATTAATTATAGAACGATCATGAGTGGCACCTAGTAGTACATTATGATCCCCAATTAACCGAAAAGATCAACGGTTGATCCAGAACTATTTCTGAAACCCTTCAGCGAATGATTGATTCTTCACTCATCTTATACCCACTTGGTTCGGGACATGGTCTATTGTGTCGATCCCACTAAGTCGACTCGTCACACCTAGCCCAAGTATCATTTCCTCGTCCTCTGATTCTAGTTACTCCACATGTATCGAAGAGTACCTTACTCTAAACATGTAATGCTTTGGCCAAAGACTTTAGTAACAATCCGACGAGAGGCCATGGGTATACATCTCCTCGCAAGGAGTGGTGAATCCTTTATAGGCTATTCAAACACCTTCGATCACTTCGACTTATACCCAATCATCCCAGGTCCACATCTCCTTAGAGATGCTTGCTTAAGATGTCAAAACATAAGTCTCTATGATCAAGATGACTTGAATACCGCAAGTCAAAGGAACATCGCACTTAAGCCACAGTAAGAACTTCATTGACATATCTATATATGCAGAGAACCATATGAAGTCTTACTACTGGTCACTCCAATGAACTAGTTACCATAACTAGCATCCACGATTAACTCGGACATCACTATGTCTCGGCCGGTGAGAATCATTTGCTTGGATACACCAAGGAGTATACCTCGTGCTAGTCTTGTGAATTGATGGTGTCCAAATCCATCAATTCATCGACTAGGATAATTCCGATACATCACAATTACACATGTAGAGATACTCACTAGTTGTGATCCAATCACAAATTCTCTCATGCTGTGAATCGTATCGTGGACATTCAGTAAATGAGTTTAAGATCCAATCAAATACATAAAACATGTATACTCAAATAGTGAATCTTCATTTATCATATAAATAGTTCATACATAAGGTGATTGCCTTAGGACATCTCTCATATATTACTAACAGACTCCCACTTAGCCTAATGCCAATCGCTACGGTATCCAATACCATAAGCTCAAACATGACCCTCAAACTTATTTTGAGGTAATGCCTTAGTCAAGGGATCCGCTAAGTTCCTTTCAGTGGGAATTTTAACGATTTGTATTTCGTTCCTACTGATGATCTCTCTGATAAGATGATAGCGGTGAAACACATGTTTGGATCATTGATGAGACCACATCAAGTTCAGAGATGAACTTTTTGATCCAAACCGCTTCCTTTGCTGCTTCCAAAGCTGCAATGTATTCTTCCTTAGTGGCAGAATCCGCTATAGCGTCAAGCTTGGAACCTTTCCAACTTATTGCGCCTCCATTCTAGGTGAATACATTCCCAGACTAAGACATGGAATCATCCTTGTCTATCTGGAGCTGGCATCCGTATACCCACGTATCACCATGTACCCTTCTCCATATATTAGGAACACATCCTTAGTTCTTCTTAAGTACTTAAGGATCGTCTTAACAGGCACCCAATGATCCATTCCTGGATCATCCTGGTATCTACTCGTGACACTCAGAGCATACGATACATCGGGCCTCGTACATAACATAGCATACATGATAGATCCTATTGCGGATGCATAGGGAATCTGACTCATGCAAATCCTCTTGTCTTCTGTGCGCGGACATATAGACTTCGAAAGGTGTACCCCATGCCTGATGGGTAGAAACCTTTCTTGGATTCCGACATGCTAAACCTCTTTAGCACTCGGTCTATATATGTAGACTGTGAAAGACCAAGCAACCGTTTCGATCTATCTCTATAGATCTTAATCCCGAGGATGTAGGTTGCTTCTCCCAGGTCTTTCATGGAGAATGTCTTGGATAACCAAACCTTAACTGACTGTAAGCTTGAAACATCGTTTCCTATAAGTAATATGTCATCGACATATAATACTAGGAACACGATTGCACTCCCACTAACCTTCTTGTACACACAAGGTTCGTCTGGATTTTGTGAGAAATCAAACTTTTTGATTGTCTCATCAAAACGGATATTCCAGCTCCTGGATGCTTGCTTCAATCCATAAATGGACCGTCATAATTTGCATACCTTGGTTTTATCAACCGATGTGAAACCCTCAGGCTGTATCATATACACGTCTTCGAGCAGGTTTCCATTAAGGAAAGCTGTTTTCACATCCATCTGCCATATCTCATAATCATAATGAGCCGCTATGGCTAGGAGCATCCGAATGGATTTAAGCATAGCTACAGGCGAATAGGTTTCGTCATAATCAACACCTTGCTTTTGACGATATCCTTTCGCCACCAATCTAGCCTTATAGATAATCACATTACCATCCATGTCGGTTTTCTTCTTGAAAACCCACTTGCACCCTATAGGCTTTATGCCTTCAGGTGGGTCAACCAAGTTCCAAACTTGGTTTTCATACATGGAATCCATTTCGACTTCATGGCACCAAGCCACTTATCCCTTTACGAACTTGTCGGCACTTCTTCATAAGCTGGTAGGCTCCTCATCATCAATGAGTAACACGCGTCGATTCACTTACGAGAAATCCATATCTCTCGGGAATATTGCGTGTTCTACCAGATCTACGAAGATGTGGTGTTACAATAGGTCCAGCCGATTGCTCATCACTATGAGTTGTTGGCTGTTGTGTTTCACCAGGTATCTCATTAATGTCTATTTGAGTCTCTCGAGCCTCCTCAAGCTCGACGACACTCCCACTGTTTTCTTGCAAGAGAAACTCTTTCTCTAGAAACACAGCATGCCTTGAAACAAACACCTTTTGTTCCACAGGATGATAGAATTGGTAACCCCTTGTTTCCTTAGGGTATCAACAAATAGACATTTATCGGACTTAGCATCAATTTATACGTCTGATCAGCTTCACATAAGCAGGACAACCCCATATCTTCAAGTAAGATACATGAGGTTTCTTACCATTCCATATCTCATATAGAGTAGTTGAGACTACCTTGGTAGGCATTCTGTTCAATAAGTAAACAGTTGTCTGAAGTGCATAGCCCCAAAAGGACTTGGAAAGAGTCGCATGATTCATTATTGACTTGACCATGTCTAACAAGGTCCGGTTACACCTCTCAGATACACCATTATGCTGTGGTGTATATGGCAGAGTCCATTGAGACAATATACCATTGTCTCTTAGATAATCAAGAAACTCTTGACTTAAGTATTCACCACCTCGATCCGATCGAAGTATTTTAATACTCTTATCATGTTGTTTCTCTACTTCATTTCTGAATTCTTTGAACCTTTCAAAGGCTTCAGACTTGTGTTTCATCAAGAACACATACCCAAACCGTGAGTGATCATCGGTGAAGGTAATGAAGTAGCTATAGCCTCCTAATTCTTGAGTTGACATAGGTCGACATACATCAGTATGTATTAGTCCTAGTACCTCTCCCACTCGTTCACCTTTTCCAGTAAAAGGTAACTTAGTCATCTTGCCTTTTAAGCATGATTCGCATGTATCGTATGAATCCAATTCAAACGATTCTAGAATTCCACATCGGTGTAATTCGGACATGCGTTTCTTGCTTACATAGCCAAGACGACAATACCACATGTAGGAGTCTAATTGATTATCTTTTCGAGCATGCTTGTTGCTCGCTTTGATATTGAAAATATCACTGGATACGTCCAACGTATAAACACCATTGCTTAAAGTTCCAGTCCCTTAAAGAACTCCATTCAAAGTTATGTAACAACAATTGTTACTAAAAGTCAAATGGTACCCATTTATATTTAAACAAGAAATAGAAATGATGTTCTTTATCAACGAAGGAACATAAAAGCAATTGTCCAGTTCTAAGATAAGTCCTACAGGGAGTTCTAACAAATACGTTCCGATAGCGAGTGCAGCAACCGTTGCTCCATTCCCAACACGTAAATTTGACTCTCCCTTAACGAGTCTTCTTCTATTCCTTAGCTCATGTATGTCATTACATATATTTGAGCCACACCCAGTATCAAATACCCAAGTGTCTGAGGAAATAGAATGACAATCAATAAATAAGATTTCTGAAGAAGATGGTGCATCCGATGCCTTATCCTTCTTCACGGACTCAAGATAAATCTTGCACTTTCTTCGCAAATGGCCCTACTTGCCATAATGATGGCAAGTGCCCTTTTGAGCTGGTTCTGCCTTTTTAGCCTTTTTCTTCTTCCCCTTCTGTTGTTCCTTTGACTCCCTCTTAGAACCTTTCTTCGAGGAATCAACTAACAACACCGTCCCCTGCTCATGCTTCTCAGAAGGCTCCACAGTCTTCAGCATGTTGAGCAGTACCACAGATGAATCTTCTTGCATCTCAGAGGTGAAGAGGAGCTTGGAGACTTCAAACCTTTCGAATCTCACTTGCTTATCAAACAACTCATAAAGATGAAGGACTACGATATGAGCATCCATATGCTCATGCTTCTTTCGTAGCTTGGGTTCCATCGCGGCTAGCATGATGCAACTTGTCAGTTCAGAATCAGTCACATGTTTCTGATAGAACAACAATTGGTCCAGAGTTGCATCGTCACTAGGACGGGCGGGAAGAGGCGCTTCGAGGACATTTGCAAGCTTTTCAACCTTGAGAACAATTCTCAAGCTTCTAAGCCAGTCCAAGAAGCTCGGCCCAGTCAATTTATTCGAATCCAAAATTGAACGCAAATTCAAAGACAACATGATCAATTTTAGAAATACAAAACGAGCAAATATGAGATAATGATTTTTTAAAAATGCATCAATATACATTTATAAATCCCATTCATTTTTCGAATTTCAAAAACCCCAAAATTACTTCGGGAGATCGTAGGTCCATCTCCGAATGGGCTGATATCCATCATAGTTATGAACAACCTTGGAGAGAGTCCAACAAGCCATTCATAACTACGACGGTAGGTATCAACTATACCGATTGCATATCATGTATATTCAACTATCACAATGTGCTATCAACTAATTGAATGTTCACACATACATTGGGTTGTTAACACATTAACAAGTATGCATCATATGCATAGCACCCAACTTCACCTCCCTTTACATCGACCTTGGAGAGAGTCCAACAAAGCGATGCTCGGGTTAAAGCCAACCCATTAATCGGAAATAGTTTTAATATGGTTAGAGCGCATTCAACCAATTAGCCCAGCTTGGAGAGAGTCCAACAACCAAAGCTAACGATTGACCTCTGACTCTTACCATATTAGTATTAAACTATTCCATGGTTTGAACATGTTCGGGTTCGAGCCAGGCTTGGAGAGAGTCCAACAACCCAAACAAGAAACGAAACTCTGGTTCTAACCATATTAATGGAAGGTGTAGGCTTTAATATTGTTTAAGGGTTTTATGTCTCATCCTCTTTGCATGCAAATAACTATTATCTATATGACATGACATACATGACATACATCTACATGTCACGACACGCATGACATAATGTTATGCATCTAATGCAATTACATGGCATACAATTATGTCATGTATATAATTTCCTTATATGTCATAACTATTTATGGAAATAAAATATGTTTAAGATTTGATTCTCCAAATCAAATCATAATTAAATTAGGAAACAAATTTCCAAATCTAATCACATATTTTATTCATGGAATTATTTGATTAAGGAAAATCTATTTAGGAAACTAATTTCCTAAATCATTAAAACTACTTATGGAAATAAAATATTTTAAGATTTGATTTCCCAAATCAAATCATGATTAAATTAGGAAACAAATTTCCAGAATCTAATCAAATATTTTATTTATGGAAAATATCAATTTCCATAAATACTTCCAACTTTCCAAAAGTGGAAGATTTCCATAAATACTTCTAGACTTTCCAAAATTGAAAAATTTCCATAAATACTTATAAATTTCCAAAATTAGAAAATTTTCAGAAATACATTATGACTATCGCAAAACCATTTTTACGATTATGTCGAAACACAACACAGGCTCACGATACCCTTTGTTGGGTTTACGGCATGGCGTGTGTGTGTTCGATCACGTTTAAGTAAACATGAACACAGTGAAGCAATAAAAATAATAAATCTACATTTATTACAACACACACAACGCATGCATATTACAACAAGTGTAGACATAACCGTAAATTTAAATTTGCAATAAAAGGAAATTTATCTACGTTATACCTTTCGTATGACGTGTAGCGGGAACGACATCAACCGGAACGATCCTCGCTAGAATCGTCTCTATCCGTATCCACGCCGAGTTCCTCGGGATGACTTCGCTAAGCCACGAGCTTCGTCTTCGTAAATGCGGGTTACTAGCCTCGTGTTGAAGGCGGCGTGATCGAGAGATGATCACGATCCGAATCCAAATTCGGATCCTAATACGAGTTCTCAAAACTTCGCTTCTCGGAGAGGTATTCGTCAACCAATTGGCGAATCCTTCCATCCTCCACCTGGAGGATTAACCGGAGATTGAATCCCGATAAGTTATCCACTGTCTAGCTCTAACCGTCAAGCCGCTCAGGCGGAGAACAAGCTGTCCAGAAAACTGGACAGCTTTGGTGGAGGAGATAGGCGCCGGCCAAAACAAGGAAGCCAAGTGCTCACCTTTTCACCGAGGCCTAAGAAGATCACCGGAGGGTCGCCGGAAGGTTCACCGGCTGAAGCTTGGACGCCGGCAAGGAGCTGGACGGAGGCACAAGGAGCTGGGCGGCAAGCTTAGGGTTGGCGCCGAAAAACTCCTTCAATGGGGTGGGCAGCAACTTTTGCTAGGGCTTGGATTAGGGCTTAATTATCCCTTAAGCCCTCTTTTATAGAGAACTAATTCTCTTAATGGTTATTGGATCATAACCATTAGGCCCGTTAACCCGCTCCATTAAGATAAGTTAAAATAAACCAAACCATGATGGTTTATTTTAAGTTAAAACGAACCGAACCAACTTTTGGTTCATTCGTTTAAAATAAACCAAACCCTTTGGTTTATTCTTATCCATGGATTAGAACCAAACCATTTTGGTTCATCCATTAGGTCTTCACAAGACACGGCTCATCCACGCTTCCATTGCGCCTGAAACGATTTCATGCTCGCTCCATGTTTGGTCCAACCAAACATAGTTTCTCTCGGTCTGAGAATCCCATTCTCAAGCTCGTTTTAAATCCTTCGGATTACGCTCGTTGTGCGTGTGACCAAATAGGTTCTCGATTTATGTTGGTCGTCTATAATTAACCATTAATTATAGAACGATCATGAGTGACACCTAGTAGTACATTATGATCCCCAATTAACCGAAAAGATCAACGGTTGATCCAGAACTATTTCTGAAACCCTTCAGCAGCTTGAATGATTCGTGCCCCATTCCCTTCACTCATCTTATACCCACTTGGTTCAGGACATGGTCTATTGTGTTAGTCCCCACTAGGCTGACTACGTCACACCTAGCCCAAGTATCATTTCCTCGTCCTACGGATTCTAGTTACTCCACATGTATCGAAGAGTACCTTACTCTAAACATGTAATGCTTTGGCCAAAGACTTTAGTAACAATCCGACAAGAGGCCATGGGTATACATCTCCTCGCAAGGAGTGGTGAATCCTTTATAGTCTATTCAAACACCTTCGATCACTTCGACTTATACCCAATCATCCTGGGTCCACATCTCCTTAGAGATGCTTGCTTAAGATGTCAAAGCATAAGTCTCTATGATCAAGATGACTTGAATACCGCAAGTCAAAGGAACATCGCACTTAAGCCACAGTAATAACTTCATTGATATATCTATATATGCAGAGAACCATATGAAGTCTTACGGCTGGTCACTCCAATGAACTAGTTACCATAACTAGCATCCACGATTAACTCTGGACATCACTATGTCTCCAGCCAGTGAGAATCAGCTGCTTGGATACACCAAGGAGTATACCTCGTGCTAGTCTTGACAGAATTGATGGTGTCCAAATCCATCAATTCATCGACTAGGGATAATTCTGATACATCACAATCACACATGTAGAGATACTCACTAGTTGTGATCCAATCACAAATTCTCTCATGCTGTGAATCGTATCGTGGACATTCAGTAAATGAGTTTAAGATCCAATCAAATACATAAAACATGTATACTCAAATAGTGAATCTTCATTTATCATATAAATGGTTCATACATAAGGCGATTGCCTTAGGACATCTCTCATATATTACTAACACGGACGAGATGACTTGAAGCGAAGCCAAGGAAGTAGACTTCGAGGGCAAGATACGCGAAGGAGCATTGCAGAGCCGTGCGCCTGATGCTGCTGAGGGACGTGGCCGCGAGCGAAGAGAGCTTCAGCGAGGGACTTCGAGTGAGATGAGAGAATGAGTGAATTGTAAGTAGCTCATTAGGTGAACTTGGCCGAATGGCTGAGTGTCGGAGGCTCGACCGCAAGGGTTGAGGTTTATCTGACTGCTGGAAGCTCAAACGGATGTTACGTTTGAGTTTTACATGACACCAGTTGACTGCCATGTCATGACAGTCGACTGCTCCAAGTCGATCGACAATCGACTAGTGTTAGTTGCTAGATCAAGTCGACATCAGTCAACTGCTTAAGAGAAGCAGTCGACTGATAGCACTGTGCACGGGCACATAAGCTAGTCGAGCTCGCGGGCACTCGACTAGAAGTTGACATCAGTCGACTGATGACTTCATCAGTCGACTGATGTGGGAGTCGTTGGTTGGAATTCAACGTGGAAGAAGCCGTTATTGGGCAACGACTACAGGATCAGTCGACTGATCGGGACATCAGTTGACTGCTACTGTGTTAACGGGAAGAAATCCTCTTCCTCTATAAAGAGGTGGGGTGAGGGCCTTTGGGAGGCTAATGTTCATGCTCTAAACTTCTTCCAAGTGCCCAGCATGTTTTCCATCCTCTTACTTAAGCTTATTTACATTATATTGTAAGAGGAGTGATTCTTGTATAAAAGGTTATCTCCACCTATCTTGGTGCAAAGGAGAGATCTAGTGGATAGATTGAGGCGTGATTCACCTTGGACGAATCGGACCATGGATTAGCGGCGAGGCTGTGAACCACGTTACATCCCTTGATAGCATTGTTTGGTATCTTGCTTATCTTTATTGTTGTTTAGTTGTATTTTCCACTTGCGCTAACGATAGTTGTAGATGACCAACGAACGACTTTCATCATATGACGAAAGAGGGATATTCACCCCCTCTAGCCGGCCAACATCGATCCCCTACAATAAGATCTCGATTCTCAACCTTTTGTCTAATGGCGTGTAAGTTATTGGCGATGTCTTGAATACGGGCATGTAGTTGCATCGCCATCTCGTGTTCTTGCATCTTAAGGTTATACAACTTATTGAAAAGAAGATCACGTTTACATACCTTTACATCGTTGGTTCCTTTGTGTAGCTCTACGAGTTTAATCCATAAATCTTTAGCGCTAATGAAGGGGCCGACGTGGTTTAGCTCCTCTTTGGATAAGCCACATTGAAGGATTTGGGTTGCCTTGGCATCAGCTTCCACTTGTCTTTTCATGGCATTAGTCTATTGATCATAATCCAATGTTTCACTCACTTCATTAGTGTTGGTGCAATCGGCCCAGGTCACGATTGACCAGACTCGAGTTTGACTCGAGTGATGTTTTGATGTTTGACAAAGTGGTTTGACATTGATGTTTGACATTTGATGTCGGTTGATGTTTTGGGGAGATTGTTTATACAATCGACCCAGGTTATAATTGACCAGACTCGAGTTTGACTCGAGGGAGACTTTGATGGTTGACTAGGGTTGACCATGTGATTATGGGAAAGTCCAAGCATGGGTCTTGACAAGGTAAAGTCCAAGTCATGGGTACTTGGCATGGAAAGTCCAAGTGGGACACTTGGCAATTTGGAAAAGTCCAAGTCTTGAGTACTTGGCACAAGGGAAGTCCAAGCATGGGTCTTGGCATGGAAAGTCCAACATGGGTTGGCAAGGAAAAGTCCAAGCATGGGTCTTGGCATGGAAAGTCCAATATGGGTTGGCAAGGGAAAGTCCAAGCTTGAGTCTTGACATTTGAGAAGTCCAAGGGGTTTAATATTGGCGGCGTAAAGTCCAAGGGTGGAGTCTTGGCGGCATAAGTCCAATGGTTGTCGGCGTAAAGTCCAAGCGAAGTCTTGGCGGCGTAAGTCCAATGTGCCTTGGTGGTGTAGACACCATTAGCATGACATAGCCGATGGAAGCACTTAAAGGCTAGCGCGATGGATGAACAAGTCATGGATGACTTGGAGGGATCTAAGAGGCGTAAGGCTGATGAAGGTGGCTAGAAGGCTTAGGTCTAGGCTAAGGGTGGTCTAGCAAGTATGGGGACACCATATTTGGGTTAAAACCTCATCTTTGAGGTTGGCAGTCGACTGACATTATGGCCGGTTCGACTGCCATGAGTCGACATGAGTTCGACTGCCGACTTGGGGCTGAAAGTGTCTTGTGATCATTGCTCATTAGTAGCGATCATTGCTTTGATCGATCATTGCCATGGATGATAGTCGACTAATGGTTCGGCCACGAGCATAGAATGCTCCGTAGCCGACTGGGCAGTCGGCTACGGGCGCTGGCAGTAGACTGCCAATGTTGGCAGTCGACTGCCAAGAGATCCGTTGGAACTTAGGCAAAAATCCAGCCCGACGCAGGATATAAAGGCAACTCGGATGGAGGGTTTTTGCAGCGATTTTCTTGGGCAAAATTGAAGGGGAAAGTTGGTGCTTTCCAGTCCTTCAAATCTAGTTCAAGGCAATCAAAGATTAAGCAATCAAAAGCTCTTATAAAGTGTTTTTCCTTTACTTGCACTTGTATTTCATTATCGTATTTGCTTGTATCTATTTGTTTATTGTTGTAAACAATTGTAAGAGGTTTCTCCATCTCTGACTTGTGTCGAGAAGGAGTTATTTGTGATTAGTGAGTGCATGTGCATCACTAGAGCTCTTTAGAGCTCGATCCGTGGAGTAGGAACCGTGCGGTTTCGAACCACATTAAATATTTGTGTATTGGTGTGTTCGTGTTTATCTTACTTTGTTATTGCTTTTATTATTATCATTCCGCTGTGCATAACGAGTTTTGTAGAGATGAACGCGAAAGAATTCCATCACGCGACGCTATTCACCCCCTCTAGCGGCCTCAAATCACTTACAATTGGTATCAGAGCCCAGGGTGTTGGTGCAGTGGGCACCAAAGTCGAACCGGTATTTTGATTATGGCAAAAGGCTCAATAGTTAAGGGTATATTTGTTATCTTACGAGCTCAATTAAGTGTGCAGAAATGCTAAAGTTGAGCGGAAGGTCTGCGACACCCGGTGGGAACCGAGGTGGTCGGGCAACGCCAGAGGGACTTCGGAGGAAGCCGAGGTACTCGGGTGAAGACCGGAAGCGAGGCTACAAGGTAAGCTCGTGTGAAAGCGAAGCAAGGTCGTTAAGCGTAGATCCGACCCAATACCTCCAATGGAAGGTCTAGGTCGAGATCACATGGTTAGAACCATCGTACTTTATATTTTAAGCTAACTTGTACTGCAGTCCAAAACCCTTTGACTACAGTCAACTGCTAGTCAAGTTCCAGCCTCGAGAAGAGCTCGAATTTCAAGGGGGTGAATTTGGACTTGACTCGTGTTTTGGTACAAAGGGTGATGTGGCATCAAGGTGGACATCCAAACCATCACCAAGCTTCCTTGTGGTGGACGCCCAAAATAAGGTGAGTTGGCACAAGATGGTTGGCTCCCATGATGTGGCACAAGTTGAATGGCTCCAACAAGTTGGTGCCCAAGGAGGTTGGAGGTGGCACAAGGTGGTTGGATGAAACACCTCATCCTCAAGTTGGCGCCCAAGGAGGTTGGAGGTGGCACAAGGTGGTTGGATGAAACACCTCATCCTCAAGTTGGCGCCCAAGGAGGTTGGAGGTGGCACAAGGTGGTTGGATGAAACACCTCATCCTTGAGTTAGCGCCAAGGAGGTTGGAGGTGGCACAAGGTGGTTGGATGAAACACCTCATCCTTGAGTTAGGCGCAAAGGATGTGGATGAACAAGTCTTGGGGATAAGAACCTCACCTTGGACACTACCTATGTCTAAATTCATAGATCAATATCCATAAATAGACATGTTCAAGCCAAGCAAATAACAAGAATTCAAGAGCTCTCAACACGCCGTCATTAAATAGCGCCGCTACTACTACTCACATTTGCTCTGACGAAGTCTGCCCGACAGCGAAAGCTACATCTTCTACTTATAAGAGTTGTCGGTATATTTATTTAAGTTCTACTTCTTTAAATTGTCTTTGTGCTTTAATCGTAACAAGGAAAGAGTGTCCCTTTGCCTTGATTTCTTTATGTCGTTGCTCCTACTTCCAGCGAGGAGTGGTTTTAGTGGTGCCCTCCGTGCGTGATCAAGGATCACTAGGGCGTGGATTAACAATCGAAGATTGTGAACCACGTAAAAATATCTTAATCTACTTTATATTTCCAGTGCATTCTCTACTTGCTTTTACTTATTGCAAAAGTTTTTAACGACAGTATCGCTATTCACCCCCTCTAGCGACACTTTCGATCCAACAATTGGTATCGAGTGGCGCTAAGATTCGTGAAACCACCAATCTAGCTTTGTTTTTCTTTTTACAGATTTTTATTTATTTATTTCTGTTTTCGTATAATTATTTCACTTGCTTATCTTCTCCTACATATAGAATTGCATTAGAGGCTTTAGGATCCGGATAAGCTTGTCCATCGGGTTAGATCCCGAGTAAGGTTGTCCTCCCGAACTTCAACGACATTCGCATTTGAATTTTTATTTCTTTTTGCAAGTTACATTTTATATATCTTTTTACTTCCCTGACTACTAATCCAAGGCGAAAGTCTTGGAATATTCTTTCGTGTGTGTTTTGCAAGATTCTTTTAAATCGTTCTTCTTCTTGTTTTTAAATGGCCCATCTCGAAGGGTTTAGCACTCTGACCCCGCTTTACAACGGTAATGACTTTCGCGTTATTGGAAGGGTCGGATGGAATGCTTTCTTAAAACCCCAAATCGAGATGTGGATCGTAATCCAAACCGGTTTCACACTTCCTATTAATGAAGATGGTGAATCTTTGGGTTACGATCAATGGTCAAATTCCATGAAAAAACAAGTAGAAGCCGATGCCAAGGCAACTCAAATCTTGCAATGTGGGTTGTCCAAGGAAGAGCTCAACCGCGTCGGCCCCTTCATTAGTGCAAAGGACTTATGGACCAAGCTAGTGGAACTACACGAAGGCACCGACGACACGAAGGTATGTAAAAGAGATTTACTTTTAAATAAATTGTATAACTTGAAAATGCAGGAAAACGAGACCGCAACTCAACTACATGCTCGTATCCAAGACATCGTCAACCAACTCCATGCCATCGGACAAAAGGTCGAGAATCGCGACCTTATCAGGTATTCTCTTAACTCGTTTCCTAGGACCACCTTGTGGGCATCCATGGTCGATGCCTACAAGGTCTCCAAGGACCTTTCTAAAATTAGGTTAGACGAATTGTTTTCGAAACTTGAATTACATGAGAAAACTAACGTGGTCCAGGCCGAGAAGAGTATTGTGTTAGTTGCAGGTTCCAAGAAGAAGAAGCCATAAAGCAAGCCACCCCGAAGGAAGAAGATAGTCGAATCGGAAGTAGACTCGAAATAGAATCCGAACTAGTCAATCTAGTTCGGAAGATGATCAAGAGACGAAAGCTCAAGGTAAGCCTAAACCTAATTCAAATACTTCTAATTTTAGATGCTATGAGTGCAACAGTTCGGTCACATCAAGTCCGAAAGTGCCCAAAGCTAAAGAATAACGATCAAAGACCAAGCGCTAAACGCTACTTGGGAGGAGTTGTCGGAGGAAGAAGGCGATATCAAGCTCTAATGGCCAAGCCGACCGAGCACGACTA
Organism: Wurfbainia villosa; assembly: GCA_025175895.1. Taxonomy (NCBI): domain Eukaryota; kingdom Viridiplantae; phylum Streptophyta; class Magnoliopsida; order Zingiberales; family Zingiberaceae; genus Wurfbainia; species Wurfbainia villosa. The sequence goes on from CM045996.1 coordinate 94,493,475, forward strand.
AACCAAGAAGAGTCCGAGTCGAATCCGATGATGAGCTTCCATTCAAGACAAGCCACGGATCCGTATCCGGTTCAAAAGAATCATTAAGGGTAAGTCGGTCGTTACTTAATACTTTGTATGGTGCAATTAAATTTTTAAATAAGAAACTAGCTAAGTCCGAGTCCAAGGTCGAGACCCTAATTGAGGAGGTTAACCTTCTCAAACATGAGGTCTCCTAACCTCTTCGACTACTCGTATTCAAGAGGAGGACTCAACTCAAGTTGAAAAGCTTGAAGTTGAGAACTCGCTTTTGAAAACACAAGTCGAAGACCTTAGGAACACGTTGGAAAGGTTCGCTTTGGGATCCAAGGACTTGACCTCTTACTTGGATCACAAAGGGCCGTGTACAACAAGGCCGGACTCGGGTTTAACTCAAATACAACCAATAAGTCATATATGTCTATAGTAAACCAACATAAGAAAAATGTCCAAGCATGGGTCCCTAAGACCACTTTGATTTCAACTTTAGGATCTAACATGTATTGGGTTCCCAAGGACCAAATTCACTATGTGAATAGACCCACTGATTCAATGGTCCAGGAGCCAATACAAAATGTATTTTTGTTAAGTCTTAGAAATTGCATGCTTAGTTTTTCCTTTATTTTTAGAATGGTTAGATAGGACTCATAACCAACTAAAATCCTAAAAGATTGAGCCTCGGGAGCCTCTTTTCAAAAATAAACCAACTAAAATCCTATTTAAAAGATTGAGCCTCGGGAGCCTCTTTTCAAAAATAACTAGTTAGACCAAGGCGTAGTCTCAAGTAAGTCGAGTTATCAATTTCTTGAAATTAGCTTTGTCTAAGGAAGTGGTCGTTGTTCCGATCAAAGAAGGCCTCTGTGCCTCGCCACGACACGGAAGCTAATCTCTTGAAAAGATTACTTGATGAGCTTAGACTAAATCTGAATCTAACCTAATGTTGGTTAATTTAAATTCATTAAAATTAATCAAGTAAAATTGAAAGTCATCTCACAATAACACATAGGAATAACATGTTTTGATCATGTAGATATTGGTGAGATGATTTAGGTTTAAAAACTTACAAACAACCCCTTAGTAATTCCAATATCCGATCCAACTACCTTATGTGTAGGATCAATGGATGTTGGACAGTGGTTGCTCCCGACACATGACCGGGGATCAACTCAAATTTTCGAAGTTACGATTCAAACGACAAGGATCGGTAGCCTTCGGAAATAACGGCAAGCTCAAAATCATCGGATCAGGTGATATTGAGCTCAACTCTAACTTTACAATTCAAAATGTCTTATTAGTAGAAAACTTTCAATATAATTTACTTAGTGTAAGCCAATTGTGTGATAACAATTATAAGGTCATATTTCTAGAAAATGAATGCGTAATCAAAATAAATGCAACATCTAAAATAATACTTAAAGGAACTAGGAGTAGCAACATCTACACAATAAATTTACCCAACTCCTCAACCAAGTGTCTTATGACACAGCAAGAGGAATCTTGGTTATGGCACCGAAGACTCGGACACTCGCACCCAAGACTCGTCCACAAGATGAGTCAGAGTGGCTTGGTTATAGGTTTGCCTAAACTAAACAACTTGGATAATAAAATATGTAATGCTTGTCAACAAGGTAAACAATCTAGGACACAACATCAATTAACTAATCAAGAACGAACCAAAAGTGTTCTTGAGCTCCTACACATGGATCTATTTGATTCACATGGAGCTAAGTCACTCAATGGTAGTCAATTTTGCTTAGTCATAATTGACGACTATTCTAGATTTACTTGGGTTAGGTTTATCAAACATAAAAATGATACCCTAGACCAACTAATCAATCTTTGTAGGTTAATCGAAAATCAAAAGAACCTTAAGATTAAAAGACTTAGAAGCGATCATGGTGGTGAATTCGAAAACCACAGGTTTACAGATTTCTGTAACCTATACGGATACCACCATGAGTTTTCATGTCCTAGAACCCCAGATCAAATTGGGTTTGTCGATCGGAAAAATATATCCCTACATGAAGCCGCTAGGACAATGTTAAACGAGTATAACCTGCCCGATAGATTTTGCGAGGCCAGTAGTACGGCTTGCTATGTCCAAAATAGGATCCTTATGGTAAAGAGGCACCAAAAGACCTCGTCTGAGATTTATCACGATAAAATACCGAACATCAAGTACTTTAGGGTATTTGGATGCAAGGTACATATCTTAAACACTAAGGATTACCTAGGAAATTCAAATCCAAAACCTCTCTGGAACCTTTCTAGGATACTCAACCACCAGAGAGCTTATAGGGTATACAATCACGACACTCTTAGAGTCGAAGAAACCATTAATATAGTTTTCTACGAAGGACACGAACCCGTTCAATCCTTAACAAAACCAACTAGCAAATAAACTTATATCTAAACCGACTCTGATCTTGAACTTGAATCTCGTCCTAACCCAAGTCATCCTATCGACCAAGTGATAGATGACTCTAACCCAAGTCAAACTAGAACTCACCCAAGTCATCCTATCGACCAAGTGTTAGATGACCCTAACCCTAGTCAAACTAAGACTCAAACAAATCATCCTATCAATCAAGTTATAGTTGATCCATATTTAGGGGTTAGAAATAGAGCTTAATATCTAAACCTTAGTCAAATCTAGTTAATTTCCAAAATCGAACCCAAAACTATTGAACAAGAACTTCTGGATCCCATTGGATTATTGCTATGCAAGAAGAGCTAGCTCAATTCACTAGAAATGAAGTCCGGGAATTAGTACCACCACCTAAAGAAAAATCAATTATTGGAACAAGGTGGGTATTTGAAATAAACTTGATGATAAAGGTGAAGTAGTTAGAAATAAAGCTAGGTTAGTCGCAAAGGGTTTAGTCAAGTCGAAGGTTTAGATTACGATGAGACCTACGCCCCGTAGCAAGACTAGTGTCCATGAGAATGTTGTTAGCATATGCTGATCATCGAGGTTTTAAATTGTTTCAAATGGATGTCAAGTCAGCATTTTTGAATGTATACATTAAGGAAGAAGTTTACGTCAGTCACCCTCCCGGATTCGAAAATCTAGATAAACCTGACCATGTCCTTAGACTTAAGAAAGCCCTATATGGACTCAAACAAGCCCCAAGAGCTTGGTACGAAAGGCTTTCGATCTATCTTAAGTCCAAAGGATTCAACCAAGGTTTAGTCGACCCAACCTTATTCGTTAAAACCGTAGGAAAAGAAATCTTTATAGCCCAAATCTATGTAGATGATATAATTTTGGAACTACCAACTCGATCTGCTAAACGAATTCATCTCACTTATGGAAAGTGAATTTGAAATGAATTTAGTAGGAGAGTTAAGTTTCTTCTTAGGTTTACAAATTAAACAAACTAAAGATGGAATATATTTACATCAACAAAAATATACTAAGGACTTAATAAATCGATTTGGAATGCAAGATGCTAAAATAATTAATACACCTATAGCAACTAATGTTAATATAAACGAAGATGTAGAAGGAAAACCCGTTGACCTAAAATACTATAGGAGCGCAATAGGAAGTCTCCTATACTTAACCGCGAGCCGACCCGACATTTTATTCGCGGTAAGTATGTGCGCAAGGTTACAAACCTGTGCCAAGGAGTCTCACCTAATCCTAGTCAAGCGTATCCTTAGATATCTAAAGGGCACGCTAAACGTAGGTATTTGGTACCCTAGATCTACCGAGTTTAATCTAATCGGCTACTCCGACTCCGACTATGCGGTAGTAAACTCGATAGAAAGAGCACGAGTGGTTGTTGTCAAATCCTACCGAGTCTAGTGAGTTGCGCAAGAGGAAGCATTGCGTTGCCTTATCTACCACCGCCGAATACGCTATGCGATGGGTGAGTGTGTCTCTCGCTCCCGTCGATGAAGCACACTCTCCAAGACTTTAGCTTAATCTTTAACAACATTAAAACCTACATAGATAACATTAGTTCAATTAACTTAACTAAAAATCCAATATGTCATTCTAGGACAAAACATATAGAAGTTAAACACCACTTCATTAGGGAACATGTAACTAATGGAACTATACAACTAGAGTATGTTGAGTCCAAATCAAACCTAGCGGACATCTTCACCAAACCACTACCCGAAGCCGAATTTAGTTTATTAAGACGAAAGTTAGGTATGTGCATAATAGAGTAGGATTTAAATTTCTCTATATATGTACTCTATTTTTGCTTCTTTTTATGAAATTAGCCTAAGTCTTACCTTAGAAATCATATACCTATAGATTTAAGGAGCCAACACATCTCACAACACATAGGACTAATGTGTTTGTGTACTTAGCCAATGAGACAGGCGTGAGATGTTAGGACCTTACTCACAGTTCGGATGTAGATTCAGTGCATCGATATGAACCATGGAGTATAATTATTTAAAATTAATCAACTCCTTCAAGACTTATTGATCATTCTATATCAATCAAGTCCAACCGGAGTTGTACATTTTAGATGAACATATTTTCAAGCTTATTATTATTTTTTAAAAAAAAAATATATATATATATATATATATTGGGAACTTGCTTGGACTTACAAACCCTAAAATATATTTACAAACTTTTTGTGTTAAGGCAAAAGGGGGAGAAAGTCACAAAAGTAACCAAAATTAACCAAAATTAAAGGGGAAGAAAGTAAACAAAATTATTACCTTTTATATTAAGTAATTCCGATTACTTAAGCAACTATTAAGGGGGAGTAAAAATTATTTTTCAAGAACTCACCTTCGGTCAAGGGGGAGGTTACCTCAAAGGGGAGAACTTGAAACAATAATATTTCTCATTCATATTTAATCATTATGCTAGCTCATTCATATTTAATCTTTATGCTAGCTCATTCATGCTTAATCATTATGCTAGCTTAATTTTTCCTTAACTTTTGTGTCGGTTTGCCATGAATCAAAAAGGGGGAGATTGTTGGTGCAGTGGGCACCAAAGTCGAACCGGTATTTTGATTATGGCAAAAGGCTCAATAGTTAAGGGTATATTTGTTATCTTACGAGCTCAATTAAGTGTGCAGAAATGCTAAAGTTGAGCGGAAGGTCTGCGACACCCGGTGGGAACCGAGGTGGTCGGGCAACGCCAGAGGGACTGTGGAGGAAGCCGAGGTACTCGGGTGAAGACCGGAAGCGAGGCTACAAGGTAAGCTCGTGTGAAAGCGAAGCAAGGTCGTTAAGCGTAGATCCGACCCAATACCTCCAATGGAAGGTCTAGGTCGAGATCAGATGGTTAGAACCATCATACTTTATATTTTAAGCTAACTTGTACTGCAGTCCAAAACCCTTTGACTACAGTCAACTGCTAGTCAAGTTCCAGCCTCGAGAAGAGCTCGAATTTCAAGGGGGTGAATTTGGACTTGACTCGTGTTTTGGTACAAAGGGTGATGTGGCATCAAGGTGGACATCCAAACCATCACCAAGCTTCCTTGTGGTGGACGCCCAAAATAAGGTGAGTTGGCACAAGATGGTTGGCTCCCATGATGTGGCACAAGTTGAATGGCTCCAACAAGTTGGCGCCCAAGGAGGTTGGAGGTGGCACAAGGTGGTTGGATGAAACACCTCATCCTCAAGTTGGCGCCCAAGGAGGTTGGAGGTGGCACAAGGTGGTTGGATGAAACACCTCATCCTCAAGTTGGCGCCCAAGGAGGTTGGAGGTGGCACAAGGTGGTTGGATGAAACCCCTCATCCTTGAGTTGGCGCACAAGGAGGTTGGAGGTGGCACAAGGTGGTTGGATGAAACACCTCATCCTTGAGTTGGCGCAAAGGATGTGGATGAACAAGTCTTGGGGGATAAGAACCTAACCTTGGACACTACCTATGTCTAAATTCATAGATCAATATCCATAAATAGACATGTTCAAGCCAAGCAAATAACAAGAATTCAAGAGCTCTCAACACGTCGTAGCTACTACTACTCACATTTGCTACGACGAAGTCACCAACGAAGCTACATCTTCTACTTATAAGAGTTGTCGGTATATTTATTTAAGTTCTACTTCTTTAAATTGTCTTTGTGCTTTAATCGTAACAAGGAAAGGGGGAGTGTCCCTTTGCCTTGATTTCTTTTTGTAATCGTTGCTCCTACTTCCAACGAAGAGGAGTGGTTTTAGTGAATTGCCCTCCGTACGTGATCAAGGATCACTAGGGCCGTGGATTAGCAATCGAAAGATTGTGAACCACGTAAAAATATCTTGTCTACTTTATATTTCCGCTGTGCATTCTCTACTTGCTTTTTACTTATTGCAAAAGTTTTTAACGACACCGTATCGCTATTCACCCCCCCCTCTAGCGACACTTTCCATCCAACACAGGGCTCTTCTACGGACTAACCGACGAGAGCTAAAGAAGCTAGAGGGAAGATGGAAGTTCAAGAGCAACTAGGATGGGATATCAACACACCTATCCCTTATACTTTCTATGGACAAGAAGGGTTTAGACAATGGAAGGCAAGGATCGAAGACTTCCTAATGATGAGGGACTTTGAGGAATGGTCCATTTTGTTAGATGGATTTGAATATTCAAGAGGACCAAGAGGTGGATTCCTCAAAAAGAAGAGATGGACCGAAGAGCAAGTCCAAGCATCCGAGAAAAATGATAAGGTGATAAAATTTTTAATTGATTTAATGCCTAACAATATCTTGTGTATGTTAGGTAATTATGTAGATGCTAAGGAGTTTTGGAGCCAAGTGACAAAGCTCCATGAAAACTCATCATCGGTCCAAGAAGAAGAAGAAGAGGAGTGCTCACCCTCTCAAGCTCAAAAGGAAGCAAGTACATCATCATCCAAAGAGCTTGAAGATTCGGAAGTTGATAGGGAATCAACCTCTGAATCGGTGGAAGAAGAGGAGACCTCCACCTCTAGGATTAAGGGGGAGGAGATTAGGGCATCTTCAATACTGGAGCAACAAGAAGAACCATCTACATCCGGTAGAGAGGAAGAGCAAGCTCAAGAATCCACTCCGACCACCACAACCACCCTAGGTAACTCGAACACCATAATTCAAAATAAAAATAATATTATGTGTTTTGAGTGTAGGAAATTTGGGCACTATAAGAGCAAGTGCTCAAAGAAGATTAGAAAAGCTCCTCCGACACCAAAACCTCAAGAAAGATCAAAAAATGCCGGTACTCCGACTAGAAGAAGCAAAGAGCATGTCATTTGCTTCAAGTACCAACAACCGGGACATTACCGGAATCAATGCCCGAAGGGGGAAAGGAAGAGGCAAAATGGAGCATCACATGTAGGGGGAGCTAAGGCTGACCCTAAGGTATATTTTAGTAATGCTCCTTCTAATTTTTATAGTCAAAAGCATGCTAGGAATAATTTTAATAGTCTTGCTATTTATCATAAAGAGCATATTAGAAATAAGGAATTTTGCTTAGGAGCCAAAAATATCTACCTTTCAAAGAAGGAGAAATTTAGAACTAATGTTCCTAAAAATATCTCATCTAAGGACAACCCTAGTTCAAACAAGTCTATAGAAATTCTTCCTAGGGAATCCATTAAGAAAATAGGAGACCACCTAGGTCTTAATCCCAAATGGACTAGGCATATGCCTAGGAAGACCCATGCCCAAGGAATAACTAAATTCAAAAATTGGACAATTAGAAAAGGAAAATCAAGTCTTGAGGTCAAGGCTTGAAAAGATGGAGAAGACCCTTGCAAATATGCAAAATTAATTTCAAGGGTCAAGAGGTCAACATTTAGGGTCTAGAAGTCAAAGCCTAGGGTCAAATGGTTAAAAATCAAGACCTAGGAAACTAGATTCATCCAAGGGCAAACCTAAGCCCAAGGAAACCTATCACAATGTTCCATTTGATTATGGAACTAAACCTAGGAATACCAAGGTTACTAGGGAAGTTATCCCTAAGAGTAACCATGGTAAGTGCCTAGTGGCTAGGGTTTCTAGGAAACCTAGGGTGGCCACTAAGAAGGTTGCAAGGGGAGTTACCCCTAGAGTCAACCTAGGTAAGACCCAAATGACCAAGGCTAACAAGCCTAGGAGGGTCATTAGGAGGGTATCTAGGGAGGTCATTCCTAAGGAATACCTAATTAACCCAATGAGATCAAATAGATTTTGGGTTCCTAGGAGCGTGATAGATTCACGCTAGAAGGGTTTAGGGTGTGCCAACCTTGATTGGATGGGTAGTTAACTCGACCATGGTAAAGGTGGCATTTTAGGATATTTTCAAGGTTATGGTTACCTTGGGAATGTGGTTTGATTTGAATCCTAAAGGCTTTTAGGATGTGCCAATATTAATTATGAAGTTTGATAAATTGATCAAATTAGCACAATTTAGGATTAGAGGTTATAGTGTGTCATTTTGGGTTTTTGGCACACTAGGAAGAAAAGTAATAATATGAAAAAATATACTTAATTATATCAAATGACAACTAATATTAAAATTTAGGTATTATTATACCTATACCTTTTAATTGCCATACCTTGATTGTCATATGCCATGACATGACATCATGTTTATTTTCATCATTTATATGTCATGATCATGTTTAGGATTAAGGATTTAAATGTCATGTGCTTTAGTTTTATATCATATGCCATGATATCATGATCATTGGCCATTTTTCATTTTTGCTATTATTATGCCATGATCATTTCATGCATTTAATTGATTAAAATTGATTTAAGGACAATGACATGACTTGGAGTCCCATTTATAAGAGAATCAAGTAGAGTTGCCTTAGAAAAATGCATGAAACCCTAGTTTAGGGAGAACAAAACCCACATCTCACATCACATTGACATGTATGTATATTTATATACCCTAGATACATGTGAGATGCTAGGATATGAGTTGAGTTCAAGGTGCATAGTTTTTGCATCTAGATGAACTAAAACTCATCTAATTTCAATTGTGGATCATTGGGAAAGCTTGTGTACAAGCCATGTACTTTAAGCCCAAGGAATATGATCCAATATAGGTTTTCAAAAACATTTTAAAATCAATTTATAAAACCTTGGTGAAGCATATCTTTTGATAGCAATCACCATTGATGAGATTGATACAAAGTGAGCTAAAACATTGAAGTTTTTCTTCACTTTTGAATTTTGTATCAATTTTAATATTTTATGGGTAAAATATTTTTCAAACATTTTTCACCCATTGTATTACCTATAAGTAATATACGTATAAATTTTTACGATTTTTCAAAATACGTAGAATTACTTATGACTTTTCAAAACTCGATTCTAATAGCTGAAATTCGAGAATTTCAGTTATCGGGCCGATCGCCGATGGCAGATTCTGATCGATGAAGGCGCAGGTTTGTTTAGCCTGATTTCAGCTATGGTAAGGTTCCCTAACCACTCCTAACCCTAGGATATGCTTTGAAAAGCATTATAAAGGGTGAAAATCCATTGGATATGGATTAGGAGAGTTTTTAGGGTTTGTATCAATCTTAAGGTGAGTGAAAGTTCTATGTTGAACTTTGAACCTTAATTTTGATGGTTTAGAGTTCCTATAGGCTTAGGGACTTCCCAAGGACATTGTTGGTGCAATGGTCAAGGGGGAGCAAGCCTTTAGGGGGAGTTATCCATCTTGGGATGATGGATATGTTTCTCTTCTTGAAGGAGGAGAAGTTATTGGGAGAGTATCATCAATTGGGAAAATTGATGGGATTTTGAGAGACCCAGAGTGGATAGGATTGGCTCTCTTGAGTGATATGAGACTTATTACTAGGAAGATGGTAGGCATCCTAGGTATTTTTGGATCAAAGGGGAGATTGTAAGATCTCATTGGGACATGAGACATTGACCTCCTTGGAGAGATAACCTTTTTGATGTTTGTCAAAAAGGGGGAGAGTAAAATTACCAATTTGGGAAATTGATAAGGGAGTTTGAGTTAGGGGCCTAACTCAAGGTTTGTTTTGTCAAACATCAAAAAGGGGGAGACTGTTGGTGCAATCGGCCCAGGTCATGATTGACTAGACTCGAGTTTGACTCGAGTGATGTTTTAATGTTTGACAAAGTGGTTTGACATTGATATCGGTTGATATTTTCGGGAGATTGTTTATACAATCGACCCAGGTTATAATTGACCAGACTCAAGTTTGACTCGAGGGAGACTTTGATGGTTGACTAGGGTTGACCATGTGATTATGGGAAAGTCCAAGCATGGGTCTTGGCAAGGTAAAGTCCAAGTCATGGGTACTTGGCATGGAAAGTCCAAGTGGGACACTTGGCAATTTGGGAAAGTCCAAGTCTTGAGTACTTGGCACAAGGGAAGTCCAAGCATGGGTCTTGGCATGGAAAGTCTAACATGGGTTGGCAAGGGAAAGTCCAAGCATGGGTCTTGGCCTGGAAAGTCCAACATGGGTTGGCAAGGGAAAGTCCAAGCTTGAGTCTTGGCATTTGAGAAGTCCAAGGGGTTTAATATTGGCGGCTAAAGTCCAAGGGTGGAGTCTTGGCAGCATAAGTCCAATGGTTGGCGGCGTAAAGTCCAAGCGGAGTCTTGGCGGTGTAAGTCCAATGTTCCTTGGCAGTGTAGACACCGTTAGGATGACATAGCCGATGGAAGCACCTGAAGGCTAGCACGATGGATGAACAAGTCATGGATGACTTGGAGGGATCCGAGAGGCGTAAGGCTGATGGAGGTGGCTAGAAGGCTTAGGTCTAAGCTAAGGGTGGTCTAGCAAGTATGGGGACACCATATTTGGGTTAAAACCTCATCTTTGAGGTTGGCAGTCGACTGCCATTATGGCCGGTTCGACTATCGTGAGTCGACTTGAGTTCGATCACCTGGCTTGTGAAAGTGTCTTTGGCGATGATCGCTCATCGTAGCAATGATCGTTGATCGATCCATCGCCATGGACAGCGATGTGATGGTTCGGCCACGAGCATAGAACGCTCCGTAGTCGACTGGGCAGTCAGCTACGGGTACTGGCGGTCAACAGCCAATGTTGGCAGTCGATTGCCAAGAGATCCGTTGGAACTTGTCCAACGTGGATCGACCCATTGTCTCATAGCTATAGTGTTGGCAGTCGACTGCCAGGCGGAAATCCAGCCCGATGCAGGATATAAAGGTAGCTCGGATGGAGGGTTTTTGCAGCGATTTTCTTGGGCAAAATTGAAGGAGAAAGTTGGTGATTTCCAGTCCTTTAAAGCTAGTTCAAGGCAATCAAAGATCAAACAATCAAAATCTCTTGTAAAGTGTTTTTCCTTTACTTGCACTTGTATTTCATTATCGTATTTGCTTGTATCTATTTGTTTATTGTTGTAAACAATTGTAAGAGGTTTCTCCACCTCTGACTTGTGTCGAGAAGGAGTTATTTGTGATTAGTGAGTGCACATCACTAGAGCTCTTTAGAGCTCGATCCGTGGAGTAGGAACTATGCGGTTCCAAACCGTGTGGTTCCGAACCGTGTTAAATATTTATGTATTGGTGTGTTCGTGTTTATCTTACTTCATTATTGCTTTTATTATTATCATTCCGCTGTGCATAACAAGTTTTGTAGAGACGAACGTGAAAGAATTCCATCACGCGACGCTATTCACCCCCCCTCTAGCGGCCTCAAATCACTTACAATTAGTAGGAAGCGTGAATCCGGTTTGGATTATGATCCACATCTCGATTTGGGTCTTTAGGAAGCACTCCATCCGACCTTTCCAATAACAGAAGTCATCTCCGTTGTAAAATAGAGGTCCGACGGTGCTAAACCTTTCGAGATGGGCCATTTAGAAAAAAAAAATGAATGACAAGCACCTTGCAAAAACAAAAACACCAAAATGTACTAATACATTCGTCTTGGATTAGTAGTGCGGGAGAACGAATTTAATTTAACTGAAAAATCTTGTAAAAACCTGAAATAAACAGAAATAAAATAAAAATAAATCTATAAAAATTACTAAATTGGTGGTTATACCAAATCGTAGCGCCCCCGACTCTGATATCACTTGTTGGATTGATTTGAGTGCTAGAGGGGGGGGTGAATAGCGCAAAAGAAAACTTTACGAGATCGTTCGATTAAAGAAAATGTACGCAGTGGAAAACTAAATGACACAATTTGTTTTTACTTGGTTCACAGCCTTCAGCTACTAATCCAAGGCCCTAATGGTCCGAGATCACGTACGAAAGACAATTCACTAAAACAGTCTCCTCATCGTTAGAGGTAGGAGACAACGTAATACAAAAACTCGACAAGAAATTAAGGTAGAGGGACACTTCCCCTCTTCTTGTTATGATAGAAAGCTCTGAACAAGTGAAAGAAATACAATAGACTTTTTTTTTTAAAAAAAACTTATACCGACAATGAAGGGATGAGAGCTTGAGCTTAGTCGTCGGAGAAGTAGAGCTTCGTTGTCATAGAGTTGTTGGAGAGTCGAGGTGTTGCAGAGGATTTTTGGAGAGATTTTGATGATGGAAATGGGGTGGAGAACACCTTCTTTTATAGCCTTGTGAAACCATAATCGTTGAGATGAGGTTTCATGAGGTGATGGCACCTAGCCCTTGAGAAATGGAGATAAGCTTTGACTCTCCTCGAGGATGATCCTTGACCAGCAGTCGACTGATCAACCCTATTAGTCGATTGCTGGAGGTATCAGTCGACTGATACAAACCATCAATTGACTGATGGCAGGGTTTCCAGCTGCAATGAAGAGTTAGCTAAAAAATGCAGTTAGTATAAGTTAGCTCGATGGTCATTTACCATCCGATCTCGACTTAGACCTTCCATGGGAAGTCTTGGTCGGATCGACGCCTAAGGATGCCCCAGTACGAAGGACACGACCTTACTTAAACTCACTCACCCGAGCTTACCTTAATCTTTACCTTTGAAGCTTTGTTTTCGGTCTTCACCTGAGTTCTTCGGCTTCCTCTGAAGTCCTCCTGATGTCGCCCGACCACCATGGTTCCCTCCGGGTGTCGCTGACCTTTAGCTCTAGCTTTAGCACTTTCTGTACACTTGATTTAGCTCGTGAGATAACAAAATGAGATTAACTTTGTATCGTTTGCTATAATCAAAACTCAGGTTCGACTTAGGTGCCTACTGCACCAACATTACATACCTTAGCATTGTCAGTTCCTTTGTGAAGCTCGAGGAGCTTGTTTCAAAGATCCTTCGCGCTGATAAAGGGGTCAATGTGGTTGTGCTCCTCCTTGGACAAGCTGCACTGCAACATTTGAGTCATTTTTGCATCGACTTCGATTTGCCTTTTAGTTGTGTTGGTCCACTTATCCAAGTCCAGGGGCTCACCTCGATCATTGGTGGGTAGAGCAAAGCCGGTTTGAATGATTATCCAAGTCTCAACTTGTGTTTTTAGAAAACACTCCATCTGACCTTTCCAGTAATAAAAATCATCTCCATTAAAGAATGGAGGTCGGGTGGTGCTATACCCCTCAATGTGGGACATTAATTATCTTGCAAGATACACAACCAAAAGAAGAGTACCGGCCAAGACTTCATCTTGGATTAATAGTGTGGGAGAAGAAAGCCTAAAAAAATTCACGAATCAAAAAATACGAAAGGAAATCCAAAAAAGTGCTAGATTGGTGGTTTCACCAAATCTTAGCACCCCCACTCTGATACCAATTGTTGGATCAAAAGCATGCTAGAGGGGGAGGTGAATACCGAGCGTAAAACTTTTCATTTCTTTTCGTTCGTTCGATTAAAGCAAAGAGATGCACAATGAAAAAAGTAAATAAGGCAAATTTATTTTTACTTGGTTCATGACCCAGTGGTTGCTACTCCAAGGCCCCGTGATCCTTGACCGCGTACGAAGGGGCAATCCACTATAGAGTCTCCTCCTCGTTGGAGGTAGGAGACAATGATCACAAAAATGAAAGCTCGAGGATGAGCCAACAAACCTACCTCACCTCATTACGATTAAAACCACAAATACAATAAATAAAACAAACTTGTTGCTGTTGACGAAGAGGTTGTAAGCTTGGCATTGCGTTGGCGTTATGACGGTGTTACGATGTTAAAGATTTGGCATTGTGGTAGCACTTTGAGAGCAAGGTGAATGATCTAGGGTTCAAGTCCTCCCTTCTTTTTATAGACTTGTATCTTGGAATAAGTCCAGATCCAGATCCTCAACTTGTGGATCTTATCACGAGGTGACATCTTATCTTATCGCAAAGTGGCGGTGTCAAAAATTATCTTTTTTGACCTTGCATATTTGGCTGATTCATCACCATCAGTCGACTGATGCACTTCATCAGTCGACTGATATCAGTCGACTGCTGATGTGAGCAAAACATATGGGGTTTTAGGAGTAGTTTTTGCTCAATCTCATTACATTTTATGTTAGTTTCATGCATATGTCACTCTATTTTGCATGCATTTCCTATTTTCTGGTTCGGAGGTTTGCTCTTTGTATTTTTGTGTGTAGGATAGCATTTAATGAGAAAACAATAGGTTTTTGGAACAAAAATAGAGTAATTTATGGAGCATAGACCTTAGGGAACACGCACTGGCCATGCCCCAAGACTTGGGCATGTTTTCGAAGCAAAATGGATCAAAACGAAGGCTCCAGAAAAAGACATGACCAGACCATGTGAAAACACACGATCGTGTCTTTTTTCTAGCTCAATTTCCAGCAGATATTTCAGGTCCACGAATTGCACTTCAACGCCGGAGAGAAGACCACGAAAGCATTGTAATCCCTTGTTCCTGCGTTTTATCTCTGATATATTCGAACATGTACATGATTTGTGATTCCTCCTTTATATACATGGAGTAGTTCTTTTAATTCTAGGATTAGGGAGTAGCTTGTGTGCACATTACATGTTGGTTCATGTTAGATTCTATCTTTGAATTTAATTTGGTGATTGGAAGTTGTTTATACTATATCTATGCGTGTTTGGTTTTCTACCTGTTGCGCTTAGGCGATACGAGGGGTGACAACCCTCGTATCTAAGATTTAGGAGATTTTATACAAGGAACCTAGGGGTAAACCTGATCTCCTATAACCGTGGGTAGAAGGATACGATTGACCAGAAAATGATTCATTGTAGGGATTGATTCGGCATCCTCGTACCGCCTATCCCGTCCTTTTAGGCGGAGATAGCTCCCGGTAGATGTGGTGACTCATCGGGAAAGTGTATGATGTCCCTTCCACAAAATCATGGCTAAACGTCTAGACAACGCCAATTAACAACATTGTTTTGTGACACACAAGCGAAACTGAAGTCCTAGAATCACCTTTGAAGACCTCGTCACACTCCCTTCTTCCTTCGTGTGACACCGTATGGAGTATAGTCCATCGACAACCCTCACAAGTCGAAACCTCTTAGAGTTTACTTCCGAACAATTTCAACCACTGAACATATTGATATTCGAATCCCAGTCTCTTTGGAATTGATAATCTTTTATTACTTGACGACATCCATGCACTTGTGGGCGTTGAGCACGAGCGCACGCTTTGAGTCCTCGACGGCCTCCATCGCGAGATTTGAGGTCGCAATCTGTGCATCAACAATAACCAGCAGTCGACTGTCAGTTTGGTCACTTCCCTGTAATAAGAGGTTAGCACGAAATTTGGTAAATATGATGGTTCCTTACCGTCCGATCTCAACCTAGACCTTCCACTGGAAGTCTTAGTCGGATCACCATTTACGGTCATCCCCATACAGAGTACATGACCTTACCATCTCTCTTTGCACTCGTGCTTACCTCTGGTCCTTTATGACCCTTCGCTTTGCTTCCGGTCTTCACTTGGATTCTTTGACTCCCACAAATTTGTCCCAGTGTCGCTCGACCACCACAGTTTCTTGACTCAAGATTCTTCGGTTGTAGCTGACCTTCAACTTATCTTAACCATTTCTGCACACTTAAGAGTAGTTCATGAGATAACGATATGACCTTAACTTTGGGTCTTTGCCATAATCAAAATCTAGGTTCGATTATCTGGTGGCCCTGCACCAACAATTAATAAACTAAGATTTCAATAATAATTAATCATAGTAATAATAAACATTAACAAAACATTATCAAGTTATAATGTTTGTCTATTATGTTGGTGCAGAGAGCGCCACTCCTGAGTTTTACTTATGAACCATGGTTTAAAGTTAGGAATTAATTGTCATATGGTGTATGTGTTAAGTGTACAGTCTTAACAGGAAAGTTTTAGTAGGTCGTGTTGACCAGATACTAGGCAAAAGTCTTGACAGATCAAGAGGACCAGACATCAGATTTGAAGTCCAGATGGGTTGAGTGGATCGGACATTTGACAGAAGATTGGTTGGGTTAGGAAGATTGGACAACCGATAGGAAGCCCAGCTGAGTCAGAGAGATCGGACAACCGATAGGAAGCCCAGCTGAGTCAGAGAGATCGGACAACTGGCATGAAGACCTGGTGGGGTAGATCGGATGTCAAGCAAGGTAAGTTCGGTTGGATAGCGGGCAAGTAAGCTCTCGAGTGGAGAGGTGATACCAAGTCCTCGATTGGGGGCTAGGTAAGTGTCGATCTGATAGAGGATCCGTGTTGATTCGGAAGTTGAGATCGGGAAGTATTACTACTACCAAGTGATATTATACTCTATTTTGTGCTAATTTTGAGGTGCAGATCTCCAGACTATTGGACAGAGTCCAGGTGTCTCATACCCAATCGACTGGACCAAGTCCAGGCGATTAGGATGCCAAGTTGATAAAAGAACTATCAGTTGACAAGAGATCTTGTGACCAAGATGCAGATATTCTAGTTGACTGAACCGGGTCCAGACGATTGGGATAGAAAAATTCTAGAATTGTGGAGGAGCGGAGTCAGCTGACTTGAAGTCAACCGGACCAGGTCCAGATGCCTGGAAAGGCCAGTACACCATATCGACGGGCTGATATGGAGTAGATTGGATGGTGGTCCAAGCAACTGAAAATGACTTATAAAAGAAATAGAGGGTCAACTCCGAATCAAGAATTCCTACTACTCCAAAGTGCTGTCATCATCATTTCTCATCTGCAAAAGCTATGTCACGCCAACACTCCACAAGTTCGACACTCCGAGTTACATTCTCAAATCCACAAGTGTCGGTATACATTTTTGTATTTACTTTTCTCTTTACTTGTGCTTAAATTCACAAGTATAGGTAGTGTGTTACCTTATCCATTTTATTTTTGCAAAAGCGAGCCCCTCTGAAGTCAAAAGTTCTCAATTCAGAGGGTCTTTTAGTGTATTGCTAGATGAGGTGACTCTTGGAAGAATCACGGGCCTTGGAGTAGCAATCCGGCTAGGATTACAAACCAAGTAAAATCCTCGAGCATTTCATTTTTACTTTCCGCTGCATTAAATTTGATAAAAGAAAAGATTTTAAAAAGAATTAAAAAGAATTTTTTTATAACTTTGTGATTCACTGCTTCTCTCGCAACTCACGATCCTACAATTAGTATCAGAGCGAGAGCACTCCGATTTTGGTGCAACCACCAAAGAGAGCGATAATTTTTTTTTTACATTCTTGTTCTAGTTTAAAATTTTGCATTAGTTTAATTTTTCTGCAAATTTTAGCAAGTTAAAAATGTCGCATCTAGAGGGTTATATCACCGTTCGCCTTCCTCTTTTTAATAGAGAGGACTTTAGCTATTGAAAGAGACAAATGAAGTGCTTCTTAAAACCCGATCTAGATGTTTGATTTTCTATTAGGAAAGGTTTTGTGGCTCCGGTAGATGACTCGGAAGAGTTGTTAGATCTAGAGAAATAGACCTTAGAAAACAAGAGAAAAGCTCAAGTTGATTACAAGACACTAACACCTTGCAATGCGGACTTACGAAAGAAGAGTTGAATAGAGTCAGACCATTTGAAAATGATAAAAACTTATGGGATAAATTAATAGATTTGCATGAAGGGTCTAATGAAACAAAAATAGCAAAAAGGGGCATGCTTTTAAACAAACTCTTTAATTGTAAAATGTTAGATAGTGAAAATGCTAGTCAATTGCACACTAGGATCAAAGATATTTTAAATGGACTTCATCTCATAGGACACCAAGTAGAAAACCACGATATAATCCGGTATACACTTAAGGCATTTTCTCGAAATGCTTTATGGACATCGATAGTCGATGCTTATAAAGTTTCTAGGGATCTTTCCTTAATTAGATTAGATGAACTCTTTTGTGAACTTGAACTACACAAAAAAGATAACTCGGGTCAAATCGAGAATGGTATAGCATTAATTGCAGGTTCGAATAAGACCAAGGAAGGAAAGAAGCCCAAATTGTTAGGAATTAGACGTCGCTAGAGGGGGGAGGGTGAATGACGCGTTCAATCGCTTGACGTAATTCGATCATGCTTGATAGTCTACAATGTCGTTAGCACAGTGAAAATAATAATAACAATAATATAACACAACATGCACAATCACAACATGCAAATATAACATAGTTCGAAACCTTAGGGTTCCTACTCTACGGGTTGAGATCAAACGAGCCCTAGCGATGCAAACACCACTAATAACTCCTTCTCAACAACAAATCAGAGGCGGAGAAATCTCGTATAATGATTACACAAGTAATACAAGTAAATACAAGTGATTACAAATGAAATCACAAAAACGTGTAAAAAAAACTTTACAAATGCGCTTTTGGATGATTGCTTGTTTGGTTGCTTGAGCTGCACTTAGAGACCTTGAATTGCACCGACAAATCACCCAAATCACCTCAAGGAACCATACCAAAATCCTCCTCCACGAGCTCCTTTTAAAGCTGCAACTCAAGCTGGATTCCGCCTAGCAGTCAACTTCTCAAGACCATTAGTCGACTATTCCTGTAGTCATTGTGAGACAACGACTCGATCCACGTTGGATAAGTTCCAATAGATTGACCATCAATCGACTGATCAAGCCATCAGTCGATTGCCCAATGTTGGTAGTTGACCACCAGGGCCTTTTGCCACAGTAGAACCCTAGTCGACTCACGACAGTCGATTGGTCATAATCCCAGTCGACTGCTACAAGTTGACTCGGTTGCCAAGTGTCAAAACACTTGACCAATCGATTGGTCCAAAGTCCCAGTCGACTGATAACCTATAAATGTCTAGGATATAAAGGAAATAAAAATGAAAAGGCCTATAAATGCCTAATTGCTAGGGGTCAAGCCAAAAATAAAATAATAGCTAGAAAATGGATCCCTAAGGAATTTTTAGTGAACCCTATAGGAAAGAACTTGTATTGGGTTCCTAAATCCATCCTTAAGGGTTAGGAAAACCCTAGGTTAGTCAACCAAAAGGATTTTACTTATATCATATTATTTGGTTAACTTAGGATGGTGTGGACTTAATTTTTGAAATAGTGTTGGGTGATGATAATGCACCCATAAATAGTTTAAATCATGCTTTGGGTGATACTTGACTTATCATCTTGATTTTATATCTAATGCATGATTACAAATTAATTGATACATTTGTTTCATGATCATAATGTGAAATCAATGCATATATGTCTTTATGATCATGTGGTATGTTAGGGTGATACTTAACCATGGGTAGAAATGCATGAAAATTTGGTTAAGTACAAATACTTTTAGGAACATCTCACATCCCACTATAAGGCTAACTTTGATTGAAAACATAGCATGAGTGAGATGATATGATGATACAAATGATCCACTAATGCCTATGGCATTTAGATGGTCATTTAAAGTATCAAATTAGCAATAATAGACTAATCATGGGGAAGACTTATGTTTAATTCATATACATATTACCCAAAGATCATGGTTGGATATTTCATATGTTTTCAAAACCATTCCTTACTTTAAAATCTGTGTTTTCATGTTTTGAAACAATCTAATGCAAAACTAGGTGTTAAAATTGATACAAACTTGATCAAATACTAGTTGTTTTTGAAACCTTTAGATTTTTAGCAAATCACTGAAAATATAAGTAATTTTCATAAAAACTCATTTTTTTCATTGATAAAGGAATTTAAAAGAAATGTGTTTTCAAAATTTCACAATTTTTTGAATTTTCTGGAATTTCTGATGCATTTCTGAATTTCGATTAATCGAATCAAATTCTTTGAAACAATGCCCGATCGATGTCCGATTCATAACCTGATTTCAGTGTTTTCAAGATGTTTTGATGGGTTTTTGACCCTTAGACTTTGATGCCTTGGATTATAACATTTGGATAATGTTTTTGATGGTGTCAAACGGGGAGAATTGATAGGTTTAAGGTTAATCATGCTAAGGGGGAAAATTTAGCATGTCTTAAGGGGGAGTTGCATGTTTAAGAGGGAGTTTGATACTCATATGATTTACATGCTTTCTTGCCTTATGTTTATGTTATTGTTTTTACCTAACTTAAATGGATTGCCACACACCAAAAAGGGGGAGATTGTTAGGGCAATCAACCCATGTGATATGGTTTTGATGTGTGCAGCAAAGGGTTTATGTTAGGTTTGATATTGTTTTGATATGTGCATTGGAGTCTTGCAGGACTTAGTAATTCACACATAGAGCTTTGGCAAGTTTCACCAACTCACAACCTTGTGCTTGAGTTAGCGAAGGAACATTGCAAAGCCTTGTGCTTGATGCATTTGAGGGATCGCCGGACGAGATGACTTGAAGCGAAGCCAAGGAAGCAGACTTCGAGGGAAAGAGATGCGGAGGAGCATTGCGAAGGCATGCGCTTGGTGCTGCCGAAGGACGTGGCCACGAACGAAGAGAGCTTTGGCGAGGGACTTCAAGTGAGATGAGAAAATGAGTGAAATGTAAGTAGCTCATTAGGTGAACTTGGCCGAAATGGCTAAGTGTCAGAGGCTCGATCGAGAGGGTTGAGGTTTATCTGACCGTCGGATGCTCAAACGGATGTAAAGTTTAAGGTTTACCCGACATCAGTCGATTGCCATGTCATGGTAGTCGACTGCTCCAAGTCGACTGTGACTCGACTGGTGTTTGAGTCTGATCTATGTCACATCAGTGGACTGCCAAGGATTGACAGTCGACTGACGAAACCACCAGTCGACTGATGTGGGAGCCATTGGATGAAATCCAATGTTGAAGAAGCCATTATTGGGCAACGTCTACAGGAGCAGTCGACTGATCGGGGCATCAGTCGACTGCCAGGTGCCCAATGGGAAGAATGAGTTCTTCTCTATAAAATGGGGACTTTGGACACTTGGGGAGGCTAATGCTTCTACTCTAAACATCTTCTCAAGTGCCCAAACGTTTTAAATCCTCTTCCTTGAGCTTATTTCTATTATATTGTAAGAGGAGTGATTTTGTAAGAAAAGATTATCTCCACCTAGCTTTGTGCAAAGGAGAGATTAGTGGAATTGTGTAGGCATGATTCACCTTGGATGAATCGGTCGTGGATTAGCGGCAAGGGCCATGAATCACGTTACATCGTGGTGTTAGCGTTTGCATCTATTCCTTCTTTACTTTGTTTTAATTGCTTGTTTAGTTTTGTTTCCGTTGCGCTAATATTGTTTGTAGACAAGCAATTCCACTGTACAACGATTGAGGGCTATTCACCCCCTTCTAGTCGGCCACCAACGCTCCAACACAATCGATTGGTCCAAAGTCTTAGTCGACTGATAACCTCAACCATGAGGTTTAACCCCAAGTATGATGCCCTCATACTTGTTAGACCACCCTTAGCCTAGACCTAAGTCTTCTAGCCACCTCCGTCAGTCTCACACCTATCAGATCTCTCCAAGTCATCCATGACTTATTTATCCATATGCTAGCCTTCATGTGCTTCCATCGGTAATTGTCATGCTAATTTGGTCTACACCGCCAAGGCACATTTGGGCTTACGCTGCCAAGACTACCACTTGGACTTTATGCCACCAAACCATTGGACTTATGCTGCCAAGATTTAAGCTTAGACTTTCCCTTGCCAAGACTCATGCTTGGACTTTCCATGCCAACCAATGTTGGACTTTCTAATTACCAAGACTCAAGCTTGGATTTTCCCTTGCCAAGACCCATGCTTGGACTTCCCATGCCAACCCATGTTGAACTTTCCATCATATGGCTGATGCATGCAAATGCAACCTCAAATCCCACGACGGAGACCGTCTAGGACTCAAAGTGTGTGCTCGCGCTCAATGCCTGTAAGTGCACAGATATCATCAAGTAATAAAAAGATTATCGATCCCATAGGGACTGAGATTTGAGTACTGATTTGTTCGGTGGGTGTAATTGTTCGGGACTAGACTCTAAGGGGTTGTGAATGTGAGGGTTATCGGTGGTTCTACTCAATACGGTGTCACACGGAGGAAGAAAGGAGTTTGCCACGAGATCTTTTAAAGGGATTCTAGGATTTTGATTTCGTTTGTGTGTCGCAAAACATGCTATCAACTGGGCGTTGTCTAAATGTCTAACTATGGTCTTGTGGAAGGGACATCATACACTCTTCCGATGAGTCACCGCATCTATTGGGAGCTATCTCTGCCTTACAAGGACTAGATAGGCGGTATGAGGATGCTGAATCAATCCCTATGATGAACCGTTTCCAGTTCTATCACATCCTTCTACCCACGATTACAGGAGATGAGGCTACCTCTAGGTCCCTCATATAAATCCCCTAAATCTTAGATACGAGGGTTATCACCCCTCGTATCGACTAAGCACAGTAGATAAAAAACCAAATACACATAGATATCGGTCTAAACAAATTCCAATTGCAAATTCAAACCCAATAACATAATTCAATTTGAAGCAACATGTCATATGCACACAAGCTACTCCATAATCCTAGAATCGAAGAAACTACTCCATAGATAGGAGAGGAGAAACACAAGGCATGTTCATGTTTGAATACATAATAGATAAAGTGCAAGAATAGGAATTTACAATGCCAATGTGACCTTCTCTTTGGCGTTGAAGTGCAGAACTCGGATCTCCAGCGGTGTTCTTCCTCCCTGTTGCGAGTTCCCGAAGCTTTTTAAGGCTTTGGTGTGTCGTCCTAGCTGTCTTGCCTCCCCCCTAGAGTTTGGGTGGAGCTCTCCTACTGATACTTTCTTTTGATCACACGAATGTGTGATTTATGTGGCTTTCCCTTATAACTTTGAGCCTTCCTCAAACCATACCTCTTCTGCCCTTGGTAATAATTAGGAAGAGGGATCTGTGTATAGAATTGTAGGTCTTTCAGGCTTCTTTGAAGGAAGGCTTGTTTACACATCTCCATCAATTCTTGGTAGGCGTGATGGATACGGGGTAGTACACCAATAGTATTTTCTCTGTACTTCTCCTGAAATTTTTGTTCAAGATAATTACCAATTAGAGGAGGCATTTTTTGGTAAAACTTACTTGATAACTCCTCATCGATGAACATTCTGCCAGTTTTGGCGGCCAACTCCTTGTACTGGTTCATATAGCTTACCGACTCTTTTGTACTTGGGCATGCCAACCTTTCTAGGTCAAGATAAGCTTGATTTTGCTCTACATTAGAACCCGTGGTAGGATCCTCCAGTGTGATTATCTTTCGGATTTGTGAAAGTACATTCTATGTCTCTTCTGCAGAGTTTATCAGCTTATCATATTGGTTAGGAAACATCATTCTCCATTGTATAAATGTCTTCTTCTCAATTTCACCTAGTAGCTTCTCAATGTATTGCACCTTAGCCCTTTTGTCAGCCTAAATTTTTGAATCGATCACATTGGTGGTGATAGACTCCCACCTAGAGATAACATCATTATATAATCCAATGTTATTTGGTAAAACAAGTAAAGCATCTTTCTTCTCTTGTCGTATTCCTCAGGAAGGAATATATTCTTCTTCGTTTCTGCAATCAAAGTTTCATATTGAGTTAATAATTTTTACTCAACTGATGTTGTTACCTCAGGATGAAAGATTCTTGTGAATTCATCTTCAGTTCTGATCATGTTGATCATTTTTGGCCCTTCAATAAGACATGATAGTGAATCAGCAAAAATATTAAGTTTCCCATCCACATGCTCGAAATTTACTTTGACTCCCGTTCCGGTGATGAAATCTGTGAAAGCCATCCATCGGACACGTGATGGCTTATTCTTCGAAGTCTTGTGAAAACTGATTATCGCTTGACAGACATCACACCAGATCGCTGCAAAATCCAAAAAAAAAACTCTAATCACATCAATTTGCTGGGCCACCACATGACCGTATGTTTCCACACGGCCAGGCCATGTGTGGCGCTGGGGTGGTCGATTTCGCTCCTTGGACACGGCCGTGTGTAGCCACATGCCCTAGCCATGTCCTCTTCTGCGTCTAGCTACAAAATGCTCTTCTTTTGCTCCGAAAGCGCGCCTCCCCCCCCCCCCCCGAAATGTTATTCTGCACACAAAAGTACAAAGAGCAGATCTCCGAATTAGAAAATAGGAAAAACATGCAAAACAAAGTGACATATGCATGAAACTAACATAAAATGTAATGAGATGTGAGCGAAACTACTCCTAAAACCCTATATATTTTGCTCTCATCAATGGTCAACCCCATGTCAACCATATAGTCAACCCATTGTCAAAAAATGGTCAACTCATTGTCAAACATCAAAATACTAACATCAAACCACTACTCAAGTCAAACTCGAGTCTGGTCAATCGTGACCTGGGCCGATTTCACCAACACAAATTGAAACATGAGTTCGAAGATGAATCAGAGTTGGAAACATATAGAGAAGAGGAAATGGTAAATATGGTAAGGAAGTTATTTAACAAGAAGAAAAGATTTCCAAAAAGATATTTCAAAAAGGTGGTGGAAAATTAGCCATGTTAAGCTAGGTACAATACTACAAACTACAAGTGCAACGGAAAAGGTCACTACTGTTGGGGATTATTTGATGTGCTAGAGAGGGTGAATAGTGTTTTTCACTTTCTTCGATTTGTTGGTTAGTATGCTAGTCTACAAATAGTTAGTACGCAACAAAAATAAATAACACAACCATAAGACAAGATATACATGGTTCGGAACTAAGGTTCCTACTCCACGGGTGAGCTAGTGATCTATCCTCATTATGCCTTCTCCTTCACGGCAACACGCCGAAGGTGGAGAAATCACATACAAAAGAGATTACAATAAAATAAAACAAGTATGCAAAGAAACAAGGAAATACAAGTAAAGAACACTTTACAATCAATCTTTGTTTGAGAGCTCTTTTGGTTGCTTTGGATTTCTCTTGAAGGTTTGGAATGCAATAACACTTCCCCTTCAAAATTGCCCCAAAATTGCTTGCAAAATCCTCTCCAAGTTGCTCCTTTGATAACCTATCGATGGTTGATTTCACGCCTAGCAGTCGACTGCCAAAAGACACCAGTCGACTACTCGCCTATCTGTTGTTTTACAACGGCTCAATCCACGCTGGAATCTGCCCAATGTATTCCTCAGCAGTCGACTGCTGACCTATAGTCAACTGGCCATTTGACTATGAAATAATATATGGACTGCTACAGTGCCATCAATCGACTGCCCATACATGGCAGTCAACTGCCCAAGGCTAGTCGACTGGTCTAACCCCCAGTCGATTACCAAAGCTCAGTCGACAATTGAGCCTCAATCGATTATATGACCAATCGATTGGTCCATAACTCTAGTTGACTGATAAATCTCAAACATGAGGTTTAACCCAAGTATGATCCCTTCATACTTGATAGTCACCTATAGCCTAGACCTAAGCCTTCTAGCCACCTCCATCAGCCTAATGCCTCTCAAATCCCTCGAGTCAGTGACTCTTCATCCTTCGCGTTAGCCTTCATGTGCTTCCATCGGTTATGTCATGCTAACTGGGTCCTTTGCCAAGGTTCATTTGGACTTATGCTGCTAAGATTACATGCTTGAACTTTCTACTGCCAAAACCTCACCTTTCGATTTCCTTGCCAAAATCCATTTGGACTTACACCGCCAAGACTACATGCTTGGATTTTACGTTGCCAAAACTACACCCTTGGACTTCCTTGCCAAGATTCATTTGGACTTATGCCACCAAGACTACATGCTTGGACTTTACGTTGCAAAAACCTCACCCTTGGACTTCCTTGCCAAGATCCATTTGGACTTACACCACCAAGACTACATGCTTGGACTTTACGCTACCAAAACTACATTCTTGGACTTTCCATTGTCAAGCCTCAATGCTTGGACTTTCACCGCCAAGACTACATACTTGGACTTATGTAGCCAAGACCATTCTTGGACTTTCCAATTGCCAAGCATCCATACTTAAACTTTCCATTGCCAAGACCATTCTTGGACTTTCCATGCCAAGTATCCAAACTTGGAATTTCCCTCGAGTCGCACTCAAGCTCGGTCAACATTGATCTGATGTTTGATTGCTCTAACAATCTCTCCCAAATAATCTCCTCCATATGACTTTGGATATCTCAATCATCCACTAGTCACTTGGTCAATATATGGTCAAACTATATTGTCAAACAATGGTCAAATCCATTGTCAACTCCTAAACCCTCATTTCTCCCCTTTGGTTATCAAAATTGCATCCATCATTGCTTGATAGGACATACTCCCCCTAAAGGCTTGCTCCCCCTTGATCATTGCACCAAAAATGTCCTTGGAGAGTTCTTCAGCCTATAGGAAACTTAAATCATCGAAAATAAGTGTAAAAGTATAAACTTGAACTTTAACCTCCCTTAAAATTTGATACTCCACCCTAAATAACTCTCCTAATCATTTTCAATGATAATTTCACCCTTCCAATGCTTTCCAAAGCATATCCTAGGGCTATGAGACGATATCCTAAGGTTATGAGATATTAGGGTAGCATAATATTTCTGATAAATGGCTAAACAAATCTTCTTCACTCAAAATCAGACATGGCAGTCGACTGAAACAAAAATCAGTCGACTGCTCCAAGCAGGAGTCGACTGGACTTTGATTTTCCAGAAATCAAAGTTTTCAATCAAATTTCAAAAATTTATAAGTAATTGTATGTAATTTTAAAAATCTTAAAAATTCATACGTACATTACTTACATGAAATACAATGGGTGAAAAAATAATTTTAAGTTAAAATACCCATTAAATTGCAAAATTGATACAAAGTTCAAAACCATTGAAAACTTTAATATTTTTGCCTAACTTTGTACCAATTTATTCAATGGTGATTGCTATCAAAAGATAAACTTCATCAAAGTTTTCTAAAATAATTTTAAAATATATTTTAAAAAAATATTATATTGAACCATGGCCTATGTGCTAGATGTACATGACTTGTACATTAGCTTTCCTCATCATTCCTTAAAGCCATATTATGAGTTTGAGTTCATCTAGATGCAATATCTATGCACCTTGAACTTAACTCACTTTCCTAACATCTCACATGTGTCTAAGGTGTATAAATACACACACATGTCTTCCTTATGGTCTTTGTGAGATGTGAATTTTATTTGACCCTAATCTAAGGGTTCATGCATTTTATCTAGACAACTATATTTGATTCCCTTATTTTAGGACTTCAAATTATGTCATTGTCCTTAATTTCATTTTATTATCCTAAATGCATGAATATGATCATAGCATAATAGATGTGAATAATTTAAAACATTTGCCAATAATCATGATATCATGACATACAAAAATAAACCTAAACACAACCATGACATATATTACCCTAAGCATGATCATGACATTTAAATAATTATATGAAGCATGATGTCATGACATGACATATGACAAACAAAGCATTACAATTTTATGTAGTAATGGTATAAAAATACCTAAGTTTCAAGTCCAATTTGTCATTTTCTAGAATTATACCATTTTTTGCCATAATGAATTAATTTTCCAAGTGTGCCAACAATTCAAAATGACACACATGTGAAGCTCTTCCTTTGTCCTTGCTAGAGTTCCTCCCCCTAGGACATTGACTTTGGTAATGCCCCATTTGTTGGCACTTGAAGCACATAATGTGATCCTTACCTTTGTGTGTTGAGGCTCCAACTTCCTTGGACTTGTACTTTGTAGGACCGTTGGTGTCGCTAGAGGGGGGGGGATAAATAGCAATAATTGTCTCTTCGATTTGTCGTGCTCGTCTGCAGTTGTTAGTACACAGTAGAAACACGAATACAAGTACAAAAACACACAACAAGCACAATACACAGAATTTACGTAGTTCGGAACCTTAGTTCCTACTCCACGGTCGAGCCCTTAGTCGGCTCTAGTGATGCACACCACCACTATAATACTTCTCCTTCTCGGTGACATAGCGGAGGTGAAGAAACCTCGTAATACAGATTTTCAGATGTTTACACGAAACTTATAGCCATAGGAAATGAAGAAGAAACCAATTACAAGAGTTGCAGTGAAAACTAGAGCGCTTCTTCTTTTCACAATCTTTGATTGCCTTTAAGGATGATCAAAAACTTCGAGGATCAAAGAACTCTCGCTAGAGTAATCGCTTCCAAGGTTGTCGTGAACAGTAATCACTTTCTTAATGAAAAAACCATATAAACTTTTTAAATCGAGCCTGATTACGACATTTTCAGCCCGCTCAGTCAAGTTGCCTCGACTGGCGCCTCGACTGGAGCATTAACTCGCATTTAATGAGGTTCCAATGGTAAGTTTTCCACCATAATTTGAATTATTTATCCGTTGTAACATAGGTCCAGTCGAGGCGATGGTTCATCGCCTGGACTGGTAGGCTTTAGTCGAGCCTTCAGTTGAGCCTACATCGCTTTTGTTTCAACCGAATAGAGCAACAGTCGAGCTTACAGTCGACAGTACCTTGCCTCTGTTCGATTGAATCAAGCATCAATCGAGGCATCGCCTCAACTGATATGAGTGCTCAGAACATGCAGCTTGTCCAGGGTAGTAGTTTATGTTGGATCGAGAAGCATCGCTAGAGGGGGGGGGTGAATAGCGATCGTAAATCTTTTCGTTTGTTCGTTCGATACACGAGTAAACACAGCGAAAAATAAAGAGACACATTTATTTTACTTGGTTCACAACCCAACGGTTGCTACTCCAAGGCCCTATCGGTCCTAGACCGCGTACGGAGGGCAAAACACTATAATATCTCCTCCTCGTTGGAGGTAGAAGACAACGATCACAAAACCAAAATTACGAGGATGAGGCAACAAGCCTACCTCACCTCGTTATGAATAAAAACAAAGAATACAATATCAAAATATATTACTTGATTCTGCTGCCGACGAAGAAGATCGAAACTTGTTGTCGCGTCAGCGTTATGACGGTGTTGGAGCGTTGGCGTTGTAGGAGCACTTGAGAATAAACTTGATGATGTTTGGAGTTGGAATCCTCCCCTCCTTTTATAGATTTTGGCCTCTGAATATGTCTCCTCATCTTTCGAAACATATCACGAAGTTGTACAAATTTTATCGCGAAGTGGCCACATCAAACGTTATCCGTTTTGACCTAGCGCAAAGGTGATTAAATGCGCCATCGATCTCGATGCCTCCCATCGATTGGTGATGAGCATCGATCGGCGCCCAATATCAACGATTGTGCCCGGCTTGGCCACTTCCCTGCAATAAGAGGTTAGCTCGAAAAATGATAAATGTGACAGTTTCTAACCGTCCGATCTCGACCTAGACCTTCCATAGGAAGTCTTAGTAGGATCGCCGCCTACGGTCGTCCCCGTATAAAGGACACGACCTTACCATCTCTCACTCACACGAGCTTACCCCGATACTTACTGTGTCGCTTTCGCTTCCGGCCTTCCACTCGATTCCTTCGGCTCCTTCCGAAGTCACTCGAGTGTCGCCCGACCACCATGGCTTCCTCTGGGTGTTGCTAGCCTTCAGCTCCTGCTTTAGTACTTTTCTGCACACTCGATTTAGCTCGTGAGATAACGATGTAAACTTAACTTTGTGTCTTTGCCATAATCAAAACACAGGTTCGATTATTTGGTGCCCCTGCACCAACAATCTCCCCATTTTTGATCTATGGAAAACCAACACAAAGTTAAGGGAAATTAAAGCATAAAACAAGTATAGTAGATGATGATGTTGGTGCAGGGGCACTAGATAATCGAACCTGTGTTTTGATTATGGCAAAGACACAAAGTTAAGTTTACATCGTTATCTCACGAGCTAAATCGAGTGTGCAGAAAAGTACTAAAGCTGGAGCTGAAGGCTAGCGACACCCGGAGGAAGCCGCGATGGTTGGGCGACACTCGAGTGACTTCGGAGGGTGAAGGAATCAGTGGAAGGCGGAGTGAGGCTACAAGGTAAGTATCGAGGTCATGTCCTCTTTACGGGGATGACCGTAGGCGGCGATCCGACTAAGACTTCCTGTGGAAGGTCTAGGTCGAGATCGGACGGTTAGAAACCGCCGCATTTATCATTTTCCGAGCTAACCTCTTACTACAGGGAAGTTGCGGTGGCAATGATCGGATGTTGGGTAGTCGTGATGCTCATCGATCGGATGGGAGGCATCGATCGGTGATGGTGATGAATCAGCCTTTGCGCTAGGTCAAAACGGATAACGTTTGACGCGGCCACTTCGCGATAAAATTTGGACAACTTCGTGATCTGTTCCAAAAAAAAGGAGACAAATTTAGAGGCCAAAATCTATAAAAGGAGGGGAGGATTCCTACTCCAAATATCTTCAAGTTTATTCATCAAGTGCTCCTACAACGCCAACGCTCCAACGCCGTCATAACGCAGACGCAACGATAAGTTCAAATCTTCTTCGTCGGCAGCAGTAGCAAGTAATTATTTTTATTGTATTCTTTATTTTAATCGTAACAAGGTGAGGTAGGCTTGTTGCCTCATCCTCGTACATTCGGTTTTTTTGATCGTTGTCTCCTACCTCCAACGAGGAGGAGACGTTATAGTGCTTTGCCCTCCGTACGCGGTCTAGGACCGATAGGGCCTTGGAGTATCCACCGCTGGGTTGTGAACCAAGTAAAAATAAACGTGTTACTTTATTTTCCGCTGCTCTTACTCCTTTAATTGTCTACTCGAACGAAACGTCGAAAAGATTTACTATCGCTATTCACCCCCCCCTCTAGCGACGCTTCTCGATCCAACAATTGGTATTAGAGTGGGGGCGCTAAGATTTGGTGAAACCACCAATATAGCACGTTCTGGTTTTCTTTTCATATTTTTCGATTCGTATCTTTCTTAGGTTTTTATTCCTCCCGCACTACTAATCCAAGACGAAGTCTTGGTACGTTTCTTTTGGTTGTGTGCTTGCAAGTATTCTCCCTTGGAGTAGCCGACGATAAAACGGCCATAACTTTTCGCACAAGTGGACTCACGTAACGATCTACCTACCAAATCGAATCCCTCTGAGAGATCTACATTTCTTACCAGGGTTTACCCTCGTAACAAGCTATTTCCAGCCCTAAAATCCAACGTTCAGTAGCCTTTCGGGGACACCGAAGGTCGTAAGTTTCTAGTTTTTGTTAGTTTCTTATTCTTCTTATTTATTTCTGTTTATTTCCTATTATTTCCCACACTACTAATCCAAGACCAAGTCTTGGAATTCTCTTTGGTTTTTATTCGTGTTTTTGCAAGAGACTTAATGGCTCACATTGAGGGGTATAGCACTACCCGACCTCCGTTCTTTAACGGAAATGATTTTCGTTATTGGAAAGGTCGGATGGAGTGTTTTTTGAAAACACAAGTCGAGACTTGGATAATAATCCAAACCGGCTTTGCTCTACCCACCAATGATCAAGGAGAGCCCTTGGATTTCAATAAGTGGACAAATACAACCAAGAGGCAAATCGAAGCCGATGCAAGAGCAACTCAAATATTACAATGTGGCTTGTCCAAGGAGGAGCTCAACCGCATCGGTCCATTCATTAGCGCCAAAGACCTCTGGAACAAATTGATTGATCTACACGAAGGGACGCCTGATGCTAAGGTATGTAAAAGAGATTTACTTTTAAATAAACTGTACAATCTAAAGATGCAAGATCGCGAGACCGCCACCCAATTACATGCGCGGATCCAAGACATCGTCAATGGTCTTCACTCGATCGGGCAAGCCATAGAGAACCGGGACCTTATAAGGTACGCTTTAAATGCTTTCCCTATGACTACCTTGTGGACATCCATTGTCGATATCTACAAGGTCTCTAAGGACCTTTCAAAGCTTAGGTTAGACGAATTATTTTTCGAGTTTGAACTTCACGAGCAAACTAACGTGGTCCGGGCCGAGAGAGATATTGCTCTACTTGCAGGACAAAGAAGCAAGCCACCTTAGGCAAGTAGATGAACTCGAACCCGAAGACGAATCAGAGTCCGAATCCGAAAAGGTGGAAGCAATAGTGAACGTAGTGCGGAAGATCGTTCGGAGGGAAAGGAGGCTACTAAAGAATCAAAAGAGGGCACAATTCAAATCAAATCAAAAGAAGGCTTTTCATGCAACATGGGACAACGAAGAAGGCGGCGACATAGCATGCATGGCAAGACCCGAAGAGTCCGAGTCAGAGTTCGAATCCGAGTCCAACTATAACACCGACTCCGAACTCGAGGACTACTTCGAGAAGCAACTCAAAGCCGGACCAAAAGAGAAAATTAAGGTTAGCTGCTCACTAATTCATACGCTTTACAATACAATTAAAATGTTTAATAGGAAATTAACTAAGTCTGAGTCTAGGGTTGAGTCATTACTTGAGGAGGTTGAAACCCTCAAGCAAGAGGCTACTCTAACCTCTTCAACTAGTCAAGTTCAAGAGGGAAACTCAACCCAAATTGAAAAACTTGAGGAGGAGAATTCTCTCTTGAAAGACCGAGTTCAAGAGGTTGAGGCTAGGTTGGAAAGGTTCACATTGGGATCTAAGAACCTTAATCGACTACTTGGAACCCAAAGAGCCATGTACAATAAAGCCGGACTCGGATTTAAGTCAAAGACTACGAATAGGTCTTATATGTCTATCGTAAATCGTAGTCATCAAAGAGTCCAAGCATGGGTCCCAAAGGTTTTATTGAACTCACATATAAGGACTAATAAGGTTTGGATTCCCCAGGATCAAGTTCATTATTTGAATAGACCATATTGGTTCAATGGTCCAGGGGGAGCTAACACTAAAATAGTATACCCGCTTGCTTAGCAAAACCATTGCATATTTTACTTTAATTTTTAGAATGGCTAGATAGGGTAAATCGTTAGTCAACTCTTGACAACATAGTATCAGGACGCGGCGAGATGATAGTACGTTAGGGAAACAAAGTCTCGTGTATTCGAGCTAGATAAGACGTATCTAGCTTAGTGCACTTGACCGAGTGGAACTAGCTGAAGCTACCTCGCTGTATCCTAAACTAGTTAGACCAGGAAGTAACCCTAAGTGACTTAAGTGATATTTTTTTGAATTTGGCTTTGTCTAAGGAAGTGGTCATTGTTCCGATCAAAGAAGGCCCCTGTGCCTCGCCACGACCTGGAAGCCAGTTTCTCGAAAAGTTACTTAACGATCTAAAGGTTAAATCCAAATCTAACCCAAGGTTGACTATCTTTAATCAATTTAAAATCATCTCACAAAACATATAAGGTGAAAAAATTATGAGACACATAGAATGGGTGAGATGTTAAGGATAATTGAAATATACTTAAAATAATCTCTTCAAGATACTACTTATTTTCTCAACTGTTGTACTTAACAACTCTTAGGCCAAAGTTTAGCGCCCCCTACATCTCTTATACTTCATATAATTGACTAAGGGGGAGAGCAAACTAACTTTAAGGGTTATATTATAAACCTTTAGATTATTGGTGCAGAGGGACACACCTCGAACCAATCTATCTAACTACTGCTAGACGTATGCTTGGACTCATATTTGATTTATCTAGATACATGCATATATGACATTGTTTTTTAAAAACCCTATTTTATACAAAAACCCCAATTTTTTTTTGATTTATGGCAAAAGGGGGAGAAGAGCGAAAGTTAAGGGGGAGTAACACAAAATTTGATTTTGAAAACTAAAGTATCTCTTTCAAAACTCACCTAGGGTTAAGGGGGAGTTTTGGTTAAGGGGGAGCTTTTGGGAATGACATTCATCATCTACTATACTTGTTTTATGCTTTAATTTCATTAACTTTGTGTTGGTTTGCTATAGATCAAAAAGGGGGAGATTGTTGGTGCAGGGGCACTAGATAATCGAACCTGTGTTTTAATTATGGCAAAGACACAAAGTTAGGTTTACATCGTTATCTCACGAGCTAAATTGAGTGTGCAAAAAAATACTAAAGCTGGAGTTGAAGGCTAGCGACACCCGGAGGAAGCCACGGTGATCGGGCGACACTCGAGTGGCTTCGGAGGGAGCCGAAGGAATCGAGTGAAGGCCATAAGTGAGAGCTACAAGGTAAGTATCGAGGAAAGCTTGTGTGAGTGAGAGATTGTAAGGTCGTGTCCTCTTTACGGGGATGACCGTAGGAGGTGATCCGACTAAGACTTTCTGTGGAAGGTCTAGGTCGAGATCGGATGGTTAGAAATCATCGCATTTATCATTTTTCGAGCTAACCTCTTACTGCAGGGAAGTGGCTAGGCTGACAGTCGACTGCTGGATGATGGGCAGTCGACTGATGCTCATCAATTGACTGATGGGAGGCATCAGTCGACTGATGGCGACGAATCAGCCTTTGCGCTAGGTCAAAACAGATAACGTTTGATGCGGCCACTTCGCGATAAAATTTGGACAACTTCGTGATCTGTTCCAAAAAAAAAGGAGACAAATTTAGAGGCCAAAATCTATAAAAGGAGGGGAGGATTCCAACTCCAAACATCATCAAGTGCTCCTACAACGCCAACGCTCCAACGCCGTCATAATGCCGACGCAACGACAAGTACAAATCTTCTTCGTCGGCAGTAGTAGAAAGTAATTATTTTTATTGTATTCTTTATTTTAATCGTAACGAGGTGAGGTAGACTTGTTGCCTCATCCTCGTACATTCAGTTTTTGTGATCGTTGTATCCTACCTCCAACGAGGAGGAGACGTTATAGTGCTTTGCCCTCCGTACGCGGTCTAGGACCGATAGGGCCTTGGAGTAGCAACCGCTGGGTTGTGAACCAAGTAAAAATAAATGTGTTCCTTTATTTCCCGATGCTCTTACTCGTTTAATTGTCAACTCTAACGAAACGTCGAAAAGATTTACGATCGCTATTCACCCCCCCTCTAGCGACGCTTCTCGATCCAACAGATGAATGCCATTCCGAAAAACTCCCCCTTAACCAAAACTCCCCCTTAACCCTAGGTGAGTTTTGAAAGAGAAAATTTAATTTTCAAAATTAAATTTTGTGTTACTCCCCTTTAACTTTTGCTCTTCTCCCCCTTTTGCCATAAATAAAAAAAATTGGGGTTTTTGTATAAAATAGGGGTTTTAAAAACAATATCGTATATGCATGCATCTAGATAAATCAAATATGAGTCCAAGCATTCGTCTAGCAGTAGTTAGATAGATTGGTTCGAGGTGTGTCCCAATGCACCAATAATCTAAAGTTTTGTAATATAACTCTTAGGGTTAGTTTTCTTTCCCCCTTAGTCAAATATATGAAGTATAAGAGATGTAGGAGGTGCTAAACTTTGGCCTAAGAGTTGTTAAATACAATAGTTGAGAAAATAAGTAGTATTTTGAAGAGGTTATATTTCAATTATCCTTAACATCTCACCCATTCTATGTGTCTCAGAATTTGTTCACCTTATATGTTTTGTGAGATGATTTTAAATTGATTAAAGATAGTCAACCTTGGGTTAGATTCGAATTTAACCTTTAGATCGTTAAGTAACTTTTCGAGAAACTGGCTTCCAGGTCATGGCGAGGCACAGGGGCCTTCTTTGATCGGAACAATGGCCACTTCCTTAGACAAAGCCAAATTCAAGAAAATATCACTTAAGTCACTTAGGGTTACTTCCTGGTCTAACTAGTTTAGGATACGGCGAGGTAGCTTCAGCTAGTTCTACTCGGTCAAGTGCACCAAGCTAGATACGCCTTATCTAGCTCGAATACACGAGACTTTGTTTCCCTAACGTACTATCATCTCGCCACGTCCTGATACTATGTTGTCAAGAGTTGACTAA
This sequence comes from Wurfbainia villosa, assembly GCA_025175895.1. Taxonomy (NCBI): domain Eukaryota; kingdom Viridiplantae; phylum Streptophyta; class Magnoliopsida; order Zingiberales; family Zingiberaceae; genus Wurfbainia; species Wurfbainia villosa. The sequence goes on from CM045996.1 coordinate 94,529,406, forward strand.
CTATTTTCCCTATCTAGCCGTTCTAAAAATTAGAGTAAAATATGCAATGGTTTTGCTAAGTAAGCGGGTATACTATTTTAGTGTTAGCTCCCCCTGGACCATTGAACCAATATGGTCTATTCAAATAATGAATTTGATCCTGGGGAACCCAAAACTTATTAGTCCTTATATGTGAGTTCAATAAAACCTTTGGGACCCATGCTTGGACTCTTTGATGACTACGATTTACGATAGACATATAAGACCTATTCGTTGTCTTTGACTTAATTCCAAGTCCGGCTTTGTTGTACACTGCTCTTTGGGTTCCAAGTAGTTGATTAAGGTTCTTAGATCCCAATGTGAACCTTTCCAACCTAGCCTCAACCTCTTGAACTCGGTCTTTCAAGAGAGAATTCTCCTCCTCAAGTTTTTCAATTTGGGTTGAGTTTCCCTCTTGAACTTGACTAGTTGAAGAGGTTAGAGTAGCCTCTTTCTTGAGGGTTTCAACCTCCTCAAGTAACGACTCAACCCTAGACTCAGACTTAGTTAATTTCCTATTAAGCATTTTAATTGTATTGTAAAGCATATGAATTAGTGAGTGGCTAACCTTAATTTTCTCTTTTGGTCCGACTTTGAGTTGCTTCTCGAAGTAGTCCTCGAGTTCGGAGTCGGTGTTGAAATTGGATACAGATTCAGACTCTGACTCGGACTCTTCGGGTCTTGCCATGCATGCTATGCCGCCGCCTTCTTCGTTGTCCCAAGTTGCATGGAAAGCCTTCTTTTGATTTGATTTGAATTGTGCTCTCTTTTGGTTCTTTAGTAGCATCCTTTCCCTCCGAACGATCTTCCGCACTATGTTCGCTATTGCTTCCACCTCTTCGAATTCGGACTCTGATTCATCTTCGGGTGCGAGTTCATCTACTTGCCTAGTAGGTGGCTTGCTTCTTTGTCCTGCAAGTAAAGCAATACCTCTCTCGGCCCAGACCACATTAGTTTGCTCGTGAAGTTCAAACTCAGAAAATAATTCATCTAACCTAAGCTTCGAAAGGTCCTTAGAGACCTTGTAGACATCGACCATGGATGCCCACAAGGTAGTCCTAGGAAAAACATTTAAAGCATACCTTATAAGGTCCCGTTTCTCTATGGCTTGCCCGATCGAGTGAAGACCGTTGACGATGTCTTGGATCCACGCATGTAATTGGGTGACGGTCTCGCGATCCTGCATCTTTAGATTGTACAGTTTATTTAAAAGTAAATCTCTTTAACATACCTTAGCATCGGGCGTCCTTTCGTGTAGATCAATCAATTTGTTCCAGAGGACTTTGGCGCTAATGAATGGTCCGATGTGGTTGAGTTCCTCTTTGGACAAGCCACATTGCAATATTTGGGTTGCTCTTGCATCGACTTCGATTTGCCTCTTGGTTGCATTTGTCCACTTGTTGAAATCCATGGGCTCTCCTTGATTATTGGTGGGTAGAGCAAAGCCGGTTTGGATTATTATCCAAGTCTCGACTTGTGTTTTCAAGAAACACTCCATCCGACCTTTCCAATAACGGAAATCATTTCCGTTAAAGAACGGAGGTCGGGTGGTGCTATACCCCTCAATGTGAGCCATTAAGTATCTTGCAAAACACGAATAAAAATCAAAGAGAATTCCAAGACTTGGTCTTGGATTAGTAGTGGGGGAAATAATAAAAAATAAACAGAAATAAATAAGAGGAATAAGAAACTAACAAAAACTAGAAACTTACGACCTTTGATGTCCCCGAAAGGGTACTAAATGTTGGATTTTGGGGCTTGAAACAGCTTGTTATAAGGGTAAACCATCATAATAAATGTAGATCTCTCAGAGAGCTTCGATTTGGTAGGTAGATCGTTTTGTGAGTCCACTTGTACGAAAAGTTATGCTCTTTTTACTGTCGACTACTCCAAAAGAGAATACTTGCAAATACACAACCAAAAGAAGCGTACCACGTTAGTTTGCTCGTGAAGTTCAAACTGGAAAAATAATTCGTCTAACCTAAGCTTTGAAAGGTCCTTAGACACCTTGTAGATATCGACAATGGATGTCCACAAGGTAGTCCTAGGGAAAGCATTTAAAGCGTACCTTATAAGGTCCCGGTTCTCTATGGCTTGCCCGATCGAGTGAAGACCATTGACGATGTCTTGGATCCGCGCATGTAATTGGGTGGCGGTCTCGCGATCTTGCATCTTTAGATTGTACAGTTTATTTAAAAGTAAATCTCTTTTACATACCTTAGCATCAGGCGTCCCTTCGTGTAGATCAATCAATTTGTTCCAGAGGTCTTTGGCGCTAATGAATGGACCGATGCGGTTGAGCTCCTCCTTGGACAAGCCACATTGTAATATTTGAGTTGCTCTTGCATCAGCTTCGATTTGCCTCTTGGTTGTATTTGTCCACTTATTAAAATCCAAGGGCTCTCCTTGATCATTGGTGGGTAGAGCAAAGCCGGTTTGGATTATTATCCAAGTCTCGACTTGTGTTTTCAAAAAACACTCCATCCGACCTTTCCAATAACGGAAATCATTTCCGTTAAAGAACGGAGGTCGGGTGGTGCTATACCCCTCAATGTGAGCCATTAAGTCTCTTGCAAAAACATGAATAAAAACCAAAGAGAATTCCAAGACTTGGTCTTGGATTAGTAGTGCAGAAAATAATAGGAAATAAACAGAAATAAATAAGAAGAATAAGAAACTAACAAAAACTAGAAACTTACGACCTTCGGTGTCCCCGAAAGGCTACTGAACGTTAGATTTTAGGGATGGAAATAGCTTGTTATGAGAGTAAACCCTGGTAAGAATTGTAGATCTCTCAGAGGGATTCGATTTGGTAGGTAGATCGTTACGTGAGTCCACTTGTGCAAAAAGTTATGGCCATTTTACTGTCGGCTACTCCAAGGGAGAATACTTGCAAGCACACAACCAAAAGAAACGTACCAAGACTTCGTCTTGGATTAGTAGTGCGGGAGGAATAAAAACCTAAGAAAGATACGAATCGAAAAATATGAAAAGAAAACCAAAACGTGCTAGATTGGTGGTTTCACCAAATCTTAGCGCCCCCGCTCTGATACCAATTGTTGGATTGAGAAGCGTCGCTAGAGGGGGGGTGAATAGCGATCGTAAATCTTTTCGTTCGTTCGTTCGATACACGGGTAAACACAGCGGAAAATAAAGATACACATTTATTTAACTTGGTTCACAACCCAACGGTTGCTACTTCAAGGCCCTATCAGTTCTAGACCACGTACGAAGGGCAAAGCACTATAACGTCTCCTCCTCGTTGGAGGTAGGAGACAACGATCACAAAACCGAAATTACGAGGATGAGACAACAAGACTACCTCACCACATTACGAATAAAAACAAAGAATACAATATCAAAATATATTACTTGATTTTTCTGTCGACGAAGAAGATCAGAACTTGTCGTAGCGTCGACGTTATGACGGTGTTAGAGCGTTGGCGTTGTAGGAGCACTTGAGAATAAACTTGATGATGTTTGGAGTTGGAATCCTACCCTCCTTTTATAGATTTTGGCCTTTGAATATGTCTCCTCATCTTTCAAAACAGATCACGAAGTTTTACAAATTTTATCGTGAAGTGGCCACGTCAAACATTATCAGTTTTGACCTAGCGTAAAGGCTGATTCGTCGCCATCAGTCAACTGATGCCTCGACTGATGAGCATTAGTCGACTGCCCAATGTCCAGCAATCGACTGCCAGCCTGGCCACTTCCCTACAATAAGAGGTTAGCTCGGAAAATGATAAATGCAACGGTTTCTAACTATCTGATCTCGACCTAGACCTTCCACAGGAAGTCTTAGTCGGATCACCGCCTACAGTTGTCCCCGTACAGAGGACACGACCTTACCATCTCTCACTCACACGAGCTTACCCCAATACTTACTATGTCGTTTTCACTTCTGGCCTTCCACTCGATTCCTTCGGCTCCTTCCGAAGTCACTCGAGTGTCGCCCGACCACCATGGCTTCCTCCGGGTGTCGCTAGCCTTCAGCTCCAACTTTAGTACTTTTCTGCACACTCGATTTAGCTCGTGAGATAACGATGTAAACTTAACTTTGTCACGCCCGCCCTTTCCTAGGGTTCGGAAGGGCGGCAAGACGCGATCGTACATACATACATCATACTACTTACAGCGGAAGACTACACATATCGTACTTCTTACAGCGGAAGACTTTAGACATATTTTTTTTTCTTTTAAACAGAAACATGCATCGTCGTTTCATAGACACTTCTTCTTAAACATAGGGCATGCATCATCAGTTCATAAGTACTTAGTTCAATTCATAAGCTAAATCATCTTAGGGAAAACATGCATAAATAACATAACAGATCTCCTCCACCATGCCACTACCACACACACTTTGCCCCTCCTGCTGCTCCCTTTAGTTTATCCACCCTTTACCCTTATCTCCAGTACAAGGGAACATAAACTATAAGCATATAGGCTTAGTAAGATCCTGTCCTACTCACAAAACCTTACGTAAGCATAACATGACATAACATCATAACATAAGCTAACATAACATAAATGTATCAGCATAGACATAAGTAGGCAATAACATGTAGACATACAACATTGTAAGCAAGCATATAACATGTAAACACATATATAACATAGCAATCATAAAATGTAAACATATATAACATAACAAACATAGCATGTAAACATATAAAACATATAAAACATAACAAACATAGCATGTAAACATATATAACATAACAAACATAGCATGTAAACATATAAAACATAACAAACATAGCATGTAAGCATATATAACATAACAAACATAGCATGTAAACATATATAACATAACAAACATAGCATGTAAACATATATGCAGGATGCTCTTTGAAAACATATATAATAGGTATTTGAACATAACTCTTAACATATTGGGCCTGACATTGTACAACATCATCATCATCATAGCGCGCATCCCTAAATAGACCCGAGGTAGCAAGTCTCGAACCTACTAGATTACTAGGCCCGATCTTAGTCCGTCGACCTAGGGGCCATCATCATAACATAGAAGTTCATCCTAGGCCCGATCTTAGTTCGTCGGCCTAGGGCATCTGGGAGCCCATCCCGTACTAGGTCCGTACTATGACCATCGACCTAGGGGTAATCATAACATAGAAGCCCATCCTAGGCCCGATCTTAGTCTGTCGGCCGAGGGCATCTGGGAGCCCATCCCGTACTAGGTCCGTACTATGACCGTCGACCTAGGGGAAATCATAACATAGAAGCCCATCCTAGGTCCGATCTTAGTCCGTCGGCCTAGGGCAACTTAGGAGCCCATCCCTTTGGACCTTGTTAGGGTCCTGGTACAAGCCATGTAGAAGGTAAAATACATACATGCTTCTTATCATAACATATCATATTTCATTTCATAACATATCATATTTCACTTCATGAACATATCATATTTCATTTCATAACTATATCATATTTCATTTCATAAACATATCATATTTCATTTCATAAACATATCATATTTCACTTCATAAACATATCATATTTCAGTTCCTAAACATACCATATTTCACTTCATGAACATATCATATTTCATTTCATAACCATATCATATTTCATTTCATAAACCTATCATATTTCATTTCATAACCATATCATATTTTATTTCATAAACATATCATATTTCATTTCATAAACATATCATAAATATCACACACATATAGGGCATGACATAAGGCATAAACATCATGAGCAAGTATACATGGAGTGGCCTAAACTGCATGGAGCTCTATCAAAGTTTTAAACACTAAACAACTTATATATATGTATGGTCTAACTAAACACATGTTAATTCTTTAACATATAAAGCATGGCATGGGACATGTTATCTTCTTCTAACATCAAACATGACATGAACTCATTTCAAACCTAACCTAGAGCATGTTATCTTCATCTAGCATCATTTAACATCAAAAGTTATCATGAACTCACCTAAAGCATAGCATAAAGAACACATTAGGGGTCTTGGCCGAATGGTTCAAAAGGGTTTCATGGATCAACCACTTAACTAAACTCATCTAGAAATCCCTCATCTTCATATTAACACAAGATATAGCATGGATCATCATGGTGAACCCAAGTTATGATCTTGGCCGAATGATTCAAAAGGGTTTCATGAATCAACCACTTAACTAAACTCATCTAAGAATCCCTCATCTTCATATTAATACAAGATATAGCATGGATCATCATGGTGAGCCCAAGTTATGGTCTTGGCCGAATGATTCAAAAGGGTTTCATGGATCAACCACTTAACTAAACTCATCTAAGAATCCCTCATCTTCATATTAATACAAGATATAGCATTGATCATCATGGTGAGCCCAAGTTATGGTCTTGACCGAATGATTCAAAAGGGTTTCATGGATCAACCACTTAACTAAACTCATCTAAGAATCCCTCATCTTCATATTAATACAAGATATAGAATGGATCATCATGGTGAGCCCAAGTTATGGTCTTGGCCGAATGATTCAAAAGGGTTTCATGGATCAACCGCTTAACTAAGCTCATTTAAAAATCCCTCATCTTCATATTAATACAAGATATAGCATGGATCATCATGTTGAGCCCTAGTTATGGTCTTGGCCGAAAGTTTCTTGGGGATTTTAGGGTTAAACTCTTAACCTAATCCATCTAGCATCCTATCATCATCATATTCATACAAGGTATGACATGGATCTTCATTGAAAACTCAAGTAAAGGTCTTGGCTGAATGGTTCATGGAGAATTTGACATAACAACTTCAATCGAAAAGCTACTTGTATGCAGGTGAGGGGATACTTACATCCTTCGCTTTGCTTTTTGGTTGGAAGATAACCTAAGGGATGCCAACTTAGCCTTCCTCTTGCTTGGATAGGTTTCGGACAAAGGATGAAAGGGAGAGGAATGGATTTCGGTGAGGAAGAAGATGAGAAGAAGAGAAAAGCAATTTTGTTACTTATGTCTCCTCATTCCCCCTATTTATTCACTTGAAGAGTCCCTTAGTCTCCCTTACCCCTAACTATAATTGTCCATATTCCTCTAATAGTACAACCCTACTGGGCTTCTGGTTATTGGATGCATCTTTAGGGCTTAGCTATCTCTAGAGGTTTGGGGTTCGATTCCTAGGCCTTGCATCCTTTTTGGCTCCTTTTCTTTTATTTTTGAAAGAGCCCACATAAAGCCCATTATAATCATGCCAAAAATTCTTGTAAAATTGCTAGAAATTTTACGGCCGTTACAATCCTTCATACCTTTTAAAAGTTTCGTCCCCTAAACTTAGAACAATTCTAGGTACTTCTGTGTCATGTCCTCTTCGCGTTCCCAGGTAGCTTCTTCGTGCCGTTAATTTTGCCACAGGACCTTTACTAAGGGCACCTCTTTTTTCCTTAGTCTCTTGACTTCTCGGTCTAGTATCTGGATAGGCCGACTTTCATAACTCAGGTCCTCTTGAACTTGCACTGTTTGTGGCTCAATCACTTGGTACGCACTGGAAATACATTTCTTGAGCATCGAAACATGCTAAACGTTGTGAATAGCCGACATCTCTTGAGGCAGCTCCATCTTGTAAGCTACCTTGCCAACCCTCTGCAATATCGGATACGGTCCCACATAACGCAGACTCAGCTTACCCTTCCTTCCGAATCTCATCACACCCTTCATAGGGGCCACTTTGAGGAATACCAGGTCCCCGACTTCGAATTCTAACGGTCTACGCCGCATATCTGCATAGCTCTTTTGCCGACTCTAAGCAGTTTCAATTCTTTGATGGATGTTCTGGATAGCTCGGGTGGTGTCGTCAATGAAGTCTGTCTGGAGTCCCATCCCTTTATTTTCACCGCCCTCGTACCAGCATATAGGAGATCTACATTTCCTCCCGTATAGAGCCTCGTAGGGTGCCATTCCAATAGTAGCTTGGTAGCTATTGTTGTAGGCGAATTCTGCCAAGCATAAGTATCGGCACCAGCTACCTTCGAAATCCAGGGCGCAAGCTCGTAGCATATCCTCCAGTACTTGATTTACTCTTTCGGTCTGTCCGTCCGTCTAAGGATGGAAGGCGGTACTGAACAATAGCTTCGTGCCAAGTACCTTCTGAACACACTCCCAGAAATGGGAAATAAAACGACCATCTCTGTCAGAAATGATGGTCTTAGGAATCCCATGTAATTTGATAATTTCCTTAGCATATAATTGAGCCAGTTGCTCAGTTGAATAAGTCATCTTGATTGCTAAGAAGTGGGCAGACTTCATCAATCGGTCCACAATTACCCATATAACATCACATCCATTTGTCATCTTGGGCAATCCTGAGATGAAATCCATAGAGATATCTTCCCATTTCCATTCTGAAATTTGGATCGGCTGTAGTGTTCCCCCAGGCCTCTGGTGTTCTACTTTAACCCTCTGGCAGGTCTGGCAGGTACTAACATACTGAGCCACATCTCTTTTCATTCCGAACCACCAGAATTTTCTTTTCAGGTCTTGGTACATCTTGGTGGTTCCAGGATGCATCGCATAAGGAGTTCTGTGAGCTTCCTCAAATATCTTCTGCCGTAATTCTGGGTCATCAGGAATACACAAGCGATCCCTGAGGTAGAGTATTCCATTTCAGAGATATGAAACCCATCATCCTTTCCTTCTAGGACCTCTTGCTTGATCCTCTGAATGCTCAGGTCACGGGCTTGCTTTTCCAATATATCATCGAATAACATTGGTGCTATCATCATGGTCGAGAGCTGTCCGGAAATGATTTCAACCCCATAACGCATAATCTCCTTTTCTAAGGGCCGAGATAACATTGATAGAGATATCAAGGTGGCACAGGACTTCCTGCTGAGTGCATCAGTCACCTTGTTTGCTTTTCTTGGATGGTAGAAGATCTCGGAGTCATAATCCTTGACGAGCTCAAGCCATCTGCGTTGTCTCATGTTCAGGTCCTTCTGTGTGAAGAAATATTTCAGACTCTGGTGGTCTGTATAAATCCTACACTGAGCTCCATATAGATAATGCCTCCATGTTTTGAGAGCAAAGATCACGATCGATAGCTCTAAATTGTGGGTGGGATAATTCCTTTCATGTTCCTTGAGTTGCCTAGAGGCATAGGCAATGACCTTGCCATTCTGCATGAGTACAACTCCGAGTCCCAACTTTGAGGCATCACTGTACATGTCAAAGCCTTCGTTACTGTCCGAAAGAGCAAGGATTAGAGTGCTGGTCAGTCTCCTTTTCAATTCTGTGAAACTCCTCTCGCAGGTGTCCGTCCATTCATATTTCTTGTTCTTTCTGGTGAGGATTGTCATAGGGGCTGCAATCCTAGAGAAGTTCTCTACAAACTTCCTGTAGTAGCTTGCTAGCCCAAGAAAGCTTCTGATCTCGCTGGCATTCTTTGGTCGGTTCCAGTTACTCACAGCTTCAATCTTTATTGGGTCTACCATCACTCCGTGCTTGGATATAACATGACCCAAAAATGATACTTGATCGAGCCAGAACTCGCGTTTGGAGAACTTTGCATACAACTGCTTTTCCTGAAGAATTCGATTCAGCAGATTATAGCAGGTGCATTCGTCACTCCGAAAGGCATAACTATGAACTCATAACGTCAATATCTTGTTCGGAAAGCCGTATTCGGTATATCATCTAGTTTCACTTTCACTTGATGATAGCCAGACCTCAGATCAATCTGAGAGAAGACGGTGGCACCCTTTAACTGGTCGAACAGGTCATCAATCCGTGGTAAAGGGTACCTATTCTTAATTGTCACATTATTTAGCGCTCGGTAGTCTATGCATATTCGCATAGACCCATCTTTCTTCTTCACCAACAACACTAGAGTTCAGTAACCACATGCATAAGAGCAGGTGGGGGTACTGTCTCATCGACTCTATTACTACGTCTTCCATATATTACTAACTCATCGACCCTATTACTACGTCTTCCCTATATTACTATCTCATCGACCCTATTACTACGTCTTCCATATATTACTATCTCATTGACCCTATTACTACATCTTCCAACCATGTTTATCTTCATATATTAGAGTAAGGCTAGTATAAGTTTATCGTTCATTTATCTATGCATGGTTAAACTAAAAGCTAGCATAAGGTTATCATATCTATGCATAGTTAAACTAAAAGATAGCATAAGGTTATCATACATATTTTCATGCATATTTAAGCTAGAAGCATTTGTTATCATACATGAAAGAAATAAAGTAGGCATAGAAATTCTTACTTGGAGCGGCAGGATTTGGAGCTTGATGTGTGTGTAGTGGAAAGGCAGATCTCCTCTGATACCAACCTATCACGCTCGCCCTTTGCTAGGGTCTGGAAGGGCGGCGCGACGCGATCGTACATACATACATCGTACTACTTACAGCGGAAGACTACACATATCGTACTTCTTACAGCGGAAGACTTTAGACATATTTTTTTTTTTAAACAGAAACATGCATCGTCATTTCATAGACACTTATTCTTAAACATAGGGCATGCATCATCAGTTCATAAGTACTTAGTTCAATTCATAAGCTAAATCATCTTAGGGAAAACATGCATAAAGAACATAATAGATCTCCTCCACCATGTCACTACCACACACACTTTGCCCCTCCTGTTGCTCCCTTTAGTTTATCCACCCTTTACCCTTATCTCCAGTACAAGGGAACATAAACTATAAGCACATAGGCTTAGTAAGATCCTGTCCTACTCACAAAACCTTACGTAAGCATAACATGACATAACATCATAACATAAGCTAACATAACATAAATGTATCAGCATAGACATAAGCAGGCAATAACATGTAGACATACAACATCGTAAGCAAGCATATAACATGTAAACACATATATAACATAGCACTCATAACATGTAAACATATATAACATAACAAACATAGCATGTAAACATATAAAACATAACAAACATAGCATGTAAGCATATATAACATAACAAACATAGCATGTAAACATATATAACATAACAAACATAGCATGTAAACATATATAACATAACAAACATAGCATGTAAACATATAAAACATAACAAACATAGCATGTAAGCATATATAACATAACAAACATAGCATGTAAACATATATAATATAACAAACATAGCATGTAAACATATATGCAGGATGCTCTTTGAAAATATATATCATAGGTATTTGAACATAACTCTCAACATATTGGGTCCGGCATTGTACCACATCATCATCATCATAGCGCGCATCCCTAAATAGACCCGAGATAGCAAATCTCGAACCTACTAGGTTACTAGGCCCGATCTTAGTCCATCGACCTAGGGGCCATCATCATAACATAGAAGTCCATCCTAGGCCCGATCTTAGTCCGTCGTCCTAGGGCATCTGGGAGCCCAACCCGTACTAGGTCCGTACTATGACCGTTGACCTAGGGGCAATCATAACATAGAAGCCCATCCTAGGACCGATCTTAGTTCGTCGGCCTAGGGCATCTGGGAGCCCATCCCATACTAGGTCCGTACTATGACCGTCGACCTAGGGGAAATCATAACATAGAAGCCCATCCTAGGCCCGATCTTAGTCCGTCGGCCTAGGGCAACTTAGGAGCCCATCCCTTTGGACCTTGTTAGCGTCCTGGTACAAGCCATGCAGAAGGTAAAATACATACATGCTTCTTATCATAACATATCATATTTCATTTCATAACATATCATATTTCACTTCATGAACATATCATATTTCATTTCATAACCATATCATATTTCATTTCATAAACATATCATATTTCATTTCAATAACATATCATATTTCACTTCATAAACATATCATATTTCAGTTCCTAAACATACCATATTTCACTTTATGAACATATCATATTTCATTTCATAACCATATCATATTTCATTTCATAAACCTATCATATTTCATTTCATAACCATATCATATTTCAATTCATAAACATATCATATTTCATTTCATAAACATATCATAAATATCACACACATATAGGGCATGGCATAAGGCATAAACATCATGAGCAAGTATACATGGAGTGGCCTAAACTGCATGGAGCTCTATCAAAGTTTTAAACACCAAACAACTTATATATAAGTATGGTCTAACTAAACACATGTTAATTCTTTAACGTATAAAGCATGGCATGGGACATGTTATCTTCTTCTAACATCAAACATGGCATGAACTCATTTCAAACCTAACCTAGAGCATGTTTTCTTTATCTAGCATCATTTAACATCAAAAGTTATCATGAACTTACCTAAAGCATAGCATAAAGAACACATTAGGGGTCTTGGCCGAATGGTTCAAAAGGGTTTCATGGATCAACCACTTAACTAAACTCATCTAGAAATCCCTCATCTTCATATTAACACAAGATATAGCATGAATCATCATGGTGAGTCCAAGTTATGGTCTTGGCCGAATGATTCAAAAGGGTTTCATGGATCAACCACTTAACTAAACTCATCTAAGAATCCCTCATCTTCATATTAATACAAGATATAGCATGGATCATCATGGTGAGCCCAAGTTATGGTCTTGGCCGAATGATTCAAAAGGGTTTCATGGATCAACCACTTAACTAAACTCATCTAAGAATCCCTCATCTTCATATTAATACAAGATATAGCATAAATCATCATGGTGAGCCCAAGTTATGGTCTTGGCCGATTGATTCAAAAGGGTTTCATGGATCAACCACTTAACTAAACTCATCTAAGAATCCCTCATCTTCATATTAATACAAGATATAACATGGATCATCATGGTGAGCCCAAGTTATGGTCTTGGCCGAATGATTCAAAAGGGTTTCATGGATCAACCACTTAACTAAACTCATTTAAAAATCCCTCATCTTCATATTAATACAAGATATAGCATGGATCATCATGGTGAGCCCTAGTTATGGTCTTGGCCGAAAGTTTCTTGGGGCTTTTAGGGTTAAACTCTTAACCTAATCCATCTAGCATTCTATCATCATCATATTCATACAAGGTATGACATGGATCTTCATTGAAAACTCAAGTAAAGGTCTTGACCGAATGGTTCATGGAGAATTTGACATAACAACTTCAATCGAAAAGCTACTTGTATGCAGGTGAGGGGATACTTACATCCTTCGCTTTGCTTTTTGGTTGGAAGATAACCTAAGGGATGCCAACTTAGCCTTCCTCTTGCTTGGATAGGTTTCGGACAAAGGATGAAAGGGAGAGGAATGGATTTCGGTGAGGAAGAAGATGAGAAGAAGAGAAAAGCAATTTTGTTACTTATGTCTCCTCATTCCCCCTATTTATTCACTTGAAGAGTCCCTTAGTCTCCCTTACCCCTAACTATAATTTCCCATATTCCTCTAATAGTACAACCCTGCTGGGCTTCTGGTTATTGGATGCATCTTTAGGGCTTAGTTATCTCTAGAGGTTTGGGGTTCGATTCCTAGGCCTTGCATCCTTTTTGGTTCCTTTTCTTTTATTTTTGAAAGAGCACACATAAAGCCCATTATAATCATGCCAAAAATTCTTGTAAAATTGCTAGAAATTTTACGGGCGTTACAAACTTTGTGTATTTTCCATAATCAAAACACATGTTCGTTTATCTGGTGCCCCTGCACCAACAGTTTCCAGTCGAGGCATCGCCTCAACTGATGAGGTAACTAGTCGAGGTGCTGCCTTGACTACTGCCTTGACCCTTGACCATTTCAACTCATATACAGTTAAAACCGCGCCTAATAAAGGGATCTACCCTGTGTTGGTGCAATCGGCCCAGGTCACAATTGTCCGGACTCGAGTTTGACTCGAGCGATATTTTGATGTTCGACAAAACGTATGATAATGTAATTGTAATGAAAAAGTCTAAGTCTTGTGTACTTGGCATGAGAAGTCCAAGCATGGGTCTTGGCATGGGAAAGTCCAACATGGGTTGGCAAGGAAGTCCAAGCATGGGTCTTGGCATGGAAAGTCCAACATGGGTTGGCATGGAAAGTCCAAGCATGGGTCTTGGCATGGAAAGTCCAACATGTGTTGGCAAGGGAAAGTCCAAGCTTGAGTCTTGGCATTTGAGAAGTCCAAGGGGAATATTGGCGGCGTAAAGTCCAAGGGTGGAGTCTTGGCAGCATAAGTCCAATGGTTGGGAGCGTAAAGTCCAGCGGAGTCTTGGCAGCGTAAGTCCAATGTGCCTTGGCAGTATAGACCGACTTAGCATGACATGGCTGATGGAAGCACCTGAAGGCTAACGTATGGATGAACAAGTCATGGATGACTTGGAGGGATCCGATAGGCGTGAGGCTGATGGAGGTGGCTAGAAGGCTTAGGTCTAGGCTAAGGGTGGTCTAGCAAGTATGGGGACACCATACTTGGATTAAAACCTCATCTTTGAGGTTGGCAGTCGACTGGCATTATGGCCGATTCGACTGCCATATAGGGCTAAAATTGCCTTGGCAGTCAAATTGCAGGTGCATTTTAGGGTCATTCAATCTCGTCCAAGCAACCAATAAGCAAAGCGCTCAAACCCTAGTTTTGTAAAGTGTTCTTTACATCTCTTTGTATTTTGCTTGTATTTTTCGTGTATTACTTTTGTAATCACTTGTACGAGGTTTCTCCACCTCCGACTTGTTGTCGAGAAGGAGTTTATTGATTAATGGTTGCGTGTGCTTCACTAGAGCTCTTTAGAGCTCGATCCTTGGAGTAGGAACCATTCGGTTCCGAACCACGTTATATCTGTGTGTTTGTGTGTTTGTGTTTTCGTTATTGCTTTATTATCTTTGTTTCTGCTGTGCTAACGAAAATTGTAGACAAGCACGCGAACGAATTTCATCATGCACTAGCTCGACACTATTCACCCCCTCTAGCGTCCATTCAATGATCCCCTACAAGTGGTATCTGAGCGAGGCCGCTCTTCAAGTTTAACAACAAAGGGAGCACGCTAGATGGTGAAGGTGGAGTTGGAAGAACGACTAGTTTGGGACATCAACACACTGGTGCCCTACACCCTATACGGACGAGAAGGTTTCAATTCTTGGAAGAGAAGAATTTAAGATTTTATTATGATGAGAGATTTTGAGGAGTGGTCAATTTGGATGGATGGATTTGTATATCCAAAAGGACCAAAGGGTGGTTTCCTCAAGAAGAAGAAATGGAGTGAAGATCAAATCCAAGCCTTCGAGAAAAACATGAAGGTAGTAAAATTTATTTTTGATTTGATCCCTAATGATATTGTGTGTATGTTAGGGGATTATATGGATGCTAAGGAGTTATGGAGCCAAGTGGCAAAGCTCCATGAAAACTCATCATCAGTCCAAGAAGAAGAAGAAGAAGAGGAGTGCTCACCCTCTCAAGCTCAAAAGGAAGCAATCCAAAGAGCTTGAGGATTCGGAAGTTGATAGGGAATCAACCTCCGAATCGGTGGAAGAAGAGGAGACCTCCACCTCTAGGATTGAGGGGGAGAAGATTAGGGCATCCTCAATGTTGGTACAATCAGCCCAGGTCACGATTGACCAGGACTCGAGTTTGACTCGAGTGATGTTTTGATGTTCGACAAAAACATATGACAATGTAATTGTCATGGGAAAGTCCAAGTCATGGGTACTTGGCATGGAAAGTCCAAGTGGGACACTTGACATTTGGTAAAGTCCAAGCATGGGTCTTGGCAATGGAAAGTCCAACATGAGTTGGCAAGGGAAGTCCAAGTGGGATACTTGGCATTTGGGAAAAGTCCAAGCATGGGTCTTGGCAAGGAAAGTCCAAGTCATGGGTACTTGGCATGAAAAGTCCAACATGGGTTGGCAAGGTAAAGTCCAAGCTGGAGTCTTGGCAGCATAAGTCCAATGGTTGGCCGCGTAAAGTCCAAGCGGAGTCTTGGCGGCGTAAGTCCAATGTGCCTTGGCGGTGTAGACACCGTTAGCATGACATAACCGATGGAAGCACCTGAAGTCTAGCGCGATGGATGAACAAGTCATGGATGACTTGGAGGGATCCGAGAGGCGTAAGGCTGATGGAGGTGGCCAGAAGGCTTAGGTCTAGGCTAAGGGTGGTCTAGCAAGTATGGGGGAACCATACTTGGGCTAAAACCTCATGTTTGAGGTGTGCCAGTCGACTTGTGCCATGTGGCAGTCGACTGGACCGAGTCAACTAAGGTTTGAATGCGGGAAGTGGTCTAGCAGTCGACTGCCAGAGGTGGGCAGTCGACTGATGGCACGAGCAGTCGACTAATCGTGTGATAAGTCGACTGGTGTTCGTAAATTCGATCACAGAATAGAGTCGAGACTCGACTGGTCGAGTGAGGACTCCATCAGTCAACTAATGTGTATGATCAGTCGACTGATGGTAGATCCGTTGGACTTATCCAGCATGGATCTAGCCATTGTCTCACGACAACAGTGGCATCAGTCGACTGATGGTCCCGATCAGTCGACTGATCGACTTTTTCCAGCACAGGTTGAAGCTTTATAAGGAGCTCGTGATGGAGGAAATTGGAATGGTTCTTTGAGGCAATTTGGGGGGAGTTGCTGCTGCAATTCAGGGTCTCCAAGTGCTACTCGATCAACCTAGCGATCAAGCATTCAAGAGCATTTGTAAAGTGTTTTTCTTTACTAGTCTTGATTTGTATTTTATTGTATTTGCTTGTAGCTTTTGATTATTGTTGTAATCATCTTGTACGAGGTTTCTCTGCCTCCGGATTGTTCCGAGAAGGAGTGTTTATTATAGTGGTGTGTGATTAGTAGGGTTCGTACGAACCCGATCCGTGGAGTAGGAACCGTTCGGTTCCAAACCACGTTAAATATTCGTGTTTGCATGTTGCTTATTTCGTTATTGCTTTCATTACTATTCCACTGCATACTAACGAAATTGTAGAGATGATCACGATCGAATTCCATCAACGAACACGCGCTATTCACCCCCCTCTAGCGGCTTCAAATTTCCTACAATTGATATCAGAGCCTGGGGCTCTTCTACAGACTAACCGCCGAGAGCTAAGACAAAAGGCTAGAAGGTGAATATGGAATAACCATTGGGATGGGATATCAACACCCCAATTCCCTATTCCTTCTATAGACAAGAAGGATTTCGACAATGGAAGGCGAGAATTGAGGACTTTCTAATGATGAGAGACCTTGAGGAGTGGTCCGCTTTGATGGAAGGATTTGAATATCCTAAAGGACCAAAGGGAGGGTTTCTCAAGAAGAAGAAATGGAGTGAGGAGAAACTCCGACAATTCAATAAAAACAAGAAGGTAGTCAAACTTATTTTTGATTCAATTTCTAATGACCTCTTGTGTAGCCTAGGTGACTGTGGGGATTGTAAAGACGCCAAGGAGGTATGGAACAAATTGGCAAAATTTCATGAAGAGCCTCATTCAATTTCTAATGACCTCTTGTGTAGCCTAGGTGACTGTGGGGATTGTAAAGACGCCAAGGAGGTATGGAACAAATTGGCAAAATTTCATGAAGAGCCTCATTCAATCCAAGAAGACAAGGAGGATGAAGAAGAGAGCTCATCCTCAAGTGAAAGTGAGGAATCGGAAGTTGAGATGGAGTCAACTTCCGGATTGGAGAAAGAAGAAGTGGGAGAGGTGAAAGAAGCATCCACCTCTAGGATTGAGGGGGAGAGACCATCCACACCGGAGCCGGAACCAATTCAAGAAGAAGCCTCAATCTCCGGGAGGAATGAAGAATCCACTCCGGCACCCACCACAAATACCCTAGGTAACTCAAGAAATTTAGGTTTAAATAAAAATCACATAACTTGCTTTGAGTGTAGGGAAAGTGGGCATTACAAGAGCAAATGGCCAAAGAGAGTAAGAAAAGCTCCACCGACGCCAAAATTCAAAGATGTCGGTCCCTCAATACAAAAGAACAAGGAGCAAGTGATTTGCTTCAAATGCCGGCTACCGGGACATTATCGGAGTCAATGCCTAAGAGGGAAGAAGAAGGAGCAAGAAGGAGCTACACAAGTAGGGGGAGCTAAGGCTAACCCTAAGGTATATTTTAGTAATGCTCTTTCTAGTTCTTATAGTCAAAAGCATGCTAGAAATAATTTTAGCAATCTTGCTATTTATCAAAAAGAGCATGCTAGAAATAGAGAATATTGCTTAGGTGCTAAGTATGTCCACTTAGATAATAAGAAGAAATTTGGGACTAATATCCCTAAAAACAATTTATCTAAGGACAAACCTAGGTTAAATAACTCTAAGAAAATTTTACCTAGGGAGACCATTTGAAAGGTGCAAGAGCACCTAGGTTTTAATCCAAAATGGACTAGGCATATGCCTAGAAAGTCCCATGCCCACCCCCAGGGCAACGACGTGGTGGTTCCGAGCGAAGGGTTCCCCTGAACTGGCCTAGGATCGATTCCGCCCTGGCTGCGCGCGCTGGGCGTGTGGAGGTGCTCGTTGCCCCCACGTCCCAGTGTGGTCGGCCCATCAGGCGCCCATGGGCTCGTACGCCACGGGCCACCCCTGATTTACCCTCGTCAACCGGTGGGGACTCTAGTCGAAGGCCTTGGGGCGGTGCCGGTTGACCCTGTGGATTAGTGGGCGTAAGGCCAACACCACAGGTTAATCAAAAAAAAAAAAATCCCATGCCCATGAGTTAAATCAAAATTCTAAAATTGGACAATTAGAATTAGAGAATCAAACCTTGTGGTCAAGGCTTGAAAAATTAGAAAAGACCCTAAATAAGATCCAAAATCAATTTCAAGGGTCTAATGGTCAAAGTCAAAGGTCTAGGACTCAAAGTCAACACCTAGGACCTCAAAGTCAAAAGTCAACCAAGGGAAAGCAAGGTTTGGTTCACAAACCTAAGCCTAAGGTGGCTTACCATAGTGTTCCATTTGATTATGGAACATAAACTAGGTCTAGGAAGACCAAGGTCAATGGGGAAGTCATCCCTAGAGTTGACCAAAGGTTGTGCCTAGTGGCTAAGGTTTCTAGGAAACCTAGGGTGGCCACTAAGAAGGTTGCAAGGGGAGTTACCTCTAACGTCAACCTAGGTAAGACCAAAATGACCAAGGCTAATAAGCCTAGGAGGGTCATTAGGAGAGTATCTAGGGAAGTTATCCCTAAGGAATACCTAATTAACCCTAGGAGCTCAAATCGGTTTTGGGTTCCTAAGAGCGTGATTGATTCATGTTAGATGGGGTTAGGGTGTGCCAACCTTGATTGGATGGGTAGTTAACTAAACCATGGAAAAGGTGGCACTTTAGGTTATTTTCAAGGTTATGGTTACCTTGGAAATACACTTGAGTCTTAATCCTAAAAGATTTTAGGATGTACCAATATTATTTGAGAAGTTTGATAAAATGATCAAGTTGGCACAATTTAGGTTTAGAGGTTAGTGTGCCATTTTGGGTTTTTGGCACACTTGGGAGAAAAATAGAAATATGGAAAAATACCTCTAATTATATCAAATGACAATTAATATTAAAATTTAGGTATTATTATACCTATATATTTTATATGTCATGCTTTGTTTGCCATGTGACATGCCATGACATCATGCTTATTCTTAATCATTTTATATGTCATGAGTATGCTTAGGTTAAGGATTTAAGTGTCATGTGTTTTTAGATTTTATCATATGCCATGACATCATGATCATTGGCCATGCTTAATTATTGCTATCTTTATGCCATGATCATTTCATGCATTTAATTGATTAAAATTGATTTAAGGACAATGACATGACTTGGAGTCCCATTTATAAGGGAATCAAGTAGGGTTGCCTAGAAAAATGCATGAAACTCTAGATTAAATGAACCAAAACCCACATCTCACAATCACATTGACATGTATGTATATTTATACACCCTAGATACATGTGAGATGCTAGGATATGAGTTGAGTTCAAGGTGTATAATTTTTGCATCTAGATGAACTATAACTCATCTTATTTTAATTGTGGATCATTGGAAAAGTTTGTGTACAAGTCATGTACTTAGAGCCCAAGGAATATGATCCAAAATAAGGTTTTGAAAACATTTCAAAATCATTTTGAAAAACCTTGGTGAAGTCTATCTTTTGATAGCAATCACCATTGATGAGATTGATACAAAGTGAGCTTAAACTTTAAAGTTTTTAGTCACTTTTGGATTTTGTATTAATTTCGCTATTTTATGGGTAAAATATTTTTAAAACATTTTTCACCCATTGTATTGGTCATAGGTATTATACGTACCAAATTTCGTGATTTTTTGATATACGTATAATTATTTATGATTTTCTGAAACTCAATTCTGATAGTTGAAATTCGAGAATTTCAGTTATCAGTCGACTGCCCTGAGTGGCAGTCGACTGATGTGAGTGGCAGTCGACTGGTAGCTGACAGAGTCGACTGCCAAGGCTGATTTCGGGAAAACTAGGTTTGGTTAGCCCGTGTTCAGCTACGGTTAAGGTTCATAACCACTCCTAACCCTAGGATATGCTTTGGGAAGCATTATAAAGGGTGAAAATCCATTGGATATGGATTAGGAGAGTTGTTTAGGGTTTTTATCAATTTTAAGGTGTTGGAAAGTTCAATGTTGAATTTCTAACCTTAATTTTGATGGTTTAGAGTTCCTATTGGCTTAGGGTCTTCCCAAGGACATTGTTGGTGCAATGGTCAAGGGGGAGCTAGCCTTTAGGGGGAGGTATCCATCTTGGGATGATGGATGTGTTTTTCTCCTTGAAGAGGAGAAGCTATTGGGAGAGTATCATGAATTGAGAAATTTGATGGGTTTTTGATACCCAATTTGGAAATTGGGAGAGTGAATAGGATTGTCTCTCTTGAGTGATATGGGACTTATCACTAGGAAGATGGTAGGCATCCTAGGTGTTTTTAGACCAAGGGGGAGATTGTAAGATCTCATTGGGACATGAGACATTGACCTCCTTGGAGAGAAGACCTTTTTGATGTTAGTCAAAAAGGGGGAGAATGTTTGGGGGAGAACATTTGGAGAATGTTTAAGATTACCAATTTGGGATAATTGGTAAGGGATTTGAGTTAGTGTTCTAACTCAATGCTTTGTTTGGTTTTTGTCAAACATCAAAAAGGGGGAGATTGTTGGTGCAATCGGCCTAGGTCACGATTGACCAGGACTCGAGTTTGACTCGAGTGATGTTTTGATGTTCGACAAAAACATATGACAATGTAATTGTCATGGGAAAGTCCAAGTCATGGGTACTTGGCATGGAAAGTCCAATGGGACACTTGGCATTTGGTAAAGTCCAAGCATGGGTCTTGGCAATGGAAAGTCCAACATGAGTTGGCAAGGGAAGTCCAAGTGGGACACTTGGCATTTGGGAAAAGTCCAAGCATGGGTCTTGGCAAGGAAAGTCCAAGTCATGGGTACTTGGCATGAAAAGTCCAACATGGGTTGGCAAGGGAAAGTCCAAGCTGGAGTCTTGGCAGCATAAGTCCAATGGTTGGCCGCGTAAAGTCCAAGTGGAGTCTTGGCGGCGTAAGTCCAATGTGCCTTGGCGGTGTAGACACCATTAGCATGACATAGCCGATGGAAGCACCTGAAGGCTAGCGCGATGGATGAACAAGTCATGGATGACTTGGAGGAATCCGAGAGGCGTGAGGCTGATAGAGGTGACTAGAAGGCTTAGGTCTAGGCTAAGGGTGGTCTAGCAAGTATAGGGGAACCATACTTGGCCTAAAACCTCATGTTTGAGGTGTGCTAGTCGACTGGTGCCATGTGGCAGTCGACTGGACCGAGTCAACTAGGGTTTGACTGCGGGAAGTGGTCTAGCAGTCGACTGCCAGAGGTGGGCAGTCGACTGATGGCACGAGCAGTCGACTGATCGTGTGATCAGTCGACTGGTGCTCATAAATTCGACCACAGAATGGAGTCGAGACTCGACTGGTCGAGTGAGGACTCCATCAGTCGACTGATGTGTATGATCAGGCGACTGATGGTAGATCCGTTGGACTTATTTAGCATGGATCTAGTCGTTGTCTCACGACAACAGTGGCATCAGTCGACTGATGGTCTCGATCAGTCGATTGATCGACTTTTTCCAGCACAGGTTGAAGCTTTATAAGGAGCTCGTGATGGAGGAAATTGACATGGTTTTTGAGGAAATTTGGGGCGAGTTGCTGCTGCAATTCAGGGTCTCCAAGTGCTACTCGATCAACCTAGCGATCAAGCATTCAAGAGCATTTGTAAAGTGTTTTTCTTTACTAGTCTTGCTTTGTATTTTATTGTATTTGCTTGTAGCTTTTGATTATTGTTGTAATCATCTTGTACGAGGTTTCTCCGCCTTTGGATTGTTCTGAGAAGGAGTGTTTATTATAGTGGTGTGTGATTGGCATCGCTAGGGTTCATACGAACCCGATCCGTGGAGTAGGAACCGTTCGGTTCCAAACCATGTTAAATATTCGTGTTTGCGTGTTGTTTATTTCGTTATTGCTTTCATTACTATTCCGCTGCGTACTAACGAAATTGTAGAGACGATCACGATCGAATTCCATCAACGAACACGCGCTATTCACCCCCTCTAGCGGTTTCAAATTTCCTACACTCAATACTGGAGCAAAAAGAAGAACCAACTACATCCGGTAGAGAGGAAGAGCAAGCTCAAGAATCCACTCCGACCACCACAACCACCCTAGGTAACTCAAACACGGTAATTCAAAATAAAAATAATATTATGGGTTTTGAGTGTAGGGAATTTGGGCATTATAAGAGTAAGTGCCCAAAGAAAGTCAAGAAGACTCCTCCGACACCAAAACCTCAAGAAAGATCAAAAGATGCTGGTGCCCCCACTAGAAGAAGCAAAGAGCACGTCATTTGCTTCAAGTGCCAACAACCGGGACATTTTAGGAATTCATGTCCTAGGGGGAGCAAGAAAGTCAAAGAGGGAGCTACACATGTAGGGGGAGCCTCCAAGGCAAACCCTAAGGTAAAATTTATTAATGCACTTTCAATTTCTAGGGATAAGAAGCATGCTAGGAATTATTTTAATAATCTTGCTATTTATCAGAAAGAGCATGCTAGAAATAGGGAATTTTGTTTAGGAGCCAAAAATGTCTACCTTTCAAATAAGGAGAAATTTGGGACTAATGTCCCTAGAAATGTCCTTCCTAGGGAGTCTATTACGAAAATAGGAGAACACTTAGACCTTAATTCTAAATGGACTAGACACATGCCTAGGAAGTCCCATGCCCAAAGACCAAATCAAAATTCTAAAAATGGGCAATTAGAATTAGAGAACCAAGCCTTGATATCAAGGCTTGAAAAATTAGAAAAGCCCCTTTGGAAGATGCAAAATCAAATTAAGGGGTCTAGAAGTCAAAACCTAGGGTCAATTAGTCAAAGTCAAAGACCCAGGAAACAAGAACCATCCAAGGGCGAGTTTAAGCCTAAAAAGACCTACCACAATGTTCCATTTGATTATGGAACACAATCTAGGTCTAGGAAAACTAAGGTTACTAGGGAAGTCATCCCTAGAGTTGACCAAGGTTTGTGCCTAGTGGCTAGGGTTTCAAGGAAACCTAGGGTGGGCACTAAGAAGGTTACTAGGGAGGCAATCCCTAAGGTTAACCATGGTAAGACCACAATGACCAAGGCTAATAAGCCTAGGAGGGTATCTAGGGAGGTTATCCCTAAGGAATACCTAATTAACCCTAGGAGCTTAAATAGGTTTTGGGTTCCTATAAGCGTGATTGATTCACGCTAGATGAGTTAGGGTGTGCCAACCTTAAATGGATGGGCAGTTAACCTAACCATGATAAAGGTGGCATTTTAGGTCATTTTCAAGGTTATGGATACCTTGGAAATAAGTTTGATCTTATATCCTAAAAGATTTTAGGATGTGCCAATATATTTTGAAGTTTATGAAAAATCAATCAAATTGGCACAATTTAGGTTTAGAGGTTAGTGTGTCATTTTGGGTTTTTGGCACACTAGGGAGAAAAGTGATAATATGGTAAAATATATTTAATTATATAAAATGGAAATTAATATTAAAATATAGGTATTATTATACCTATATATTTTATATGTCATGCTTTGTTTGCCATATAACATGCCATGACATCATGCTTAGTTTTAATCATTTTATATGTCATGTTCATGTTTAGGATTAAGGTTTTAAATGTCATGTGTTTTTAGATTTTATTTTATGCCATGACATCATGATTATGAGCATATGCTTATTTATATCATCATTAATGCCATAATCATTCATGCATTTAATTAAAATTGAGTTACGGACTTTGGTATGACTTGGAGTCCCATTTATAAGGGAATCAAGTAGAGTTGCCTTAGAAAAATGTATAAAATCTTAGATTAGGGAGAACAAAACCCACATCTCACATTACATTGACATGTATGTGTATTTATACACCCTAGATACCTGTGAGATGCTAGGATATGAGTTGAGTTCAAGGTGCATAGTTTTTGCATCTAGATGGACTATAACTCATCTAATTTCATTGGTGGATCATTGGAAAAGCTTGTGTACAAGTCATGTACATTGAGCCCAAGGAATATTATCCAAAATAAGGTTTTGAAATCATTTTAAAATCCATTTAGAAAACCTTGGTGAAGTCTATCTTTTGATAGCAATCACCATTGATAAAATTGATACAAAGTGAGCTAAAACATTGAAGTTTTTCTTCACTTTTGAACTTTGTGTCAATTTTGCTATTTTATGGGTAAAATATTTTTCTAACATTTTTCACCCATTGTATTGCTTATAAGTATTATACATTTGAAGTTTCACGATTTTTCAAAATACGTAGAATTACTTATGTATTATCAAAGTTTGTTTTCTGAATCTGAAAACTGCAGTTTGCAGTTATCAGTCGACTGCCGACTTATGGCAGTCGACTGATGAAGGGCAGTTCGACTGATTACTATTAGGAGTCGACTGCCAGGTCTGATTTCGGGTTAACAAGGTTTGTTTAGCCTGATTTCAGCTATGGTAAGGTTTCCTAACCACTCATAACCCTAGGATATGCTTTGGGAAGCATTATAAAGGGTGAAAATCCATTGGATATGGATTAGGAGAGTTTTTAGGGTTTGTATCAATCTTAAGATGAGTGAAAGTTCTATGTTGAACTTTGAACCTTAATTTTGATGGTTTAGAGTTCCTATAGGCTTAGGGACTTTTCAAGGACATTGTTGGTGTAATGGTCAACTGGGAGCAAGCCTTTAGGGGGAGTTATTCATCATGGGATGATGAATGTGTTTCTTCCTCATGAGGGGGAGAAATGGGAATGTGAGTGTCTAATTTGGAAATTGAGAGAGTTTATATGATTGCCTTTCTTGAGTGATATATGACTTATCACTAGGAAAATTGATGGCATCCTAGGTATTTTTGGACCAAGGTGGAGATTGTAAGATCTAATTGGATATGAGACATTGACCTCCTTGGGGAGAATCTTTTTGATGTTAGTCAAAAAGGGGGAGAAAGGTAAAATTACCAATTTGGGATAATTGGTAAAAAGTTTTGAGTTAGTGTTCTAACTCAAAGGTATGTGGTTTTGTCAAACATCAAAATGGGGGAGATTGTTGGTGCAATCAGCCCAGGTCACGATTGATCGGACTCGAGTTTGACTCGAGCGATATTTTGATGTTCGACAAAACGTATGACAATGTAATTGTCATGGAAAAGTCCAAGTCTTGTGTACTTGGCATGAGAAGTCCAAGCATGGGTCTTGGCATGGGAAAGTCCAACATGGGTTGGCAAGGAAAGTCCAAGCATGGGTCTTGGCATGGAAAGTCCAACATGGGTTGGCAAGGAAAGTCCAAGCATGGGTCTTGGCATGTAAAGTCCAAGCATGGGTCTTGGCATGGAAAGTCCAACATGTGTTGGCAAGGGAAAGTGAAAGTCCAAGCTTGAGTCTTGGCATTTGAGAAGTCCAAGGGGAATATTGGCGGCGTAAAGTCCAAGGGTGGAGTCTTGACAGCATAAGTCCAATGGTTGGCAGCGTAAAGTCCAAGCGGAGTCTTGGCAGCATAAGTCCAATGTGCCTTGGCGGTATAGACCGACTTAGCATGACATGGCCGACGGAAGCTCCTGAAGGCTAACGTATGGATGAACAAGTCATGGATGACTTGGAGGGATCCGATAGGTGTGAGGCTGATGAAGGTGGCTAGAAGGCTTAGGTCTAGGCTAAGGGTGGTCTAGCAAGTATGGGGACACCATACTTGGGTTAAAACCTCATCTTTGAGGTTGGCAGTCGATTGACATTATGGCCGGTTCGACTGCCGTGAGTCGACTAGAGCTCGACTGCCATTTAGGGCTGAAATTGCCTTGGCAGTCGACTGCCATGGATGGCAGTCGACTGCCAATTGAGTCGCGAGCACAGAATACTCCGTAGTCGACTGGGCAATCGGCTACGGGCGCTGACAGTCGACTACCAATGTTGGCAGTCGACTGGTGAGAGTCCCGTTGGAACTTTTCCAACGTGGATTAAGCCATTGTCTCACGACAGTGTTAGCGCAATGATCGGGCCTTTTGGCATGATCACAAAGTGAAATCCAACCCGATACAGGTTAAAAGGGAGCTGTTCATGGAGATTCCAGCTTTGGTTATTTGGGAGCTTACTTGGAGTAATTTGAAGACGAATTGCAGGTGCATTTCAGGGTCCTTCAACCTCATCCAAGCAACCAACAAGGAAAGCGCTCAAATCCTAGTTTGTAAAGTGTTCTTTACATCTCTTTGTATTTTGCTTGTATTTTCGTGTATTATTTTTGTAATCACTTGTACAAGGTTTCTCCACCTCCGACTTATTTTCGAGAAGGAGTTTATTGATTAGTGGTTGCGTGTGCATCACTAGAGCTCTTTAGAGCTCGATCCTTGGAGTAGGAACCATTCGGTTCCGAATCACGTTATATCCGTGTGTTTGTGTTTTCGTTATTGCTTTATTATCTTTATTTTCGCTGCGCTAACGAAAATTGTAGACAAGCACGCGAACGAATTCCATCACGCACTAGCTCGACGCTATTCACCCCCTCTAGCGTCCATTCAACAATCCCTTACACCCTGTACCCTTTACCTGATGCCTGTGAACAACTGTTCATAGGTCTTCTGTGCCAAGAATCACTTCCGAGACTTCGTGCCAAGACTCCTCGTCTGGATATTCATGCCAGGACTCCTCGTCCAGGTCTTCATGCTAGGACTCCTCGTCCGGGTCTTCATGCCAGGACTCCTTGTCCGGATCTTCACTTACTAGGACTCCTCGTCCGGGTCTTCATTCTAGGACTCCTCATCTGGGTCTTCACTTGCCAAGACTCCTCGTCCGGGTCTTCATGCCAGGACTCCTCGTCCGGGTCTTCACTTGCCAGGACTCCTCCTCCGGGTCTTCATGCCAGGACTCCTCATCCGGGTCTTCATGCCACGACTCCTCGTCCGGGTCTTCACTACCTTGCATCCAGTCCTCGCCCTATAAGGAATTTCTTAAAAATACATCTCAAACAACCGCATGAGATAACACATAATTATCACCTTGACTTAAACCCATGTCAAACACCAAAACATCATTTGGGCTTGATTGCACCAACAATCTCCCCCTTTTTGATGTTTGACAACATGGTTTAAGTTTAGGTGATGCAATTATAGACAAATATAATATTAGGTCGTCGGTATAAGCCTACGACGAAGTGCTACCGAGATGTCGACAACTCGAGATCTTCTTTCAAATTCCATCTATTAGGTCGTCGGTAAAAGCTCTATTTTAAAGTTCATCTCATATATTGTTAAGTTTATTTTTCAGAGCTTTAATCATAATGAGGAGAGGGGGAGTGTCCCTCTACCCTGAGTTTTCTTGTAATCGTTTCACTCCTACCTCCAACGAGGAGTACTTTAGTGTTTTGCCCTCCGTACGTGGTCTCGGACCACTAGGGCCTTGGACTAGCAGTCGAAAGACTATGAACCAAGTAAAATATCTTGTTTCCTTTTCTTTATCCACTGCGTACTCATTTCTAATCGAATGAACGAAAATTTTTGTCTTTCGCTATTCACCCCCCTCTAGTGACTCTAAACGATCCAACAATTGGTATCAGAGCCGGGGGTGCTAAGATTTGGTGAAACCACTAATCTAGTTTTTATTTTTATAGATTTATCTTAAATTTTTTGAGTCTTTTTCATTCATTTAAATTCTCTCCCGCACTACTAATCCAAGATGCAAGTCTTGGTACATTTCGTTTGTTTTTATCGTTGCTAGATTTCTTCTTTTTACTTGCTCTTTTTGTGTCAATGGCCCATATCGAGGGTTTTAGCACCGTCCGACCTCCGTTTTACAATGGAGATGACTTCCGTTATTAGAAGGGTCAGATGGAGTACTTCCTTAAGACCCAAATCAAGATGTGGATCATCATCCAAACAGGATTCACACTTCCGATTAACGAAGTGGGTGAATCCTTGGATTATGACCAATGGACCAATGCTACAAAAAGACAAGTCGAAGCCGACGCCAAGGCGACTCAAATCCTCCAATGCGGGTTATCCAAGGAGGAGCTCAATCGCGTCGGCCCCTTCATCAGTGAAAAGGACTTGTGGACCAAATTAGTGGAACTACACAAAGGAACCGACGAAGCAAAGGTATGCAAATGGGACCTTCTTTTTAATAAATTATATAATTTAGAAATCCAGGAACATGAGATGGTCAATTACATGCCCATGTACAAGACATTGTTAATAATTTGCACGCCATTGGACAAAAGGTCGAAAACTGTGACCTAATAAGGTGTGTTTTGAATTCATTTCCTAGGACTACCTTATGGGCATCCATGGTCAATGCCTACAAGGTCTCTAAGGACTTATCAAAAATTAGGTTAGATGAATTATTTTCAGAATTTGAACTCCATGAATAGTCTAATTCGGTACCCGAGAAAGGTATAGCTATTATTGAAATTCAAAAGAAGAAACCCGCAAGTAAGACACCCCCGAAGGAAGAAGAAGACGAGTACGAGTCGGAGGTCGATCCGGAGATGGAGACCGAACTAGTCAACCTAGTTCGGAGGATGATTAAGAGCCGAAAATGACCCATCACTAAACCCTAAGGAAGGTAAATCTAAAGCTAGTTCTGTTGGAATGTATACTGAAAGCCTAGCTCTTTTTGTATGAATATTTTATTTTGAAATAAGAATCACATGATAATTATTTGCATTTTATATATTCATTATATATGTGTGCATATTGTCTAATATTTTACATTGTAGATAACATGGTGCTTGGTGTGGCACAGAAGATCATGTTATCAGTACCTTATAAAATATAAGTAAAGGCTCACAACCAAGATGGTTTTGGACAAACCATTGACATGGTTGTAGTGTAGCTTGGTATTGTTTTATCTTGAACATAGAGTTACACTAGTACACTTAGGTGTATTGAGTAGGACCGACATAGAGGTGATTCAATTTAGTACTGACTACATAATTGAATCGGACCTCGGATATTATATTGTACATGCTCTTAATCCCGATATAATAACGGGCACATGTACTTAGTATTTATTTCTTTGATTTACCAGAGGGTGAGATTTAGATGGATTAAATCAATATGCCCGGTAAGTTGGGAAATAATATTATTTACATGGTGTGCCGTTGATTATAGAAGGAAACCGTGTCCTATATATTAGGTTGATGATGTCCCCTTGAGGAGCTCATAAGGTTCATCATGTAAACCCAGCTGGTTGACTTAGTCAACATGATGATAAGGTTGAGTGGTACTACTCGAGGAATTAGATGTTAATTAATTGATGGTCAGTAAATCAATTAATTGACTGACATTCTATATCTTAAACACGTCGAGATTAATGTACAAATAATATATGTATCACATATTGATTTATGGGGTTGGTGAGGGTAGTTCAATGATGATCCTCTAGTGGAATGGAACATCATTGATGGATCAAGTTTGTGTGGTTCCGATCCATCGGGTGGCCAAGACCCAACTCCTCCTTATGGTCCCTATCGTAGCCTAATATAATCCTTGTGAAGTCTAGATCCAAGAATGTAAAACAAAACCTAGAACCAACGGTTGGGATTAAATCCCTAGATCCGATGGTTGGATGAAACCCTAGAACCAACGGTTGGGATTAAATCCCTAGATCCGATGGTTAGGATGAAATCCTAGAATCGACGGTTGGGATTAAATCCCTAGATCCGACGGTTGGGATAAAATCCTAGATCCGACGGTTGGGATTAAACCCTAGATCCGATGGTCGGGATAAAACCCTAGATCCGACGGTGGAGATTAAATCCCTAGATCCGACGGTAGAGATTAAAGGAGGCTTAAGCCCTATTCTATAAATAGATGCTTAGGGTTGGGCGGCATGAAGAATCAAAGAATTGGAGTTAGGGTTTGGTTCATCCACAAGTGGGCAGCTAGGGTTCATTGGGCGGCTAGGGTTTTGGAGCAAAGTTTGGGCGGCAAGCTTCTTCCTTCAAGTTGATTGCCGGCGCCCATCCTCCTCTCTCATTCCTTGGCCGGCGCCCATCTTAGAGCCCTCTACCTTCTTCCTTGGCCGGCGGTTCTCCTCCCATTGGTGGCCGGTTCTCTTCCTCCTCCCCATTCTCCAAAGTGGCCGGCGGCAACACTTATTGAAGTTGGCCGGCGCATCATCCAATAGTTCCTTGGCCGGCGGTTACACCAAGTTCCATAATTTGGTGGCCGGTTCTAGATAGGAAGGTATTTGTGGTTTCTTCTCTTTGTTCGCAGCGGACAAGGTAGAGAAGAAAGTGATCTAGAAGGCTTCTACTCGTGGAGGATCTTCGTCCACACGTCGTCCACGAGAAGGATAGGACATACGGTAGAAGATCGTAAGGTATAAAGTTATTTTAACTTTATGTACAGATCTGAGCATGTTCTTATTTGTTTTGATTATGCATGTGTGTGTATGAATATATATTGTATAATCATGGACCCCGAAGACAAACACAAAAACCGGCGATCCGTCCGTCGTCTCTTCCGCGGCTAACCAACGGAAGAGTTGTGTTGTTTGAACAACTAGTTTGTTCAAGCGACCACTCAAGTTGTTAGCACGATGACGAATTGGTTGTGCTAAGGAAGCTCATCCCATCCGGATTAATTCTTTCATTAGTGAAAATTTTAATCCGGGGACATGGGAGCCAATGAGCCTCCGAAGCAACTCCCTTCAATTGGTATCAGAGCCACGGTTTCCGATTTTGTGTGTTTTGGATTCGGTTAATTTTTTTTATGCATTTTTTCATATATTATATGTGCCGGATAATAGTAGGATATGCGTAGTTTAACTCTTTGGTTGCAGGCATAAGATCCGACTATTATGGCCATGTGTGTGTATGTGAATGGATGTGTGTAAAAATTTATTATTTGAATCCTCGGGGTTGACGAGGCTAGATTAGTATTTAATTTTTGTAATTAAATATGGCATTGTTTAGCCGCTCATTTTAGTTTACTTTCGATCTAGATGATTTGTACACTCCTTCATGGAGTATAGGATCGATGGATGTAAATTAAAATATTTTATCTAGGCTCGGAACTCTTTGGTGACTTGCGCACGGGAAAAGATGGAGCGGACGAGGTGGCGACACGACGGGATGCATATTGGAGGACAATGCCATAATAGTTGGAAAAATTCTGTTTTTTCCATATTTATTGCTTATTTGTTTTATATGCATGTTGTGTATGTTTAAAATTCCTCGATTGCAATTTACTAAGTGGGAGAGGGATATTTTAATTAATTCCCGCGGCCTCCATTACAATTTGACGTGTGATGCAACAAACTTGCGCGTTGGCTTTGAGTGCCTTCCTCCCCATCGGATGGGTTTGTTTGCGGATCACTAGGTCAAATAATGGTTATAGGAAATTATTTAGGAGCGTGTGTACTTCCCCATCGGTAAGGCACATAATCCGAAATAATTCCCTTAGTATCGTGTAATGGTGCACACTTAGATGCAAATAAAAGTATCCTCCCCATCGGAGTCACTGCTTTTATTTGTAGGGCTAAAGAGGAACCAACTATTAATTTTATTTGTCAAAAAGTAAGGTTGAAAAGATAATAAAATTAATGGGTAAAACCTCCTCTTACAAATGTGGAATTCGTATACGTCCACACTATCGTGCCATGCGATATTCTCGGTGTTTTGAGGTGTTGGTTGATTTCGAGATTTTATTATTTTGAGGAATCAATAATATTTGAAATCTAATATTTTGATCATTGTGATTTTTAGGATTTGCAAATGGCTTTCAACCCACTTGCTGTGATTTTAAAAGAAAATAAACTTACTGGTCCAAACTACATTGATTGGAAAAGAAACCTGGATATTGTCTTAACTGCGGAAGAGTACAAATTTGTACTCTTCGAGGTCTGTCCTCCTAAGCCCTCAGATGACTCTGATGAAAAGGAGATAGAACGTTATAAGAAATGGGTTAAGGCAGATGAGATGGCGCGATGTTACATTTTGGCATCTATGTCAAATGTGCTGCAACATCAGCATCAGGCCATAGCCATAGCTTATGACATGATGTTCAATCTCAAGGAACTTTTCGGACATCAGAGTAGGGTGGCTAGGCAGGAGGCAATGAGAAACTTGATGACGACCACCATGGTCGAGGGAACACCCGTTAGGGATCATGTTCTCAAGATGATGGCTCATCTTAATGAGATGGAAGTCCTCGGAGCTAAGATCGATGGGGAAACCCAGGTCGATATCATTCTTCAGTCTCTGCCTAGGAGTTTTGAGCAGTTCCGCCTCAACTACAACATGAATAAGAGGTTGTATTCGTTGGCGGAGCTTGGACAACTCCAGCGGAGAGGGCTTTTTCGTCGAGTTCTCAAGCCATGGTCGCTGTGAAGGTTTCTTCCTCTAAACCGAAGGTAAGAAGAGAAGAAGAAGCAAGGTGGAGCGAAGAAGGTGGCAACAGGACCTCGAGCAGGAGTGAAGAAGCCGAAGGCAAGTGCTTCACTTGCAAGCGGTGGACATTGGAAGGCGGACTTTCCTCGTAGAAAGAACAAAGGTATATCTTCTTGTTTAGTTGTTGAAACATGTTTAGCGGTGTTATCTACGATTGCACGGTGTGTAGATCAGAGCCATCTGATCATGTCTGCAATACTTTGCGGGGTTCGAAAAACCGACGACTAGTGAGGAGAGATTACAGTCTTCATGGGCAATGCTTGAAGGTGGCGGCTATTGCAGTGGGAGACGTTTATTTATCTTTTGATAGGAATAAATTTTTGGTTTTAAGAAATTGTTTTTATGTACCTACTTTTAGAAAGAATTTAATTTCAATTTCTAAATTGTTTATGGATGGATATTCTGTTTCTTTTAATGACAAGGTGGTTATAAAAAGGAATAGGGAGATTATCTGTTCTGGTACATTGGTTGGCAATTTATATACTCTTGAACCAAAACCTCCCACGATGCAAATAGAAGTAAATAGCTCATCTTCTAAATCTAATAAGAGAAAAGAACCTTCGCAAATGAACCAAACATATCTTTGGCATCTAAGGCTTGGTCATATTAACCTAAGTAGAATTCAAAGGTTGATAGCTGATGGACCTTTGGGTTCATTAGTGGTGGAGGATCTCCCAACCTACGAATCTTGCTTGGAAGGTAAAATGACCAAGAGACCTTTCAAGGCCAAGGGGTATAGAGCCAAAGATGTGTTAGAATTGGTTTATTCTGATTTGTGCGGTCCTATGTCTATCCAGGCAAGAGGTGGTTTTGAATATTTCGTCTCTTTTATAGACGATTATTCAAGATATGGATACATTTACCTGATGCACCGCAAGTCTGAATGCTTTGACAGGTTCAAAGAATTCAAGGCTGATGTGGAGAACCGTCAAGGTAAAAGTATCAAGACATTACGATATGATCGTGGTGGCGAGTACCTCTTGGGAGAGTTTAGGAGCTACTTATCAGAGGCTGGGATCCAATCCCAATTGATCCTTTGGCACACCCAGAGAATGGTGTGGCGGAGGCGAAGGAATGGACTCTTATGGAGATGGTCAGATCTATGATGAGTTATTCTGAGTTACCTGATTCGTTCTGGGGTTTTGCTCTGGAAACAACAGCACACATTCTGAACTTGGTTCCATCTAAGTCAGTACCCTCTACTCCCACAGAGTTGTGGACTGGGTGAAAGCCTAGTCTAAGACATATTCGGATTTGGGGTAGTCCAGCACATGTGATGAAGGGAGATGCTGGTAAGTTGGAATCTCGTACAGAAGTGCGCTTGTTTGTTGGCTACCCTAAGGGAACGAAGGGTGGTTTATTCTATAGTCCTAGAGATCAGAAGGTGATCGTGAGTATGAATGCCAGATTTCTAGAGGAGGACTATGTGATGAACCACAAGCCCACGAGTAGGATTGTTCTTGAGGAAATGACAGGGGAAGTCCCAACTTCAGTACCACCGGTACAAGAGGAGACACCACAAGTCACTGCACCACGTGTCACAGAGCATACACAGGAGGCACCTCATCGTAGTGGGAGGGTTGTTAGACAACCCGACAGATTCATGTTTTTGGGAGAGTCTTCGGACTTAGTCCCTGGTGAACATGAACCTGATCTCTGGACATATGACGAGGCAATCCAAGATAGAGATGCAGCATCTTAGCAATGAGCGATGAATTCAGAGATAGAATCTATGGATTCTAATCAGGTCTGGGAGCTAGTAGAGCCACCCGATGGTGTAAAAACCATTGGATGCAAGTGGATCTACAAGAGAAAGAGAGGAGTAGACGGGAAGGTTGAGACCTTAAAAGCTAGGCTTGTTGCGAAAGGGTATACTCAGAAAGAGGGTATCGATTATGAGGAGACCTTTTTGCCGGTAGCTATGCTTAAGTCTATCCGGATTCTCTTATCTATAGCAGCTCATATGGATTATGAGATATGACAGATGGATATCAAGACAGCTTTCCTTAACGAAAGTCTTGAGGAGAACATCTATATGCGGCAACCAGAGGGATTCATTGCTAAAGGCAAAGAGCATCTTGTATGTAAGCTTAATCGGTCCATTTATGGATTGAAGCAAGCTTCTAGATCTTGGAACATCTGCTTTGATGAGGTAATCCAATCATATGGATTTATTCAAAGTCCGGATGAGCCTTGTATATACAAGAGATGTGACGGAGATGTAGTGGTGTTTCTTGTACTATACGTAGATGACATTTTGTTAGTTGGCAACAATATAAAAGTGTTATCAGACGTAAGGGTATGGTTGTCCAAACAGTTTGATATGAAGGACTTGGAGAAGTGGGACACATCCTTGGGATCAAAGTTATAAGGGATCGCAAGAAAAGGATGTTGTGCTTATCTCAAGCTTCATACATTGACACTATCCTTGCTCGTTTTAGCATGCAGAACTCCAAGAAAGGTTTTCTACCTTTTAGGCATGGAGTTCCTTTATCTAAAGAGATGTGTCCCAAAACATCAAAGGAGATAGAGGACATGAAGGCGGTTCCTTATGCTTCGGCAGTAGGAAGCCTTATGTATGCTATGCTATGTACGAGACCGGATATCTGCTGCTGCGGCATGGTTAGCGACATCGAGTAATCTGACAGGGGACATTGGATGCGGTAAAGCATATATGTTGAAGTACGAGAAGGACTAGGGATTATATCTTTGGTTTACCGCAGATCAATTAGTCCCCTGTGGGTACACGAATCTGATTTCCAATCGGATAGGGACAAGAGTAAGTCTACCTCGGGGTTTGTGTTTACTTTTGGAGGTGGAGCCATAGTATGGAGGAGTGTCAAGCGAAATGCGTGGCGGACTCTACCATGGAAGGCGAGTATGTGGCGACCTCGAGGCGCCAAGGAAGCGTATGGCTCGAACTTCTTGATGGACTTGGATGTGATTCTGGTTTGCCCGGAACTATCACAATTTATTGTGATAACATGCGATTGCAAACTCAAGGAACCACGAGCCCATAAGGCAGTAAACACATAGAGCGCAAGTACCACCTCATACGAGATCGTAAAGCGAGGAGAAGTTCTTTATCGCCAAGATTGCATCGAGAGGATAACTGGCGGATCCATTCACTAAGGCCCTTCCAGCGAAAGCGTTTGATAGGCATGTGGAGGACATGGGGATCAGATGTATGGCAGAGTGATGACAGCATAGTCTTTTAGTATAAGTGGAAGATTGTTGGAATGTATACTGAAAGCCTAGCTCTTTTTGTATGAACATTTTATTTTAAAATAAGAATCACATGATCATTATTTGCATTTTATATATTCATTATATATGTGTGCATATTGTCTAATATTTTACATTGTAGATAACATGGTGCTTGGTGTGGCACAGAAGATCATGTTATCAGTACCTTGTAAAATATAAGTAAAGGCTCACAACCAAGATGGTTTTGGACAAACCATTGGCATGGTTATAGTGTAGCTTGGTATTGTTTTATCTTGAACATAGAGTTACACTAGTACACTTAGGTGTATTGAGTAGGACCGACATAGAGGTGATTCAATTTAGTACTGACTACATAATTGAATCGGACCTCGGATATTATGTTGTACATGCTCTTAATCCCGATATAATAACGGGCACATGTACTTAGTATTTATTTCTTTGATTTACCAGAGGGTGAGATTTAGATGGATTAAATCAATATGCCCGGTAAGTTGGGAAATAATATTATTTACATGGTGTGTCGTTGATTATAGAAGGAAACCGTGTCCTATATATTAGGTTGATGATGTCCCCTTGAGGAGCTCATAAGGTTCATCATGTAAACCCAGCTGGTTGACTTAGTCAACATGATGATAAGGTTGAGTGGTACTACTCGAGGAATTAGATGTTAATTAATTGATGGTCAGTGAATCAATTAATTGACGGACATTCAATATCTTAAACACGGGAAGATTAATGTACAAATAATATATGGAGCCCATATTGATTTATGGGGGTTGGTGAGGTAGTTCAATGATGATCCTCTAGTGGAATGGAACATCATTGATGGATCAAGTTTGTGTGGTTCCGATCCATCGGGTGGCCAAGACCCAACTCCTCCTTATGATCCCTATCATAGCCTAATATAATCCTTGTGAAGTCTAGATCCAAGAATGTAAAACAAAACCTAGAACCAACGGTTGGGATTAAATCCCTAGATTCGATGGTTGGATGAAACCCTAGAACCAACGGTTGGGATTAAATCCCTAGATCCGATGGTTAGGATGAAATCCTAGAATCGACGGTTGGGATTAAATCCCTAGATCCGACGGTTGGGATAAAATCCTAGATCCGACGGTTGGGATTAAACCCTAGATCCGAC
This sequence comes from Wurfbainia villosa, assembly GCA_025175895.1. Classification (NCBI taxonomy): domain Eukaryota; kingdom Viridiplantae; phylum Streptophyta; class Magnoliopsida; order Zingiberales; family Zingiberaceae; genus Wurfbainia; species Wurfbainia villosa. The sequence goes on from CM045996.1 coordinate 94,566,636, forward strand.
GGTTGGGATAAAACCCTAGATCCGACGGTGGAGATTAAATCCCTAGATCCGACGGTGGAGATTAAAGGAGGCTTAAGCCCTATTCTATAAATAGATGCTTAGGGTTGGGCGGCATGAAGAATCAAGGAATTGGAGTTAGGGTTTGGTTCATCCACAAGTGGGCGGCTAGGGTTCATTGGGCGGCTAGGGTTTTGGAGCAAAGTTTGGGCGGCAAGCTTCTTCCTTCAAGTTGATTGCCGGCGCCCATCCTCCTCTCTCATTCCTTGGCCGGCGCCCATCTTAGAGCCCTCTACCTTCTTCCTTGGCCGGCGGTTCTCCTCCCATTGGTGGCCGGTTCTCTTCCTCCTCCCCATTCTCCAAAGTGGCCGGCGGCAACACTTATTGAAGTTGGCCGGCGCATCATCCAATAGTTCCTTGGCCGGCGGTTACACCAAGTTCCATAATTTGGTGGCCGGTTCTAGATAGGAAGGTATTTGTGGTTTCTTCTCTTTGTTCGCAGCGGACAAGGTAGAGAAGAAAGTGATCTAGAAGGCTTCTACTCGTGGAGGATCTTCGTCCACACGTCGTCCGCGAGAAGGATAGGACATACGGTAGAAGATCGTAAGGTATAAAGTTATTTTAACTTTATGTACAGATCTGAGCATGTTCTTATTTGTTTTGATTATGCATGTGTGTGTATGAATATATATTGTATAATCATGGACCCCGAAGACAAACACAAAAACCGGCGATCCGTCCGTCGTCTCTTCCGCGGCTAACCAACGGAAGAGTTGTGTTGCTTGAACAACTAGTTTGTTCAAGCGACCACTCAAGTTGTTAGCACGACGACGAATTGGTTGTGCTAAGGAAGCTCATCCCATCCGGATTAATTCTTTCATTAGTGAAAATTTTAATCCGGGGACATGGGAGCCAATGAGCCTCCGAAGCAACTCTTTTCAAGTTCTAACAGTAGGTGTTATGAATGCAACAGGTTTGGACATTTCAAGTCGAAATGTCCGAAGCTCAAAAACAAAGCACCGAAGTTCAAGAAGGCGCTCAATGCTGCGTGGGAAGAGGCATCAGAGGAAGACGACGATGACCTTGTCTTCATGGCTATACTAATCGAATCGGAGTTGAAGTCCGAATCTGAGCAAGAATCTGAACCCGAGGACGAGTCGGACTACGAATCTCTATTCAAGACAAGCCATGGATACACATCCAGTTCAAGAGATACTCTCAAGGTAAGTCTGTCCCTCATTAGTACTTTATATAATGCAATTAAGTTTCTAACTAGGAAGTTAGCTAAGTTCGAGTCCAAGGTCGAGACCCTGTTCGGGGAGGTTAAACTTCTTAAACACGAGGTCTCCCTAACCTCTTCGACTAGTCAAGTTCAAGAGGAGGACTCAACTCGAGTTGAAAAGCTCGAAGTTGAGAACTCACTTTTGAAAAGTCAAGTCGAAGATCTTAGGAACACGTTGGAAAGGTTCACTTTGGGATCCAAGGGACTTGACCTCTTACTTGGATCGCAAAGGGCCGTGTACAACAAGGTCGGGCTTGGGTTTAGCTCAAATACGACTAACAAGTCGTATATGTCAATCGTAAGTCGAAATAGAATACATGTCCAAGCATGGGTCCCTAAGACCACTTTGATTTCTCAATTAGGATCTAACCAGTACTGGTTTCTCAAGGACCAAATCCACTATGTGGAAAGACCTAACCGATTCAATGGTCCCGGGGGAGCTAGTACAAAACTTGTTCGTGCTATTACTTAGAAATTGCATGCTTAGTTTTTTTTTCTTTTCTTTTTAGAATGGTTAGATAGGGACTATAACTCGTTAATACTTGATAACATAGTACCAGGGTGAGGCGAGATGATAGTATGCTAGGAAAGCGAAGTCTTGGGTACTCGAGCTAGATAAGACGTATCTAGTTCGATTCACTTGACCGAGTGGAACTAGCTGAAGCTACCTCGCCGTATCCTAGACTAGTTAGACCAGGAAGTGGTCTTAAGTGTGTCAAGTTATTATTTTCTCGAAATTGGATTTGTTTAAGGAAGTGATCATTTTTCCGATCAAAGAAGGCCTCTGTGCCTCGCCACGACCTAGAAGCCAAGATCTTGAAAAGGTGACTTGATGAGCTTAGGGTCAAATCCAAATCTAATACAAGGTTGACTAGTTTCGATTCATTAAAATTGATCAAGTAAAATTGAATTCATCTCACAAGAACACATAAGGATAACATGTTTGATCATGTAGAAATGAGTGAGATGACCTAGGACTAATAATCTTCAACTAACCCTTAAATTCCAATATCCAATCCAACTACCTTGTGTGTAGGATCAATGGATGTTGGATAGTGGTTGCTCCTGACACATGACTGAGGATCAACTTAAGTTTACAAATCTTCGATTCAAACGACAAGGATCGGTAGCCTTTGGGAACAACGACAAGCTCAAAATCATCGGATCAGGTGATATTGAGCTCAACTCAAACTTTATCATTCAAAATGTTTTACTAGTTGAAAATTTCGAATATAATTTACTTAGCGTAAGTTAATTGTGTGATAATAACTATAAAGTCATATTTCTAGAAAATGAATGCATAATTAAAACAAATGAAACCTCTAAAACAATCCTTAAAGGAACTAGGAATAGCAACATCTATACTATTAATCTACCTAACTCCTCAACCAAGTGTCTTATGACACAGCAAGAGGAATCTTGGTTGTGGCACCGACGACTCAATCACTCACACCCAAGACTCGTCCACAAGATGAGTTAGAGTGACTTAGTCAGAGGTTTGCCCAACCTTAACTACTTAGACAATAAAATTTGTAATGCTTGTCAACAAGGTAAACAATCTAGGACACAACATCAACTAACTAATCAAGAACGAACCAAAAGTGTTCTTGAGCTCCTACATATGGATCTATTCGATTCATGATGCACGCGAATGCGACCTCAAACCTCGCGATGGAGACTGTTGAGGACTCGAAGCGTGCGCTCGTGCTCAATGCCCACAAGTGCACGAATGTTGTCAAGTAATAAAAGATTATCAATCCCACAGGGATTGAGATTCGAGTACCGATTTGTTTAGTGGGTGAAATTGTTCGAAAGTCAAATCTAAGGGTTGCGATTGCGAGGGTTGTCGGTGGACTAAACTCTAGTTCGGTGTCACACGGAGGAAGAAAGGAGCTTGCCGCGAGATCTTTAAAAGGGATTCTAGGACTTCGATTTCGCTTATGTGTCGCAAAACATGCTATCAACTGAGAATTGTCTAAACGTCTACCTATGGCTTTGTTGAAGGGATATCATACACTCTCCCGATGAGCCACCGCATCTATCAGGAGCTATCTCTACCTTACAAGGATGGGATAGGTGGTATGAGGATGCCGAATCAATCCCTGCGATGAACCATTTCTAGTTCTATCGCATCCTTCTACCCACGGTTACAGGAGATCAGGTTTACCCCTAGGTTCCTTGTATAAATCCCCTAAATCTTAAATACGAAGGCTATCACCCCTCATATCGCCTAAGCACTGCAGGTAGAAAACCAAATATGCATAGATATTGGTATAAACAATTTCCAATTACAAATTCAAACTCAAAAACATAATTCAATTTTAAGCAACATGTCATGCGCACACAAGCTACTCCCTAATCCTAGAATCGAAGGAACTACTCCATATATAGAATAGGAGAATCACAAGGCATGTTCATGTTCGAATATATCAAAAATAAAATGCAAGAACAAGAGGTCACAATGCTGATGTGGCCTTCTCTCCGACGTTGAAGTGTAGAACTTGGATCTCCAGTGGCGTTCTTCCTCCCCATTGCGAGTTCTCGAAGCTTTTTAGGGCTTTGGTGTGTTGTCCGCGCCGTCATGCCCCCCCAGGGTTTGGGCGGAGCTCTCCTTATATAGACATCACATCGGATCGCTGCAAAATCCAGAAAAAACCCTAGTCACGTCAATTTGTTGGGCCACCACACGACTGTGTGTTTCGACATGGCCAAGCCGTGTGCAGCCTTAGGGTGGTTGATCTCGCCCATTGGACACGCCCGTGTGTAGCCACACGCCCTGACTGTGTCCCATTCTGCATCTAGCTGTAAAATGTCCTTCTTTTTCTCAGAAAGTGCACTATTTTCCCCTTAAATGCTATGTTGCATGCAAAAGTACAAAGATCAGTCCTCCGAACCAGAAAATAAGAAATGTATGCAAAACAAAGTGACATATGCATGAAACTAACATGAAATGTAATGAGATGTGAGCAAAAACTACTCCTAAAACTCTATATGTTTTTCTCATATCACTTCCCCTAGACTTAAATCTTTGCTTGTCCTCAAGCAAACCTCAGTGCCATGAAATTTTAAAAGGATATTGTTCCATACTTAGCATGTTAACTAAATTTATCAAGTGGTATTCACAATCAAAGCAAAATAAATATATTCTAGAAGTTCACTACATTAGCTCCTCGTGCTCGTGCTAAGCGAATCATTCTTAGGGGATACTCGTTCCATGGTGAGTTAAGTTGTCATCCTATAGCTTTCCTAAGGTCTCTGACTCTTAGGCACTTACCTGCCCAAAGCGAGGGTAGTTCCCTAGATCTAGCACAAAGTCTCAAAGGCATGCTCGGTATTGAGAGAAATTGATAGGTGTTTCCCTAGTAACCTAATTCGGTCTCAAAGGGACACCTAGCCATTTCCACCCACGATAACTGTTTTTTATCCCTCATAATCTCTCTCACTCTTTTTCTTTTCTTTTTCATTTCTTTCTCTCTCTCTCTCTCTCTTATTTCTTTTTTCTTTTCCTTTCTCTCTTTTAATTTTTCGGCTCACCAGGATTTTGATTTTTCCGAATGGGCTTACACAATTCGAGCATCTCTAGTAACTAAAATGCTAGCCTAGATTCACCTGTGGATTCCAAAGTACTAGACTACTGAGATGAATCATAACTAGGTAAGTACTAGACTCTCCCTTTCAGAGTGTTCGACATGTGTAGGTGTAAAAATAGAAGTTAACCAGTGTAAGTCTAGAACATTCATTAGAGCAAATAAAATAAAATACCACGAGTTAAATGAAGTTACACTAATCATGGAAACAACTCATGAAGAAGACTTTTAAAAATACTACTGAGGCAACTTTACATATAACAAAAACTAAGTGCTGAAAGAAACTCAATAACTTATGCATGAATAAATGAATGCTAATAATAACGCAAATACCAAGAAAGAAACTACTGCTAGAATCAAAATAAAATTTGGGGTCACCCTAGACTTAAATGAAAGTATACCTCTAGTATAGTGGATGAGATGGAAAGTCTGGAACCCTCGGCATCTCAGGATCCTGGGAGAACCTGTTGCTGAGCCGCTTATGCCACATGTACATGTGGTCGATCTAGGAGCTGGTGGATGCAGCGGCTGCTCAGTGCTCCTCCTCCCTAGCCCACTGTGCATGCTGGGCATGCATATGCTGCTGCATCTCCTGGCAGTAGGCGACCTCATCACAACAACGGGTAGCCTCCTCCTGGAAGTAGATGTGGGTCTCGTCGTAGAACTCCTCAGCCCGCTGGAAGTGCTCCCGGAAGTCCTGGAACTCCACCTATGTGTAGGTGCTCTGCTCCTCCCATCGTTGCCTTTGCGTCTATTGCTCGGCGTATATGTCATCGAGGCGTGAATGGAACTCTGAGAAATCATAGGCCGACGTACCTGCATCCTGCTCAAAAGTGGAAAAAGGTGGTGGTGTAGGTGCAGGCTCATGTCAGCGTGGACTAGGTGGGTTCCTATGCATGTGTGGACTGGAGGGAGAGTGGTTTAAAGGGGGAGAGATGGGCGCCGATGTGGATGGTCGCTCGTGTGGAGGGGGCTCCACTATCAGGTCCAAGCGCCAGTTGGCGCATGTAGTGATGGTAGTACGATCAGGGTTAGGGAGTCTAAGGGTCGTCAGATTTTTCCTTACAAAGCATAAGGAGTGTCCTTCTCTCACTATCATCTTCATGGCTATACACACTCCTAGATCGATCCTAGGGCTCCCCTCTATACTCTCTAATGTAGTGTAATCGTACCCCATCCTATGACAAATGTGGGTAACTAGGCCCCTCACATTAATCTCTCCTCGTGCTGCTTTGCCCATCTTCACCAAGTGTCTAATGAAGTGGGACCCTACATCTATGCTATTATTTTCTTGTAGCATGTGCCAGAGGCAAAGTAGCTCGCTAGCTCTCACCACATCATCACTCTCCCCACGACCAAATATAGTACTGGCCATGATTCGGTGGAGGTATCAAAAATCGGGATTTTGGAAGCACGATGCTTTGGCCCTAGAAGGGTCATAAGCGTGCTCCCACGTCAACTCGGTCCAAAATATCCGAGAGTTAAACCCAATTGGGATTCTTCTCTCTCCCCCACTCGGCAAGCCAAAGCATGAATTCCATTGGTGGAGGGTCCATTCATGCTCAATGTTAAAAATACTAAAAGTTATCCTATCCTCTTCGCTCTCTCTACCTATTAAAATTTCCGCCTCTAAGGAAATAAAATATTCTAGAACTATCCTAGGGTATGTTGGGTGTCTTATTCCCATTATCTCTTCCCACCCCATTTTTGCAAAAAGGGCATGAATGTCACCCAACAATCCTAAGGACTCTAGCAAATCATCATCTAGGTACCAAGAAGCAGCGAGTTTACGAGTAGAAAGCATTGTAGGGGATCGTTGGAACACTAGAGGGGGGGGTGAATAGCGTCGTGCTATGCGTCAATGGAATACGTTCGCGTTCACTTGCCTATGATTGTTAGTACACAGCGGAATATATAAATAATACAACAATCACAATAACAAGCACACAAACACAAGATATAACGTGGTTCGGAACCGAACGGTTCCTACTCCATGGATCGAGCTCTAAAGAGGTCTAGCGATGCTACAAACACACCACTATGCAAACACTCCTTCTCGACATAACTCGGAGGTGGAGAAACCTCATACAATTGATTACAACAGTAATACGAAAGATAAACAAACAAATACAATGCAAATACGAAAACAAGTAAAGAGAACTTTACAACACTTTGCTTTTGATTGCTTGAATGCTTGAAAGATCGAGTAGCACTTGGAGACCCTGAATTGCAGTAGCAACTTGCCCCAAATTGCCTTAAAGAACCATGGCTTTTTCCTCCTTCATGAGTCCCATTTAAAGCTTCTACCTGTGCTGGAAAATGCCGATCAATCGACTGCTCGGGACCATCAGTCGACTGATGCCACTGTTGTCGTAAGACAATGGCTAGATCCACGTTAGAAAAATCCAATGGATCAATCATCAGTCGACTGATTATGACCATCAATCGACTGATCAAGCAATCACTCGACTGTTGACCGCAGCGGTCAAGTGAGACTCCATTTTGTGCTCCAAAAACCGAGCACCACCGATCGATCACACGATCACGATCGCTGTTAAACAATGATCGCCTCCTCCGCAATGATACTAGACACATCCCGTAGTCAAACACTAGTTGACTCTCATCAGTTGACTGCCATATGACACCAGTCGACTGACACACCTCAAACATAAGATTTTAGCCCAAGTATGGTTCCTCCATACTTGCTAGACCACCCTTAGCCTAGACCTAAGCCTTATAGCCACCTCCATCAGCCTCACGCCTCTCGGATCCCTCCAAGTCATCCATGACTTCTTCATCCATTGCGCTAGCCTTCAGGTGCTTCCATTAGCTATATCATGCTAACGGTGTCTACACCGCCAAGGCACATTGGACTTACGCCGCCAAGACTCCGCTTCGACTTTACGCTGCCAATATCAAACCCCTTGGACTTCTCAAATGCCAAGACTCAAGCTTGGACTTTCCCTTGCCAACCCATGTTGGACTTTCCATGCAAAGACCCATGCTTGGACTTTTCCTTGCCAAGACCCATGCTTGGACTTTACATGCCAAGTACTCAAGACTTGGACTTTCCAAATGCCAAGTGTCCCACTTGGACTTTCCCAAATGCCAAGTGTCCCACTTGGACTTTCCATGTCAAGTACTCAAGACTTGGACATTCCCATGACAATCACATTGTCATATATTTTTGTCGAACATCAAAACATCTCTCGAGACATGCTTGAGTCCTGGTCAATCGTGACCTGTGCCGATTGCACCAACAATCTCACCCTTTTTGATGTTTGACAAAAACCAAATAAACCATTGAGTTAGACCATCTAACTCAAACCAATCATCCCCATCAATTTTCCCAATTGATGTCATTCTCTCAATAAGTTCTTCCCCAAAACATTCTCCCCCTTTTTGACTAACATTAAAAAGGTTCTCTCCAAGGAGGTCAATGTCTCATGTCCCAATGAGATCATACAATCTCCCACTTACTCGAAAAATACCTAGGATGCTTACCATCTTCCTTGTGATAAGTCCCATATCACTCAATAGAGGCAATCCTATACACTCTCCCAATTTCCAAATTGGATATCTCAAAATCTCATTTTCCTCCTCATGAAGAAAAATATCATCCATCATCCCATGATGGATACCTCCCCCTAAAGGCTTGCTCCCCCTTGACTATTACACCAACAATGTCTTTGCAAAGTCTCTAAGCCAATAGGAACTCTAAACCATAAAAATTAAGGTTCAAAGTTCAAACATGAACTCTCCACACCTTAAATTTGATACATCATCCTAAAACCTCTCCTAATCCATATCCAATGGATTTTTACCCTTTATAATGCTTCCCAAAGCATATCCTAGGGTTAGAAGTGGTTAGGAACCTTAACCGTAGCTGAACACGGGCTAAACAATCTTGTTTTCCCGAAATCAACATTGACAGTCGACTCTCTCAGCAACTAGTCGACTGCCACCCTCATCAGTTAACTGCCACCCAGGGCAGTCGACTGATAACTGAAATATCAGAATTTCAATTATCAGAAATGAAATTCGTAAAATCATAAATAATTATACGTAATTTAAAAAATCATGAAATTTCATATGTATAAAACTTATGACTAATACAATGGGTGAAAAATATTTGAAAATTATTTTACTCATAAAATAATGAGTTTGATACAAAATCCAGAAGTAAATAAAAACTTCAAAGTTTTAGCTCACTTTGTATCAATCTCATCAATGGTGATTGCTATCAAAAGATAGACTTCACTAAGGTTTTTCAAAAGGATTTTAAAATGTTTTCAAAACCTTATTTTGGATCATATTCCTTGGGCTCAATGTACATGACTTGTACACAAGATTTCCCAATGATCCACCACTAATATATGGTGAGTTTTGGTTCATCTAGATGCAAAAACTATGAACCTTGAACTTAACTCATATCCTAGCATCTCACATGTATCTAGGGTGTATAAATACACATACATGTCAATGTGATGTGAGATGTGGGTTTTGTTCTTCCTAATCTAGGGTTTCATGCATTTTCTAAGGCAACACTACTTGATTCCCTTATATATGGGACTCCAAGTTATGTCATTGTCCTTAAATCAATTTAAATCAAATTAAATACATGAATGATCATGACATAAATAATAGCAATAATTAAGCATGGCCAATGATCATGATGTTATGGCATATGATGTAATCTAAAAACACATGACATTAAATCTAACCCTAAACATGATCATGACATTTTAAATGATTAAAAATAAGCATTATGTCATGGCATGTTATATGGCAAACAAAGCATGACATATAAAATATATAGTTATAATAATACCTAAATTTTAATATTAAATGCCATTTGATATAATTAAGTATATTTTGTCATAATACTACTTTTCTCTCTAGTGTGCCAAAAATCCAAAATGACACACTATGACTCTAGTCCTAAATTGTGTCAATTCAATTGATTTTTCATAATCCCAAAAATATATTGGCACATCCTAAAATCTTTTAGGATCGTAGATCAAAACTATTTTCAAAGTATCCATAACCTTGAAAATTACCTAAAATGCCACCTTTGCTATGGTTGAGTTAACTACCCATCCAATCAAGGTTGGCACACCCTAAACCCATCTAACGTGAATCAATCACGCTCTTAGAAACCCAAAACATATTTGAGCTCCTAGGGTTTACTAGGTATTCCTAAGGGATAACCTCCCAAGATACCCTCCTAATGACCCTTCTAGGCTTGTTAGCCTTGGTCATTGTGGTCTTACCTAGGTTGACTCTAGGGGTAACTCCCCTTGCAACCTTCTTAGTGGCTTCCCTAGATTTCCTTGAAATCCTAGCCACTAGGCACACACCATGGTCAACTCTAGGGATGACTTCCCTATTGACCTTGGTCTTCCTAGACCTAGTTTGCGTTCCATAATCAAATGGAACACTATGATAAGACACCTTAGGCTTAGGTTTGTGACTCAAACCTTGCTTGCCCTTGGTTGACTTTTGTCTCTTAGGTCCTAGGTGTTGACTTTGACTTTTGGACCTAGACTTTTGATAATTTGACCCTTTAAATTGATTTTGTATATTCCTAAGGGTCTTCTCAAGTTTCTCAAACCTTGACCTCAAGGCTTGATTTTCAACCTCTAATTGCCCAATTTTAGAATTTTGATTTAATCCTTGGGCATGGTTCTTCTTAGGCATATGCCTAGTCCATTTAAAGTTAAAGCCTAGGTGCTCTTGTATTTTCCTAATAGATTCCATAGGTAAGGTTTTTCTAGGGACATTAGTCCCAAATTTCTCCTTATTTCCTAAGTGGACACTTTTAGCTCTTAAACAAAAATATTTATCTCTAGCATGCTTTTCATGATGAATTGCAAGAGATTTAAAATTCCTAGCATGCTTTTGACTTTTAAATTTAAAAGGTGCATTATTAAAATATACCTTAGGGTTAGCCTTAGCTCCCCCTACTTGTGATGCTCCCCTTTGAATCTTCTTCTCCCCCTTTGGGCATTGATTCCAGTAGTGTCCCGGTTGCCGACATTTGAAGCAAATCACTTGCTCCTTGCTTTTGGTTATTGGGGGACCGACATCCTTAACTTTTGGTGCCGGTGGAACTTTTCTTACTCTCTTTGGGCATTTGCTCTTCTAATGCCCACTTTCCCTACACTCAAAGAAAATTATATGATTTTTATTTAAACCTAAATTGCTTGAGTTACCTAGGGTATTTTTGGTGGTGATCAGAGTGGGTTCCTCATCCCTCCCGGAGGTTGAGGCTTCTCCTTGATTTTGCTCCAGCTCTGGTGTGGATGGCCTCTCCTCCCCCTCAATCCTTGAAGTGGAGGCTTCTTCCACTTCTTCCACTGATCTGGAAATTGATTCCCTATCAACTTCCGAATCCTCAGGCTCTTTAGATGACGATGTACTTGTTTGAGCTTGAGAGGGTGAGCACTCCTCTTCTTCTTCTTCTTCTTGGATTGATGATGAATTTTCATGAAGCTTGTCCAAATCGCTCCATAGCTCCTTGGCATCCATGCACTCACCTAGGATACACAAGAAGTGATTAGGAATTAAATCAAAAATGAAATTGATTACCTTCTGGTTTTTCTCAAATCTTTGGAGTTGATCTTCACTCCATTTCTTCTTCTTAAGGAAGCCACCCTTTGGTCCTTTTGTATATTAGAATCCTTCCAACAAAACGGACCACTCCTCAAGGTCACTCATCATCAAAAAGTGTTCAATTCTCGCCTTCCAAGAATAGAAGCCTTCTCGTCCATAGAAGGCATAGGGAATTGGGGTGTTGATATCCCATCCCAATTGTTCTTCCAACTCCATCTTCACCCTCTAGCGTGCTCCCTCATTTGTTAAACTTTGAAGAGTGGCCTCGCTCTGATACCACTTATAGGGGATCGTTGGAACGCTAGAGGGGGTGGGGTGAATAGCGTCGTGCTATGTGTCGATGGAATACGTTCACGTTCGCTTGCCTATGATTTTTAGTACACAACGGAATATAGAAATAATACTACAATAACAATAACAAGCACACAAACACAAGATATAACGTGGTTCAAAACTGAACGGTTCCTACTCCACGGATCGAGCTCTAATGACCTCTAGCGATGCTACAAACACACCACTATGCAAACACTCCTTCTCAACACAACTTGGAGGTGGAGAAACCTCGTACAATTGATTACAATAGTAATACGAAAGAAAAACAAGCAAAAACAATGCAAATACGAAAACAAGTAAAGAGAACTTTACAACACTTTGCTTTTGATTGCTTGAATGCTTGGTAGATCGAGTAGCACTTGGAGACCCTGAATTGCAGCAGCAACTTGCCCCAAATTACCTCAAAGAACCATGATTTTTTCCTCCTTCACGAGCTCCATTTAAAGCTTCTACCTGTGCAGGAAAATGCCGATCAGTCGACTGCTCGGGGCCATCAGTCGACTGATGCCATAATTGTCGTGAGATAACAGCTAGATCCACGCTGGAAAAATCCATTGGATACATCATTAGTCGACTGATTATGACCATCAGTCGATTGATCAAGCAATCACTCGACTACTGACCGTAGCGATCGAGTGAGACTCCATTATGTGCTCCAAAACTTGAGCACCAGTCGACTGATCACACGATCAGTCGACTACTAGGACACATCCCACAGTCAAACCCTAGTTGACTCTCACCAGTCGACTGCCATATGACACCAGTCGACTGGTACAACTCAAACATCAGGTTTTAGCCCAAGTATGGTTACCCCATACTTGCTAGACCACCCTTAGCCTAGACCTAAGCCTTCTAGCCACCTCCATCAGCCTCACGCCTCTCGGATCCCTCCAAGTCATCCATGACTTGTTCATCCATCGTGCTAGCCTTCAGGTGCTTCCATCGGCTATGTCATGCTAACGGTGTCTACACCACCAAGGTACATTGGACTTATGCCACCAAGACTCCGCTTGGACTTTATGCCGCAAATATCAAACCCCTTGGACTTCTCAAATGCCAAGACTCAAGCTTGGACTTTCCCTTGCCAACCCATGTTGGACTTTCCATGCCAAGACACATGCTTGGACTTTTCCTTGCCAAGACCCATGCTTGGACCTTACATGTCAAGTACTCAAGGCTTGGACTTTCCAAATGCCAAGTGTCCCACTTGGACTTTCCCAAATGCCAAGTGTCCCACTTGGACTTTCCATGCCAAGTACTCAAGACTTGGACTTTCCCATGACAATCACATTGTCATATATTTTTGTCAAACATCAAAACATCTCTCGAGATAAGCTTGAGTCCTGGTCAATCGTGACCTGGGCCGATTGCACCAACAATCTCCCCCTTTTTGATGTTTGACAAAAACCAAATAAACCATTGAGTTAGACCATCTAACTCAAACCAATCATCTCCATCAATTTTCCCAATTGATGTCATTCTCTCAATAAGTTCTCCCCCAAAACATTCTCCTCCTTTTTGATTAACATCAAAAAGGTTCTCTTCAAGGAGGTCAATGTCTCATGTCCCAATGAGATCTTACAATCTCCCCTTGGTCCAAAAATACCTAAGATACCTACCATCTTCCTAGTGATAAGTCCCATATCACTCAAGAGAGGAAATCCAATACACTCTCCCAATTTCCAAATTGGGTATCTCAAAATCCCATTTTCCTCCTCATGAGGAAAAATACCATCCATCATCCCATGATGGATACCTCCCCCTAAAGGCTTGCTCCCACTTGACCATTGCACCAACAATGTCCTTGGGAAGTCCCTAAGCTAATAGGAACTCTAAACCATCAAAAATTAAGGTTTAAAGTTCAAACATGAACTCTCCACACCTTAAATTTGATACATCATCCTAAAACCTCTCCTAATCCATATCCAATGGATTTTTACCCTTTATAATGCTTCCCAAAGCATATCCTAGGATTAGAAGTGGTTAGGAACCATAACCGTAGCTGAACACGGGCTAAACAACCTTGTTTTTTCGAAATCAACATTGGCAGTCGACTCTCAACTACCAATTGACTGCCACCCTCATCAGTCGACTGCCACCCATGGCAGTCGACTGATAACTGAAATATCAGAATTTCAGTTATCAGAAATGAAATTCAGAAAATCATAAATAATTATAATTAATTCGAAAAATCATGAAATTTCATACGTATAATACTTATGACCAATACAATGGGTGAAAAATATTTGAAAATTATTTTACCCATAAAATAATGAGTTTGATACAAAATCCAAAAGTGAATAAAAACTTCAAAGTTTTAGCTCACTTTGTATCAATCCCATCAATGGTGATTGCTATCAAAAGATAGAGTTCACCAAGGTTTTTCAAAAGGATTTTAAAATGTTTTCAAAACATTATTTTGGATCATATTCCTTGGGCTCAATGTACATGATGTTGGTGCAGTAGGCACCTAAGTCGAACCTGAGTTTTGATTATAGCAAACGATACAAAGTTAAGCTCATGTCATTATCTCACGAGCTGAATCAAGTGTGCAGAAAATTGCTATAGCTGGAGCTGAGGGCTAGCGACACCCGGAGGAAGCCACGGTGGTCGGGCGACACTCGAGTGACTTCGGAGGGAGCCGAAGGAATCGAGTGGAAGGACAGAAGCGAAAGTGACACAGTAAGTATCGAGGTGAGCTCCTGTGTGTGCGAGTGTAAGTGAGGTCATATCCTCTTTACGGGGATAGACTTAAGCGTAGATCCGACCCAAGACATCCCATTAGTGGTCTAGGTCAAGATCGGATGGTCGGAGGCTGTCGAAATAATGTTATTGTTCACCTAACTTATTATTTCAACTAGCATCAGTTGACTGCCAACTTGGAGGACTCGACTGCTGTCAATCAGTCGACTGTCTGTGGTTAGCATTCGACTGATGCTGCCATCAGTCGACTGATGATGGCCATCAGTCGACTGATGGTCAAGGATCAACCTCGAGGAGTCAAGCCTTATCACCATTTTTCAAGGAGTCATGTGTCTAATTTCCATTGGTTGAAGGTCCTCTCGAAAAGGGGCTCAAAGTCTATAAAAGGAGGGCCTCTCCTAGGGTTTCATCATCAATTCTAAGCTTCCAAAAGCCTCCGCCAAGCTACAACTTTCTGACAACGAAGTGCTTCTTCTCCAACGTCTAGGTTTTAATTGCTTTCATTTTGTAACGTCGATTTAAGTTTTTATTTTAGTTCATTACTGTACTTTCTCGGAGCTTTTATCATAACGAGGAGAGGGGGAGTGTCCCTCTACCTCAAACTTTGTGTTTTATTTGTATCGATTAACTCCTACCTCTAACGAGGAGGAGTTCTTTAGTGTTTTTGCCCTCCATACGTGGTCAAGGACCACTAGGACCTTGGAGTAGTAGACGAAGGCTACGAACCAAGTAAAAAACATTTGTCTCCTTTTATTTATCGCTTATCTTTCCGCTGCATTTAATTGTCTACTCGGGTTTTAACGAACGAACGAAAAGAAAAAAAAAGTTTTATCGCTATTCACCCCCCCTCTAGCGATCTGCTCGATCCAACAATTGGTATCAGAGCCGGGGGTTGCTAAGATTTGGTGAAACCACCGATCTATCTTTTTAATTCTGTTTATTTAAAATTTATTTCATTTGGTTAGTTTTCCTCCCGCACTACTAATCCAAGACGCGAGTCTTGGTACATTTAGTGTGTTTTTGTCGTTACTAGGTTTTTCGTCTTCATCTCCTTTTTTCTTCTATTTTAATGGCCCATCTTGAAGGTTTTAGCACCGTCCGACCTCCGTTTTACAACGGAGATGACTTCCGTTATTGGAAGGGTCAGATGGAATGCTTTCTTAAAACTCAAATCGAGATGTGGATCATAATCCAAACGGGATTCTCACTTCCGACTAACGAAGTGGGTGAATCCTTGGATTATGACCAATGGACCATTGCGACAAAAAGTCAAGTCAAAGCCGACGCCAAGGCAACTCAAATCCTCCAATGCAGCTTGTCCAATAAGGAGCTTAATTGCGTCGGCCCCTTCATCAGCGCAAAGGACCTTTGGACAAAGCTAGTAGAGCTACATGAAGGGACCGATGAAGCCAAGGTATGTAAGCGCGATCTTTTGTTTAATAAATTGTATAATCTAAATATGCAGGAACATGAAACGGTGACTCAACTTCACGCCCGCATTCAAGACATAGTCAATAATCTACACGTGATCGGGCAAAAGGTCGAAAACCGCAACCTTATAAGGTATGTTCTTAACTCCTTTCCGAGGACTACCTTGTGGGCATCCATGGTTGATGCCTACAAGGTCTCCAAGGATCTTTCAAAACTTAGGTTAGATGAATTATTTTTCGATTTTGAACTTCATGAGCAGTCTAACTCGGAACCCAAGAAGGGTATAGCACTTTTTGCATATTCGAGGAAGAAAACCGCAAGCAAGCCACCCCCGAAGGAAGAAGAGGATGAGTCCGATTCAGAGGTCAACTCGGAAATGGAGGCCGAACTAGTCAACCTAGTTCGGAGGATAGTCAAGGGCCGAAAACGAACCGTCACTCGACCCAACGAAGGTAAGCCTAAAAGTTCAAATATTAGATGGTACGAATGCAACAGGTTTGGACATATCATGTTCGAATGCCCAAAACTCAAGAGCAAAGCACCAAAACACAAAAAGGCACTCAACGCTACTTGGGAAGAAGCATCCGAGGAAGAAGATAGTGATCGTGTTCTCATGGCTAAACCGGTGGAATCGGAGACGGAGTCGAAACCAGAACATGAATCGAAAACCGAAGACGAGTCGGACTACGAAGCACTATTCAAGACAAGCCACGAATACGCATTCGGTTCAAAATATACACTCAAGGTAAGTCGATCCCTTATTAGTACACTTTATAATGCAATTAAGTTTTTAACTAGAAAATTAGCTAAGTTCGAGTCCAAGGTCGAGACCCTGGTTGAGGAAGTTAAACTCCTCAAACACGAGGTCTCCCTAACCTCTTCGACTAGTCGAGTTCAAGAGGAGGACTCAACTCGGGTTGAAAAACCCGAAGTTGAGAACTCACTCTTGAAGAGTCAAGTCAAAGATCTTAGGAACATGTTGGAATGGTTTACTTTGGGATCCAAAGGACTTGACCTCCTACTTGGATCGCAAAGGGCCGTGTACAACAAGGTCGGACTAGGGTTTAGCTCAAACACGACCAACAAGTCTTATATGTCGATTGTAAGTCGACATAAAATATGTGTCCAAGCATGGGTCCCTAAGACCACCTTGATTTCAAACTTAGGATCGAACCAGTACTGGGTTCCCAAGGACCAAATTCACTATGAGGAGAGACCGAACCGATTCAACGGTTCAGGGGGAGCTAGTAAGAAACTTGTTTGTATTTTAACTTAGAAAATTGCATGCTTAGGTTCTTTATTTAGTTTGAATTTTATTTTTAGAATGGCTAGATAGGACTATAACTCGTCAATACTTGATAACATAGTACTAAGACGCGGCGAGATGATAGTATGCTAGGAAAGCGGAGTCTCGTGTATTCAGACTAGATAAGGCATATCTAGTTCGGTGCACTTGACCAAGCAGAACTAGCTAAAGCTACCTCGCCATATCCTAGACTAGTTAGACCAGGAAGTGGTCTTAGGTGAGTCAAGTCTCTATTTTTTTGAAAATGGCTTTGTCTAAGGAAGTGGTCGTTGTTCCAATCAAAGAAGGCCTCTATGCCTCGCCACGACCTAGAAGCCATGATCTTGAAAAGGTGACTTAATGAGCCTAAGGTCAAATCCGAATCTAACAGAAGGTTGACAAGTGTTAAAGTCATTAAATTTAATTCAAGTAAAATTGGAAGTCATCTCACAAGAACATATAGGGTTAACATGTTTGATCATGTAGACATGGGTGAGATGATTTAGGTTAATAATTTTCAACCAATCTTTAATAAATCCAATATCCGATCCAACTACCTTGCGTGTAGGATTAATGGATGTTGGACAGTGGTTGCTCCCGACACATGACCGGGGATCAACTCAAGTTTTCGAAGCTTCGATTCAAATGACAAGGATCGGTAGCCTTCGGAAACAACGACAAGCTCAAAATCATCGGATCAGGTGATATTGAGCTCAAATCTAACTTTATTATTAAAAATGTCTTATTAGTAGAAGATTTTCAATATAATTTACTTAGTGTAAGCCAATTGTGTGATAATAACTATAAGGTCATATTTCTAGAAAATGAATGCGTAATTAATACAAATGAAACTTCTAAAACAATCCTTAAGGGAACTAGAAATAATAATATTTACACTATTAACTTAACTAACTCCTCAATTAAGTGTCTTATGACACGACAAGAGGAATCATGGTTGTGGCACTGACGATTCGGTCACTCACACCCAAGGCTCATCCACAAGATGAGTCAGAGTGACTTAGTTAGAGGTTTGCCTAACCTCAATAACTTGGATAATAAAATATGTAATGCTTGTCAACAGGGTAAACAATCTAGGACACAACATCAACTAACTAATCAAGAACGAACCAAAAGTGTTCTTGAGCTCCTACACATGGATCTATTTGATTCACACGGAGCTAAGTCACTTAATGGGAGTAAATTATGCTTAGTCATAATTGATGACTATTCTAGATTTACTTGGGTTAGGTTCATCAAACACAAAAGTGATACCCTAGATCAATTAATTAACCTATTTAAGTTAATAGAAAATCAACAAAGCATTAAAATCAAGAGACTTAGGTCTGATCATGGTGGTGAATTCGAGAACCATAGGTTTACAGAATTCTGTAACCTAAATGGATACCACCATGAGTTCTCTTGCCCTAGAACTCCACAACAAAATGGCCTAGTAGAACGCAAAAATAGAACCCTACAAGAAGCCACTAGGACAATGTTAAATGAGTATAACCTACCCGATAGGTTTTGGGCGGAAGCCGTAAGTATGGCATGCTATGTCCAAAATAGGATCCTTATGGTAAAGAGGCACCTTAAGACCTCATACGAGATTTATCACGATAAAATACCTAACATCAAGTACTTTAGGGTATTTGGGTGTAAGGTATATATCCTAAACACTAAGGATTACCTAGAGAAATTTACATCCAAAACCTCGACCGGAATCTTTCTAGGATACTCGACTACAAGTAGAGCTTATAAAGTATATAACCATGACACCCTTAGAGTCAAGGAGACTATCAATGTAGTATTTGATGAAGGACACGAACCTACAAAACCCCCGGCAACCCCAATTAGCAGCCGATTCATACCAGACTCAACTTTGATTCGGAGATCAAGTCTAGTATTAATCCCAACCTAGGTCAACCAAGTCATTATATTGACCAAGTGGTAGATGACTCAAACCAAACTAGAACTCAAACGAGTCATCCTATTAACCAAGTAGTAGACTCAAACCCAAACCCAACTAGGACTCAAACGAATCATCCTATCAACCAAGTGATAGGTGATCCAAGTCTAGGAGTTCGAACTAGAGCCTCATACAGAAACCTTAGTCAAATCTCCTAGATTTCCAAAATTGAACCCAAGACTATTGACCAAGCTCTTCTTGATCCCGATTGGATTATTGCAATGCAAGAAGAGCTGGCTCAATTCACTAGGAATGAAGTATGGGAATTAGTACCACCACCTAAAGATAAAACAATTGTTGGAACAAGGTGGGTGTTTAGAAATAAACTTGATGACAAAGGTGAAGTAGTTAGAAATAAAGCTAGACTAGTCACTAAAGGGTTTAGTCAAGTCGAAGGTTTAGATTACGACGAGACCTATGCCCCAGTAGCTAGATTAGAGTCCATTCGAATGCTATTAGCGTATGCTGCACATCGAGGATTCAAGTTGTTTCAAATGGATGTGAAATCAACATTCTTAAATGGATACATTAAAGAAGAGGTTTATGTTAGTCAACCCCCCGGTTTCGAAAGTTTAGACAAACCCGACCATGTCCTTAGGTTAAAGAAAGCTCTCTATGGACTTAAACAAGCTCCTCGAGCTTGGTACAAGAGACTTTCGATTTATCTTAAGTCCAAAGGTTTTAACTAAGGTGTAGTTTACCCAACTCTTTTCGTAAAAACCTTAGGTAAAGACATGTTCATAGCCCAAATCTACATAGATGATATTATTTTCAGAACCACCAACTCGATCCTACTGAATGAGTTCATTTCACTTATGGAAAGTGAATTTGAAATGAATTTAGTAGGAGAGTTGAGTTTCTTCTTAGGTCTAAAAATTAAACAAACTAAAGATGGAATATACATACATCAATGCAAATATACTAGGGAATTAATTAAACGTTTTGGAATGCAAGACGCTAAAATTATTAATACCCCAATGACAACGAATGTAAATATAGAAGAAGATGTAATCGGAAATTCAATTGATTTAAAATACTATAGGAGCATAATAGGGAGTCTCCTTTTCTTAACTGTGAGCCGACCTGATATCCCATTTACAGTAAGTATGTGCGCAAGGTTCCAAATCTGTGCCAAGGAGTCTCACCTAACTCTAGTCAAGTGTATCCTTAGATATCTAAAGGGTACACTTAATGTCGGTATTTGGTACCCTAGATACTGAGTTCGAACTAACTGGCTACTCCGATTCGGACTATGCTGGTAGTAAGCTCGAAAGAAAGAGTATGAGTGGTTGTTGTCAACTTCTCGGCTCGAGTCTAGTGAGTTGGTGCAGTAGGAAGCAACACTGTGTTGCCTTATCTACTACCGAAGGCGAATACATCACGATGGGTGAGTGTGTCACTCAGCTTCTTTAGATGAAGCACACTCTCCTCGACTTTAAGTTAGACTTTACAAATACTAAACTTCACGTAGATAACATTAGTTCAATTAACCTTACTAAGAATCCGATATGTCACTCTAGGACCAAACATATAGAGGTCAAACATCATTTCATTCGAGAACATGTGGCCAACGGAGCCATACAACTCGAATACGTCGAATTGAAGTCTAACTTGACAGACCTATTTACTAAACCCCTACCCAAAGTCGAATTTAGTCTATTAAGACGAAAATTGGGCATGTGCGTAATAGAATAGGAACTTACAAATTATATTTTCTTACTACTATTTCTTACTTTTCATTTTCAGGGAACTAGCATAGGACATACCTTAGATATCATGCACCTATAGATTTAAGGAGCCAATACATCTCACAACACATAGGACTAATGTGTTTGTGCACTTAGCCACGTAGATGGGCATGAGATGTTAGGACCTTACTCCTGGTTCCAGATGTATAGCTAGTGCATCGCCATGAACCACGGAGTATAATCATACATATTAACCGACTCTGACCAGGACTGGTTGATCTTTCATATCAATCAAGCCAAATATGAGTCGAACATTTTATAGATGAGCTTATTTTCAGTATATTATTTTCAAAATAATGTGGAACATGCTTGGACTTTAAATTTAATACTTATTTTTGTTTTCCACACACCCTTACTCTTTTCGATATATGGCAAAAGGGGGAGAAAAAGGCCAAAGTTAAGGGGTGAAAATTTTAATTTTTGATAACTTAACTCTTACTTCATTTACATGACCAAAAGTTAACTTTAAGTTTTGAAAACTTACTTAACTTTTTAACAAAAAGAAGTAAAGGCCAAGTTAAGATAAATCTTAACTCAAACTTATTTTTAAACACTATGACGTTAATGTTTTACTTAAAGGGGGAGAAAAGGCCAAGTTAAGAAGACCTCTTAACTTAAACGCTTTACTAAGGCCAACTTTAAGTAATGTTAATTACTTAAACTCTTCCTAGATAGCAACCCTCAAGGAGGAGGATTAAGGTCTTCTTTCAAGACTCACCCTCGGTCAAGGGGAGGTTTCCTCAAGGGGGAGTACTTGAAGAAAATCCTTACTACTCCTACTAATCTTTATTATTATTGTTTGTTTCTCATGCACATTATTATTCTTCATGCATGCTATTTTCTTAACTTTGTATGTGGGTTTGCCATAAATCAAAAAGGGAGAGATTGTTGGTGCAATAGGCACCTAAGTCAAACCTGAGTTTTGATTATAGCAAACGATACAAAGTTAAGCTCATGTCATTATCTCACGAGTTGAATCGAGTGTGCAGAAAATTGCTATAGCTGGAGCTGAAGGCTAGCGACACCCAGAGGAAGCTGCGGTGGTCGGGTGACACTCGAGTGACTTCGGAGGGAGCCGAAGGAATCGAGTGGAAGGCCGAAAGCGAAAGCGACACAGTAAGTATCGAGGTGAGCTCGTGTGTGTGCGAGTGTAAGTGAGGTCGTATCCTCTTTACGGGGATAGACTTAAGCGTAGATCCGACCTAAGACATACCATTGGTGGTCTAGGTCGAGATCGGATGGTCGGAGGCCATCGAAATAATGTTATTGTTCAGCTAACTTGTCATTTCAGCTAGCATCAGTCGACTGCCAGCTTGGAGGACTCGACTGTTGTCAATCAGTCGACTGTCTGTGGTCAGCATTCGACTGATGCTGCCATCAGTCGACTGATGATGGCCATCAGTCGACTGATGGTCAAGGATCAGCCTCGAGGAGTCAAGCCTTATCACCATTTTTCAAGGAGCCATGTGCCTAATTTCCATTGGTTGAAGGTCCTCTCAAAAAGGGGCTCAAAGGCTATAAAAGGAGGGCCTCTCCTAGGGTTTCATCATCAATTCTAAGCTTCCAAAAGCCTCCGCCAAGCTACAACTTTCCGACAACGAAGTGCTTCTTCTCCGACATCTAGGTTTTAATTGCTTTCATTTTGTAACGTTGGTTTAAGTTTTTATTTCAGTTCATTACTGTACTTTCTCGAAGCTTTTATTGTAATGAGGAGAGGGGAGTGTCCCTCTACCTCAAGCTTTGTGTTTTATTTGTATCGATTAACTCCTACCTCTAATGAGGAGGAGTTCTTTAGTGTTTTTGCCCTCCGTACGTGGTCAAGGACCACTAGGGCCTTGGAGTAGTAGCCGAAGGCTACGAACCAAGTAAAAAACATTTGTCTCCTTTTATTTATCGCTTATCTTTCCGTTGCAATTAATTGTCTACTCGGATTTTAACGAACGAACGAAAAGAAAAAAAAAAGGTTTTTTCGTTATTCACCCCCTCCTCTAGCGATCCGCTCGATCCAACACATGACTTGTACACAAGCTTTCCCAATGATCCACCACTAATATAAGATGAGTTTAGGTTCATCTAGATGAAAAAACTATGCACCTTGAACTTAACTCATATCCTAGCATCTCACATGTATCTAGGGTGTATAAATACACATACATGTCAAGGTGATATGAGATGTGGGTTTTGTTCATCCTAATCTAGGGTTTCATGCATTCTCTAAGGCAACACTACTTGAATCCCTTATAAATGAGACTCCAAGTCATGCCATTGTCCTTAAATCAAATTAAATGCATGAATGATCATGGCATAAATAATAGCAATAATTAAGCATGACCAATGATCATGATGTCATGACATATGATGTAATCTAAAAACACATGACATTAAACCAAACCCTAAACATGATCATGACATTTTAAATGATTTAAAATAAGCATGATGTCATGGCATGTTATATGGCAAACAAAGCATGACATATAAAATATATAGGTATAATAATACCTAAATTTTAATATTAATTGTCATTTGATAAAATTAAGTATATTTTTCCATAATACTACTTTTCTTCCTAGTGTGCTAAAAACCCAAAATGACACACTATAACTCTAATTCTAAATTGTGCCAATTCAATTGATTTTTCATAATCCCAAAAATATATTGGCACATCCTAAAATCTTTTAGGATCATAGATCAAAACTATTTTCAAGGTATCCATAACCTTGAAAATTACCTAAAGTGCCACCTTTGCCATGGTTAAGTTAACTACCCATCCAATCAAGGTTGGCACACCCTAAACCCATCTAGCGTGAATCAATCATGCTCTTAGGAACCCAAAACCTATTTGAGCTCCTAGGGTTTACTTGGTATTCCTTAGGGATAACCTCCCTAGATACCCTCCTAATGACCCTTCTAGGCTTGTTAGCCTTGGTCATTGTGGTCTTACCTAGGTTGACTCTAGGGGTAACTCCCCTTGCAACCTTCTTAGTGGCTTCCTTAGGTTTCCTTGAAACCCTAGCCACTAGGCACACACCATGGTCAACTCTAGGGATGACTTCCCTATTGACCTTGGTCTTCCTAGACCTAGTTTGTATTCCATAATCAAATGGAACACTATGATAAGCCACCTTAGGCTTAGGTTTGTGACTCAAACCTTGCTTGCCCTTGGTTGACTTTTGTCTCTTAGGTCCTAGGTGTTGACTTTGACTTTTGGACCTAGACTTTTGATTATTTGACCCATTAAATTGATTTTGTATATTCCTAAGGGTCTTCTCAAATTTCTCAAGCCTTGATCTCAAGGCTTGATTTTCAACCTCTAATTGCCCAATTTTAGAATTTTGATTTAATCCTTGGGCATGGTTCTTCCTAGGCATATGCCTAGTCCATTTAGGGTTAAAGCTTAGGTGCTCTTGTATTTTCGTAATAGATTCCCTAGGTAAGGTTTTTCTAGGGACATTAGTCCCAAATTTCTCCATATTTCCTAAGTGGACACTTTTAGCTCCTAAACAAAAATATGTATCAATAGCATGCTTTTCATGATGAATTGCAAGAGAATTAAAATTCCTAGCATGCTTTTGACTTTTAAATTTAGAAGGTGCATTATTAAAATATACCTTAGGGTTAGCCTTAGCTCCCCCTACTTGTGATTCTCCCCTTTGAGTCTTCTTCTCCCCCTTTGGGCATTGATTCCGGTAGTGTCCCGGTTGCCAGCATTTGAAGCAAATCACTTTCTCCTTGCTTTTGGTTGTTGGGGGACCGACATCCTTATCTTTTGGTGCCGGTGGAGCTTTTCTTACTCTCTTTGGGCATTTGCTCTTGTAATGCCCACTTTCTCTACATTCAAAGCAAATTATATGATTTTTATTTAAACCTAAATTGCTTGAGTTACCTAGGGTATTTGTGGTGGTGATCGGAGTGGGTTCCTCATCCCTCCCGGAGGTTGAGGCTTCTTCTTGATTTTGCTTCGGCTCCGGTGTGGATGGTCTCTCCTCCCCCTCAATCCTTGAAGTGGAGGCTTCTTCGACTTCTTCCACCGATCCGGAAATTGATTCCCTATCAACTTCCAAATCCTCAAGCTCTTTAGATGACGATGTACTTGCTTGAGCTTGAGAGGGTGAGCACTCCTCTTCTTCTTCTTCTTCTTGGATTGATGATGAATTTTCATGAAGCTTGGCCAAATCGCTCCATAGCTCCTTGGCATCCATGCACTCACCTAGGCTATGCAAGAAGTCATTAGGAATTAAATCAAAAATGAAATTGATTACCTTCTTGTTTTTCTCAAATATTTGGAGTTGATCTTCACTCCATTTTTTCTTCTTGAGGTAGCCACCCTTTGGTCCTTTTGGATATTTGAATCCTTCCATCAAAATGAACCACTCCTCAAGGTCTCTCATCATCAAAAAGTTTTTAATTCTTGCCTTTCAAGAATTGAAGCCTTCTCGTCCATAGAAGGCATAGGGAATTGGGGTGTTGATATCCCATCCCAATTGTTCTTCCAACTCCATCTTCACCCTCTAGTGTGGTCCCTCAGTTGTTAAACTTTGAAGAGTGGCCTCGCTCTGATACCACTTATAGGGGATCGTTGGAATGCTAGAGGGGGGTGGGGTGAATAGCGTCGTGCTATGCGTCGATGGAATACGTTCACGTTCGCTTGTCTATGATTTTTAGTACGTAGTGGAATATAGAAATAATACTACAATCACAATAACAAGCACACAAACACAAGATATAATTTGGTTCGGAACCGAACGGTTCCTACTCCATGGATCGAGCTCTAAAGACCTCTAGCGGTGCTACAAACACACCACTATACAAACACTCCTTCTCGACACAACTCGGAGGTGGAGAAACCTCGTATAATTGATTACAACAGTAATACGAAAGACAAACAAGAAAATACAATGCAAATACGAAAACAAGTAAAGAGAACTTTACAACACTTTACTTTTGATTGCTTGAATGCTTGGTAGATCGAGTAGCACTTGGAGACCCTGAATTGCAGCAGCAACTCGCCCCAAATTACCTCAAAGAACAATGGCTTTTTCCTCCTTCATGAGCTCCATTTAAAGCTTCTACCTGTGCTGGAAAATACCGATCAGTTGACTGCTCGGGACCATCAATCGACTGATATCACTGTTGTCGTGAGACAACGGCTAGATCCACACTGAAAAAATTCAACGGATCCATCATCAGTCGACTGATTATGACCATCAGTCGACTGATCAAGTCATCACTCGACTGCTGATCGCAACGGTCGAGTGAGACTCCATTCTGTACTCCAAAACCCGAGCACTAGTCGACTGATCACACGATCAGTCGACTGCTTGGCTAATCAGTCGACTTCCCTTCTCTGACAGTCGATTGCTAGGACACATCCCATAGTCAAACCCTAGTTGACTCTCACCAGTCGACTGTCATATGACACCAGTCGACTGGCACACCTCAAATATGAGGTTTTAGCACAAATATGGTTCTCCCATACTTGCTAGACCACCCTTAGCCTAGACCTAAGCCTTATAGCCTCCTCCATCAGCCTCACACCTCTCGGATCCCTCCAAGTCATCCATGACTTGTTCATCCATCACGCTAGCCTTCAGGTGCTTCCATCAGCTATGTCATGCTAACGATGTCTACACCGCCAAGGCACATTGGACTTACGCCACCAAGACTCCGCTTTTACTTTACGCTGCCAATATCAAACCCCTTGGACTTCTCAAATGCCAAGACTCAAGCTTGGACTTTCCATTACCAACCTATGTTGGACTTGTTGGGATGTATACTGAAAAGTCTATCTTTTGTATGAACATATTTATTTTTAAAATAAGAATCACATGATCATTGTTTGCATATTTGTGATTATTCATATTGTCTCATACATTACATTGTAGATAACATGTAGTGTAGTGTCACACGGTAGATCATGTTATCAGCTCCTTGTAGAGTATAAGTAAAGGCTCACAATCGAGATGGCTTTGGACAAACCATTGGTATAGTTGTAGTGTGATTTGGTATTGGTTTGTCTTGACCATAAAATCACACTAGTACACTTTGTGTGTATTGAGCAGGACCGACTTAGAGGTGATTCGATATATTGTTGACTTCATAATCGAATCAGACCTCAGATATTATATTGTACATGCTCTTAATCCCGATATAATAACGGCCACATATACTTAGTATTCATTTCTTTGATTTACCAATGGGCGAGATTTATAGATTAAATCGATAGGCTCGGTAAGTTGGGAAATGATATTATTTATATGGTGTGCTATTGATTATAGGAGGAAACCGTGTCCTATATATTAGGATGATGATGTTCCCTTGAGGAGCTCATAAGGTTCATCATGTAAACCCTGCAGGTGGACTTGGTCCGGCATGATGATAAGGTTGAGTGGTACTACTCATAGAGTTAGATGTTGATTAATTAATTGTCAGTAAATTAGTTAATCGACAGACATTCGAGATCTTAAACACGGGGAGAAAAATATACAAATAATATATGGAGCCCATATTAACTTATGGGGGTTGTTGAGGTAGATAAATGATAATCCATTAGTGGATTGGATTATCATTAATGGATCGGACTTTATGTGGGCTTGATCCATTGGGTGGCCAAAATCCAACTCCTCCTCATGGTCCCTATTGTAGCCTATTAAAATCTCATGAAGCCTAGATCCAATGGTAGAAAACAAAACTCTAGATCTAATGGTAGAGATTAAATCTCTAGATCCGACGGTTGAGATTAATTCTCTAGATCCGATGGTTGAGATTAAATCTCTAGAACCGAAGGTGGAGATTAAAGGGAGGCTTGAGCCCAACTCTATAAAAGGAGGCTTAGGGCTTGGACGGAAAGTAAAAAAAAAAAGGAGGGGCTAGGGTTTTGGGCGGCAAGGAGCAAGGGGTGTTGGGCGGCCACAATTTAGAAAAAAATTTCCTTCTTCTTCCTTAGGTGGCCGGTGCTCATATTCTTCTCTCCTCTCCATTGCCGGTGTCCAAACCTCTTCATCCTCTTCTCCTTGGCCAGTAGAAACAAGGGTGAGGGTGATTCCTTGGAGCTCTTGGCCGGCGCCCACCTTTCCTCCTTTTTAGGCCGGCAACAAGCTTCAAGTTGGAAGCTTGTTGGTTGGTCCTAGATAGAGGAGAGTTTTGTTTCTTATCCTTCCTCTTATTTGGAGCGAGCAAGGAAGGAAGATTGGTGATCTAGGAGCTTCGACTTTTGGAAGATCGTCGCCCACACGACGTCCAAAAGGAGGAAGGACATACAATAGAAGATCGAGAGGTATAATGCTTGTCTATTTTCTTTTGTAACATGTCTATAATATTTTTTCAATCATATACATGTTGTGTATTCTGTTTTTATGGCTAAATTAACTTGGACCCCGAATACAAATGCAAAAACCGGTGTTCCATACTTCGTCTATTCCGCGGCTAATCGTAGAATAGAGGTTGGTTGCTTGAACAACAAGTTTGTTCAAGTGACCACTCTAATCCAATAGCATGACGATTAAACGGTAGCTTGGGTAATCCCTCTTGCCAAGGATAAATTTTTTTTATCTGGGGATGTAGAAGGGATCGCCATGAATAAGCGACCGAGTTGAAGTGGGAAGCAAAGTTTCCTACCTTCAATTGGTATCAGAGCCACGGTTTCTGGTTTTGTGTGTTTAGGATTCGGTTAATTTTATGCACTTTTCATATATTATATGTGCCGGATAATAGTACGATGTGTGTAAGTTAACTTTTTGGTTGCAGGCATAGGATCCAACTATTGTGGCCATATGTGTGTATGTGATTGTATGTGTGTAATTGTATATTTTGTTGAATCCTCGGGGTTGACGAGGCTAGTATTTAATTTTTGTAATTAGATACGACATTGTTTAGCCACTCTTTTTATTTTAGTTTACTTTCGATCTAGATTTCATGTACACTCCCTCGCGGAGTATAGGATCGATGGATGTAAATTAAAATAGTTTTTCTCGGCTCGGATCTCTGGATGGCTTGTACATGGCGTAGCGAGGAGCGGACGAGATAGCGACACGACGGGAGACATATTGAAGACAAAAGCCATAATAGTTAGAAAATATTTATTTTTCATATTTATTGCTTATTGTTTGATATGCATGTCGTAGGCTAGAAAATTCCTCAATTTCAAATTACTAAGTGGGAGAGGGATATTTTTATAAATTCCCACGACCTCCATTACGATTTGACATGTGATGCAAACAAACTTGCGCGTCGACTCTGAGTGCCTTCCTCCCCATCAGATGAGTTTGTTTTCGGATCACAAGGTCGAATATGGTTATAGGAAATTATTAAGGAGCGTGTGTACTTCCCCATCGGAAGGCACATAAACCGAGATAATTACCTTGGTACCGAGTAATGGTGAACACTTAGATACAAATATAAGTATCCTCCCCATCGGAGTCACTACTTTTATTTATAGGGCCGAAGAGGAACCAACTATTAATTTTGCTTGTCAAAAAGTTAGGTTGACAAGATAGTAAAATTAATGGGTAAAACCTCCTCTTACAAATGTAGAATTCATATACATCCACACTATCGTGGCATACGATATTCTCAGTGTTTTGAGGTGTTGGTTGATTTTAAAATTTTATTGTTTGAGGAATCAATAATTTTTTGAAATCTAATATTTTTGATCTATGTGATTCTTAGTTTTTCTTTCAAAATGACTTTCAACCCGCTTGCTGTGATACTGAAAGAAAATAAACTTACTGGACCCAAATATGTTGATTGGAAGAGGAATCTTGACATTGTCTTGACTAATGAGGAATATAAATATGTACTCCTCAAAGAGTGCCCTCCTAAGCCTGCAGATGATTATAGGGAAAAGGAGAAGAAGAGTTATAAGAAGTGGATCAAGGCCTATGAGATGGCGCGGTGTTACATTTTGGCATCTATGTCAAATGTACTGCAACATCAGCATCAAGTCATGCCCACTGCTTATGACATGATGCTCAATCTCAAAGAGCTTTTCGGACACCAGAATCGGGCTGCCAGGCAGGAAGCCATGAGGAACTTGATGACGATGACCATGATCGAGGGAACACCCGTGAGGGATCATGTTCTCATGATGATGGCTCATTTGAATGAGCTGGAAGTCCTCGAAGTTGAGATCGATGGGGAAATCCAAATAGATATCATTCTCTAGTCTCTACCTAGGAGTTTTGAGCAGTTTTGCCTGAACTATAACATGAACAAGAGGTTGTATTCGTTGGTGGAGCTTCTGACAGAACTCTAGGTGGCAGAGTGGCTTTTTCGTCAGAGTGCTCAGGCGCAAGCCATGGTTGCCAAAAGGTTTCTACTTCTAAGCCGAAAGGTAAGAAGAAGAAGAAACAATCTGGGGCAAAGGCGGTGGGAGGAACTTAGGGAGGAGTGAAGAAGCCGAAAGGCAAGTGCTTCACTTGTAAGCAGACTGGACACTGGAAGAAGAACTGCGCCAACCGGAAGTAGAACAAAGGTATATCTTTTGGTTTAGTCGTTGAAACATATTTAGCGGTGTTATCTACCGACACCTGGTGTGTAGATACGGGAGCCACTAATCAAGTCTGCAATACTTTGCAGGGGTTCCAGGAAACCAGACGACTGGCTGAGGGAGAGATTACCGTATACTTCGGAGATGCCACGAAGGTGGCGACTATTACAGTGGGAGATGTTTATTTATCTTTTGAGAAAAATAAAGTTTTGCTTCTTAAGAATTTCCTTTATGTACCTTTATTTAGAAAGAATTTAATTTCGGTTTCTAAATTGTTTATGGATGGATATTCTATTTCTTTTAATGACAGAGTTGTTATAAAAAGGAATAGGGAGATTATCTATTCGGGTGCATTAATAGGAAATTTATACACACTTGAACCAAAAGCTCCCACGATGCAAATAGAAGTTAATAACTCATCTTCTAATTCCAATAAGAGAAAAGAACCTTCGAAGATGAACCAAACATATCTTTGGCATCTTAGGCTTGGTCATATTAACCTAAGCAGAATTCAAAGGTTTATAGCTGATGGACCTCTGGGTTCATTAGTGGTGGAAGATTTCTCAACCTGCGAATCTTGCTTAGAGAGTAAAATGACCAAGAGGCCTTTTAAGGCCAAGGGGTATAGAGCCAAAGATGTGTTGGAATTGGTTCATTCTGATTTGTGTGGTCCTATATCTATCCAGGCTAGAGGTGGTTTTGAGTATTTCATCTCCTTTATAGACGATTATTCGAGATATGGATACATTTACTTGATGCGCCACAAGTCTGAATGCTTTGAAAAATTCAAAGAATTCAAGGATGATGTGGAGAAACGTCAAGGTAAAAGTATCAAGACACTACGATCTGATCGTGGTGGTGAGTACCTCTTAGGAGAGTTTAGGAATTACTTATCAAAGGTTGGGATTCAATCCCAATTGTCTGCACCTGGCACATCCTAGCAGAACGGTGTAGCAGAGTGAAGGAATAGGACTCTTATGGAGATGGTTAGATCGATGATGAGTATTCTGAGTTGCCAGATTCGTTCTGGGGATATGCTCTAGATACGACAGTGTATATTCTGAACATGATACCATCTAAATCAGTGCCTTCTACTCTCACAGAATTGTGGACTGGGCGAAAGCCTAGTCTGAGACATATTCGGATTTGGGGGAGTCCAGCACATGTGCTGAAGGCAGATATTGGTAAGTTGGAACCTCATACAGAAGTATGCATGTTCGTTGGCTATCCTAGAGAAATGAAAGGAGGTTTGTTTTATAGTCCTAGAGATCAGAGGGTGATCGTTAGCACGAACACTAGATTTCTAGAGAAAGACTATGTAATGAACCATAAGCTAATGAGTAAGATTGTTATGGAGGAATTAAAAGGGGAAGTCACTTCTTCAGTACCATTGGTACAAGAGGATATAGCACAAGTCACT
This sequence comes from Wurfbainia villosa, assembly GCA_025175895.1. Lineage (NCBI taxonomy): Eukaryota > Viridiplantae > Streptophyta > Magnoliopsida > Zingiberales > Zingiberaceae > Wurfbainia > Wurfbainia villosa. The sequence continues at coordinate 94,598,487 of CM045996.1, forward strand.
GCACCGCGTGTCACAGAGGATATACAGGTGATACCTCATCGTAGTGGGACGGTTATGAGACAGCCTGATAGATTCATGTTCTTGGGAGAATCTTCTGATTTGATCCGGCGAACATGAACCTGATCCCTGGACATATGACGAGGCAATCCAAGATAAAGATGCGGTATCTTGGCAAAGTGCAATGAATGCTGAGATTGAATCTATGGATTCAAATCAGGTTTGGGAGCTTGTAGAACCACCTGATGGTGTAAAAACCATTGGTTGCAAGTGGATCTACAAAAGAAAGAGAGGAATAGATGAGAAGGTTGAGACCTTCAAAGCAAGACTTGTTGCGAAAGGGTATACTCAGAAAGAGAGTATCGATTATGAGGAGACTTTTTCGTCGGTAGCCATGCTTAAGTCTATCCGGATTCTCTTATGCATTTCTGCTCATATGGATTATGAGGTATGACAGATGGATGTCAAGACAACTTTCCTTAATGGAAGTCTTGAGGAAAACATCTATATGAAGCAACCAGAAGGTTTCATTGCAAAGGGCAAAGAGCATCTTGTGTGTAAGCTTAATCGGTCCATTTATGGATTGAAGCAAGCCTAGAGGTCTTGGAACATCTGCTTTGATGAGTTAATCCAGTCTTATGGATTTATTCAAAGTCCGGATGAGTCTTGTGTATACAAGAGATGTAACAGAAACGTAGTGGTGTTTCTTGTACTATACGTAGATGACATTTTATTAATTGGAAACAATGTCAAGGTGTTATCGGACGTAAGGGTATGGTTGTCCAAACAGTTTGAAATGAAGGACTTGGGAGAAGTGGGACACATCCTTGGGATCAAGGTTATAAGGGATCACAGGAAAAGGATGTTCTGCATATCTCAAGCTTCATACATAGACACAATTATGGATCATTTTAGCATGCAAAACTCCAAGAAAGGTTTTCTACCTTTCAGGCATGGAGTTCCTTTATATAAGGAGATGTGTCCTAGAACATCTGAGGAGATAGAGGAGATGAAGGCGGTTCCTTATGCTTCGGCAATAGGAAGCCTCATGTATGCGATGCTATGTACGAGATCAGATATCTGCTTTGCCATGGGCATGGTCAGCAGATATCAGAGTAATCTATGACAGGGACATTGGATTGCGATGAAGCATATATTGAAGTACCTGAGAAGGACTAGGGATTATATGCTAGTTTACCAGGCAGACCAATTACTCCATGTGGGTTATACAGATTCTGACTTCTAATCAAACAGGGATAACAGTAAGTCTACCTCAGGTTTTGTGTTTACTTTGGGAGGTGGAGTCATTGTATGGAGGAGTGTCAAGCAGAAATGCATGGCGAACTCCACCATGGAAGTTGAGTATGTGGCAGCCTCTAAGGCGACCAAAGAAGCTGTGTGGCTTAGGAACTTCTTGATGGACTTAGATGTGATTCCTGGTTTGCCCAAAACTATCACAATTTATTGTGATAATAGTGGTGTAGTTGCAAACTCGAAGGAACCACGAGCCCATAAGGCAAGTAAACACATAGAGCGCAAGTACCACCTGATACGAGAAATGGTAAAGAGAGGAGAAGTTTCTGTGGCTAAGATTGCATCAGAGAATAACCTGGCAGACCCTTTCACTAAGGCCCTTCCGGCGAGAGCTTTTGATAGGCATGTGGAGGGAATGAGAATCAGATGTATGGAAGTTTGAGGACAGCATAATCTTTTAGTATAAGTGGGAGATTGTTGGGATATATACTGAAAAGTTTATCTTTTGTATGAACATCTTTATTTTTGAAATAAGAATCACATGATCATTGTTTGCATATTTGTGATTATGCATATTGTCTCATACATTACATTGTAGATAACATGGTGTGTAGTGTCACATGGTAGATCATGTTATCATCTCCTTGTAGAGTATAAGTAAAGGCTCACAACCGAGATGGCTTTGGACAAACCATTGGTATGGTTGTAGTGTGATTTGGTATTGGTTTGTCTTAACCATAAAATCACACTAGTACACTTTGTGTGTATTGTGTAAGACCGACTTAGAGGTGATTCGATTTATTGCTAACTACATAATCGAATCGGACCTCAGATATTATATTGTACATGCTCTTAATCCGGATATAATAACGGGCACATATACTTAGTATTCATTTCTTTGATTTACCAATGGGTGAGATTTATAGATTAAATCGATAGGCTCGGTAAGTTGGGAAATGATATTATTTATATGGTGTGTCATTGATTATAGGATGAAACCGTGTCCTATATATTTGGATGATGATGTCCCCTTGAGGAGCTCATGAGGTTCATCATGTAAACCCTGTAGGTGGACTTGGTCCAGCATGATGATAAAGTTGAGTGGTACTACTCATGGAGTTAGATGTTGATTAATTAATTGTCAGTAAATTAATTAATCGACGGACATTCGAGATCTTAAACATGGGGAGAAAAATGTACAAATAATATATGGAGCCCATATTAACTTATAGGGGTTGGTGAGGTAGATCAATGATAATCCTTTAGTAGATTGGATTATCATTAATGGATCGGACTTTATGTGGGCTTAATCCATTGGGTGGCCAAGATCCAACTCCTCCTCAGGGTCCCTATTGTAGCCTATTAAAACCTCATGAAGCCTAGATCCAATGGTAGAAAACAAAACTCTAGATCCAATGGTAGAGATTAAATCTCTAGATTCGACGGTTGAGATTAATTCTCTAGATCCGATGGTTGAGATTAAATCCCTAGAACCGAAGGTGGAGTTTAAAGGGAGGCTTGAGCCCAACTCTATAAAAGGAGGCTTAGGGCTTGGACGATAAGTAAAAAAAAAGGAGGGGCTAGGGTTTTGGGCAGCAAGGAGCAAGGGGTGTTGGGTGGCCACAATTTAGGAAAAAATTTCCTTCTTCTTCCTTAGGTGGCCGGTGCCCATATTCTTCTCTCCTCTCCATTACCGGCATCCAAACCTCTTCATCCTCTTCTCCTTGGCCCGTGGAAACAAGGGTTAGGGTGATTCCTTAGAGCTCTTGGCCGGTGCCCACCTTTCCTCCTCTTTAGGCCGGCAACAAGCTTCAAGTTGGAAGCTTGTTGGTTGGTCCTAGATAGAGGAGAGTTTTGTTTCTTATACTTCCTCTTGTTCGGAGCCAGCAAGGAAGAAAGATTGGTGATCTAGGAGCTTCGACTTTTGGAAGATTGTCGCCCACACGACGTCCAAAAGGAGGAAGGACATACAATAGAAGATCGAGAGGTATAATGCTTGTCTATTTTCTTTTGTAACATGTCTATAATTGGTTTTAAATCATATAGAGGTTGTGTATTCTGTTTTTATGGCTAAATTAACTTGGACCCCGAATACAAATGCAAAAATTGGCGATCCGTACATCGCCTATTCCGCGGCTAATCGTAGAATAGAGGTTGGTTGCTTGAACAATAAGTTTATTCAAGTGACCACTCTAATCGAATAGCACGACGATGAAATGGTAGCTTGGGTAATCCCTCTTGCCAAGGATTAATTTTTTTTATCCGGGGATGTAGAAGGGATCGCCATGAACAAGCGACCGAGTTGAAGTGGGAAGCGAAGTTTCCTACCTTCAGGACTTTCCATTCCTTGACCCATGCTTGGACTTTTCCTTGCCAAGACCCATGCTTGAACTTTACATGCCAAGTACTCAAGACTTGGACTTTCCAAATGCCAAATGTCCCACTTGGACTTTCCCAAATGCCAAGTTTCTCACTTGGACTTTCCATGCCAAGTACTGAAGACTTGGACTTTCCCATGACAATCACATTGTCATATGTTTTTGTCGGACATCAAAACATCTCTCGAGACAAGCTCGAGTCCTGGTCAATCGTGACCTGGGCCGATTGCACCAACAAGCATATTATATCTATCTCTATGTTCATTATTGTGAAAAAGAAGGGTTGGTAGGGCGTTACCCTTTTCTGAAGCTTGAGGTGCGTTAATTCTTCTTGTTCATCGCTTCGAAGCACCAGATCGAGATGCTACATGCTTGATCCTCCTCATCTTTGCTTCTTTTGGCTTCCTTGAAGGTTAGAAAAGCTTCTAGGTGGTGGGGAAGAAGAAACAACACAGCTAGGGCAAGAGAAATCAAAGCACACGACGCAAATGGGGTGAAAACACATGGCTCGCCCTATTTAACCTTGCACGACACGACAGTGTGAAAATACACGGCCAGACCGTGTGCGCCTCGGGTCAGTCGGGCATGGCCGTGGGAAAACACACGGTCAGGCCATGTCTCCCCCTTTTTCTACCATTTTTGCACAACGGTCCGAATTTCCTCATACACTTCACCGTGTAAGCTAATATGAATTTTATTTTTACCTAGAAAAGTTCCTTTCTAGTCCTAATTCTAAATGAGATGGAAATCAAAATTCAAATTAACTAAATGCATGCAATACAATCAAAGGGAAATCTAAAAACTAAACTTGGGTTGCCTTCCAAGAAGCGCTTTGTTTAAGGTCATTTAGCTTGACCACACTCCACTATCAACTTGGCTCTGGAGGTTCAGTGAACCTCCATTCATCTGTCTCGGAATCTTCATCTAGTGGCCCTGGCTTTATTCTGCTAAAAGTGAAGTCATCGCGGTAGGGGGCTCTATGCTCTGAAAGGTTGAAGAGGATGATCTCCCTATCTACCTCTAGGGAGATCTGATGTACCTTAACATCTATGCATGCCCCCGCAATTACCAGAAAAGGCCTTCCCAAAATGATGGAATTCTGGGGATTGGGTCCTATGTGTAGTATGACGAAGTTCGTGGGTATCACGAAATTCTCGACAACCACAGGCACGTGTGCTAGCAAGCCGACGGGTTCCTTGACTGAGTCATCCCCCATACGAATACCAAGATTCACTGGTTGGAGCCCATTCAGTCCCATCTTCAGATAGTATGGATAGGGCATCACACTTACTGATGACCCCAAGTCACACAGTGCTTCATCAAAGCTTTTCCCATAAATCGAGCAGGGGATAACAAATTCACCAGGGTCCTCAAGTTGTGGTGGAATCTTGTCTTCAATTTCAACTTGGTTAGGTAGGGTGGAAATCATGGCTGCACACCCCTTGGTGAATTTGCTACTTTGCCCACTCCTTCCTCCTTAGCTTGACTCCGCTCAGGTAATGACGGAGAGCTCTTCATAGGTTAAGACATGGTTTGGGCTATCTGGGCCACTTGTGTCTCCAACATCCTTGTGTGACTTGATGGCATGCTCGTAGGCTCGTCGGCTCCCATGTCCTCGGATTAAAATTTTCACTAATGAAAACTAATCCAGATGGGATGAGTTTCCTAAGCTCAACCAATTCATCATCGCGCTAACGACTCGAGCGATCGCTTGAACAAACTAGTTGTTCAAGCAACAAAACTCTTCTAGTCGGTTAGCCGCGGAATAGACGACGGACGGATCGTCGATTTTTGTGTTTATCTTCGGGGTCCATGATTATACAAATACATATGGATGTAGACATGTATAATCAACACATACAAACATATTGATAAGAACATGCAAAGATCAATAATAAAACTTGTGAAACTTTTATACCTCTCAATCTTCTATCGTATGTCCTAACCTCCTTGTAGACTTCGTGTGGGCGAAGATCCTCCACAAGTTGAAGCTTCCTAGATCTTCTTCAATCAAAAGAAAGAAGAACTCTCCTTCCCTTCTTGCTTGAGCCAACCACCAAGCCACAAAGGCTTGATGCCGCCGGCCCCAAGAAAAGAGAGAACAAGATGGCCAACCAAGGAACCAAACAAGGGAACAATCCCTAGCTCCTAGTGCCGCCTGCCAAGAGGGAGTGAAGAGGAGAAGAGGAATAAGTTGAGCACCGACCAAGGTAGAAGGAAGAGAGATAGGTGCCGGCAACCCCTTAGGAAGAAGAAGAGAACCTCTCCTATTGTTGCCGCCCACTCCACCTTCCAAACCCTAGCCGCCCAACCAAACCCTTCCTAGGTTTTCTTGCCGCCCAAGCTAATGATCGGCAAAACCCTAATCTCCAAAAACAACCAACAACAACCCTCTTGCCGCCCACCTTAAGCCCCCTTTTATAGAGTTAGGCTTAAGCCTTGTTTTAATCTCCACCGTTGGTTCTAGGGATTTAATCTCAACCGTCGGATCTAGAGATTTAATCTCAACCGTCGGATCTAGAGATTTAATCTCAACCGTCGGATCTAGGGATTTAATCTCAACCGTCGGATATAGAGATTTAATCTCAACCGTCGGATCTAGAGATTTAATCTCAACCGTCGGATCTCTCCACCATCGGATCTAGGGATTTAATCTCAACCGTTGGATCTAGAGATTTAATCTCAACCGTCGGATCTAGAGATTTAATCTCCACCGTCGGATCTAGAGTTTTATTTTCCATCATTGGATCTAGGTTCCATGAGGTTTATATTAGGCTACGATAGGGACCATGAGGAGGAGTTGGATCTTGGCCACCCGATGGATCGGAACCACACAAACTTAATCCATCAATGATGTTCCATTCCACTAGAGGATCATCATTGAATTACCTCACCAACCCCCATAAATTAATATGGGCTCCATACATTATTTATACATCCATCTCCCCGTGTTTAAGATATCGAATGTCCGTCAATTAATTGATTTACTGACCATCAATCAATTAACATCTAACTCCTCAAGTAGTACCACTCAACCTTATCATCATGTTGACTAAGTCAACCTGTAGGGTTTACATGATGAACCTTATGAGCTCCTCAAGGGGACATCATCAGCCAAATATATAGGACACGGTTTCCTCTTATAATTAACGACACACCATCTAAATAATATCATTTCCCAACTTACCGGGCATATTGATTTAATCCATTTAAATCTCACCCTTTGGTAAATCAAAGAAATAAATACTAAGTACATGTGCCCGTTATTATATCGGGATTAAGAGCATGTACAACATAATATCCGAGGTCCGATTCAATTATGTAGTCAGTAATAAATTGAATCACCTCTATGTCGGTCCTGCTCAATACACCTAAGTGTACTAGTGTAACTCTATGTTCAAGACAAACCAATACCAAGCTACACTACAACCATGCCAATGGTTTGTCCAAAACCATCTTGGTTGTGAGCCTCTACTTATATTCTACAAGGGACTGATAACATGATCTTCTGTGCCACACCAAGCACCATGTTATCTACAATGTAAAGTATTAGACAATATACACACATATAATAAATATAAAGTGCAAACAATGATCATGTGATTCTTATTTCAAAAAAAAAATGTTCATACAAAAGAGCTAGACTTTCAATATACATTCCAACAATCTCCCACTTATACTAAAAGACTATGCTGTCATCACACTGCCATACATCTGATCCCCATGTCCTCCACATGCCTATCAAACACTTTCGCTGGAAGGGCCTTAGTGAATGGATCCGCCAGGTTATCCTCTGATGCAATCTTGGCGACAGCTACTTCTCCTCGCTTTACGATCTCTCATATCAGGTGGTTCTTGCGCTCTATGTGTTTACTCGCCTTATGGGCTCGTGGTTCCTTCGAGTTTGCAACTGCACCACTGTTATCACAATAAATTGTGATAGTTTTGGGCAAACCAGGAATCACATCCAAGTCCATCAAGAAGTTCCTGAGCCATACAACTTCCTTGGCTGCTTCAGAGGCTGCCACATACTCAGCTTCCATGGTAGAGTCCGCCACGCATTTCTGCTTGACACTCCTCCATACTATGGCTCCACCTCCAAAAGTAAACACAAACCCTGAGGTAGACTTACTCTTGTCCCTATCTGATTGGAAATCAGAATCCGTGTAACCCACAGGGACTAATTGATCTGCCCGGTAAACCAGCATATAATCCCTAGTCCTTCTCAGGTACTTCAATATATGTTTTACCGCAGTCCAATGTCCCTGTCCAGGATTACTCTGATATCTGCTAACCATGCTCATGGCAAAGCAGATATCTGGTCTCGTACATAACATAGCATACATGAGGCTTCCTACTGCCGAAGCATAAGGAACCGCCTTCATCTCCTCTATCTCCTTTGATGTTTTGGGACACATCTCTTTAGATAAAGGTACTCCATGCCTAAAAGGTAGAAAATCTTTCTTGGAGTTCTGCATGCTAAAATGAGCAAGGATAGTTTCAATGTATGAAGCTTGAGATAAGCACAACATCCTTTTCTTGCGATCCCTTATCACCTTGATCCCAAGGATGTGTCCCACTTATCCCAAGTCCTTTATATCAAACTGTTTGGACAACCATACCCTTACGTCTGATAACACTCTGATATTGTTGCCAACTAACAAAATGTCATCTACGTATAGTACAAGAAATACCACTATGTTTCTATCACATCTCTTGTATACACAAGGCTCATCCGGACTTTGAATAAATCCATATGACTGGATTACCTCATCAAAGCGGATGTTCCAAGATCTAGAAGCTTGCTTCAATCCATAAATGGACCGATTAAGCTTACACACAAGATGCTCTTTACCCTTTGCAATGAATCCCTCTCGTTGCTTCATATAGATGTTTTCCTCAAGACTTCCGTTAAGGAAAGCTATCTTGACATCCATCTGCCAAATCTCATAATCCTCATGAGCAGCAATAGATAAGAGAATCTGGATAGACTTAAGCATAGCTACTGGTGAAAAGGTCTCCTCATAATCGATACCCTCTTTCTGAGTATACCCTTTCGCAACAAGCCTAGCTTTGAAGGTCTCAACCTTCCCGTCTACTCCTCTCTTTCTCTTGTAGATCCACTTGCATCCAATGGCTTTCACACCATCGGGTGGTTCTACTAGCTCCCATACATGATTAGAATCCATAGATTCTATCTCTAAATTCATCGCTCTTTACCAAGATACCGCATCTCTATCTTGGAGTGCCTCGTGATATGTCAAGAGATCATGTTCATGTTTACCAGGGACTAAGTCCGAAGACTCTCCCAAGAACATGAATCTCACGGGTTGTCTAACAACCCTCCCACTACAAAGAGGTGCCTCCTGTGTATGCTTTGTGACACGCGGTGCAGTGACTTGTGGTATTTCCTCTTGTACCGGTGGTACTGAAGTCGGGACTTCCCCTGTCAACTCCTCAAGAACAATCCTACTCGTGGGCTTGTGGTTCATCACATAGTCCTCCTCTAGAAATCTGACATTCGTACTCACGATCACCTTCTGATCTCTAGGACTATAGAACAAACCACCCTTCATTCCCTTAGGGTAGCCAACAAACAAGCGTACTTTTGTACGAGATTCCAACTTACCAGCATCTCCCTTCAGCACATTTGATGGACTACTCCAAATCCGAATATATCTTAGACTAGTCTTTCGCCCAGTCCACAATTCTGTGGGAGTAGATGGTACTGACTTAGATGGAACCAAGTTCAGAATGTGTGCTATCGTTTCTAGAGCAAACCCCCAGAACGAATCAGGTAACTCAGAATAACTCATCATCGATCTGACCATTTCCATAAGAGTCCTATTCCTTCTCTCCGCCACATCATTCTGCTGGGGTGTGCCAGGTGCGGACAATTGGGATTGAATCCCAGCCTTTAATAAGTAACTCCTAAACTCTCCCAAGAGGTACTCGCCACCACGATCAAATCGTAGTGTCTTGATACTTTTACCTTGACGGTTTTCCACATCAGCCTTGAATTCTTTGAACCTGTCAAAGCATTCAGACTTGCGGTGCATCAAGTAAATGTATCCATACCTTGAATAATCATCTATAAAAGAGACAAAGTATTCAAAGCCACCTCTAGCCTGGATAGACATAGGACCGCACAAATCAGAATGAACCAATTCCAATATATCTTTGGCTCTATACCCCTTAGCCTTAAAAGGCCTCTTAGTCATCTTACCTTCCAAGAAAGACTCGCAGGTTGGGAGATCTTCCACCACTAATAAACGCAAGGGTCCATCAGCTATCAACCTTTGAATTCTACTCAGGTTAATATGACCAAGTCTTAGGTGCCAAAGATATGTCTGGTTCATTCTCGAAGGTTCTTTTCTCTTATTAGACTTAGAAGATGAGTTATTCACTTCTATATGCATCGTGGGAGTTTTTGATTCAAGAGTGTACAAATTGCCAACCAATGTACCAGAACAGATAATCTCCCTATTCCTTTTTATAACAACTTTGTCATTAAAAGAAATAGAATATCCATCCAGAAACAATTTAGAAACTAAAATTAGATTCTTTCTAAAAGTAGGTACATAAAGACAATTTCTCAAAACCAAAACTTTATTCCTATCAAAAGATAAATAAACGTCTCCCACTACAATAGCCGCCACCTTTGAAGCATTGCCCATGAAAACGGTAATCTCTCCCTCAGCTAGTCGTTGGGTTTCCTGGAACCCCTGTAAAGTATTGCAGACATGATAAGTGGCTTGTGTATCTACACACCAGGTACTGGTAGATAACACCGCTAAACATGTTTCAACAACTAAACAAGAAGATATACCTTTGTTCTTTCGGCGAGGACAGTCCGCCTTCCAATGTCCAGTCTGCTTGCAAGTGAAGCACTTGCCTTTTGGCTTCTTCACTCCTGCCTGAGGTCCTACTGCCACTTTCTTTGCTCCACCTTGCTTCTTCTTCTTCTTCCCTTTCGGTTTAGAAGTAGAAACCTTCTGAGCAACCATGGCTTGAGCGCTTTGACGAAAAAGCCCCTCTGCCGCCTGGAGTTCTGTCAGAAGCTCCGCCAACGAATACAACCTCTTGTTCATGTTGTAGTTGAGGCGAAACTGCTCAAAACTCCTAGGCAGAGACTGGAGAATGATATCGACCTGGGTTTCCCCATCGATCTCAGCTCCGAGGACTTCCATCTCATTCAGATGAGCCATCATCTTGAGAACATGGTCCCTGACGGGTGTTCCCTCGATCATGGTGGTCTTCATCAAGTTCCTCATAGCCTCCTGTCTGACCGCCCTACTCTGATGTCCGAAAAGTTCCTTGAGATTGAACATCATGTCATAAGCCGTGGCCATGGCCTGATGCTGATGTTGCAGCACATTTGACATAGATGCCAAAATGTAACACCGCGCCATCTCATCTGCCTTGATCCATTTCTTATAACTTTCTTTCTCCTTTTCATCAGAGTCATCGGTGGGCTTAGGAGGACAGACCTCGAAGAGTACAAATTTGTACTCCTCTGCAGTTAAGACAATATCCAAATTTGTTTTCCAATCAGTATAATTTGTTCCAGTAAGTTTATTTTCTTTTAATATCACATCAAGTGGGTTGAAAGCCATTTGAAAAAACCTAAGAATCACAATGATCAAAATATTAGATTTCAAATATCATTGATTCCTCAAACAATAAAATTTCAAAATCAACCAACACCTCAAAACACCGAGAATATCGCATGCCACGATAGTGTGGACGTATACGAATTCTACATTTGTAAGAGGAGGTTTAACCCATTAATTTTATTATCTTGTCAACCTTACTTTTTGACAAATAAAATTAATAGTTGGTTCCTCTTTGGCCCTACAAATAAAAGCAGTGACTCCGATGGGGAGGATACTTTTTATTTGCATCTAAGTGTGCACCATTACACGATACTAAGGGAATTATCTCGGATTATGTGCCTTACCGATGGGGAAGTACACACGCTCCTAAATAATTTTCTATAACCATTATTTAACCTAGTGATCCGCAAATAAACTCATCCGATGGGGAGGAAGGCACTCAGAGTCGACGTGCAAGTTTGTTGCATCACACATCAAATTGTAATGGAGGCCACGGGAATTAATTAAAATGTCCCTCTCCCACTTAGTAAATTGACAGTGAGGAATTTTCAAGCACACACAACATGCATATAAAACAAATCAGCAATAAATATGGAAAAAATTAGAATTTTCCCAACTATTATGGCATTGTTCTCCAATATGCGTCCCGTCGTGTCACCACCTCGTCCGTTCCACCTTTTCCCGTGCGCAAGTCACCAAAGAGATCCGAGCCAAGATAAACTATTTTAATTTACATCCATTGATCCTATACTCCACGAAGGAGTATACAAATAATCTAGATCGAAAGTAAACTAAAATGAGTGGCTAAACAATGTCGTATTTAATTACAAAAATTAAATACTAATTTAGCCTCATCAACCCCGAGGATTCAAATAATATACAATCACACACACATGCAATCACATACACACATATATAGCCATAATAGTTGGAACTTATGCCTGCAACCAAAAAGTTATGCTACGCACATCCTACTATCATCCGGCATACACAATATATGATAAGTGCATGAAAGTAACCGAATCCAAAACACACAAAACCAGAACTCTCCTTCCCTTCTTGCTTGAGCCAACCACCAAGCCACAAAGGCTTGATGCCGCCGACCCCAAGAAAAGAGAGAACAAGATGGCCAACCAAGGAACCAAACAAGGGAACAATCCCTAGCTCCTAGTGCCGCCGGCCAAGAGGGAGTGAAGAGGAGAAGAGGAATAGGTTGAGCGCCGACCAAGGTAGAGGGAAGAGAGATAGGTGTCGGCAACCCCTTAGGAAGAAGAAGAGAACCTCTCCTATTGTTGCCGCCCACTCCACCTTCCAAACCCTAGCCGCCCAACAAAACCCTAACCTTCCTAGGATTTCTTACCGCCCAAGCTAATGATAGGCAAAACCCTAATCTCCAAAAACAACCAACAACAACCCTCTTGCCGCCCACCTTAAGCCCCCTTTTATAGAGTTAGGCTTAAACCTTGTTTTAATCTTCACCGTTGGTTCTAGGGATTTAATCTCAACCATCGGATCTAGAGATTTAATCTCAACCGTCGGATCTAGAGATTTAATCTCAACCGTTAGATCTAGAGATTTAATCTCCACCGTCGGATCTAGGGATTTAATCTCAACCGTCGGATCTAGAGATTTAATCTCAACCGTCGGATCTAGAGATTTAATCTCCACCGTCGGATCTAGAGTTTTGTTTTCCATCATTGGATCTAGGTTCCATGAGGTTTATATTAGGCTACGATAGGGACCATGAGGAGGAGTTGGATCTTGGCCACCCGATGGATCGGAACTACACAAACTTGATCCATCAATGATGTTCCATTCCACTAGAGGATCATCATTGAATTACCTCACCAAACCCCATAAATTAATATGGGCTCCATACATTATTTGTACAACCATCTCCCCGTGTTTAAGATATCGAATGTCCGTCAATTAATTGATTTATTGACCATCAATCAATTAACATCTAACTTCTCGAGTAGTACCACTCAACCTTATCATCATGTTGACTAAGTCAACCTGTAGGGTTTACATGATGAACCTTATGAGCTCCTCAAGGGGACATCATCAACCTAATATATAGGACACGGTTTCCTCCTATAATTAACGTCACACCATCTAAATAATATCATTTCCCAACTTACCGGGCATATTGATTTAATCCATTTAAATCTCACCCTTTGGTAAATCAAAGAAATAAATAATAAGTACATGTGCCCGTTATTATATCAGGATTAAGAGCATGTACAACATAATATCTGAGGTCCGATTCAATTATGTAGTCAGCAATAAATTGATTCACCTCTATGTCGGTCCTGCTCAATACACCTAAGTGTACTAGTGTAACTCTATGTTCAAGACAAACCAATATCAAGCTACACTACAACCAAGCAAATGGTTTGTCCAAAACCATCTTGGTTGTGAGCCTCTACTTATATTCTACAAGGGATTGATAACATGATCTTCTGTGCCACACCAAGCACCATGTTATCTACAATGTAAAGTATTAGACAATATGCACAAATATAATAAATATAAAGTGCAAACAATGATCATGTGATTCTTATTTCAAAATAAAAATGTTCATACAAAAGAGCTTGGCTTTCAGTATACATTCCAACATGACTTGCAAGGCCGTCAATGGTGGCCTTCAAGTCTCTGAGTGATTCTTCATATTTCTGATGTTGGCGACGAAATTCCTCATTGGCCTTTGTTTGGGTAGCAATGAAGTCTTCCATCATCAATTCCAGTCTGGACATATGTGGTTGTTTCCCATTGCCCTGCTGCTGCCCATACCCTCCTGATGATTGGAAGTTCCTTGAGTTATTCTTATAGGAGAAATTCGAGTGATTCCTCCATCCTATATTGTAGGTACTGGAGTATGGGTTGTTGGGCCTTAAATTATAGTCCTCAATTGCATCAACATGCTCAATCTGCTCTTCTGAGGTTCCCTACCCTCCATAGTGGTCCTCTCGATACGCTGCTGCTCCCTCTCCAAAGTCAATGGCCACACATGCAGATGAAGGATTCAAAGATTCGAATCGTCTATTGAGCGCGCCCATCCTTTCTGCTAGGTGGTCAACGGAGTTGACAGAATATCGTCCTATAGCAGGAGCTGGGTGACCATGCTCGGAAGCCCATTGATGGTGGTTCTGAGCTACCTCTTCTATCAGCTCTTCCGCTTCCTCTATGGTCTTATTCATAAGTGCTCCTCCTACAACAAAATCCAAGGACATCTTCGTGGGGTACGCGATCCCATTGTAGAAGATGTGGATCACCAACCACCTTTCCAGTCCATGGTGGGGGCATTGGTAGAGAAGCCCCTTGTAGCGATCCCAAGCTTCGAATAAGGACTCCCCCTCCTTCTGACGGAAGCTCATGATGAGATGACGCATGTGAGCAGTCTTGCTTGGTGTGAAGTATTTGTTCAAAAACTACTGCTCGCATTGCTCCCATGTAGTGATGCTTCTCGAAGGTAGGGAGTGAAGTCATGCCTTAGCCTTATCCCACAATGAGAACGGGAATAGGTTCAGGCGGATCGCATAAGCAGGGACTCCGTTCATCTTCAGAACCGAATGGTTCCTACTCCACGAATCGAGATCTAGTGATGCACACGCAACCACTATTCACAAATAACTCCTTCTTGGAACAATTCGGAGGTGGAAAAACCTTGTACAAGTTATCTTACAACAGTAAGAAATAAATACAAACAATTACAATAAGAAAATGCACTACAAATAAAGGAAAAATACTTTACAATTGCCTTTGGATTGCTTTCTTTTGGTTGCTTGAAGAGTAGCCTTGAAGACCCTGATTTGCAGTAACAAATCGCCCCAAAGTAGCTCAAGAACCAGTTATGATTTCCTCCTCCATGAGCTCCTTTTAAAGTTGCTGCCTGGGCTGGAAATCACTGATCAGTCGATTGCTCGGGACCATCAGTCGACTGATGCCACTGTTGTCGTGAGACAACGGCTAGATCCACGCTGGAAAAATGCAATTGATCCATCATCAGTCGACTGATCATACCCATCAGTCGACTGATGGAGCCTTCACTCGACTGCTAATCCCCAAAGTTGAGTCTCGACTCCATTCTGTGCCCGAGATCTCGAGCACCAGTCGACTGATCACACGATCAGTCGAACGCTCGAGCCAGCAGTCGACTACCCACCTTTGGCAGTTGACTGCTGGGACACTTCCCGTTGTCAAACCCTAGTTTACTCACACCAGTCGACTGCCACATGACACCAGTTGACTGGCACATCTCAAACATGAGGTTTTAACCTCAAACATGAGGTTTTACCCAAGTATAGTGCCCCCATACTTGCTAGACCACCTGTAACCTAGACCTAATCCTTCTAGGCACCTCTGTCAGCCTCGCGCCTATCGGATCCCTCCAAGTCATCCATTACTTTTTCATCCATACACTAGCCTTCAGGTGCTTCCATCAGCTATGTCATGCTAACGGTGTCTACACTGCTAAGGCACATTGAACTTACGCTGCCAAGACTCCGCTCGGACTTTACGCCGCCAACCATTGGACTTATGCTGCCAAGACTCCCGCTTGGACTTTACGCCACCAATATCAAACCCCTTGGACTTCTCAAATGCCAAGACTCAAGCTTGGACTTTCCCTTGCAAACCCATGTTGGACTTTCCATGCCAAGTACCATGCTTGGACTTTTCCTTGCCAAGACGCATGCTTGGACTTTACATGCCAAGTACTGAAGACTTGGACTTTCCATGACATGGTCAACCCTAGTCAACCATCAAAATCCCCTCGAGTCAAACTTGAGTTCGGTCAATCATGACCCGGGTCGATTGTGCAAACAATCTCGCCAAAACATTATCAGACATCAGTGTTAAACATCGATGTCAAACTTCCATGTCAAACATCAAAATATCGCTCGAGTCAAACTCGAGTCTGGTCAATCGTGACCTAGGCCAATTGCACCAACAATCTCCCCCTTTTTGATGTTTGACAAAAACACATACCTTTGAGTTAGAACACTAACTCAAATTCCCTTACCAATTATCCCAAATTGATAATTTCACTTTATCCCCAATTCTCCGAATTGACAATTGATAACATCAATGGATAACACTATTTTTATAACATTTTCCCCCAAAACATTCTCTCCCTTTTTGACTAACATCAAAATGGTTTACTCTCAAAGGAGGTTAATGTCTCATATCCAATGAGATCTTACAATCTACACCTTGGTCCAAAAATACCTAGGATGCCTACCATCTTCCTAGTGATAAGTCTCATATCACTCAAGAGAGGCAATCCTATAAACTCTCCCAATTTTCAAATTGGGTATCTCTTAGTTCCATTTTGCTCTCCATGGGGGGAAAAAAATACCATCCATCATCTCATGATGGATACCTCCCCCTAAAGGCTTTCTCCCCCTTAACCATTGCACTAACAATGCCCTTGGGAAGTCCATAAGCCAATAGGAACTCTAAACCATCAAAAATAAGGTTCAAAGTTCAAACATCGAACTTTCCCATCCTTAAATTTGATACAAACCCTAACACCTATCCTAATCCATATCCAATGGATTTTCACCCTTAATAATGCTTCCCAAAGCATATCCTAGGGTTAGGAGCAGTTAGGGAACTTTACCATAGCTGAAAATGGGCTAAACAATCTTATTTTTCCCGAAATCAGCTTGGCAGTCGATGTAGGGGATTGGTGTTGGCCGGCTAGAGGAGGGGGGGGGGGAATAGCCTTTATCGTAGTTGATGGTAGTCGTTCGTTTATTGCTCGTCTACAAACATTATTAGCACAAGCAGAATATACTAATATAAACAATTAAGATAAATCAAAGTAAAGAGTAAAAATACAAACGCTAACACCACAATGTAACGTGGTTCATGACCTCGCCGCTAATCCATGGTCCGATTCATCCCCGGTGAATCACTCCACAACCAATCTACTATTGGTCTCTCCCTTTAGCTCAAGCAAGGTGGAGGTAAACCTTTACAACAAGAGATCACTCCTTCTTTTACAATAAATATGAAAGAAAACTAGAAGAAGGAGTTTGAGCTTTGTGGGGCACTTAGTAGAATGTTTTGATCTTGAAGATTAACCATCTATAAGCCCCCACCCTCTCTTTTTATAGAGAGGAAGCAATTCTTCTCGTTGAGCACTATCAGTCGATTGATGTCGACTCCAATGGCTTCTGACTAGGCTGGATTCGCGGGATCCATGGTCGATTCTCCAACAGTCATATGATCAGTCGACTAATGTCGACTTCCAGTCGAGTGCCCGCGAGCTCGACTAGCTTCTGTGCCCATGCACAGTGCGATCAGTCGACTGCTTCCCTTAAGCAGTCGACTGATGTCGACTTGATCCAGCAACTAACACCAGTCGATTGTCGATCGACTTGGAGCAGTCGACTGCCATGACATGACAGTCGACTGGTGCCTAGCAAAACTCAAACCTTACATCCGTTTGAGCTTCCGATAGTCGAGTAAACCTCAACCCTTGCGGTCGAGCCTCCGACGCTCAACCATTCGGCCAAGTTCACCTAATGAGCTACTTACAATTCACTCATTCTCTCATCTCACTCGAAGTCCCTCGCCGAAGCTCTCTTCGTTCGTGGCCACGTCCCTCGGCAGCATTAGGCGCATGACTCTGCAATGCTCCTTCGTGTCTCTTGCCCTCGAAGTCTACTTCCTTGGCTTCGCTTCAAGTCATTTCGTCCGACGGTCCCTCGACAACATCAAGCGCACAGCTCTGCAATGCTCCTTCTCCAACTCAAGCATGAGGTTGTGAGTGGTGACACTTGCCTAAGCTCCATGTGCGAATTACTAAGTCCTGCAAGACTCCAACGCACATATCAAATCCAATCATCCTAACTTAAACCCTTTGCCACACACATCAAAACTATATCACGGGTTGATTGCCCTAACAATCTCCTCCTTTCTGATGTGTGGCAATCCGTTTAAGTTAGGTAAACATTTGATAAAAATATTTAGGTAAGAAAGCATGTGAATAAACATGATTATCAACTCTCCCCCTTAATACATGAAAATCCCCCTAAATGCAATTCTCCCCTTAATGTAACTTACTTAAACATACATATTTCTCCCCCTTCGACACCATCAAAAAGATTAAACTAAGTTATTCAAACATGACATCAAGTCTAGGAAACAAAAATCACCAAAACATGCCTTAAAAGATGATAAAAGAAGGTTACTGGGCATGTTTTTAGTCGATTATTCGACTGGTTCAGACTACCAATCGACTGGCACTCTGATTTCAGGATTTTCTGATTTTCGGGCTGAATTTCAGAAATGCATAAAAAATTCTATAAAATTTAAAAAATCATGAAATTTGGGGAACACATTTCTTGTAAGTTCCTTTATCAAAGAAAAATAGTTTTCCATGAAAAATCATTATATTTTCTAAAAATTAGACAAAATCTCAAAAGTTTGTATCAACTTTGAAACCTAGTTTTGCCTTGAAGCTTTTCAAAACATGAAAATTTAGTTTATAAAACAAGAAATGGTTTTCAAAACATTTGAAATATCCAACCATGATCTTTGGGCAATATGTCTATGAATTAAACATAAGTATTCCCCATGATTGGTCTATTATTACTCTTTTGATACTTTAAATGACCATCTAAATGTCATAGGCATTAGTGGACCATTTGTATCATCCTAACATCTCACCCATGCTATGTTTTCAATCAAGGTAGCCTATAGTGAGTGTGAGATGAACCTAAGGTATTTGTATATACTTAACCATTTATTTCATGCAATTTTACACAAGGTTAAGTATCATCCTAACATACCACATGATCATAAAAACATATATGCATTGATTTCACATTATGATCATCAAACACATGTATCAATGAATTTGTAATCATGCATTATGTATTAAATCATGATAATAAGTCAAATATCACCTAAAGCATAATTTAAATCTTATTTCCCATGATTATATATTAAATGTCAAGATCATAAATCATGATTGCAAACATATATAACAATTACATTAACTATCATGATTTAAGCATTATTATCAATTTATGGGCACATTATCATCACCCAACACTATGCTAAAAATTTATAGGTCATGAGTATCAACATATATAACACTAAGTGTTGAGCATGATTTAAACTATTTATGAGTGCATTATCATCACCCAACACTATTTCAAAAATTAAGTCCCGTCATCCTAAGTCAACCAAATAATATAATATAGGTAAAGTCCACATGCTTGACTATCCTAGGGTTTTCCTAACCCATAAGGATGGATTTAGGAACCCAATAAAAGTTTTTTCCTATGGGATTCACTAAAAATTCCTTAGGGATCCATTTTCTAGCAATTATCTTATTTTTGCTTTGACCCCTAGCAATCAAACATTTATAGACCTTTTCATTAGTCTTTCCCTTATATCCTAGGTCTTTCTTATTAAAACTAGCCCTTTGGATCCCTATAATCATATTAAGGGTGTTGGAGCCAATTGTAAATTTTCTAGGGCCTTGGTCAAATGATCTACCTTTTCCCTTAACATCCTATTTTCCTCAATGCATGCATCATTAACATCAAAAGACATATAGTCATGTGAGCATGCATCATCATTATTAACATTTAAACATGCTTGTTCTAATTTATTTTCTAAAGACTTAATTTGATCTAGCATGCTTTTATTCTTTTTCTTAGCCCTAAATAAATCCTTAGTAAGGCTAGAAATTATGGAAACTATTTTATTGGGTGAGAGATTCGTTATCATAGTCTCCATGTCTTCTTCTTCTTCGGATGAAGAGGATGATGATGAGCCTCCCCCTTCACTAGAGCTCTCCTCACTTGTGCTTCTTTCTTCTTGCTCGGAGGAGGTGTCTAGATCATCAAACACCATTAGAGCCAAGTTTGTGACAAAGGCGTTTTCTTCCTCCGATGATGATGATGATGAGGAAGGGTCATCCCAAGTTCTTGCTTTGAGTGCTTTGGCCTTCCCTTTTTCTTTGGCCTTCTTCTCTTCTTCCTTTTTCTTCTTGCTCCCCTTCTTTTCCTTTTTCTTCTTCCTCTCTTCTTTGCTCTTGTTCAAGAGGGGACAATCATCTCTTATATGTCCCTCTTGTTGGCAATTATAGTAAATGATTTTCCTCTTGTGCCTTCTCCTATCATAAGATTTGTTAAACTTTAAATTTCTTAAAGCACGCCTTACCTTCCATACCATATAAGCATCTTCATTGCTATTCATGGAGGATGATGAGGATGCTTCATCGGAGGAGGAGGAAGTTTCTATCTTCTTCTTCTTTCCCTTGTTGGCTTCTAGGGCTACTCCTCTTGATGGCTTGATGCTTGATTCTTCAATTACTCCCTCAATCCTTGTTTCATGGAGCTCCATGGTTGAGAAGAACTCCTCCAAGGTGCTCACTTCTAGGTTCTTCGACATGTAGAAGGAGTCCACCATTGAGATCCATTTCGATGACTGGGGAAAAGCGTTGATTGCTTTCATAAGCATATCCCGGTTTGAAAGTCTTTCTCCTACACTTGTTAGCCCAATTAATATTTCTTTAAACCTAGAATGTAATGAGGTTACCTTTTCTCCCTTTTCAAGTTTAATATTTGATAGTTGGGAGCGAAGGAGGTCTCTCCTTGCAAGCTTGGCCTCCGAGGTACCTTCATGAAGATCTACTAGCTTCTCCCACATCTCTTTAGCACTTGCACACTCTCCAATCCGGTTGATTTCTTGTTGGGGAAGTACGTTGTACAAGTGATGCTTGGCCTTCAAATTTGCCAAGTACTCCTCTCTTTGTCTCTTTGTCCATCTTTTCTTCTCTATTTGCTCCCCATCTTCACCCCTAGGTATCTCGAAACCATTTTCCATTATTAATAGAATTTCGAAATCGATTTCGAAAAATACCTCCATTCTCTTCTTCCACCAAGAGATTTCTCCTTCAAATTTCGTTGGGTGAATGTTTGAGTCGACCATCTCTTGATGTAGTGCTTGTTGCAATGGTTAGTCCTCGACAAGCGACTTAGCTCTGATACCACTTGTAGGGGATCAGTGTTGGCTGGCTAGAGGGGGGGGGGTGAATAGCCTTTATTGTAGACGATTGAAGTCGTTCGTTGATTGCTCGTCTACAAACACTATTAGCGCAAGCGGAATATACTAATATAAACAATTAAGACAAATCAAAGTAAAGAGTAAAAATATAAACGCTAACACCACAATGTAACGTGGTTCACAACCTCGCTGCTAATCGACGGTTCAATTCATCCCCGGTGAATCACTCCGCCACCAATCCACTATTGGTCTCTCCCTTTAGCCCAAGCAAGGTGGAGGTAAACCTTTACAACAAGAGATCACTCCTTCTTTTACAATAAATATGAAAGAAAACTAGAAAAAGGAGTTTAAGCTTTGTGGGGCACTTAGTAGAATGTTTTCAGTATGAAGATTAACCATCTATAAGCCCCCACCCTCTCTTTTTATAGAGAGGAAGCAATTCTTCCCATTGAGCACTATCAGTTGATTGATGCTTTCATCAGTCGACTGATGTCGACTCCAACGGCTTCTAACCAGGTCAGATTCGTGGGATCCGCAGCCGATTTTCCAACAGTCATATGATTAGTCGACTGATTCTTTCATCAGTCGACTAATGCGCGATCACCGGTCGCTTCCTTACAAATGACCGACATCGACTTGATCCAAAGAAGACCAACACCGCGATCGATTGCGATCGACTTGGAGCGATGATCGCTATGAAATGGCAATGATCCGGTGTCGAGCAAAACTCAAACCTTACATCCGTTTGAGCTTTCGGCGGTCAGGTAAACCTCAACCCTTGCGGTCAAGCCTCCGACACTCAGCCATTCGGCCAAGTTCACCTAATGAGCTACTTACAATTCACTCATTCTCTCATCTCACTCGAAGTCCCTCGCCGAAGCTCTCTTCATTCGTGGCCACGTCCCTCGGCAGCATCAGGCACATGACTCTGCAATGCTCCTTCGCGTCTCTTTCCCTCGAAGTCTGCTTCCTTGGCTTCGCTTCAAGTCATCTCGTCCAGCGGTCCCTTGACAGCATCAAGCGCACGGCTCTGCAATACTCCTTCTCTGACTCAAGCACGAGGTCGTGAGTGGTGACACTTGCCTAAGCTCCATGTGCGAATTACTAAGTCCTGCAAGACTCCAATGCACATATCAAATCCAATCATCCTAACTTAAACCCTTTGTCACACACATCAAAACCATATCACAGATTGATTGCCCTAACAGTCGAGTCTCTCAAAAATTAGTCGACTATCGTGCCCATCAGTTGATTGGCACCAGGTAGCAGTCGACTGATAACTGCGGCGATTACGCTAGGCAGTGCAGCGATTTCCTCTATGGCGATTTCCACCGTGGTGGTTTCGCCAGTGGCGATTCGCTTAATGCGCCAGAAGCGATTTTGCGGCGGTTTCGCCAAGGCGCGCGAGCGATTGTCGCTAGGGCGGCTCCACCCCATCGATCGCAAGCGATGGCAAATAATCGATAATCAAAACTCAATTTTTCAGTCATCATATATGAACTTTGAAAATTGATAAGTAATTATACTTAACTTTAAAAATCGTGAAATTTCATACGTATAATACTTATGACCAATACAATGGGTGAAAAATGTTAGAAAAATATTTTACCTACAAAATATCTAAATTGATACAAAGTTCAAAAGTGAAGAAAAACTTCAAAGTTTTTTCTCACTTTGTATCAACTTCATCAATGGTGATTGCTATCAAAAGATAGGCTTCACCAAGGTTTTCTAAAAGGATTTTAAAATGTTTTTGAAAACTTATATTGGATCATGTTTCTTGGGCTCAATGTACATGACTTGTATACAAGCTTTCCCAATGATCCACCTTTAGTTAAAGATGAATTTTAGTTCTTCTAGATGCAAAAAACTATGCACCTTTAACTTAACTCATATCCTAGCATCTCACATGTATCTAGGGTGTATAAATACACATACATGTCAATTTAATGTGAGATGTGGGTTTTGGTTCATCTTAAACTAAAGTCTCATGCATTTTCTAAGGCAACACTACTTGATTCCTTTATAAATGAGATTTCAAGTCATACCATTGTCCTTAAATCAATTTTCATTAACTTAAATGTATGAATGATCATGGCATAAATGATAGCAATAATTGAGCATAGCCAATGATCATGATGTCATTGCATATGATATAATCTAAAAACACATGACCTTAAACCTTAATCCTAAACATGATCATGACATATTAAATGGTAAAAATAAATATGATGTCATGATATGTTATATGACAATCAAAGCATTGCATATAAAATATATAGGTATAATAATACTTAAATTTTAATATTTATTGTCATTTGATATAATTAAGTATATTTTGTCATATTACCACTAATCTTCCAAGTGTGCCAAAAACCCAAAATGGCACACTATGACCTCTAATCCTAAATTGTGCCAATTTAAATTATTTTTCACAATCCCAAAAATATATTGGCACATCCTAAAATCTTTTAGGATTATAATATCAAATCTATTTTCAAGGTATCCATAACCTTGAAAGTTACCTAAATTGCCACCTTTACCATGGTTATGTTAACAACCCTTCCATTTTAAAGTTGGCACACCCTAAACTCATCTAGCGTGAATCGATCACGCTCTTAGAAACCCAAAACCTATTTGAGCTCCTAGAGTTTACTAGGTATTCCTTAGGGATAACCTCCCTAAATACCTTCCTAATGACCCTTCTAGGCTTGTTAGCCTTGGTCATTTGGGTCTTGCCTAGGTTAACTCTAGGAGTAACTCCCCTTGTAACCTTCTTAGTGGCCACCCTAGGTTTCATAGAAACTCTAGCCACTAGGCACACACCTTGGTTATCCTTAGGGATGACTTTCCTAGTATCCTTGGTCTTCCTAGACCTAGTTTGTGTTCCATAATCAAATGGAATACTATGATAAGCCACCTTAGGCTTAGGTTTGTGACCCAAACCTTTCTTGCCCTTGGTTGACTTTTGTCTCTTAGGCCCTAGGTGTTGACTTTGACCATTAGACCCTAGATTTTGACTATTTGGCCCTTTAAATTGATTTTGCATAATTTTAAGGGTCTTTTCTAATTTCTCAAGCCTTGACCTCAAAGCTTGATTTTCCAATTCTAATTGCCCAATTTTCGATTTTTCATTTGGTCTTTGGGCATTGTTTTTCCTAGGCATATGCCTAGTCCATTTAGGGTTTAAGCCTAGGTGGTCTTGTACCTTTCTAATTGTCTCCCTAGGTAGAATTGGTCTAGAATTATTTGACCTAGATTTGTCTTTAGATAAATTTATTTTAGGGACATTAGTCCCAAATTTCTCCTTATTTGAAATGTGGACATTTTTAGCTCCTAAACAAAAGTATTTGTTATTCCTAGCATGCCTGTCATGATAAATTACAAGAGAGTTAAAATTCCTAGCATGCTTTTTGACATTTAAATTAGATGGAGCATTACTAAAATGTACCTTAGGGTTAGCCTTAGCTCCCCCTACTTGTGATGCTCCTCCTTGGGTCTTTTTGCTCCCCCTAGGACATTGATTCCTATAATGCCCTCTTTGAATACATTTGAAGCATATAATGTGCTCCTTGATTTTGATAGTTGGGGAACCGGCATCCTTTGACTTTTCTTGATTTTTAGGCACCGGTGGAGCTTTTCTTACTCTATTTGGGCACTTGCTCTTATAGTGCCCAATTTTCCTACACTCAAAATACATTATATAAATTTTATTTGAGGTTGAAGTGTTTGAGTTACCTAGGGTGGTGGTGAGGGTCTCTTGAGCTTGCTCTTCTTCTCGACAGGATGTAGATGGTTCCTCTTGAGATTGCTCCGGTGTAGATGCTCTAATCTCCTCCCCCTCAATTCTAGAGGTGGAGGCGTCTCCTACTTCTTCTTCTTCTTCCTCCGATCTGGAAGTTGATTCCCTATCAACTTCTGAATCCTCACTTGCTTGTGAGGATGAAGATTCTTCTTCATCGAGCTCTCTTTCTACTTAAGCCATGGAGGGTTCTTCATGGAACTTGGCAAATTTTTTCCATAGGTCCTTGGCATCTAGATATTCACCTAGACTAGACAAAACATTATTAGGTATCAAATCTTCTAAACGTTTCGTTACCTTGGCTTGGGTCTTGAACTTTTGGAATTGCTCTTGGGTCTACTTTTTCAATTTTAGGACCTCTCCCTTCTTATCCCTAGGAGGTTCAAAGCCTTCTACGAGGATGAACCAATCCTCTATGTCCATCATCAAGAATGTCTCCATTCTTGCTCTCCACGCCGGAAAATCTTCTCGGTCGTATGGTGGTAGAGTTTTGATGTCCCATCCAAGCTTGTCTTGGAATTCCATCTTCCCTCTAGCGTCTTTAGCTCCCGACGGTTAGTCCATAGAAGAGCCCCCGGGCTCTGATACAAATTGTAGAGGAAATATTAACCGCTAGAGGGGGGGGTGAATAGCGTCAATTCATTATGTGATGGATTTCATTGCTTTCTTGCTACAAATGATTAATGCACAGCGGAAATAAAACAATAACAAAACACAAACACGCAAACACAACTATGTAATGTGGTTCGGAACCGAATGGTTCATACTCCACTGATCAAGCTCTAAAGAGCTCTAGTGATGCACACGCAACCACTAATCACAAATAACTCCTTCTCAGAATAATTCAGAGGTGGAGATACCTCGTACAAGTTATCTTACAATAGTAAGAAATAAATACAAACAATTACAATAAGAAAATGCACTATAAGTAAAGGAAAACACTTTACAATTGCCTTTGGATTGCTTGCTTGAAGAATAGCCTTGGAGACCCTGATTTGCAGCAACAAATCGCCCCAAAGTAGCTCAAGAACCAGTTATGATTTCCTCTTCCATGAGCTCTCTTTAAAGCTGCTGCCTGGGCTGAAAATTGCCGATCAGTCGACTGCTCGGGACCATCAGTCGACTAATGCCACTATTGTCATGAGACAACAGCTAGATCCACGCTGGAAAAATTCAACAGATCCATCATCAGTCCACTGATCATACCCATCAGTCGACTGATGGAGCCTTCACTCGATTGCTAATCACTGAAGTTGAGTCTCGACTCCATTCTGTTCTCGAGATCCCGATCACTAGTCGACTGATCACATGATCAGTCGACTGCTCGAGCCAGCAGTCGACTGCCCACCTCTGGCATTTTGAACTTTCTGAGCCACAAAAACTGCTTTTTGCATTACGGAAACCCCGAAAGTCCGGCCACGGATCCGTGCGAAGATATATTAAAATAAAAACATGTATGTGCTAAGTAAACCTAGATCTACCTTAGATCTAGAAGTTGAGAGTGTTACCCTCGTAGCGACGCCCTTCGCTTATCCTGCTCGTCCAAAAGCTTGCCGAAACTCAAGAGTGTCAAGTGTACAATCCTCTATTGGTATCCACACGGACAAATGGAGGAGAAACTCAACCTAGAGTGTGCTAGCACTCATGGAAATTTTGGTCAAGAAGGATTGGGAGAGCAAGAGAGGAAGAACCAAGGAAGAAGATGAAGTTACACAACTTAACTTCACACTTTCATAACCCACTATAAGGGGGTTACATGCATGCATGTAACTCCAAGAACCAATGGCTCTTGGTCTCCCTCATGAGGTGGCACCCCATGATGTGTCCATGATGATGTGGAGCATCATCATTGGCCGACCATGCCAAGTCATCATCATGACATGACATTTGGTCAAGTCAAACTTGACCTTTCATCTTCCCTCTCAAGTCAAGTCAAACTTGACCTCTTATCTCCCATGGTTGATCAAATCTAACCACTTGATTCAAGTCAATTTAATTTAATGAATCTCTATTCATTAATTTAAATTGATTTGATGAATCAAATCTAAATTAGACTCATTCAACACTTGAATAAAATCGAGTCCAACTCAATTAGTCTAATTAGGATTACTCTTAATCCAATTTGGTTCATCCCATGAACCTAATCCTCATGGTTCATCATATGAACCTAATCTCCATCTAATTACCCTTTGTGTGTGACCCTATAAGTTCTTGTAACGTTGACAATGTTCCTAAACCGATTAAGGAACATAAGCAATGAGCGGTATCTAGCAACACATCATTGCTACCCAAGTTACAAGAATGTTGAGCTCCAACATCACCTTTGTGACTACTAATTATGACTCTCACAATATGTGACAATGTCCCTCTATCCTTGACATCTAGATTGACCAATTGAGGCATACACCGTGTCATCCTCGGTACAATCTATATCTTGAACTCCAAGTAGACTCACTCTAATCAAATGAGCTCAATATCTAATATTGACTCATTTGGGCATGGCCATGCACTTCGTGGTCTCACTCTATCAAGAATATCGATGTCACCCCCGTCATATAGGAGGGATAGATCCCATCTACGTCACTCACATCCCTCCGCATAATTTGTTACATACCCAGTAATCGCCTTTATAGTCCACCCATTTACGGGTGACGTTTGACGAAGCCAAAGTATGCAACTCTTTATGTAGGAAACTATGGTGACTTCAGGTCTAAGGACTAATAGTCATACTAATAGCCACATGAGAAAGTATATGATACTCATATAACGATCCATGATACTTTCTCATGGCGGGTGATTCAGTATACATTTTCCAATGCATACCCATGTGTCAACTTGATATCTCATATTCATGACTTGTGAGATCAAGTCATCGAGTTGACCTACTTGCTAGTCTCTACGCATTAACATTGTCTCTGAATGTTAATACTTGACTAGGAATGATTAAGAGTAGTGTTCTCTATATCATCTCATTATCAATTCAACCAATCGATTGATATAGATAAGAACCTACTACTCAAGGACATTATTATATTTAGTTATTTGGCACCAATACAAGTAAATATAATAACCATGCCTTCATAAATAGGAATATAATACAATAAAGTCCATACAACAATCATCACATGATTGACTCTAGGGCTTTCACTAACAATCTCCCACTAGCACTAGTGCCAATCACCATAGTATCTAATACCCAATGACCTAGTGTGACCATCATGCTTTTTCTATGCCAAAGCCTTGGTCAAGGGATCTGCGATGTTAGCCTCTGTGGGTACTCTGTAAATCTTCACATCTCCTCTATCGATAATCTCTCGAATGAGATGGAAGCACCGATATATTCGAGCTCTGTTGTAGAATCAGCAACTGTGTCCTGCTTGGAACTCTTCCAGCTCACAGCGTCACTATTCAAGTAAAACACGAACCCTGATTGTGATCTATAATCATCCTGGTCAGTTTGGAAGCTGGCATCGTTGTAACCCTTTACAGCTAGCTCCTCATCGCCACCAAATATCAAGAAATATTCTTTAGTCCTTCTCAAGTACTTAAGAATATTCTTGACTGCTATCCAATGACGCTCACCTGGATCTGATTGGTATCTACTCGTCATGCTCAAAGCATACGAGACATCAGGACGAGTACACATCATGGCGTACATGATAGATCCTATAGCAGATGCGTAAGGTATCTTATCCATGTGGTCTCTCTCCTCTCTAGAAGAGGGACTTTGAGTCTTCGAAAGACTCACACCATGTGACATCGACAGAAGTCCCTTCTTGGAATTCTGTATGGCAAACCTTAGTAATACTGTGTCAATGTATGTAATCTGACTTAGGCCAAACAATCTCTTAGATCTATCTCTATAGATCTTGATGCCTAGAATACAGGCTGCTTCACCTAAGTCCTTCATTGAGAAGCACGTCCCCAGCCAAGTCTTCACAGACTGTAGCGAAGGGATGTCATTCCCAATGAGCAGTATGTCATTCACATACAATACAAGGAAGACAATTGTGTTCCCATTAACCCTCTTGTAGACACAGGGTTCATCTTCATTCTTGATGAAATCAAACTGTTTGATCGCATCTTCGAATCGAAGATTCCAGCTTCGAGAAGCTTGCTTTATCCCATAAATGGACCTTTGCAGCTTGCATACTTTCCCAGTATGCTGTGGATCTTCAAAACCCTCAGGTTGTGTCATGTACACATCCTCGAGTAAGTTTCTATTCAAAAATGCAGTTTTGACATCCATCTGCCAGATCTTATAATCGTGGTATGCTGCAATAGCAAGCAAGATCCAAATGGACTTAAACATCGCCACTGGAGAAAAGGTTTCATCATAGTCAATACCATGAATTTGCTTGAAACCTTTAGCCACCAATTGACCCTTATAGGTATGCGTAAGTCCATCCATGTCAGTCTTTCTCCTAAAGACCCACTTACACCCAATGGGTTTGACCCCTTCAGGTGGATCAACCAAAGTCCATACTTGGTTGGTGTACATGGATTCCATCTCAGATCTCATGGCCTTTAGCCATTTCTCAGAATCTGGGCTCATCACAGCTTCCCGATAGGAGGTAAGCTCATTCTCAATGAGCATTACGTCATCATGGTCAGACAAGAGAAATGAGTATCTCTCAGACTGACGACGTACCCTATTAGATCTGCGAAGAGGTAGGTCTACCTGAAGAGGTGGTTGTTCCACAACTCTTTGTACAACAACCTCATCAGCCACAACACTTTGTGGTTCCTATTCAACCTCCATCAAGTCCTCAGTGCTATGGTCCTTATCTTGAATTTCTTCAAGATCGAACGTACTCCCACTAGTTTTTCTAGAAATAAAATCCCTTTCTAGAAAAACTCCAGTCTTTGCCACAAACACTTTGTGCTGACTGGGAATGTAGAAGTAATATCCCTTTGTATCCTTGGGATATCCAACAAAATAACACCTATCGGATTTGGGTCCCAGTTTGTCTGAGACTTGACGTCGAACGTAAGCCTCACAACCCCAAATCCTCATGAAAGATATCTTAGGATTTCTCCCTGTCCATATCGTATATGGTGTCTTTATGATAGCCTTGGATGGTACACGGTTAAGGGTAAAGGATGTTGTGCCTAGAGCATATCCCCAAAAGGATATAGGAAGTTTTGTGTGACTCATCATAGATCATACCATATCTAATAGGGTACGATTCCTCCTTTCGGATACACCATTCCACTGTGGTGTTCCAGGAAGAGTGAGTTGGGATAGAATCTCACACTCAGCTAGATAGTCACGAAACTCATGGCTAAGGTATTCACCACCTCGATCTGATCGAAGTATCTTAATACTCTTGCCAAGCTAGTTTTGTACTTCATTCTTGAATTCTTTGAACTTTTCGAAGGATTCTGATTTATGTGTCATAAGATACACATAACCATATCTACTAAAGTCATCAGTAAATGTAATGAAGTACCTGTAACCACCTCTAGCAGCAACATTGAAAGGACCACATACATCACTATATATAAGTCCTAACAAATCTGTTGCTCTTTCGCTGTGTCCACTAAAGGGAGTCTTGGTCATCTTGCCTAAAAGGCAAGACTCGCATGTCTTATATGATTCAAAATCAAATGAGTCTAGCAGCCCATCCTTATGGAGATGAGATAAGTGACTCTCATTTATGTGACCTAAGCGACAATGGCAGAGATAGGTTTGGTTCAACTCATTTGACTTGAACCTTTTGGCACTTATGTTATAGATAGGGCACTCTAAGTCTAGAAAGTAGAGTCCGTTCATTAGAGGTGCACTACAATAGAACATATCATTTAAATAAACTGAACAACATTTGTTCTTTATTATAAATGTAAATCCTTTCTTGTCCAAACAAGAAACCGAAATTATGTTCTTAGTCAAAGAAGGCACATAACAACATTCATCTAATTCTAGTACAAGCCCAGAGGGCAGAGATTGATCATAAGTTCCTATGGAAACAACAGCAACCCTTCCTCCATTGCCTACTCGTAGATCCACCTCGCCCTTTGTCAATTCCCTGCTATTTCTTAGCGCCTGCACATTGGTACAAATGTGAGATGCACATCCGGTATTTAATACCTATGATGAAGAAATAGATAGATTGACTTCTATAACATTTATACCTGAAGTAGAAGTCTCACTTCTTTTCTTCTTAAGATCTTCCAGGTAAGCTTTGCAGTTACGCTTCCAGTGTCCAGCTTCCTTGCAGTGGAAGCAAGCCCCTTCCTTGGCTACCCCTCCTTTGGGTTTATGTTCTTTGCCTTTGCCCTTGGCTTGGGACTTTCCCTTACCTTTAGGCTTGCCCTTGCCTTTCTTTTTGTGCACCATCAAAATGGTGTCAGATTTTTCCTTCTTAAGGTTAAGCTCAGCAATTCTCAACATGCTGAGCATCTCAGGCAGTGGCTTATCAATTTTATTCATGTTGTAATTCATGATAAATTGATTGTAGGCTTGTGGCAAAGATTGCAAGATCAGGTCAGTGGTCAGCTCTTGGCCAAGTGGGAATCCCAGCATTTGTAGGTTTTCTACGTACCCAATCATCTTGAGTACATATGGACCTACGGGAGTCCCTTCTTGCATTTTGGACCCAAACAATGCCTTAGAGACTTCATATCTCTCGTGCCTTGCTTCTCCTTGATATAGTTGACGAAGATGTTCAACCATATCATAAGCATTCATGAACTCGTGTTGCTTCTGAAGCTCAGAGTTCATGGTCGCGAGCATTAGACATGACACATCTAATGCATCGTCTTGATGCTTCTTGTAAGCATCTTTGTCAGCTCGCGAGGCAGTGGCAGGAGGTGCCTCCGAAATGGGCTGCTCTAGGACGTATAACTTCCTTTCTTGAGTGAGAACAATTCTCAGGTTCCTGTACCAGTCCAAGAAATTTGCTCCATTGAGCTTGTCCTTCTCAAGGACAGAACGCAGAGAGAGAGTGTTCGTGTTTGTCGACATAGTTATCTACAACATACAATGCAGAGAATTAATATCATATTCCTTTTATCATTTAATTAGGCCTTTAATCAAATGATGCTCCCACTGAATTATAGGAATTTTGTAGAATCGAGTTATGGATGTGGTCAAACCACATTACTAGATTCATACAAACTAGCTATAATTCTTGCGGGACAAGATCCACATCATACTAAGCCTTGAGTTAGCTTTGGCTAAATCGCCCAAGACTTAGTACGATCGGTGGGTAACACATTACCGATTACATCTCTATGCAACTATTGTTTATAGGATCAAGACCCACATTTACAAAAGACCTTGAGTTAGCTTTGGCTAAATCTCCCAAGATTTAGTGTAAATGTGATCTTATCCTATCTTTCCAACGGTTGAAATATGCCTATAGTTCTACTTAATCCAATTGAGTTAACTAGTTTTGCTCAATCTAATTGATCTTACTCTAACCCAAGCGTGATAGGCAGGACCAAGATTGTCCCTCCGCACCCTACCAAGATAATATGCGTTTCTCTGCTTTGGCAGATTCAACAACAACAAATGATCGAGGTAGTGACGGGTATCAAGGCTCGGTAGACATTTTCAAGTTGATTCGATTATGATCTAATCTAATCGTAATGTGTATCATATACGCATTGAGGCCTTTATTCTCCTATATTAGCATGCATCACATACAGACATACATTATTCTAGCATGCATCATATACATACAAGAAAATTATCCTATCATGCATCATATACATACAAGCATTATTCTACTAGCATGCATCACATACATACAAGCAAAATCATATATATATATATATATATATATATATATATATATCAACATATATATATATATATATATATATATATATATATATATATCAACATATATATATATACATTTAACTGTGATGTAGTCATGGCCCTACTACGATTTTCTCAAGCCAATGAGAAGATCGGACGGTCAACCTAAGGCTAGCGACTTCTCCAAGCGCTTCCTTTGACCGCCATGTGTCGTCGACACCCTTCTCGTAACTTCGTCTATAAGTGGACTTTCCACCGCTCCATTTTTTACATTACAAATATAAAACTTGAGTTACATTCGAGTCTAAAACTATTTACAACTATAATTTCAAAAGAAAAGGTACGTCGCGCAGGTCGCATACACTATACAACACGCACAACCACAAAAACGGCACACAAGATGTATTATGAATTCAACACACATATTCCAATCAAATTGGGGTCATTGGGCCATGACAATCACAGAATTATACATAATTATAAATTATGTATTTTTACAGAAAATTTCTATAATTTTTCCTAATTTTTTTTTCAAATTTATGAGTCACCTCTCCGTAACGGTCCCGCTAAGCGGTTTCCGGGCGCGATCGCGGGACAAGGCCCCTTTCGGGGATAGGGGCAGTGCCCATACTCACAAAATTAACTTCGCGAGTGTCCCTATTATGATCCTACAGCGACTTAAGTCGCTGTCCCAAAAACCTAAAGCGAGAACTCGCCGTTTCGGAGAGTTTTTCTCGACGGTTGAAGCCTACAAGTGTCCCAACACTCATTGCTTCGACTCTTCGAGAAAAATACCCAAAAATTCTATAAAATTAAGAAATTTACAGAAACATAAAAATATGTAATTTTTATATCTAATATAAAAACTACAAAAATGAAACACATACATGCTTCGCACGTGGCTCTGATACTACTGTTGGACTTTTCGAGCCGTAAAAACCGCTTTTTGCGTTGCGGAAACCCCGGAAGTCCGGCCACGGATCCGTGCGAAGATATATTAAAATAAAAACATGTATGTGCTAAGTAAACCTAGATCTACCTTAGATCTAGGGGTGCATTTGGTTGGAGGATTTTGTTGATAACCTTGTTAGGTTATCAACAAAAACCTTGTTTAGTTTAGGTTATAAACAATTACCTGATAATTGTTCATTACCTGGTTATGAACAAAAACCTTTTTAAGGGGAATCGGAAAACCTTGGAAAACAAAGGTTTTTGTTGATTCCTGAGGTTAAGGAAACTTTTTTTCAATATTACCCCTAGCAATATATTAAATGTCAATTTGTCAAAACTCAATGCCGGCGCCGCTCGCCGCCGCCGTTGCCGTCATCACCGCCATCGCCGTCGCCGCCGCCGCCGCCGTCGTTGCCGCGCCACCGCTGCACCGTCACCGCCTTCCGCCGCCGGCGCCGGGCCGCCGCTGCCGACGGCCGCCGACGCCGCTTCGCCGTCGGCCACCGACGCCGCCCGTCGTCGGCCGTCGCCGCCACCCATCGCCGCCACCGCCGTCGCGCCGCCGCCACCGCTGCCGTCATTATCGCCACCGCCGCCGCTCGCCGCCGCCACGTCGCCGTCGATCGACCACGCCGCCGCCATCGCTCACCGCCATCGCCGCCGCCGGCCATCGGCCACGCCGTCCATCGCCGGACATCGCCGCCGCTGCCGCCGCCACCGCCATCGCCGCCGCCGCCGCCGGCCACCGCTGCCTCCCGTCGCCGGCCACCGTTGCCGCCGGCCGATCGCCACCACCGCCACTCGTCGCCGACCAACGGTCGACGACGGTCATCACCGTCACCGTCACCGT
This sequence comes from Wurfbainia villosa, assembly GCA_025175895.1. Classification (NCBI taxonomy): domain Eukaryota; kingdom Viridiplantae; phylum Streptophyta; class Magnoliopsida; order Zingiberales; family Zingiberaceae; genus Wurfbainia; species Wurfbainia villosa. The sequence goes on from CM045996.1 coordinate 94,633,135, forward strand.
TGCCGCCAATCGGTCGCCCATCGTTGTCATCGCCGATCGACCGATCATCGTTGCCGCCGCCGATCGGTCGACCACCATCGTCGCCACTGGTCGGTCGACCATCGTCGTCGGTAGCCGGTCACCACTGTCGTCGGTCGGTCGTTGGTCGGTCACCGCCACCGTCGGTCGGGCAGGCACTGCTGATGGCAGATCGCTGCCGTCGTCATTAATATTTCTGTCGTCGTCATCGAATTGATTGAGCAAAGACAAAGGATAATTTAATAAAATGTTAAAATAAGTTATATATTAAAACCTCCAACCAAACAAAGTTTTTATCTAAGGTTATACTTTATTCCAAGGTTATGTTTTAATCCCTGGTAATCACATAACTAAGGTTATGTATGATTACTTGAACCAAACGCACCCTAGAAGTTGAGAGTGTTACCCTCGTAGCGACGCCCTTCACTTATCCCGCTCGTCCAAAAGCTTGCCGGAACTCAAGAGTGTCAAGTGTACACTCCTCTATTGGTATCCACATGGACATATGGTGGAGAAACTCAACCTAGAGTGTGCTAGCACTCATGGAAATTTCGACCAAGAAGGATTGGGAGAGCAAGAGAGGAAGAACCAAGGAAGAAGATGAAGTTACACAACTTAACTTCACACTTTCATAACCCACTATAAGGGGGTTACATGCATGCATGTAACTCCAAGAACCAATGGCTCTTGGTCTCCCTCATGAGGTGGTACCCCATGATGTGTCCATGATGATGTGGAGCATCATCATTGGCCAGCCATGCCAAGTCATCATCATGACATGGCATTTGATAAAGTCAAACTTGACCTTTCATCTTCCCTCTCAAGTCAAGTCAAACTTGACCTCTTATCTCCCATGGTTGATCAAATCTAACCACTTGATTCAAGTCAATTTAATTTAATGAATCTCTATTCATTAATTTAAATTGATTTGATGAATCAAATCTAAATTAGACTCATTCAACACTTGAATAAAATCGAGTCCAACTCAATTAGTCTAATTAGGATTACTCTTAATCCAATTTGGTTCATCCCATGAACCTAATCCTCATGGTTCATCATATGAACCTAATCTCCATCTAATTACCCTTTGTGTGTGACCCTATAGGTTCTTGTAATGTTGACATTGTCCCTAAACCGATTTAGGAACATAAGCAATGAGCGGTATCTAGCAACATATCATTGCTACCCAAGTTACAAGAATGTTGAGCTCCAACATCACCTTTGTGACTACTAATTGTGACTCTCACAATATGTGACAATGTCCCTCTATCCTTGACATCTAGATTGACCAATTGAGGCATAGACCGTGTCATTCCCGGTACAATCTATATCTTGAACTCCAAGTAGACTCACTCTAATCAAATGAGCTCAATATCTCATATTGACTCATTTGGGCATGGCCATGCACTTCATGGTCTCACTCTATCAAGAATATCGATGTCACCCCCGTCATATAGGAGGGATAGATCTCATCTACATCACTCACATCCCTCCGCATAATTTGTTACATACCCAGTAATCACCTTTATAGTCCACCCATTTACGGGTGACGTTTGACGAAGCCAAAGTATGAAACTCCTTATGTAGGGAACCATGGTGATTTCAGGTCTAAGGACTAATAGTCATACTAATAGCCACATGAGAAAGTATATGACACTCATATAACGATCCATGATACTTTCTCATGGTGGGTCATTCAGTATACATTCTCCAATGCATACCCATGTGTCAACTCGATATCTCATATCCATGACTTATGAGATCAAGTCATCGAGTTGACCTACATGCTAGTCTCTACGCATTAACATTGTCTCTGAATGTTAATACTTGACTAGGAATGATTAAGAGTAGTGTTCTCTATATCATCTCATTATCGATTCAACCAATCAATTGATATAGATAAGAACCTACTACTCAAGGACATTATTATATTTAGTTATTTGGCACCAATACAAGTAAATATAATAACCATGCCTTCATAAATAGGAATATAATACAATAAAGTCCATACAACAATCATCACATGATTGGCTCTAGGGCTTTCACTAACATGGCAATCGACTGCTGGAACACTTCCCGCTGTCAAACCCTAGTTGACTCATACCAGTCGACTGCCACATGACACCAGTCGATTGGCACACCTCAAACATGAGGTTTTAACCTCAAACATAAGGTTTAACCCAAGTATGGTGCCCCCATACTTGCTAGATCACCCGTAACCTAGACCTAAGTCTTCTCGCTACCACCGTTAGCCTTGCGCCTATCGGATCCCTCCAAGTCATCCATGACTTGTTCATCCATATGCTAGCCTTCAGGTGCTTCCATTGGCTATGTCATGCTAACGGTGTCTACACCGCAAAGGTACATTGGACTTGCGCTGCCAAGACTCTGCTTGGACTTTACACCGCCAACCATTGGACTTATGCTGCCAAGACTCCCACTTGGACTTTACGTCACCAATATCAAACCCCCTTGGACTTCTCAAATGCCAAGACTCAAGCTTGGACTTTCCCTTGCCAACCCATGTTGGACTTTCCATGCCAAGTACTATGCTTGGACTTTTCCTTGCCAAGACCCATGCTTTGACTTTACACACCAAGTACTCAAGACTTGGACTTTCCATGACATAGTCAACCCTAGTCAACCATCAAAATCCCCTCGAGTCAAACTCGAGTCCGGTCAATCATGACCCGGGTCGATTGTGTCAACAATCTCCCCAAAACATTATCATACATCAATGTTAAACATTGATATCAAACTTCCATATCAAATATTAAAACATCGCTCGAGTCAAACTCGAGTCCGGTCAATCGTGACCTGGGCCGATTGCACCAATAGCTACAAGGGTAATGTTCTTCCCATGTAGATCTAAGGTAGATCTAGTGTAGATAAACATGTACATTAATTTTATTATTTATCTTCACACGGATCCGTAGCTGGCTTCCGAGGTTTCCGCAACACAAAAAGCGGTTTTTACGGCTCGGAGAGTCTAATAGTGGCATCAGAGCCACGTGCGAAGCATGTACATGTTTGTATTTGTAATTTTTGTATTAGATACGAAAAGTTACAGATCTGTAAGTTTCTATAATTTTCTTAATTTTATAGATTTTGTAAGTATTTTTCTCGTAGAGTCGAAACAACAAGTGTTTGGACATTTGTAGGCTTCAACCACCGAGAAAAACTCTCCGAAACGGCAAAGTATCATTTTTGTCTTTTTGGGACGGTGACTTAGGGCACTGTAAGATTGGTATGGGACACTCACAAGATTCATTTTGTGAGAAGAGGTGCTACCCCTAACCCCGCAAGGGGCATTGTTCCACAATCGCGCCCGAAAATCGCTTAGCGAGGCCACTGCGGAGTTGTGACTCATAAAATTGAAAGAAAAAGTAGTAAATTTATAGAAATTTATGTAAAATACATAATTTATAATTATGTATGATATTGTGATGGTCATGACCCAAAAACCCCAATGTGATTGGATAAAATTGTGTTGTAATTCATAATATAGCTTGCGCATCGTTTTTAGTATTGTGCATGTTGTATATGATATGCGACCTATGTGTCGTGCCTCCCTTATTATATTCCTTTTGTAAATAGATTTTAGACTTGAATGTAACTCGAGTTTCATATTTGTAATGTACAAAATGAAGCAGTGGAAGGTCCACTCGTAGACGGAGTTACGAGGAGGGTGCCGACGACACATGACGATCAAAGGAGGCGCTTGGAGAAGCCGCTAACCTTAGGTTGACCGTCCTATCTTCTCATTGGCTTGAGAAGATCGTAGTAGGGCCATGATCTCATCACAAATTAATTAATTAATTTATATATATATATTTGATTTTGCTTGTATGTATGTGATGCATGCTAGTATAGGGTAATTAATGCCTTAATGCGTATATGATACACATTCACGATTAGATTAGATCTTAATCAAGTCAACTCGAAATGCCTACCAAGTTTTGATACCCATCACTACCTCGATCATTTGTTGTTAATGAATCTGCCAAAGCAGAGCAACGCATATTATCTAAACCAGTCTGAAATTTTAAAGTTGCTTGGAATTAAACCAGTCTGGAATTAAACTGGCCTGGACTTAAACTGGTCTGGAATTAAACCAGTTTGGAATTTAAACTGACCTGGACATAAACCAATCTGGAATTAAACCAGCATGGAATTAAACTAGTTTAGAATTTAAACTGGTATGGAATTATACCAGTCTGAAAATTCCTTAAAACTGGTCTGGATTTCTACAAAACTGGTTTGGATTTCCACAAAACTGATCTAGAAAAACTAGTCTGGATTTCCATAAAACTGGTCTGGATTCCCACAAAACTGTTCTGGATTTCCGAAAGTCGCTCAGTTTTGAACTTTGGGAAGTTTCTATAGGCCTATAAAAATGTCCAGTCAAGGTGTTGGTCGAGCGCGCCTAGATTCTGTTCGCTGGTGGCTGTAACCAAGGGTTCCAGTCGAGGCGTTGGTCAAGTGCGCCTCGATTCTTTTTGCTCGCAACAGTTAGCAGTCAAGGCAAATACTGAAATGCCTCGACTATTAGTCTGAAATTTTATTTTCTTAGGTATTTTAAGTCCTATTTTTGCTGTATTTATGCCCCTAAACCATTTTACAAGTGATAATACACTTAATAGACAGTTTCTAACATATTTTTGATATTTTAGTTGAGTTTTATCATTGTTAGGATGGCCAACCAATTTGACTTGGTTGGAATGTCCAATTATGATATTTGAACTAAATACACATGAATTATGTATTGGTCTTCCCCATAATTGGTCAACTTAATGATTTGTGTTATTTTCAACCTCATTACTCAAGTTGATGTATCATAACTATTAGTGTCAGCCCTTAGTGTCAATCATGAGATGATTGATTAGGGATCATGTGTATCATATTTCATTCATAAAGGGCAAAGATTGTTTATTATATTTACTTTATGCATGTGCCAGCTAAAATAAATATAATAATGCCCTTGAATAGTAGGTTCTAATCTATAGTATATTAATTGGTAGAATTGATTATGAGAAACTGTAGAGAACACTATTCTTAATATTCCTAGTCAAGTATTAATAGATAAGGGAAATATTAATATATTGAGACTAGCATGTAGGTCAATGGATGACTTGATCTCACAAGTCATGGATATGTGATATCACATTGACACATAGGTATATATATTGGAGAATATATATACTGAATTGACCCGCCATGAGAAAGTGTCATGGATCGTTATATGAGTGTCATATACTTTCTCATGTGATTATTGGTATGAATAGTCCTTAGACCTGAAGTCACTACCGTTCCCTATATAAGGAGTTATGTACTTTGGTATCGTCTAACGTCACACTGTAACAGGGTGCACTATAACGGCGATCACTGGATATGTAACAAATTATGCGGAGGGATGTGAGTGATGTAGATGGGATATATCCCTCCCATATGGCGGGAGTGATATCTTTGGCCTCTTGATAGAGTAGGACCATGAAATGCATGATCATGCTCAAATGAGTTAATATGAGATATTAAGCTCATTTGTTTGAGTGAGTCTATTTGGGGATCAAGAAACATAAAGATCGATAAGGGGATGACACGGTCTATGCCTCATTGATCGATCTAAGATATCAGAGATAGAAGGATACCGTCATACATGATAATAGTCATGGAAAGGTCGTCGGATCTCGACGATCTTGTAACTTGGGTAGCAATGATGTATTGCTAGATGCTGCTCATTGCTTATGTATCTAAAATGGTTTTAGATACATTGCCAATGTTACAAGAGCCTATAGGGTCACACACAAATGACATTCTATTTTTGAGATGATTTCTTTTAGTTGGACTAAAAGACAATTTAGCATATGGCCAAGACTTGAGTTAGACTCAAACTGGTTAAACTTGATTTAGACTCAAGTTGAACCATGGAAGATGATTCATCATCATCATGCATGATTAATGTGATTAATCATGCATGGAAATACCAAGGGCCTTGGTATTCATGATGAAGAAGAATACCAAGGGTCATGGTATTCATTAGGAGATTAAGAGTTTTATTAATGAGGAGATAATGGGAATTGATGGCTAGTGGCTTAAATAGGCTTTGAACATGAAAAGCAATTTGAGGCTAGATCATTTTGGGCGTGTAAGCCAAGGAAAGCCAAGAGAAGTGTTCTCTCATCCCTCTCCTTCGTCTCCTTCTTCTTCCAAAGGGTTCTTGGCATTTTTCTAGGGGTTGCTAGCACAACGTGACTCCAACACGGGTGGGTGTTAGTGTGGATACCATAGAGATACAGTCAACCTTACCGTATTGAGATCCGACAACATTTGGAAAAGCGGGATTGCGAAAGGCACGAACCGAAGGTATACTTCTCCTTCTAGATAAGATCTAGAAAAGTAGGGTATGAAACAACATATATGTTGGATCGATGCGGTTCGCTAGAGGGGAGGGGGTGAATAGCGAAAAACCTTTTCCTTTTCTTTTCGTTCGTTAAAACTTGAGAGATAATTAATTGCAGCGGAAATGTAAAGTAAAAGGAGACAATGAAGTTTTACTTTGTTCGTAGCCTTCGGCTACTACTCCAAGGCCCTAGTGGTCCTTGACCACGTAAGGAGGGAAAAAGCACTAAAGGAACTCCTCCTCGTTGGAGGTAGGAGTTAATCGATACAAGAAGGAAAAAGCTTGAGGTAGAGGGACACTCCCCCTCTCCTCGTATACGATAAAAGCTCCGAAAAGAAATGAACTTAAATAAAAACTAAAACCGACTTTACAATAAGAGAGAATTTAAGACCTAGATGTCGGAGAGAAAGCACTTCGTGGTCGAAAAGTTGTAGCTTGGCGGAGGCTTTTGGAAGCTTTAGAATGATGAAGAAAACCCTAGGTTTGACCCTCCTTTTATAGCCTTTGAGCCCCTTTTCGAGAGGAACCCTAGCCAATCACAATTAAGCACCAATCTCCTTGAAATGGGGTGATAAGCCTTGACTCCTCGAATCTGATCATTGACCATCAGTCGACTGATGGCCATCATCAGTCGACTTATGCGACATCGATCGATTGCGACCTCAAATGACGATTGATTGGCGATCGAGTCCTCCAAGCTGGCAGTCGACTGATGCTTACTGCAAGGCAAAGTTAGCTTAAAGAAAACATTATTTCAACGGCCTTCGACCATCCGATCTCGACCTAGACCATCGATGGGATGTCTTTGGTCGGATCTACACTTAAGACCATCCCCGTAAGGAGGATACGACCTCACTTACGCTCGCACACACGAGCTTACCTCGATACTTACCATGTCGCTTTTGCTTCCGGCCTTCCACTCGATTCCTTCGGCTCCCTCCGAAGTCACTCGAGTGTCGCCCGACCACCGCGGCTTCCTCCGGGTGTCGCTAGCCTTCAGCTCCAGCTATAGCAATCTTCTGCACACTCGATTCAGCTCGTGAGATAACAACATGAGCTTAACTTTGTATCGTTTGCTAAAATCAAAACTCAGGTTTGACTTAGGTGCCTACTGCACCAACAATCTCCCCCTTTTTGATTTATGGCAAACCCACATACAAAGTTAAGAAAGACAAATTAAGTGCATTAAGTAAAATGAGCAAGAGATATGCATGAATGTGTAGGAGTATATAATAACTCTTTTTCAAGTGCTCCCCCTTGAGGAATCCTCCCCCTTGACCGAGGGTGAGTACTTGAGAAAGAGTTTTAACTCTCCCCCTTGATATTTGCTACTAAAAAAAATGTGTTTAAAATAAGTTTTAAGTTAAGAAATCAAAAAATTGATTTCTTAACCTTGGCCTTTACTTCCATTTTGTTAACAAGTTAACTTAGAGTTAATTACTATTTATTATTTATTTTTGTATTGTTGATGAAAACAAGTTAACTAAATTTGTTTAAGTTAAGAGTTCCCTTAACTTGTTTTGTTAACTTAAAGTTAAGTAAGCCTTGGCCATAAAAAAAAATTGATCCCTTAACTTTGGCCTTTTTCTCGTTAACTAAAAGTTAAGTAAATTATTTTTTTGTATTGTTAATGAAAACAAGTTAACTAAATGTGTTTAAGTTAAGAGTTCCCTTAACTTGTTTTGTTAACTTAAAGTTAAGTAAGCCTTGGCCATAAAAAAAAATTGATCCCTTAACTTTGGCCTTTTTCTCGTTAACTAAAAGTTAAGTAAATTATTTTTTTGTATTGTTAATGAAAACAAGTTAACTAAATGTGTTTAAGTTAAGAGTTCCCTTAACTTGTTTTGTTAACTTAAAGTTAAGTAAGCCATAAAAAAAATGATCCCTTAACTTTGGCCTTGATCCCTTAACTTTGGCCTTTTTCTCCCCCTTTTGCCATTTATCGAAAAGAGTGAGGGTGTGTGTGGAATAAGTTTTAATTTTAAAGTCCAAGCATGTTCCACATTATTTTGAAAATAATATACTGAAAATAAGTTCATCTATAAAATGTTCGACTCATATTTGGCTTGATTGATATGAAGGATCAACCAGTCCTGGTCAGAGTTGGTTAGTATGTATGATTATACTCCGTGGTTCATAGCGATGCACTAGCTCTACATCTGGAACCAGGAGTAAGGTCCTAACATCTCACGCCCATCTACGTGGCTAAGTACACAAACACATTAGTCCTATGTGTTGTGAGATGTACTGGCTCCTTAAATCTATAGGTGCATGATATCTAAGGTATGTCCTATGCTAGTTCCATAAAAAATGAAAATTAAGAAATAGTAGTAAGAAAATATAATTTGCAAGTTCCTATTCTACTACGCACATGCCCAATTTTCGTCTTAATAGACTAAATTCGGCTTCGGGTAGGGGTTTAGTAAATAGGTCTGCTAAGTTAGACTTTGATTCGACGTATTCGAGTTGTATGGCTCCGTTGGCCACATGTTCTCGAATGAAATGGTGTTTGACCTCTATATGTTTGGTCCTAGAGTGACATATTGGATTCTTAGTAAGATTAATTGAACTAATGTTATCTACGTGAAGTTTAGTATTCGTAAAGTCTAACTTAAAGTCGCGGAGGGTGTGCTTCATCCAAAGAAGTTGAGTGACACACTCACCCATCGCGATGTATTCGACTTCGGTGGTAGATAAGGCAACACAGTGTTGCTTCCTACTGCACCAACTCACAAGACTTGAGCCGAGAAGTTGACAACAACCACTCGTACTCTTTCTATCGAGCTTACTACCGGCATAGTCATAATCAGAGTAGCCAGTTAGTTCGAACTCGGTAGATCTAGGATACCAAATACCGACATTAAGTGTACCCTTTAGATATCTAAGGATACGCTTGACTAGAGTTAGGTGAGACTCCTTGGCACAGGTTTGAAACCTGGCGCACATACTTACTGCGAATAGGATGTCGGGTCGACTCGCAGTTAAGTATAGGAGACTTCCTATCGCGCTCCTATAGTACTTTAAGTCAATGGACTTACTTTCTAGGTCTTCTCCTATGTTAACATTAATCGCCATTGGGGTGTTTATTATCTTAGCGTCTTGCATTCCAAATCTTTTAATTAACTCCTTAGTGTATTTTTGTTGATATAGGTATATATCATCCTTAGTTTGTTTAATTTGTAGACCTAAAAAGAAACATAACTCGCCTACCAAGTTCATTTCGAACTCACTTTCCATGAGTGAAACGAACTCGTTTAGTAAGGCTGAGTTAGAGGTTCCAAAAATTATATCGTCTATGTAAATTTGAGCTATGAATATTTCTTTACCTAAGGTTTTTACGAAGAGAGTTGGGTCAACTAAGCCTTGGTTAAACCCTTTTGACTTAAGATGGATTGAAACTCTCTCGTACCAAGCTCGAGGAGCTTGTTTAAGTCCACAGAGAGCTTTCTTAAGTTTTAGAACATGGTCGGGTTTATCTAGATTTTCGAATCCAGGGGGTTGGCTAACATAAACTTCTTCTTTAATGTATCCATTTAGGAATGTCGACTTAACATCCATTTGAAACAGCTTAAATCCTCGATGTGCGGCATAAGCTAGCAATATTCGAATGGATTTGAGTCTAGCTACTGGGGCATAGGTTTCGTCGTAATCTAAGCCTTCGACTTGACTAAACCCTTTGGCGACTAACCTAGCCTTGTTTCTAACTACTTCACCTTTATCATCAAGCTTATTTTGAAACCCCCACCTTGTTCCAATTATCGTTTTGTCTTTAGGTGGTGGTACTAACTCCCACACTTCATTCCTAGTAAATTGAGCTAGCTCTTCTTGCATTGCAAAAATCCAATCGGGATCAAGAAGAGCTTGTTCAATTGATTTGGATTCTATCTTTGAAATTAAGGAAATTTGACTAAGGTCCTATAGGATGCTCTAGTTCGAACTCTCAGATTAGGATCTCCTATCACTTGATCGATAGGGTGGTTAGTCTGAATCCTAGATTGGGTTGGGTTTGTGTCACCTAATGCTTGATCAATGGGGTGACTTGGTTGAACACTAGTTTGACTCGGATCACTTGTCACTTGATCGACAAGAGAAGTTGGTTGATGTGGATTAGACTCGATCTCAGGGTCGGAGACGAGTTTGGTATCAGTGGGCTCAACACTTGGGGTCATTAAGGGTTTTGTAGGTTCGGGTACTTCATCGAACACTACATTAATAGTCTCTTCGACTTTAAGGGTATCGTGGTTATATACCCTATAGGCCCTACTCGTGGTTGAGTATCCTAAGAAGATTCCGGTGGAGGTTTTGGATTTGAATTTCCCTAGGTGGTTCTTAGTGTTTAAGATATGTACCTTACATCCAAATACCCTAAAGTACTTGATGTTGGGCACTTTATTGTGATAAATCTCGTAGGAGGTCTTAAGGTGCCTCTTTACCATAAGGATCCTATTCTGGACATAGCAAGCCGTGCTAATGGCTTCTGCCCAAAACCTATCGGGTAGGTCATATTCGTTCAACATGGTCCTAGCGGCTTCTTGTAGAGTTCGGTTTTTCCGCTCCACTAGGCCATTTTGTTGAGGGGTCCTAGGGCAAGAGAATTCATGGTGGTATCCGTTTAGGTTACAGAAGTCGGTGAACCTTTGATTTTCGAATTCACCACCATGATCGCTTCTAAGTCTTTTAACCTTAAGATTTTTTTGATTCTCGATTAATTTGAATAGATTGATTAATTGATCTAGGGTATCATTTTTATGTTTGATGAACCTAACCTAGGTAAACCTGGAGTAGTCGTCAATTATGACTAAGCAATATTGACTTCTATTGAGTGACTTGGCTCCATGTAAATCGAATTGATCCATATGCAGGAGCTCAAGTACACTTGAGGTTCGTTCTTGGTTGGTTAACTTGTGTTGTGTCCTAGGTTGTTTTCCTTGTTGACAAACATTACAGATTTTATTAACCAAATTGTTGAGGTTGGGTAAGCCTCTGACTAAGCCACTCTGACTCATCTTGTGGACGAGTCTTGGGTGTGAGTGACCGAGTCGTCGGTGCTACAACCATGATTCCTCTTCCTGTGTCATAAGACATTTGGCTGAGGATTTGATTAAGTTAATTGTATAAATGTTATTTGTCCTAGTTCCTTTGAGTATTGTTTTAGCTATTTTATTTGTTTTAATGACACATTTATTTTCTAAAAATATGACCTTATAGTTATTGTCACATAATTGGCTTACGCTAAACAGGTTATATTCAAAATTCTCTACAAGTAATACATTTTTAATAACAAAATTCGAGTTAAGCTCGATATCACCTGATCCAATGATTTTGAGCTTGCCGTTATTCCCAAAGGCTACCGATCCTTGTCGTTTGAATCGAAGCTTCGTGAATTTGAGTTGATCCCCGGTCATTTGTCGGGAGCAACTGCTGTCCAACATCCATTGATCCTGTTGGTGCAATCGGCCCAGGTCATGATTGACCAAGACTCGAGTTTGACTCGAGTGATGTTTTGATATTTCGAAAAAAAACATATGACAATGTAATTGTCATTTGGTAAAGTCCAAGTCTTGAGTACTTGGCATGGAAAGTCCAAGTGGGACACTTGGCACATGAAAAATCCAAGCATGGGTCTTGGCAATGTAAAGTCCAACATGGGTTGGCAAGGAAAGTCCAAGCATGGTCTTGGCATGGAAAGTCCAACATGGGTTGGCAAGGAAAGTCCAAGCATGGTCTTGGCATGGAAAGTCCAACATGGGTTGGCAAGGGAAAGTCCAAGCTTGAGTCTTGGCACTTGAGAAGTCCAAGGGTTTGATATTGGCGGCGTAAAGTCCAAGCTGGAGTCTTGGCAGCATAAGTCCAATGGTTGGCGGCGTAAAGTCCAAGCGGAGTCTTGGCGGCATAAGTCCAATGTGCCTTGGCGGTGTAGACACCGTTAGCATGACATAGCCGATGGAAGCACCTGAAAGCTAGCGCGATGGATGAATAAGTCATGGATGACTTGGAGGGATCCGAGAGGCGTGAGGCTGATGGAGGTGGCTAGAAGGCTTAGGTCTAGGCTAAGGGTGGTCTAGCAAGTATGAGGAACCATACTTGGGTTAAAACCTCATGTTTGAGGTGTGCCACGGTCGGCCCGGTGCCATGTGGCGATCGACCGAGTCAACTAGGGTTTGATTTGCGGATAATGGCCTAGCGATCAGCCATAGGTTGGCGGTGATCGATGGTTCCGGCGATCGGGATCGTGTCGATCGCATTGTTGCTCGAAAATCGACCCGCGGAATGGAGTCGAGACTCGACTGGTCGAGTGAGGACTCCATCAGTCGACTGATGGTCACAATCAGTCGACTGATGATGGATCCGTTGGACTTATCCAACGTGGATCTAGCCGTTGTCTCATGACAACAGTGGTATCAGTCGACTGATGGTCTCAATCAGTCGACTGATAGACTTTTTCCAGCACATGTTGAAGCTATATATGGAGCTCGTGATGGAGGAAAATAAAGAGGTTTTTTGAGGCGATTTGGGGCGATTTGCTGTTGCAAATCAGGGTCTCCAAGTTGATATCAAGCAACCAAGTGATCAAGCATTCAAAGAGCATTTGTAAAGTGTTTTCTTTACTTGTATTGCTTTGTATTTCATTATATTGCTTGTATTCATCTTGTATTACTGTTGTATACATTGTACGAGGTTTCTCCACCTCCGGATTGTTCCGAGAAGGAGTTATTTTATAGTGGTGTGTGATTGGCATCGCTAGGGCTCGTTTGAGCCCGATCCGTGGAGTAGAAACTGTGCGGTTCCGAACCACGTTACATACTCGTGTTCGTGTGTAATTGTCTATTTCTTTATTGTATTATTTCTATTTCCGCTGCGCACTAACGAAATTGTAGACACGAACGAGATCGAATTTCATCTACGCTATTCACCCCCCCTCTAGCCGTTCCAATATTCCTAACAAGTGGTATCATAGCCCGGGGCTCTTCTACGGACTAACCGCCGGGAGCTAAGACAAAAGGCTAGAGGGTGAAGATGGAATTCCAAGACAAGCTTGGATGGGATATCAACACTCCACCTCCATATGATCCAGAAGATTTTCCGGCATGGAGAGCAAGAATGGAAACATTCTTGATGATGAACATAGAGGATTGGTTCATCCTCGTTGAAGGCCTTGAACCCCCTAGGGATAAGAAGGGGAATGTCCTAAAATTGAAAAAGTGGACCCAAGAGCAACGCCAAAAGCTCAAGACCGAAGTTAAGGTAACGAAACTTTTGGAAGATTTAATCCCTAATGATGTTTTGTGCAAGCTAGGGGATTACATGTATGCCAAGGAGTTATGGAGAAAATTGGCAAGATTCCATGAGGAGAGTTCATCCTCAAGTGAAAGTGAGGAATCGGAAGTTGAGATGGAGTCAACTTCCGAATCGGAGAAAGAAGAAGTAGAAGAGGTGGAAGAAGCATCTACCTCTAGGATTGAGGAGGAGAGACCATTCTCTACACCGGAGCAACCTCAAGAAGAGCCTTCAACATCCGATCAAGATGAGGAAGCTCAAAATTCAACTCCGGCACCTACCACCACCTTAGGTAACTCAAACACTTTACTTTCAAATAAAAATCATATTATGTGCTTTGAGTGTAGGGAGTATGGGCATTACAAGAGCAAATGCCCAAAGAGGATCAAGAAAGCTCCTCCGGCGCCTAAAAGTCAACGGACGCCGGTTCTCCAAGTCAAAAGAGCAAGGAGCATGTCATTTGCTTCAAATGCCGACTACCGGGTCATTACCGGAGTCAATGCCCAAAGAAGAAGAAGAAGGCGCAAAGGGGAGCATCACAAGTAGGGGGAGCCACTAAGGCAAACCCTAAGGTATATTTAAATAATGCTCCGTCTAATTTAACTGTTAAAGAGCATGCTAGAAATAACAAACATATTTGTTTAGGAGCTAAGTATGTTCACCTTAAGAATATGGAGAAATTTGGGACTAATGTCCCTAAAAATATTCTACCTAAGGAATCAATCAAGAAAATAGGAAAACACCTAGGTCTTAACCCCAAATGGACTAGGCATATGCCTAGGAAATCCAATGCCCAAGATTTAAATCAAAACTCTAAAATTGGGCAATTAGAAAAGGAAAATCAAGTCTTGAGGTCAAGTCTTGAAAAACTTGAGAAGACCCTTAATATTATGCAAAATCAATTTAAAGGGTCTAATGATCAAGCTCCTAGATCAAGAAGTCAAAGTCAACATCTAGGACCTAAGAGTCAAAAGTCAACCAAGGGAAAGAATGGTTTGGGTCACAAACCCATGTCCAAGGTGACTTACCATAGTGTACCATTTGACTATGGGACACTAACTAGGTCTAGGAAGACCAAGGTCAATAGGGAAGTCATCCCTAGAGTTGACCAAGGTTTGTGCCTAGTGGCCAAGGTTTCGAAGAAACCTAGGGTGGTCACTAAGAAGGTTGTTAGGGAGGCAATCCCTAAGGTTAATCTAGGCAAAACCAAAATGACCAAGGCTAACAAGCCTAGGAGGGTCATTAGGAAGGTATCTAGGGAGGTTATCCCTAAGGAATACCTAATTAACCCTAGGAGCTCAAATCGATTTTGGGTTCCTAAGAGCGTGATTGATTCACGCCAGATTGGTTTAGGGTGTGTCAACCTTGGTTGGATGGGTAGTTAACTCAACCATGATAAAGGTGGCACTTTAGGTTACTTTCAAGGTTATGGTTACCTTGGAAATACCTTTGAGCCTTAATCTTAAAGAATTCTAGGATGTGTCAATATATATCTTGAAAACATGAAAATCAATAAAGTTGACACAATCTAGATTTAGAGGTCATAGTGTGTAACTTTGATTGTTGGCACACTTTAGAAGTTCATGTATCAAGAGATGTGTGTTTAAGATGTAAAAGTAACATCTAGAGTGATACTCAAGTGCCACACAACTTGATTTCTTGTACTCACCATGCTTCATATGTTTTACCATATGTTTGCATGGAAGGAATGTCTAGGATAGATTGCATCTCACAAAACAAGTCTTTTACCTTGATTGTGTATTTTAACACTTAGAAAGGGTGAGATGTTAGGATTTGGAAATCATTGAATGTTAATGTTTGCAAAAATGAAATAAAACATTAAAATACATTAACGAATACATGAATATAATTATAACATCAATATGTTTTGATATACAAGAAATAAACATGATAAAATGGGATAAGTTAATAAAGAAATCGAGATTTTCATAATTTCAGAACTGGAAATCAGATATCAGTCGACTGATACAGTTATCAGTCGACTGATGACACTGTAGCATGATACGATACGATCATCAGTCGAGTGCTCGCTTCATGACTCGACTGCTTGAACATCAGTCGACTGATGGTACTGTTCACCGAGGCTGAGGGTCATCAGTCGAGTGCTCGACGAGCGATCGTGATCATCGATCGTGATCAATGAGCAACATCGATCGGACCGATGTCTACCGTAGCACGACACGTAAGGTTCGAATCGATTCGGCCGGATCGATCGGCTGCTCGTAAACCCGGTAATAAGCTGCGATCCCGATCGATCTTGCCACATCACCGACATCGCGATTTTATAACGCCGAACTACTAGGGTTCGGCGTCTTCACGCGACGCGCTTCGAAGTCTTCTTCTCCTCTCCGATCGCTCTCCCTCTCCGACCGATCCTTCCGATCGATCCTTCCGACCGTGCCAGCCTCCCAAGGTGTTAGGTTTGATAGATAAGCCTCCTTTCTTTCGTGTTACACTTATTTCAAGCCTCATTTCACGAGTTCTAGGGTTTGGTTCCTTGTTCTGATTAGGGTTCCGGCTTCTCCGGCGAATTTTCCGACGACCCTCCAGCAACATCTGAGTTTTCTCTCCGGCCACACCTCCAAATGGCGCCTAAGTATCAATCTTTTTACCCGAGCCCTAATTTTCCTTTCCGTTATAATTTAGGTTTTATCTAATCATGTATTATGTCCTTGCATGTCATATCATTACATTGCATTCATAATAGGAGAGCCCGTAGGAATGATCCACCCGAGGGTGAATCTCGATTGTACCAACCTATGTTGGTTAGGTACATCGATAGGGATTTTTTCAATCGACATTGTAGTGATGTCATGGAATTAATTGCATACTACAATCTAATGAAAATCGTCTTATGCACGCATCCAATTAATGATGACCTTCTTAAGGAATTTTATCAAAACCTAAAAAAGGTGGATGACGACCCTACTTACACTACTCGCATTGCAAAATGCGAGTTAGAGTTCACTCCTGCGATATTGCAGGAGTTTCTCGAGTGTAGGCCCTCAGATGACACTTTTATTTTTTACCCTACCATGGATTTTCCTTTACCTGAGCCTTTTGACCATATCTCTATGGAGTCCATGCATGAGCATATCTTTGGTTATCCTCGTCCCCGCCTGCATCTATTTCCTATCACTGAAAGTCAGACTGACAATGTCCTTTACAAGGTCATTGTTGGGTGTTTTCTTCCCATCGTCACTCGGGGTCTAACCAAGATTCGGCCTCCCCATCCCTTTCTTTTATACGCCATGCGTCATAGGTTAGACATTAACTTTGCACTAAACATGTTTCATTGCATTGTGCATTTCACTTCCCCTGTACAAGGGAAAGTGCATATGCCATTTGGTTATATCATCACAGCATGGCTAGACTCCGTAGGTGTCAACATCCACAGGGGTTCTCTGAGAGCGCTATCGGAGGTGTACGACTGTATATCAGTTCGTAACTTCTCGTTAGCAAGGCTATGGATGGGCACTGGACAGATGGAGTTGGCACCTCGACCACCCCCCAGGGCACGCAGAGAGCCTCCTCCGATACCCAGAGAGGCGACAGAGGACTACGAGGATGCAGATGCCACTGATGAGGATGATCAGATGCCGGCAGACACATCAGCGGCGGGTCCATCAGATCGCCGTGGCCGGCTAGAGTCCAGATTTCAGGACTATCAGCAGTCGGTTGACTCTAGGCTGTCAGAGATATTGGCAGGCCAGGCATCCTTCGGCGCACGTCTTGATCGGATGGAGGAGTCCCAGAGCCGCATCGAGCAGTGTTAGCTCGATATGTTAGAGATGATGCGGGCCTGGACCCTGAGTCAGCAGCCTCCTCCACCGCCACCTCCTGCAGACGATTAGACATTTAGGATGTTAGATTTTCTTTTGTTGTCAGTTTCTGTAGTGAGATTGAGCATAGCCAATCTCGATTTTGAATGTAAAAGACTAAATTTTTTAAGTTAAATGAAATTTTTGTTTATGAAAATCTTGTGTGTTTGGATGAGTACTTGTATGATTGTATTGCTTATGAAAGTTGATATATCATGACATGAAATTGCATCCTATCATATACCATGTCATGTTATTGCTTAGGATTATTTTAGATGTCATGTGTTCTTAAATTTCATCTTATGCCATGACATCATGATTATGAACATATGCTTATTTATATCATTTCTAATGCCATAATCATTCATGCATTTAAGGCAATTGGTTGAAATTGATTTAAGGACTATGGCATGACTTGAAGTCCCATTTATAAGGGAATCAAGTAGGGTTGCCTAGGAAATGCATGAAACCATAGATAAAGTGAACTCAAACCCACATCTCACATCACATTGACATGTATGTGTATTTATACATCCTAGATACATGTGAGATGCTAGGATAATAAGTTAGGTTCAAGGTGCATAGGTAGTGCATCTAGATGAACTCAAACTTATTTTAATTATCACCAAGAATCATAAGGAAAGCTAATATACAAGCTATGTATATTTAGCCAATAAATTATGGTTCAAAATAGGCTTTTAAAAACATCTTAAAATCAATTTAGAAAACCTTGGTGAAATCTATCTTTTGATAGTCATCATCATTGTAGAAGTTGATACAAAGTGGATCAAAAACTTTAAAGTTTTTAATAGTTTTAAACTTTGTACCAATCTCCTATTTCAATGGTAAAAATATTTTTTCAAAATTTTTCACTGATTGTATGTGTGATAAGTAATATACGTATCAAGTTTCGTGATTTTTTGATTTACGTAGAATTACTTATGAATTTCCAAAAGTTGAGTCTGATTTAAAATCGTTTTATCACCGATGCTATTCGCTTCTGATCTGATCGATGGGCAGCGTTGGACTCGATCGCAACATCGTATCACTCATCGTTGCCTCGTGCTCGGATCGATGGACACATCGACCGGTATCCGACAGAAGTCGATCGATAGCCTTTGATTTCGGGGTTACCAAAGTTGTTTAACCCGATTTCAGCTACTACGGTTATGGTCCCTAATCACTCCTAACCCTAGGATATGCATTGGGAAGCATTATAAAGGGTGAAAATCCATTGGATATGGATTAGGAGAAGTATTTAGGGTTTGTATCAATTTTTAGGTGTTGGAAAGTTCAATGTTGAATTTCTAACCTTAATTTTGATGGTTTAGAGTTCCTATTGGCTTAGGGACTGCCCAAGGACATTGTTGGTGCAATGGTCAAGGGGGAGCAAACCTTTAGGGGGAGGTATCCATCTTGGGATGATGGATGTGTTTTTCTCCTTGAAAAGGAGAAGTTATTGGGAGAATATGACATCAATTGGGAAATTGATGGGACTTTTGAGAGACCCAATTTGGAAATTGGGAGAGTAAATGGGATTGTCTCTCTTGAGTGATATTGGACTTATCACTAGGAAGATGGTAGGCATCCTAAGTATTGTTGGATCAAGGGGGAGATTGAAAGATCTCATTGGGACATGAGACATTGACCTCCTTGGAGAGAAAACCTTTTTGATGTTAGTCAAAAAGGGGGAGAATGTTTGGGGGAGAGCATTTGGAGAGTATTTACCAATTTGGGATAATTGGTAAGGGATTTGAGTTAGTGTTCTAACTCAATAATTTGTTTGGTTTTTGTCAAACATCAAAAAGGGGGAGATTGTTGTTGCAATCGGCCCAGGTCACGATTGACCAGGACTCGAGTTTGACTCGAGTGATGTTTTGATGTTTCGACAAAAACATATGACAATGTAATTGTCATTTGGTAAAGTCCAAGTCTTGAGTACTTGACATGGAAAGTCCAAGTGGGACACTTGGCACATGAAAAGTCCAAGCATGGGTCTTGGCAATGTAAAGTCCAACATGGGTTGGCAAGGAAAGTCCAAGCATGGTCTTGGGATGGAAAGTCCAACATGGGTTGGCAAGGAAAGTCCAAGCATGGTCTTGGCATGGAAAGTCCAACATGGGTTGGCAAGGGAAAGTCCAAGCTTGAGTCTTGGCACTTGAGAAGTCCAAGGGTTTGATATTGGCGGCGTAAAGTCCAAGCTGGAGTCTTGGCAGCATAAGTCCAATGGTTGGCGGCGTAAATTCCAAGCGGAGTCTTGGCGGCGTAAGTCTAATGTGCCTTGGCGGTGTAGACACCATTAGCATGACATAGCCGATGGAAGCACCTGAAGGCTAGCGCGATGGATAAACAAGTCATGGATGACTTGGAGGGATCCGAGAGGCGTGAGGCTGATGGAGGTGGCTAGAAGGCTTAGGTCTAGGCTAAGGGTGGTCTAGCAAGTATGAGGGAACCATACTTGGGTTAAAACCTCATGTTTGAGGTGTGCCAGTCGACTGGTGCCATGTGGCAGTCGACTGGACCGAGTCAACTAGGGTTTGACTGCGGATAATGGCCTGATCGGCGCCATAGGTTGGCGATCGGATGATGGCTCGGCGATGATCGATCGTAATCGATCGACTATTGCTCGAGAAATCGACCACAGAATGGAGTCAATACTCGACTGGTCGAGTGAGGACTCCATCAGTTGACTGATGGTCACAATCAGTCGACTGATGATGGATCCGTTGGACTTATCCAACGTGGATCTAGCCGTTGTCTCACGACAACAGTGGTATCAGTCGACTGATGGTCTCAATCAGTCGACTGATCGACTTTTTCCAGCACAGGTTGAAGCTATATATGGAGCTCGTGATGGAGGAAAATAAAGAGGTTTTTTGAGGCGATTTGGGGCGATTTGTTGTTGCAAATCAGGGTCTCCAAGTTGATATCAAGTAACCAAGTGATCAAGAATTCAAAGAGCATTTGTAAAATGTTTTCTTTACTTGTATTGCTTTGTATTTCATTATATTGCTTGTATTCATCTTGTATTACTGTTGTATACATTGTACGAGGTTTCTCCACCTCCGGTTTGTTTCGAGAAGGAGTTATTTTATAGTGGTGTGTGATTGGCATCGCTAGGGCTCGTTTGAGCCCGATCCGTGGAGTAGGAACTGTGCGGTTCCGAACCACGTTACATACTCGTGTTCGTGTGTAATTGTCTATTTCGTTATTGTATTATTTCTATTTCCGCTGTGCACTAACGAAATAGTAGACACGAATGGGATCGAATTTCATCTACGCTATTCACCCCCCCTCTAGCCGTTCCAATATACCTAACAGATCCTACACACAAGGTGGTTGGATTGGATGTTAGATTTTTTTTTTAAAAAAAAAATTGGTTGTAAGTTGTTAAACCTAGGTCATCTCACCTGAGTCTATATGATCAAGCATGTTATACTTATGTGTTTTTTTGTGAGATGACTTCCAATTAAGTTGATTAAGTGCATTTAGGTTCAAGTAATTTTATGTTAGATTTGGATTTGACCCTAGGCTTGTCAAGTTTACCTTTTCAAGATCATGGCTTCCAGGTCGTGGCGAGGCACAGGGGCCTTCTTTTATCGGATCATCGACCACTTCCTTAGACAAAGCCATTTTCAAGAAAATGATGACTTGACTCACCTAAGACTATTTCCTAGTCTAACTGGTTGTTTTTGAAAAGAGGCTCCCCGAGGCTCAATCTTTTTGAAGGATTTTAGTTGGTTATGTACGTGTTCTAAGTGAGTTCACAAGTTTTAAAAAAAAATTCTAAGCATGAAATTTCTAAGTTAAAGCACAAACATGTTTTGTACTGGCTCCCCCTAGACCGTTGAATCGGTTCGGTCTATCCACATAGTGGATTTGGTCCTTGGGAACCCAGTACGGGTTGGATCCTAGAGTTGAAATCAAAAAGTTCTTAGGGACCCATGCTTGGACATGTTTCCTATGTCGACTTACAATCGACATATACGACCTATTAGACGTGTTTGAGTTAAACTCTAGTCCAGCCTTGTTGTACACGGCCCTTTGAGATCCAAGTGTTAGGGCAATCTCTTGCCGTAATATGGTTTTGATGGTGTGGCAAAGGGTTTAAGTTAGCTTGATATGTTGATTTGATATGTGCGTTGAAGTCGTGCAGGACTTAGTAATTCGCACATGGAGCCATGGCGAGTTTCGCATCTCATGACTCGTGCCTTGAGTCGGTGAAGGATAGCTTTGCGGAAGCCGTGCGCTTGGAGCATCCGAGGGACCGCCGGACGAGAAGCTTGGAGTGAAGCCGGAGGAAGTAGACTTCGAGGCAAGAGACGCAAAGGAGCATTGCAGAGCCGTACGCCTGATGCTGCCGAGGGACGTGGCCGCAAACGAAGAGAACTTCGAAGGCGAGGGACTCCGAGGTATGAGAGTGAGCGATTGTAACCCGGGAAGGGTAGCTCTTAGGTGAAATTTGGCCATTTGGCCAAGTGTCGGATGGGTTTTCCCGACACCAGTCGACTACCATGTCATGGCAGTCGACTGCTCTAAGTCGATGGGTCGATCGACTGGTATAAGACCGGTTTAGTGCTTGTCACGATCGCCATGGATCGGCAATGATCGATATCGATAGCAATGATCGCCAAGGAATGGTAGTCGATCGATGGCACCGCGGCACGGCACGTAATGGAGTCGACTGATCGGGCACTCGATCGATCGAGCACCACGATCGATGGTTCCATCACCGACCGATGCCGCATCGCTGGATGGTATCCAACGTGGAAAGCGGCCGTTATTGTAACGACGACCGATGGGTGCCATCACCGATCGATCCTGTGTCAACGGGAAGAAACCCTCTTCCTCTATAAAAAGGAAGGGGGTAAGGCTTTGGGAGGCTAATGCTTACACTCTAACACTCTCCCAAAGTTCCCTAAAGCTTTCCATCCTCTTACCCAAGCTTATTTTCATTATATTTGTAAGAGGAGTGTTGTTGTAAAGAGGTTACCTCCACCTAGCTTTGTGCAAAGGAGAGATCTAGTGGATAGATTGCGGAGTGATTCACCGTGGACGAATCGGACCGTGGATTAGCGGCGTAGCCGTGAACCACGTTATATCTCCGTGTTTGTAATGTCTTTGTTTTATTTCTATTTGCTTGTCTTAGTTTATTGCTTCCGCTTGCGCTAACGTTTTCGTAGACGAGCAAAATACGACATCCAACGAACGAGGGCTATTCACCCCCCTCTAGCCAGCCAACCGATCTCCAACAAGTGGTATCAGAGCCAGGTTGTCTGTCGAGGACTAACCGCCGCAACAAACACTTCATCTAAAGATGGCCGGCTCAAACATCCACCCACCAAAGTTCGACGGTGAATTCTCTTGGTGGAAAAAGAGAATGGAGGTATTCTTCGAAACCGACTTTGAAATATTGTTAATTATGGAAAACGGTTTCGAGTTGCCTAGGAACGAAAATGGGGAGCCATTGGAGAAATCAAGGTGGAGCAAGAGACAAAGAGAAGAATACTTGGCGAATTCAAAGGCCAAGCACCACCTATACAATGTCCTTCCCCAACAAGAAGTAAATAGAATAGGGGAGTGCTCAAGTGCCAAAGAGATGTGGGAGAGATTGGTTGAACTTCATGAAGGCACTTCGGAAGCCAAGCTAGCGAGAAGAGATCTCCTCCGCTCCCAACTATCAAATATTAAGCTTGAAAAGGGAGAAAAGGTAACTTCCCTACATTCTAGAATTAAAGAAATATTAATTGGGCTAACGAGTGTAGGAGAGAAGCTCTCCAACCGGGATATGGTAATGAAGGCCATAGATGCTTTCCCCCGGTCCTCAAGATGGAGCTCCATGGTGGACTCATTTTACATCTCCAAGAACCTAGAAGTGAGCACCTTGGAGGAATTCTTTTCAACCATGGAGCTTCATGAGACAAGGCTTGAAGGCATACAAGAAGAGCCTAGAGTCCAAACTTCAAGGGGAGTGGCCTTGATGGCCAACAAAGGGAAAAAGAAGATCGAAGTCCCCTCCTCCTCCGATGATGAAGCCTCTACCTCCTCCATGGATAGCACGGAAGAAGCCTACATGGTAAGGAAGGTAAGGCGTGCATTTAAGAATTTTAGATTTGATAAATCTCATGATAGGAATAGAAGACCAAGGGGGAAGGTCATATGCTATAATTGCCAAGGAGAGGGGCACATAAGGGACAATTGTCCCCTCCTAAACAAGAGCAAGGAAGAGAAGAAAAAGAAGGAAGAAAAGAAGAAGAAGAAGGGGAGCAAGAAGAAAGAGGAGAAGAAGGCCAAAGAAAAAGGAAAGTCAATGGCTCTCAAAGCCAAGACATGGGATGACGTTGCCCCCTCCTCCTCATCCGAAGAAGAAGAGCATGTCTACTCCAACCTAGCACTAATGGCTCTTCATGACTCGGATTGCTCCTCCTCCACCGAAAATGAAGAATCAAGCTCAAGTGGAGAGAGCTCAAATGAAGGGGGAGCTTCTACATCCTCATCATCCGAAGAAGAAGAAGAAGACATGGAAACTATGGTAACAAATGCTTCTCCTAAGAAAATAGTTTCCATAATCTCTAGTTTAACTAAGGACTTATTTGGCATGAAAAAGAAAAATAAGAGCATGCTTAATCAAATTAAGGAATTAGAACAAAAACTAGAAAAAGCATGCTTAAATGATAATGTTTCTTCTTGCCATGATGATGCATGCTCACATGACTATATGCCTTTGGATGTTAATGATGCATGCATAGAGGAAAATAGGGCATTAAGGGAAAAGGTAGATTATCTAACCAAAGCCCTAGAGAAGTTTACTATTGGCTCCAACACCTTGAACATGATCATAGGGAGCCAAAGGGCAAGCTTTAACAAAAAGGGCCTAGGATACAAAGAAAAGAAAAATGAAAAGGCCTACAAATGCCTCATAGCTAGGGGACAAGATAAGAAAAAGGTAATAACTAGAAAATGGATCCCCAAGGAATATCTAGTGAACCCAATAGGAAAGAACTTATTTTGGGTTCCAAAATCCATCCTTAAGGGTTAGAATAACCCTAGGGTAGTCAACCACATGGAATTAATCTATATCATATTTTGGTTGACTTAGGATGACGGGACAACATTTTTTAGATAGTGTTGGGTGATGATAACGTACCCATAAATAGATAATAATGCTTAAATCATGATGATTGATGTAATTCCTATGTATGTTTACAATCATGATTTATGATTTTGAAATTTGGCACGTTATCATAAGAAATAGGTTTGAATCATGCTTTAGGTAATACTTTATTTATTATCATCCTATAATACCTAATGCATGACTATTATTTGATGAATACATGAGTTTTATGATCATAATGTAGAACTCATTCATATATATCTTTATGATCATGAGGATTATTAGTTTGACACTTAACCATGATAGAATTGCATGAACATATTGGTTAAGTATATACAAATACCCCCTAGGATGCATCTCACACTCACCATAGGCTACCTTGATTGAAAACTTAGCATGAGTGAGATGTTAGGATGATACAAATGTCCACTAATGCCTATGGCATTTAGATGGTCATTTAAAGTATCAACATAGCAATAATAGACCAATCATGGGGAAGGCTTATGTTTAATTCATAGACATATTGCCCAAAGATCATGTTGGATATTTCATATGTTTTCAAAACAATTTCTTAATCTAAAATCTATGTATTCATGTTTTGAAACAATTGGATGCAAGACTAGGTGTTAAAATGGATACTCTTATGATCAAAAACCTAGTAGTTTTTAAAGCTTTTGGATTTTTGGCAAATACGTGGAAATATAATGATTTTTCATGAAAACATATTTTTCACTGATAGATATACTTAAAAGAAATGTGTTTCCCAAATTTCATGATTTTTTGAATTTTCTTGAATTTTTAATGCATTTCTAAAATTCGGTCTGAAAATCAAAAATCCCGAAATTCACGTGCCAGTCGACTGGTATCTGAACCAGTCGACTGATGGACCGAATATCAGACCAGTAAAGCCTGAATTCCGATTTTAAATTCAACTTGTGGTATTTTCTTTCCATTAGACTTGAGGCCATGTCTTTCTAACTTAATGATAATCTTTTTGATGGTGTCAAAGGGGGAGAAAATATTATGTTTAAGTTAATTATAAAAGGGGGAGAAATTTATGATAAGAAAAATTTACATAGAGAGTTTCATGGATTAAGGGGGAGTTGCATGTTGCTATATCATGATTACGTTTACATGCTTTCTTTCCTTAAAATTTATATCAAATGTTTTTACCTAACTTAAACGGATTGCCACACATCAAAAAGGGGGAGATTGTTAGGGCAATCTCTTGCCGTAATATGATTTTGATGGTGTGGCAAAGGGTTTAAGTTAGCTTGATATGTTGATTTGATATGTGCGTTGAAGTCGTGCAGGACTTAGTAATTCGCACATGGAGCCATGGCGAGTTTCACATCTCATGACTCGTGCCTTGAGTCGGTGAAGGATAGCTTTGCGGAAGCCGTGCGCTTGGAGCATCCGAGGGACCGCCGGACGAGAAGCTTGGAGTGAAGTCGGAGGAAGTAGACTTCGAGGCAAGAGACGCGAAGGAGCATTGCAGAGCCGTGCGCCTGATGTTGCCGAGGGACGTGGCCGCAAACGAAGAGAACTTCGAAGGCGAGGGACTTTGAGGGATGAGAGTGAGCGATTGTAACCTGGGAAGGGTAGCTCTTAGGTAAAATTTGGCCATTTGGCCAAGTGTCGGATGGGTTTTCGACACGCACCGATCGCCATGTCATGGCGGCGATCTAAGTCGATGGGTCGATCGACCGGTATAAGATCGTTTAGTGCTTGTCGATCCGGATGGTGGCAATGATGCCAAGGAATGGCAATGATCGATGGCATGCACCGACATCGTAGTAGTCGACTCGGGCACTGAATGATCGAGCACCGATCGATGGTGCCATCGATCCGATGCACGATCGATCGGCCCGATGATGCGATCATTGGATGGTATCCAACGTGAAAGCGGCCGTTATTGGGCAGCGCCGACACCGATCGATGGGTGCCATCACCGATCGATCCTGTGTCAACGGGAAGAAACCCTCTTCCTCTATAAAAAGGAAGGGGGTAAGGCTTTGGGAGGCTAATGCTTACACTCTAACACTCTCCCAAAGTTCCCTAAAGCTTTCCATCCTCTTACCCAAGCTTATTTTCATTATATTTGTAAGAGGAGTGTTGTTGTAAAGAGGTTACCTCCACCTAGCTTTGTGCAAAGGAGAGATCTAGTGGATAGATTGCGGAGTGATTCACCGTGGACGAATCGGACCGTGGATTAGCGGCGTAGCCGTGAACCACGTTATATCTCTGTGTTTGTATTGTCTTTGTTTTATTTCTATTTGCTTGTCTTAGTTTATTGCTTCCGCTTGCGCTAACGTTTTCGTAGACGAGCAAAATACGACATCCAACGAACGAGGGCTATTCACCCCCCTCTAGCCGGCCAACCGATCTCCAACACCAAGTAGGAGGTCAAGTCCTTTGGATCCCGAAGTGAACCTTTCCAACGTGTTCCTAAGATCTTCAACTTGACTTTTCAAGAGAGAGTTCTCAACTTCGAGCTTTTCAGCTCGAGTTGGGTCCTCTTCTCGAACTTGACTAGTCGAAGAGGTTAGGGAGACCTTGTGTTTGAGGAGTTTGACCTTCTCAACCAGGGTCTCGACCTTGGACTCGGACTTAACTAATTTCCTAGACAAAAAACTAACCGTATTATGTAAAGTATTAAATAAAGTTCGACTCACTTTAAGGGTATCTTTTGAACCGGATGCGTATCCGTGGCTTGACTTGAAGGTAGCTTCGTAGTCCGAGTCATCCTCAGGTTCTGACTCAAGTTCAGGTTCAGTCTCCGTGTCTGACTCAATCGATTTCGCCATGAAGACGTGGTCTTCGTCTTCTTCGGATGACGCTTCTTCCCATGTCACGTTGAGGGCCTTCTTGTGCTTAGGTGCTTGGTGGTTGATCTTGGGGCACTCGGACTTGATATGTCCAAACCTGTTACACTCATAACACCTAATATTAGAACTTTTAGGCTTACCTTGGTTGGGTCGAGTCGTGGTTCGCTTTCATCCCTTGGCTATCCTTCGAGCTAGGTTCATTAGTTCGACAGTCAACTCCGGGTCAACTTCTTCTTCGGACTCGTCTTCCTCCTCGGTTGGTGGTGGCTTGCTTGCGATTTTCTTCTTCTTTGAACCTGCAAACAAGGCTATACCCCTCTCGGGTTCCGAGTTGGACTGCTCATGTAATTTGAAATCTGAGAATAATTCGTCTATTCTAACTTTAGAAAGGTCCTTGGAGACCTTGTAGGCATCGACCATGGATGCCCACAAGGTAGTCCTCGGAAAAGAGTTTAGAACATATCTTATAAGGTCGCGGTTTTCGACCTTTTGCCCGATTGCGTGTAGGTTGTTGACGATGTCCTGGACTCGGGCGTGAAGTTGCGTTGCAGACTCGTGTTCCTGCATTTTTAGATTATATAATTTATTGAATAAAAGGTCGCGCTTACATACCTTGGCTTCATCGGTCCCTTCGTGTAGCTCCACTAGTTTTGTCCAAAGATCTTTTGCGCTTATGAAGGGGCTGACGCGATTTAACTCCTCCTTGGACAAGCCGCATTGGAGGATTTGTGTTGCCTTGGCATCGGTTTCGACTTGTCATTTTGTTGTAACGGTCCATTGATCATAATCCAAGCAGTCACCCACTTCATTAGTCGGAAGTGTGAAACCCGTTTGGATTATGATCCACATCTCGATTTGGGTTTTGAGAAAGCATTCCATCTGACCTTTCCAGTAGCGGAAATCATCTCCGTTGTAAAACGGAGGTCGGACGGTGGTAAAACCCTCGAGATGGGCCATTAGAACAAAAAACAAGGAGACTAAAAAGAAGACCTAGCAATGACAAAAACACACGAAAGTACCAAGACTTGCGTCTTGGATTAGTAGTGTGGGAAATAAAAAGAAACAAACGAAAAATAGAAAGTTAAGCAAAGAAATAAGAAACTAAATAAAAAGTAAGTACTCACAACCTTTGATGTCCCCGAAAGGCTACTAAACGTCAATTTTTGAGGATGAAAATAACTTGTTATAGGGGAAAACCCCTGTAAGAAGTGTAGATCTCTGCGAGGGCTTCGATTTGGTAGGTAGACCGTGTCATGGGTCAACTTGTACGAAAAGTTATGCCCGTTTGACCGTCGGCTACTCCAAAAGCGAATACTTGCAAAACAAAACCAAACGAAGAGTACCAAGACTTCGTCTTGGATTAGTAAAAGGGAGAAAAATTTAAATGAACGAAAAACAAATCTGTAAAAAATATTAGATTGGTGGTTTCATCTAAGCCCCGCTCGATACCAATTGTTGGATCGATGCGTTCACAGAGGGGGTGAATAGAAAACCTTTTCTTTCTTTTCGCTCAAAAACTGAGAGATAAATTAATCAGCGGAAAATGTGTCAAAAAGATATACGAAGTTTAGTAATACGTAACGAGCCTTCGGCTACTACTCCAAGGCCCTAGTGGTCCTTGACCACGTACGGAGAGCAAAAGCACTAAAGGAACTCCTCCTTGTTGGAGGTAGGAGTTAATCGATACAAGAAGGAAAAAAGCTTGGGGTAGAGGGACACTCCCCCTCTCCTCATATACGATAAAAGCTCCGAAAAGAAATGAACTTAAATAAAAACTAAAACCGACGTTACAATAAGAGAGAATTTAAGACCTAGACGTCGGAGAGAAAGCACTTCGTGGTCGAAAAGTTGTAGCTTGGCGGAGGCTTTTGGAAGCTTTAGAATGATGAAGAAAACCCTAGGTTTGGCCCTCCTTTTATAGCCTTTGAGCCCCTTTTCGAGAGGAACCCTAGCCAATCACAATTGAGCACCAATCTCCTTGAAATGGGGTGATAAGCCTTGACTCCTCGAATCTGATCATTGACCATCACGATCGATGGCCATCATCGCTGATCGATGAGAAGATCCCGATTGCTGACCTCCGGCAGTCGACTGATTGACGGCAGTCGAGTCCTCCAAGCTGGCAGTCGACTGATGCTTACTGCAAGGCAAAGTTAGCTTAAAGAAAACATTATTTCAACGGCCTTCGACCATCCGATCTCGACCTAGACCATCGATGGGATGTCTTTGGTCGGATCTATGCTTAAGACCATCCCCGTAAGGAGGATACGACCTCACTTACGCTCGTACACACGAGATTACCTCGATACTTACCATGTCGCTTTTGCTTCCGGCCTTCCACTCGATTCCTTCGGCTCCCTCCGAAGTCACTCGAGTGTCGCCCGACCACCGCGGCTTCCTCCAGGTGTCGCTAGCCTTTAGCTCCAGCTATAGCAATCTTCTGCACACTCGATTCAGCTCGTGAGATAACAACATGAGCTTAACTTTGTATCGTTTGCTAAAATCAAAACTCAGGTTTGACTTAGGTGCCTACTGCACCAACAATATATTATTTTGCATGGATCTCTGGTGGGATCTGGTTTATAATTATTATTTCCATTGTGGTTGTGCGAAGTATTCGCTCGTGATGTTGTGAACATCAGATCCGAAATTTCCCCAACAATAGCAAGCATTTTGAGTAAATTAGTTGTTCCTAACATCTCACCCCTATTTAGCAATACACAAACATAGTTATACCTAAGGTTTGTGTGAGATGTTTTCCCAAGGTATTCCAAAACCATTTTCCCATTTCTCTTGTATGTATGAATTAGTCCATATGATCATAGAGATTTTTTTACTCAGTGGAACACATTCCTAACTCTCTTCTTAAATAGATAAATTCATTTTCTGGAAGAGTTTTGTGAAAATATCAGCAAGATTAGCCTTAGACTCAACATAATTGAGTATAATATCTCCTCTTGCTACATGATCCCTAATGAAGTGATGTCTCACTTCAGTGTGTTTCGTTCTAGAATGATGGACTGGGTTTTTCGTTAAGTTTATTGTGCTAATATTATCACAAAGCAATTGCACGTTCTTATATGAAAAACCATAATCTTTCAAGGTGTGAGTCATCCATAATAATTGTGACACACTCTCTTCCATGGCTATGTACTCAACCTCAGTGGTGGAGAGAGCAACACAATGTTGCTTTCGACTTGACCAACTAACTAATGCTAAACCTAAGAATTGACAACCCTCGCTAGTACTTTTCCTATCTAGTTTGCATTCTGCATAATCTGAATCTGTATAGCCTACTAAATCAAAAGACTCAGTTCGAGGATACCACAATCCAATATTTATGGTTGCTTTAAGATATCTCATAATCCTTTTAACAACAACCCAATGAGACTCTTTCGCACATGATTGATATCGTGCACACATACCTATAGCAAATACTATATCAGGTCTACTTGCTGTAAGGTATAAAAGACTATCTATGGTACTCCTATAAAGCTTTAAATCAATAGGTTTTCCATCAACATCACTATCTAAATGAGTGTTTTGTGTTATTGGAGTGAAAACCTCCTTAACATTTTCCATGTTGAATCTTTTCAGCAACTCCATGGTATATTTTGATTGATAGATATGAATTTCTTCTTTGGTTTGTTTGATTTGCAGTCAAAGAAAAAATGTCAATTCTCCTACTAGACTCATCTCAAACTCACTCTCCATGTGTTCTATAAATTCATTGAGATAATCCCTATTATTTGAGCCACAAATTATGTCATCAACATAAATCTGAGCTACAAATATATCTTCACCATTTCTTTGAAGAAATAGTGTGGGATCAAGTTGACCTCTTCTAAAACCCCTCTCAACTAGAAAAGTTGACAACCTTTCGTACCAAGCACGAGGTGCTTATTTTAGCCCATAAAGAGCCTTCTTAAGCTTATACACGTGATTTGGAAATGCAGAATTTTCAAATCCCAACAGTTGTTCAACATAGACTTCCTCCTTTATAAAACCATTCAAAAATGCCGACTTCACATCCATTTGATATAATTTGAATCCTTTATATGCTGCAAATGCTAGCATTAGTCTTATGGATTCTAATCTAGCCACGGGTGCATAAGTTTCATTATAATCAAGTCCCTCAACTTGATTGTACCCTTTGGCAACTTACCTAGCTTTATTTCTGACTATTTCTCCCTTATCATTCATTTTATTTTTTAAATACCCATTTTGTCCCTATTATGGTAGTTTGATCAGGTCTTGGCACTAAATCCCAAACTTGACTTCTCTCAAATTGTCCCAATTCATCTTGCATTGCTATAATCCAGTCCAGATCAAGCAAAGCTTCATCAATTACTTTTGGTTCAATTTCAGAAATTAATGTTACTTGATTCACTTCATTCCTAAAGAATGATCTCGTCCTCACCCCATGATGGATGTCTCCAACAACTTGGTGTAGGGGATGTCTAGTGACCATTCTAGTGGATCTTGGTACTTGAGATGTTTCTTGAACCTCACAATTTGGCACAAGCTCAAGTGACGACCCTACTGACCTAGATTTTTCACTATCGGAGTCAGATTTAACTCCCCCTACATTAGTGTTCTCATTCAAACTCAATCTCTTGAGTTCAAACTCAACTTCATTGCTCTTATCCTTAGAGTCAACATGCTCTTTACATTCTTCAAAAACTACATTTGACGATTCCTCAACCAAATTCGTTCTTTTGTTATAAACTCGATAAGCCTTACTAGTGAGGGAATATCCTAAAAGGACACCTTCATCTGCTTTTATAGTGAATTTTCCTAGATGATCCTTAGTGTTTAAAATAAATATCTTGCAACCAAATACCCTAAGATGTTTGATTGTTGGTGGTTTTCCAAACCATAGTTCATGAGGTATTTTTCCTAAGAATCTATGTATCAAAACTCTGTTTTGAACATAGCATGCAGTATTAATCGCCTCAGCCCACAAGTAACTAGGAAGAGCATACTCCTCGCAGCTTCTTGTAAAACTCTATTCTTTCTCTCTACCACACCATTTTGTTGTGGTGTCCTAGGAGTGGAAAACTCGTGTTTATACCCTTTTTCTAAACAAAAATCCTTAAACCTCATGTTTTCAAATTCTCCTCCATGATCACTTCTAATTGTTTTAATTGTTGCATTTTTCTCATTCTCAATTCTTCTACAAAAGGAAATAAAAATTTCAAACGTTTGATCCTTATGTTCGAGAAAGAAAGTCCATGTATATCTAGTATAGTCATCTACTACTACCAAGCAATATCTACTACCATTCAAGGATTTAGTTGAGCTACTATCGAAAAAACCCATATGCAATAAATCTAAAGCACACGACGTACTTACAACGTTTTTGCTTTTGTGTGATTCTCTTATTTGTTTACCTTTTTGACACGCATCACATAATTTGTTCTTTTCATATTTGAGCAATGGTAGTCCTCATACAAGCTCTTCCATGGCCAACCTCTTAATTTTCTTTATGTTGACATGTGCGAGTCTTCGATGCCATAGCCATGAGTTATCTTCTTTGGACAACAAACACTTCACATGCATGTTAGTAGCACTACTAAACTGAACTTGATAGATATTTTCCTTCCTAGTTCCTACTAGCATGATAGTATTGGATTCATTATGTTTAATTAAGCATTGAGTTGAATAAAACTCTACTATATATCCTTCATCACATAATTGACTAACACTCAATAAATTAAAAGTCATTCCTTTAACTAGCAGAACATTCTTAATCCTAAATTGTTCAGAAAAAACAATATCTCCTACTCCTATGACTTTCAGTTTACCACTATTACCAAAAGAAACAGTACCTTTACTTTTGTTTTTAATTGTGGCAAACTTTGAAGAATCCCCGATCATGTGCTTAGAGCATCTGCTATCCACAACCCATATCATCGAACACTCCCCCTCGACCGGTACCTAATCAAATACAAAATACAAGATCTTTTGGAACCCAGATTTTGGGTCCATTAGCATTCATAACATATTTCTTAGGAACCCAAGCTTTACTTACTTTTGCCTTTACAACATGAGTTCTACTAACTAAGGACATGAAGCTAAATTCCTTTTGTTTTGGTTTATAGCCTATCCCGACTTTGTTGTAGACTACCCTTTGGGCATCTAAAATCATGTTCAGAGTTTTGGAGCTTGTTGTGAATTTCTCAAGTGTGTACTTGAGATCATCAACTTGTGCTCTTAATGTTGTGTTCTCTTCTCTAAGTTCTTCTACTTGAGAAGTATCATTCCTATGTTCTGCAGAAATAGAATTCTGGTTTCTAAGTTCCTCTACCTCCGATTTCAACATCTTAATTTTATTTTTTGATCTACTCAAAGAATTGGTCAAGCATGCTATTGTTTCATACAGTTTATCTAACTTGGGAGATGTTACCTCATCATCATCAGATGATGATGTGTCCTCCGGTGAAGATTCATTCTGACTTTTATTTTCCTCTGAATCTGAGTTGTCAAAGGCCATCAGTGCAACATGCTTGGTCCCTCTTGTCTTGACTTTGTCCTTTGAGGAGCTAGAAGAAGACTCATCTCATGTTGCCCTCAATGCCTTCTTTTTTCTAGGCATGCCCTCTTTCTTTGTGAGGTCAGGACACTCACTTTTAATGTGACCCTTCCTATTACATTCAAAACAAACAACATCAGATTTTCCTCTGTACTTATGTGATGTCTTACCCTTCTTCTTGTCTGCAAAAATTTTCTTCACATCCTTCTTATTGTATTTTCTGCTTCTCCTCATCATTCTCCTCATGAAATTTGCTATCTCGCTAGATGAGGACTCATCATCACTATCACTACTCTTCTCGGATGAGGATGAGAATGACTCCCTCTTCTTCTCCTTTTTCTTATTCTCCTTGCCCTTGTCCTCCTTGTATTGCTCACTTGCAACAAATGCATTACCTTTCTCTTTTGGACCCTTATTAGCTTGCTCATGTAATTTCATTTCTAAAAAAAAGTTCATCTAATTTTACTGTAGATAAATCCCTTGATACTTTGTAGGCATCTACCATAGATGACCACAAAACATTTCGGGGAAACGATTTAAGAACATACCTGATTGTGTCTCGGTTTACTAAATCCTCTCCAACCAAATACAAACCATTTAACAACTCCTTGAACCTTCTATGCAGTTCACCAACAGTCTCGCCATCCCTCATAACAAAATTTTGCATCTGGTTAATGTAGAGGTCTCATTTCGCTATTCTTGAGTCTCTTGTACCTTCATTTAGTTCAATCAGTTTGTTCCAGAGCTCTTGTGTATTGCTGGACGAACTAATCTTGTTGAGTTGGTCCTTCGCCAAACCACATTGCAGAGTTACAGTGGCCTTGGCATTTGCTTGCACCTTGTATTTTTGCTATGCAGTCCACTTTGTAGATTCAAGTATCCTGCCTTCTGCGTCCATCGGTGGTGTGAAGCCTTTAGTCACGGAGAACCACATATCTATCTCAGTCATGAGATAGTACTCCATTCAACTTCGCCAATATTAGAAATTGATTCCATCAAAGAAGGGAGGTCTGTTTGTGTTGTAGCCTTCTTGCATCGCTATTAGAGCTTGCTCTTGCGGTTGTGAATCCAGAGAAGAGCACCAGGCTCTGATACCACTTGTAAAACCATTGGCGTCGCTAGAAGGGGGGATGAATAGCGATAATCGTCTCTTCGATTTGTCGTGCTCATCTACAATTGTTAGTACATAGCGGAAACATGAATACAAGTACAAAAACACATAACAAGCACAATACACATAATTTATCTGGTTCGGAACCCTAGTTCCTACTCCACGATCGAGCCCCTAGTCAACTCTAGTGATGCACACCACCACTATAATACTTCTCCTTCTCGGTGACACACCGGAGGTGGAGAAACCTCTTAATATAGATTTTTAGATGTTTACACAAAACTTATAGCTGTAAGAGATGAAGAAGAAACCAATTACAAGAGTTGCAGTGAAAACTAGAGCGCTTCTTCTTTTCAGAATCTTTGATTGCCTTTAAGGATGATAAAAAACTTGGAGGATCAAAGAACTCTCGCTAGAGTAATCACTTCCAAGGTTGTTGTGAGTAGTAATCACTTTCTTAATGAAAACAACCATATAAACCTTTTAAATCGTGCATGATTAGGACATTTTCGGCCCACGCAATCGAGTTGCCTCGACTGGCGCCTCGATTGGAGCATTAACTCGCATTTAATGAGGTTCCAATGGTAAGTTTTCCACCATAATTTGAATTATTTATGCGTTGTAACATAGGTCCAGTCGAGGCGATGGTTCATCGCCTCGACTGGTAGGCTTTAGTCGAGCCTACATCACTTCTATTTCAATCGAACAGTGCAACAGTCGACAACACCTTGCCTCTGTTCGATTGAATCAAGCATCAGTCGAGGTGTCACCTCGACTGATATGAGTGCTCAGAACATGCAGCTCATCCAGGGTAGTAGTTTCCAGTCGAGGCGTCGCCTCGAATGATGAGGTAACCAGTCGAGGTGCTGCCTCGACTACTGCCTTGACCCTTGACCGTTTCAACTCGTCTAGAGCTAAAACCGTGCCTAATAAAGGGATCTACCTTGTACCCTTTACCCGATGCCTGTGAACCACTGTTCATAGGTCTTCTGTGCCAAGAATCGCTTCCGAGACTTCGTGCCAAGACTCCTCGTCTCGGTCTTCATGCTAGGACTCCTCGTTCGGGTCTTCATCCTAGGACTCCTCGTTCGGGTCTTCACTTGCCAGGACTACTCGTCCGGGTCTTCATGCCAGGACTCCTCGCCCGGGTCTTCACTTGCCAGGACTCCTCATCTGGGTCTTCATGCCAGGACTCCTCGTCCGGGTCTTCACTACCTTGCATCCAGTCCTCGACCTTCAAGGAATTTCTTGAAAATACATCTCAAACAACCGCATGAGATAACACATAATTATCACCTTGACTTAAACCCTTGTCAAACACCAAAACATCATTTGGGCCTGATTGCACCAACATACTTGACTTTAGGTGCTATGGGAACCTTCTTCTTAGCTAATTTTGGACATTTACTCTTGTAATTCCCATGTTCCCTACACCCAAAATATATTATATGATTTTTATTTTTTAGAAATTACATTTGAGTTACCTAGAGAAGAGTCTTGAATTTGTTCTTCATTTTTTTAGAAGGTAGATGTTTCTTCTTGTTCTTTCTCCGGTGTTGAAGACCTAAGCTCCCCCTAAATTTTAGAAGTGGAGACTTCCAAGACCTCCTCTTCCTTGGATGTTGAGCACCTCTCAACCTCCGCTTCTTCACTCTCTTGAGAGGATGAACTAGATTCTTCCTCCTTGGACTCCTCCTCTACTTCTTGGGCCGGTAAGGACTTTTCATAAAGCTTTGCTAGCTTACTCCATAAATCCTTTGCATCCTCAAATTTCTCTATCTTACACAACAAATCATGAGGAATTACATTAATTAGAGTTTTCGTTATCCTTTCATTTATCTCGAAGGCTTGACATTGCTCCTCGGTCCATCTCTTCCTCTTGAGGAATCCTCCCTTCGGATCCCGTGGAGGTTCAAACCCGTCCACCAAAATGAACCAAACTTCTATGTTCATCATGAGAAAATTCTCCATTCTTGTCTTCCATTGGTCGAAGCCTCCGAATCTGTAGATTCCATAAGGTGGTTGAGTGTAAATGTCATGTCCAAGTCCATCATTTGGTAATTCCATATCTTCTCTTCAACCTCTAGCGCTTGCTCTCTCAGTTGTTAATCCTTGAAGAGCATCCTCACTCTAATACAACTTGTTGGGGATCGTTTGATGCACTAGAGGGAGGCGAATAGCATTTTTCTCTTTCTTTGATTCGTTCATTCGTATGTTCATCTGCAAATAGTTAGTACATAGCAGAAATACAAGCATACACAATAAAAACAAAAACAACACAACCACAAGACAAGATTTACGTGGTTCAGAACTAAGGTTCCTACTCCATGGGTGAGCTAGTGATCTATCCTCACTATGCCTTCTCCTTCTTAGCAACACACTGGAGGTGGAGAAACCTCATACAAAAGAGATTACAATAAAATACAACAAGTGTACAAAGAAACAAGGAAATACAAGTAAAGAACACTTTGCAATCAATCTTTGCTTGAGAGCTCTTTTAGTTGCTTTGGATTTCACTTGAAGGTTTTGAATGCAATAACACTTCCCCTTCAAAATATCCCCAAAATGCTTGCAAAATCCTCCCCAAGCTGCTCCTTTTATAACCTATTAGTGCTTGATTTCATGCCTAGTAGTTGTTTGCTTGCCTATCTGTTGTCTCACAATGGCTCAATCCATGGTGGAATCTACCCAACGTATACCTCAGTAGTCGACTACTAGCCTATAGTCGACTGGCCAGTCAACTACGTAACAATCTAAGGACTGCTATAGTGCCATCAGTCGACTGCCCATGGCCAGTTGACTGGTCTAACTCGCATTCAACTGCCAGAGCTCAATCGATAGTTGAGCCTCAGTCGACTGGATCATAACTCTAGTTGACTATCCGAGTCAACTAGGCCTTCCAATGTCAAACACTCGACCAGTCGACTGATCCATAACACTAGTCGATTGGTAAACTTTAAACATGAGGTTTAACCCAAATATGCTCCCCTCATACTTGATACTCACCCATAGTCTCGACCTAAGCCTTCTAGTCATCTCCATCAACCTCATGCCTCTCGGATTCCTCGAGTCTGTGACTCTTAATCATTTGTGTTAGCCGTCAGGTGCTTCCATCAACTATGTCATGCTAACCGGGTCCTTTGCCAAGGTTTATTTGGACTTATGATACCAAGACTACATGCTTAGACTTTATGTTGCCAAAATATCACCCTTGGACTTCCTTGCCAAGATCCATTTAGACTTACGCCTCCAATACTACATGCTTGGACTTTACGTTGCCAAAACTAGACCCTTGGACTTCGTTGCCATGATTCATTTGGACTTACACCGCCAAGACTACATGCTTGGACTTTATGCTACCAAAACCTCACCCTTGGAATTCCTTACCAAGATTCATTTGGACTTACACCGCCAAGAATACATACTTGGACTTTAAGCTGCCAAAACCACATCCTTGGACTTCCCATTGCCAAACCTTAATGCTTGGTCTTTATCGCCAAAACTACACACTTGGACTTAAATGTCCAAGACTATTCTTGGACTTTCCAATTGCCAAGAATTCATACTTGGACTTTCCATTTCCAAGACCATTCTTGGATTTTCCCTTGCCAAGTCTCCAATCTTGGACTTTCCATGCCAAGTATCTAAACTTGGACTTTCCCTTGAGTCTCACTCGAGCTCGGTTAAGATTGACTTAAGGTTTGATTGCTCCAACAATCTCCCCCTAATAATCTACCTCATATGACTTTGGATATCCCAATCATCCACTAGTCACATGGTCAACATATGGTCAAACCATATTGTCAAACAATGGTCAAACCCATTATCAAATATCAAAACCCAACTCAAGTCCTACTCGAGTTTAGTCAACATTAACACGGGGCCTATTGCACCAACAACAAGTTCAAGTGCGCAAATCTAAAAAGGGAAGAGAAGCCAAAGAAGGAAAGGAAAAAAGAAGGCACCCAAAGCAACTTGGTGTTGGTGCAATCAATCCAGGTCACGATTGACTAGACTCGAGTAGGGTTTTGATGTTTGACAATGAGATTGTTAATGTGTTATCAATATGATTTGACCATATGTCTAGTGGATGATTGGGATATCCAAAGTCATATGAGGGAGATTGTTGGAGCAATCAACCTCGAAAGTCCAAGCATGAATACTTGGCATGGGAAATCCAAGTTTGGTGACTTGGCAAGGGAAGTCTAAGTATAGATACTTGTCATGGTAAATTCCAAAGGTAAAGTCTTGGCAACATAAGTCCAAGTGTATAGTCCTAGTGGCATGAAGTCCAAGTAAACTTTGGCAATTAGAAAGTCAAACATGTAGTTGGCAAGGGAAAGTCCAAGCATGAGTCTTGGCATTTGTTAAAGTCCAAGCATGGGTCTTGACATTTGTGAAAGTCCAAGCATGGGTCTTGGCAATCGAAAAGTCCAAGGGTGTAGTGTTGGCAATGTAAAGTCTAAAGTATATAGTCATTGCAGCTTAAGTCTAGTGCTGGTAGTGTAAAGTTCAAGCATGTAGTCTTGGTAGCTTAAGTCCAATGTTTTGCCAGCGTAAAGTCCAAGCATGGAGTCTTGGCGACATAACTCCAAATGAACCTTGGCAAAGTAGACCCGGTTAGCATGACAATAGTGTTGGTGCAATCGTCCTAGGACTCGAGTTTGACTCGAACTATATTTTGATGTTAGACAAAATGCATGACATGAGATTGTCATGGGAAAGTCCAACATGGGTTGGCCATGTAAATCCAAGTGTGTAGCCTTGGTGGTGAAAATTCCAAGCATGGGGCTTGGTGTTGGGAAAATCCAAGCATAGGGCTTAGTGTTGGAAAGTCCAACATGGGTTGGCCACGTAAGTCCAAGTGTGTAGCCTTGGCGGTGAAAGTCCAAGCACAGGGCTTGGCATGAAAAATCCAAGCATGAGGCTTGGTGTTGGAAGTCTTGAGGACTTGGCAAGTTCACTAGGCTCGGGGTCCTTGAGTCGGTGAAGGATGGCATTGCAAAGTCATGCCCTTGGTGCATCCAAGGGACCGTCGGACGGGGAGCGAATGGAGTGAGGCCCAAGGGAAGCAGACTTCTAGGGAAAGAGACGCGAAGGATGACATTGTGAAGCTGTGCTCTTAGTGCATCTGAGGGACGTAGGCCGAGGGAAGAGAGATTTGGTGGGGAACTCCATGAGATATGTGGTGGACTTGGCCAAGTGGCTAAGACTGGTGTCAAATGCTCAAACATGGTGTTTGAGGGTTTACCCGACGGTCGGATGCTCAAACAACTTGGTGTTTGAGGTTTTACCTGACAGCAATCGACTGGCATAGGTGTCGGTTCGACTGATCTAAGTCAACTAGGGTTCGACTGGTGTTAGACTGTATTTTGTGGCCTAGCAATGATCGATGTCAATAGCGCTGGATCGCCGAGGGATGATACGTGATCGATGGAAGTGTCGAGACATTACAGCCGTGAGCCGATCCGTCCATGGCTGAGTAAGGAATCGATGATGATCATCCCGATCGGTAGAGGATCCGCTTGGAACTTGTCCAATAGATCAAGCCATTATGATACAGGTGAGCATGACTAGGGCCTTTTGGCGATCATCACAGTAGGCACGAAATCAGCTCGATGCAGGTTATAAATAGAGCTTGAGATGGAGGATTTCGCCAAGACTTTGAGGGTGATTTTGGAGGGGAATTGCTGATGCATTCTAGTCCTTCAAGAGCCATCTAAAGCAAGCAACAAGCAAAGGTTTCAAAGTAAGCGTTGTAAAGTGTTCTTTATGTTTATTTCAGATTTGTCTTTGTATTCGCTTGTATTTCATATTACTTAGTGTAATTGCTTGTACGAGGTTTCTCCACCTATGACGTGTTGTCGAGAAGGAGTATTAGTTAGTGTCGTGCACATAACTAGAGCTCGGTGATTTCGCCTGTGGAGTAGGAACCATTCGGTTCCAAACCATGTATATCTTGTGTATGCTTGCATGTGTTGTTAGTATTTTCATTTATATTACTATTCCACTGTGCTAACAACAATCATAGACAAGCGACGCACGATGAACGATCGTATTCTATTCTACAATAACTTAGGGCTATTCACCCCCCTCTAGCCAGCCACCGACATTCCAACAAATAGCCGATGGAAGCAACTGAAGGCTAGCATATGGATGAACGAGTCATGAAGGACTTGGAGGGATCCTATAGGCATGAGGCTGATCGAGGTGGCTAGAAAGCTTATGTCTAGGCTAAGGGTGGTCTATCAACTATGAGGGGATCATACTTGAGTTAAATCTTATGTTTGAGTTTTACTAGTCGATTGATGGCTTTTGCTAGTTGATTGATCGAGTGTGTAAGCACTCAGAGCCTAGTTAACTCGGAGAAGTCGGCTAGGATTATGACTAGTTATAGTTAACTAAGGCTCGACTGCTGACTAAGTGCTCTAGTAGTCGATTGGAGGTTATTCCAGTCGACTGATCCATGACAATCAACTTCCAATAATAGGCAGTCGACTAGTGGTTGTGGATATGAGCACATAATAGCTCATAGTCGACTGACCAGTCGACTAATGGTAATGGTAGTCGACTGCCAGCGTATTCGTTGGATAGATTCTAATGTGGATTAGACTATTGTGAGATAATCACATTGTGGGCAGTCGACTGCTATGCATGAAATTAGTAATCAGTCTGATGTAGGTTATAAAAGGAGCAGTTTGGGGATGATTTGCAAGCGATTTTTGGAGTGATTTTGAAAGAGAAGTGTTGTTGCATTCAAAACATTCAAGAGCAATCCAAAGCAAACAACAAGCAAGCAATCAAAAGTACTCATGTAATGTTTTCTTTGCATTTCATTTGTATATTTGTATTTTCTTGGTGTATTACTTTTGTAATCTTGTTGTAAGAGGCTTCTCCACCTCCACAGTTTTTTCCAAGAAGGAGAAGTTTGATAGTGGTGGTGTGCATCAATAGAGCATGACTCGTGGAGTAGAAATTAGGGTTCTGAATCACGTTAAATCTTCTTTTCTTGTGATTGTGTTTTATCTTTGTTTTCTTTTATGCTATTTTGTATATTCCTCAGTGCTAACGAATTGTAAACAAGCACGAACGCAATTGAAATCGACAAATCGCTATTCACCCCCACTCTAGCATTAATGCGCACGAACGCGACCTCAAATCTCACGACGGAGGCCGTCGATGACTCGAAGCACACGCTCGCGCTCAACACCCGCAAGTGCACGGATGTCGTCAAGTAATAAAAGATTATCAATCCCACAGGGACTGGGATTCGAGTATCGATATGTTCAGTGGTTGAAATTGTTCGGAAGTAAACTCTAAGAGGTTTCGATTTGTAAGGGCTGTCGGTGGACTATACCCTATATGGTGTCACATGGAGGAAGAAGGGAGCGTGTCGAGGTCTTCAAAAGTGATTCTAGGACTTCGGTTTCACTTGTGTGTCGCAAAACAATACTGTCAACTAGCGTTGTCTAGACGTTTAGCTATGGTTTTGTGGAAGGGACATCATACACTCCTGATGAGCCACCACATCTACCAGGAGCTATCTCCGCCTTAAAAGAATCAGATAGATGGTACGAGGATGTAGATTCAATCCCTACGATGAACCATTTCTGGTTCCATCGCATCCTTCTACCAACGGTTACAGACGATCAGGTTTACCCCTAGGTTCCTTGTATAAAATCCCCTAAATCTTAGATACGAGGGTTGTCACCCCTCGTATCGCCTAAGTACAGCAGGTAGAAAACCAAACACGCATAGATATAGTATAAACAACTTCCAATTGCCAAATTAAACTCAAAGATAGAATTTAATGTGAACCAACATGTAATGTGCACACAAGCTACTTCATAATCCTAGAATCGAAGGAACTAATCCATGTATATAAGGGAGAAATCACAAGGCATGTACATGTTCGAATACATCAGAAATAAAGTGCAGGAACAAGGGATTACATTGCCTTCGTCGTCTTCTCTCCGACGTTGAAGTGTAAGCATGGACCTCCGACGGTGTTCTCCCTCCACGTTGCGAGTTCCCAAAGCTTTTTAGGGCTTTGGTGTGCCGTCCTAGCCGTCGTGTCTTCCTCCCTAGGGTTTGGGCGGAGCCATCCTTATATAGACATCACCTTGGACCGCTGCAAAATCTAGAAAAAGCCCTAGTCACGCAAATCTGGCTGGTCGCCACACGACCTTGTGTTTCCACACGGCCAGGCCGTGTGCGGCCTGGGGTGGCTGATCTCGCACATTGGACATGGCCGTGTGTAGCAACACGCCCTGGCCGTGTCCCACTCTGCGTCTAGCTGCAAAATGTCTTTCTTTTGCTTTGAAAGTTTGCCTTTTTCTCCCGAAATGCTGTCCTCCATGCAAAGGTACAAAGAGCAGAACTCCGAACTAGAAAATAGGAAATGCGTATAAAATAGAGTAACATATGCATGAAACTAAAATAAAATGTTATGAGATGTGAGCGAAACTACTTCTAAAACCCTATATGTTTCGCTCACATCACTTCCCCTATACTTAAATCTTTGCTTGTCCACAAGCAAACCTCAGTGCCATGAAATTTAAAAAGACATTGTTCTATACTTAGCATGTTAACTAAATTTATCAAGTGGTATTTATAATCAAAGAAAAATAAATATGTTCTAGAAATTCACTAAGTTAGCTCCTCGTGCTCGTGCTAAGCAAATCATTCTTAGAGGATACTCATTCCATGGTGAGTTAAG
Source organism: Wurfbainia villosa (assembly GCA_025175895.1). Classification (NCBI taxonomy): domain Eukaryota; kingdom Viridiplantae; phylum Streptophyta; class Magnoliopsida; order Zingiberales; family Zingiberaceae; genus Wurfbainia; species Wurfbainia villosa. Next base: position 94,676,980 of record CM045996.1, read on the forward strand.
TTGTCATCCTATAGCTTTCCTAAGGTTTTCGGCACTTAGGCACTTACCTGCCCAAAGCAAGGGGCATTCCCTAGATCTAGCACAAAGTTTCAAAGGCATGCTCGGTATTGAGAGAAATTGGTAGGTGTTTCCCTGGTAACCTAACTCGGTCTCAAAGGGGCACCTAGCCATTTCCACCCACGACAACTATTTTTTTATCCCTCATAATCTTTTCTCTCTCTCTTCTTTTTTTTTCTTTTCCTTTCCCTCTTTTATTCTTCGGCTCGCTGGGATTTTGATTTTTCCGAATGGGATTACACAATCCGAGCATCTCCAGTAACTAAAATGCTAAATCTAGAGTCACCTATGGATTCCAAAGTACTATATTACTAAGATGAATCATAACTAGGTATATACTAGATTCTCCCTTTCAGAATGTTTGACATGTGAAGGTGTAAAAATAAAGCTAACCAGTGTAAGTTTAGAACATTCATTAGAGCAAATAAAATAAAATACCATGAGATAAATGAAGTTAAGCTACCTATGGGAACAACTCATGTAAGTAACTTTAAAAATACTACTGAGGCAACTTTATAGATAACAAAGACTAAGTACCGCATGAAATTCAACAACCTATGCATGAATAAATGAATGCTAATAATAATGAAAATAAGAGTAAAGAAACTACTGCTAGGAACTAAACAAAATAAAATTTGGGGTCCCCCAGACTTAAATGAAAATATACCTTTAGTATGGAGGACGAGGTGGAAAGTCTGGGAGCCTCGGCATCTCGGGAACCTAGGAGAACCTGCTGCTGAGCCGCTGATGCCACATGTACATGTGGTCGATCTGGGAGCTGGTGGATGCAGCAACTGCTTGGTGCTCCTCCTCCCTAGCCCACTGTGCCTGCTGGGCATACATGTGCTGCCGCATCTCCTAGCGGTAGGCGACCTCATCCTGGCGACGAGTAGCCTCCTCCTGGAAGTATATGTGGGCCTCGTCATAGAACTCTTTAGCCCGCTGAAAGTGCTCCCGAAAGCCCTGGAACTCCACCTTTGTGTAGGCGCTCTGCTCCTCCCATCGCTACCTCTACGTCTACTGCTCGGTGTATATGTCGTCAAGGCACGATCGAAACTCCGAGAAATCATAGGCCGACGTACCTGCATCCTGCTCAAAGGTGGAAAAATGTGGTGGTGCAGATGCAAACTCATGTTGGCGTGGACTAGGTGGGCTCCTATGCATGTGTGGACTGAAGGGAGAGTGATGTAAAGGGGGAGAGATGGGCACCGATGTGGGTGGTTCCTCATGTGGAGGGGACTCCACTATCAGATCCAAGCACCAGTTAGCGTGTGTAGTGATGGTGGTACGATCAGGGTTGGAGAGCCTAAGGGCCGTCAGATTTTTCCTTACAAAGCATAAGGAGTGTCCTTCTCTCACAATCATCTTCATGGCCATGCACACTCCTAGGTCGATCCTAGGGCTCCCCTCTATACTCTCTAATGCAGTGTAATCGTACCCCATCTTATGGAAAATGTAGGTAAGTAGGCCCCCCACATTAATCTCTCCTCGTGCTGCTTTGCCTATCTTCACTAAGTGTTTGATGAAGTGGGACCCTACATCGATGCTACTCCTTTCTTGGAGCATGTCCTAGAGGCAAAGCAGCTCGCTATCTCTAACTACACCGTCACTCTCCCCACGACCAAATATAGTACTGACCATGATGCAGTGGAGGTATCAGAAGACGGAGTTTTGGAGGCATGATGATTTGGCCCTAGAAGGGTCATAAGAGTGTTCCCCCGTCAACTCGGTCCAAAATACCCGAGAGTTAAACCCAATAGGGATTCTTCTCTCTCCCACAAGGCAAGCCAAAACATGTATTCCACTGGTGAAGGGTCCATTCATGCTCAACGTTAAAAAACCTAAAAGTTATCCTACCCTCCTCGCTCTCTCTACCCGTTAAAATTTTCGCCTCTAAATAACTCAAAAATTCTAGAACTATCCTAGGGTAGGTTGGGTGCCTTATTCCCATCATCTCTTCCCACCCCATTTTTGCAAATGGGGCTTGAATATCACCCAACAACCCTAAATACTCTAGTAAATCTTCATCTTAGTACCTAGTAGCAGTGAGTTTATGAGTAGAAAGCATATTATATCTATATCTATGTTCATTATTGTGAAAAAGAAGAGTGGGTAGGGTGTTACCCTCCTTCGGAGCTTGAGGGGCATCGACTCTCCTTGTTTGTCGCTCCGAAGCACCTGATCGAGGTGCTACATGCTTGGTCCTCCTCATCCTTGCTTCTTTTGGCTTTCTTTGAGGTTAGAAGTGCTTCTAGGTGGCGGGGAAGATGAAACCACATGGCTAGGGCAAGAGCACTCAAAGCACACGGCGCAAATGGGGTGAAAACCACACAGATCGCCCCTTTTAACCTTGCACGACATGACCGTGTGAAAACATACGGCCAGGCCATGTGCGCCTCAGGTCAGTCGGGCATGACCATGGAAAAACACACGGCCAGGCCATGTGTCCCCATTTTTTGGCCTATTTATGCACCACGGTCCGAATTTTCTCATACACTTCACTGTGTAAGCTAACATGGATTTTATTTTTGCCTGGCAACGTTCTTTTCTAGTCCTAATTCTAAATGGGATGGAAATCAAAATTAAAATTAAATAAATGCAGGCAATACAATCAAAGGGAAATCTAAAACTAAACTTGGATTGCCTCTCAAGAAGCGCTTTGTTTAAGGTTGTTTAGCTTGACCACACTCCACTATCAACTTGGCTTTGGAGGTTCAGTGAACCTCCATTCATCCGTCTTGGAAGCTTCATCTGGTGGTTCCGGCTTCATTCTGCTAAACGTGAAGCCATCGAGGTAGGGGGCTTTGTGCTCCGAAAGGCTGAAGAGGATGATCTCCCCATCTACCTCCAGCGAGATCTGGTGTGCCTTCACATCTATGCAAGCCCCTGCAGTCGCTATAAAAGGCCTTCCCAGAATGATGAAGTTCGTGGGTATCACGAAATCCTCAATCACCACAGGCACGTGTGCCAAAAAGTCGACGGGTTCCTTGACTGAGTCATCCCCCATACGAATACCAAGATTCGCTGGTTAGAGCTCATTCAATCCCATCTTCAGATAGTATGCGTAGGGCATCACATTGACTGATGACCCCAAGTCACATTGAGCTTCATCGAAGCTCTCCACATAAATTGAGCAGGGGATAACAAATTCACCAGGGTCCTCAAGTTGTAGTGGAGTCTTATCTTCAATTTCAGCTTGGTCAGATAGGGTGGTAATCATGGTTGCACACCCCTTGGCGAATTTGCTACTCTTCCCCACTCCTTCCTCTTTAGCTTGACTCACTGGAGAGCTCTTCACAGGTTGCGACAAAGTTTGGGCTATCTGAGCCACTTGTGTCTCCAACATCTTGGTGTGACTTGCAAGGTTGTCAACGGTGGCCTTCAAGTCTCTGAGTGATTCTTTAGACTTCTGATGTTGGCGATGAAATTCCTCATTGGCCTTAGTTAGGTAGCAATGAAGTCCTCCATCATCAGTTCCAGTCTAGACTTTTATGGTCGTTGCCCATTGCTCTGCTGCTGCCCATACCCTCTGATGGTTGTGAGTTTCCCGAGTTATTCTTATAGGAGATATTCGGGTGATTCCTCCATCCGGGATTGTAGGTATTGGAGTATGGGTTGTTTGGATTTTGGTCGTAGTCTCCAACCACGTCAATATGCTCAATTTGCTCCTCTGAGGTTCCCTTCCCTCCATAGTGGTCCTCTCGATACACTACCGCTCCCTCTCCAAAGTCAATGGCCGCGCATGCAGATGAAGGATTCAAAGATTCAAACCGTCTGTTGAGCGCGTCCATTCTTATTGCCAGGTGGTCCATGGAGTTGACAGTGTATCGTCCCACTGCAGGCGTAGGTTGACCATGTTCGGAAGCCCATTGATGGTGGTTCTGGGCCACCTCTTCTATCAGCTCCTCTGCTTCCTCTATGGTCTTGTTCATCAGTGATCCTCCTACAACAGAATCCAGGGACATCTTCGTGGCATACACGATCCCATTATAGAAGATGTGGATCACCAACCACCTCTCCAGTCCGTGGTGGGGGCATTGGTAGAGTAGCCGCTTGTAGCGATCCCAAGCTTCGAATAAGGACTCCCCCTCCTTCTGGCGGAAGCTCGTGATGAGATGGCGCATGTGAGCAGTCTTGCTTAGTGGGAAGTATTTATTCAGAAACTGTTGCTCGCATTGCTCCCATGTAGTGATGCTCCCCGAACGTAGGGAGTGAAGCCATGCCTTAGCCTTATCCCGCAATGAGAACGGGAATAGGCTCAGGCAGATTGCGTTAGTAGGGACTCCGTTCATTTTCATTGTCAAGCAGATTTTTAGAAATGCCTCAAGGTGCCGGTTCGGGTCTTCAGTTGTAGCTCCCCCGAATTGACTCTACTGGACCATATGTATGAGGGTCGATTTCAGCTCGAAGTTATTTGCTAAAATAGATGGTCCAGCTATACTCGGCCTAAATCTTCTAGCGCTAGGAGTTGCGTAGTCCCGCAAAGGTCGGCTACCTATGTTCACTTCGGATGTGGCTTGATCCTCCATCCTGCCCTGCTCTACTTTCCATCAATGAATGGTTCATTCGATTTCTAAGTCGATCAGAATCAGGCCTTCCGATCCTAAGCGTCTAAGCATACGACGAACCGAGCCACAAAAATTAGGAGTGCTACCTAATCCTAGGAGGTAGAAAATAATACAATCTGGCTAATAAAACCTAAGATGCATGCGAACGCGACCACAAATCTCATGACAGAGGCCGTCGAGGACTCGAAGCGTGCGCTCATGCTCAATGCCCGCAAGTGCACGAATGTCGTCAAGTAATAAAAGATTATCGATCCCACAAGGACTGGGATTCGAGTATCGATATGTTCAGTGGTTGAAATTATTCGGAAGTAAACTCTAAGAGGTTTCGATTTGTGAGGGCTATCGGTGGACTATACTCTATACGGTGTCACACGAAGGAAGAAGGGAGCATGCTGAGGTCTTCAAAGGTGATTTTAGGACTTCGGTTTTACTTGTGTGTCACAAAATAATGTTATCAACTGGTGTTGTCTAGATGTTTAGCCATGGTTTTGTGGAAAGGACATCATACACTCTCCCGATGAGCCACCACATCTACCAGGAGCTATCTTCGCCTTAAAAAGATGGGATAGACGGTACGAGGATGTCGAATCAATCCCTACGATGAAACATTTCAAGTTCCATCACATCCTTCTACCCACAGTTATAGGAGATCAGGTTTACCCTTAGGTTCCTTGTATAAAATTCCCTAAATCTTAGATACGGGGGCTGTCACCCCTCGTATCGCCTAAGTACAATAGGTAGAAAACCAAACACACATAGATATAGTATAAACAACTTCCAATTGCCAAATTAAACTCAAAGACAGAATTTAACATGAACCAATATGTAATGTGCACACAAGCTACTCCCTAATCTTAGAATCGAAGGAACTACTCCATTATATAAGGGAGAAATCACAAGGCATGTACATGTTCGACTACATTAGAAATAAAGTGCAGGAACAAGGGATTACAATGCCTTCATGGTCTTCTCTCCGACATTGAAGTGCAAGAGAGGACCTCCAACGGCGTTCTTCCTCCCCATTATGAGTTCCCGAAGCTTTTTAGGGCTTCAGTGTGCCGTCCTAGCCGTCGTGCCTTCCTGCCTAGGGTTTGGGCAAAGCCATCCTTATATAGACATCACCTCGGACCACTACAAAATTCGGAAAAAGCCCTAGTCGCGCAAATCTGGCGGCCTTCCACACAGCCATGTGTTTCCACATGACTAGGTTATGTGCAGCCTTGGGGTGGCTAATCTCGCCCATTGGACACGACCTGGTTGTGTCCCACTCTGCGTCTAGCTGCAAAATATCCTTCTTTTGCTCCGAAAGTGCACCTTTTCCCCCCGAAATGCTATCCTGCACACAAAAGTACAAAGAGCAAACCTCCGAACTAGAAAATAGAAAATGCGTATAAAACAGAGTAACATATGCATGAAACTAACATAAAATGTGAGCGAAAACTACTCCTAAAACCCTATATGTTTCGCTCACATCAAGCATGACCATATCAGTCACTACATTTGGTATTAGAGCCCAGGGGCTCTCAGAAGAACAAATCACTTTGATACTCTACAATTAGTATCAGAGTGAGGCCGCCCTTCAAAGGACTAACCACCAAGAGATCAAGCACTAGAGGAGAATAGGAAGATGGAGCCAAGTGATGGATTTGGCTATGACACCCGAATTCCTCTACCATTCGACCGAGAAGATTTTTTTGGCTTAGAAGGAGAGAATAGAGACTTTCTTGTTGATGGATATAGAGAGTTGGTTCATCATCATGGATGGATTTGACCTCCCATGGACAAGAAGAGAGGACTCCTCAAAATCAAGAAATGGGCTAAAGAGCATCGTCGAAAATTTAAGACCGAGGTTAAGCTAACAAATTTTTTAGAAAATTTAATACCTAATGACATCTTGTCTAGATTAGGAGAATTTAGGGATGCTAAGGAGTTATGGAGCAAGTTGATTAACCTCCATGAGAGTCCCTCACTGGCTGAAGAAGTAGAGGAGGAGTCCAAGGAGGAGTGTTCATCCTTCCAAGCTCAAGAAGAAAGCACATCATCATCATCTCAAGAGCTTGAAGATTTGGAGGTTGAAAGGGAATCAACATCCAGGTCGGTAGAAATGGTAGAGAATTGTGTAGGGGATGGATCGGTGTGTATGTGGCTGGCTAGAGGGGGGTGAATAGCCCTCAATCGTTCGATGGTGGAATTCGTTCGTTCTCGTTGCATTGATTTCCTACGATTGTCGTTAGTGCAGCGGAAACAATAGAAACCATAATAATACTAACAACAGATAAGCATACGCAAACACACACGATATACATGGTTCGGAACCAAATGGTTCCTACTCCACGGGCGAGCTCACCGAGCTCTAGTTATACGCACGACACTAACTAAACTCCTTCTCGACTACACGTCGGAGGTGGAGAAACCTCTCACAAGCTATTACAACAAGTAATATATGAAATACAAGCAATACAAAGACAAATACGAAATACACCTAAAGAATACTTTACAACGCTTGCTTTGAACCCTTTGCTTGTAGCTTGCTTTAGATGGCTCTTGAAGGTCTAGAATGCAGCAGCAATTCCCCTCCAATAGCTTCACAAAATTCTTGGCAAAATCCTCCCACTTGAGCTCCATTTATAACCTGCATCAAGCTGTTTTTGCACCCAGCAGTCGACTGCCAAAAGGCCCCAGTCGACTGCCCCTGTAGTTGTTGTCTCACAACGGCCAGATCCACATTGGATAAGTTCCAACGGATCACCTACCAATCGACTGATCATGCCCATCAGTCGACTGGTGACCTAGTAGTCGACTGCCCAGTCGGCTACGGAGCGTTATGTTCTCATGACATTCCCATCAGTCGACTGCCATCCCTCGACAATGATTGTTGACATCACCGATCGCTAACCCATGGTAGTCATCGTCAAGCACAAAACTCGCAGATCTAACACGAACCCTAGTCGACGGGACGATCGACACCTATGTGGGCCGATTGTCGCCGGTAAAACCTCAAACACCAAGTTGTTTGAGCATCCGACCGTCGGGTAAACTCTTAAACATCAAGTTTGAGCCTCCGACACTCAGTCTTAGCCACTTGGCCAAGTCCACCTTATCCCTCATGGAGTTCTCCACCGAAGCTCTCTTCCCTCGGCCTACGTCCCTCGGATGCGCCAAGCGCATGGCTTTGCAACGCCATCCTTCACATCTCATGCCCTCGATGTATGCTTCCCTTTAGGCCTCACTCCATTCGCTCCCCGTCCGGCGGTCCCTCGGATGCACCAAGCGCACGACTTCGCAATGCCATCCTTCACTGACTCAAGTAGCCCGAGCCTAGTGAACTTGCCAAGTTCTCAAGACTTCCCACATGCACCAAGCGCACGACTTCGCAATGCATTTCTCACCAAGCACCAAGCGCACGACTTCGCAATGCTTTGGACTTTTCACACCAAGCTCCATGCTTGGATTTTCCATGCCAACCCCATGTTGGACTTTCCCACACCAAGCTCCATGCTTGGATTTTCCATGCCAACACCATGTTGGCCTTTCCCATGACAATCCCATGTCATGAGTTTTGTCTATCATCAAAATACTATCAAAGTACTGCTCGAGTCAAACTCGAGTCAACCTGGGTCGATTGCACCAACAATCTCCCCCTTTTTGATGATTGACAAAACTACCATCTCAAGTCTACCAATTCTCCCATATTGGCAATTCTCACATCCCAAATGAGAATTCCAAACCTAATTGGTAACTTGGTAACTTCTCCCCCTTTTTGACATTACATCAAAAAGATCCTCCCCAAGGGTATGAATGTCTCATATCCCAATGAGATCTTACAATCTCTCCTTGGAGAAACACATGCCTACAATCTTACTAGTGATCCCATATCACTTAAAGAGAGACAACCCAATTTTCCTCCCATGAGGAAATACATATCCATCTTCCCATGATGGATACCTCCCCCTAGAGGTTTGCTCCCCCTTGACCATTGCACCAACAATGTCCTTGGAGAGTCCCTAAGCCAATAGTAACATTAACCAATTCAAAATTAAGGCAAAGTTCAACAATGAACTCTCTTCCACCTTAAAATTGATACTCTCCCTAAACCCATCTCCTAATCCATGTCCAATGGATTTCCACTCTTTCTAATGCTCTCCCAAGCATATCCTAGGGTTAGGAGTGGTTAGGGGACCTTAACCTAGCTGAACATGGGCCTAACCAATAAGATTTACCCGAATCAAATGACCACCATGGCAATGCTGATCGATAATACATTTGCGCTCAATTTTAGAAATGACTTTTCGAAATTCATAAGTAAATATACATAAGTTTAAAAATCTTGAAATTTGGTATGTATATTACTTATCATAAACACTATGGGTGAAAAATATTTGAAAATTATTTTACCTACTAAATTAGGAGATTGATACAAAGTCCAAAAGTTGAGAAAAGCTTCAACAAAGAGCCCTCTTTGTATCATCTCATTCAATAGTGATAGCTATCAAAAGATAAGCTTCACCAAGGTTTTTCAAAATATTTTCAAAAAGTTTTTGAAACCTTTAATTCCTTTTTCCTAAACATCTCACTTTTACCTAGATGTGTAAAACACATACAAGTCAAGGTTTTAGTAAGATGTGGTTCTTTTAATGGTTTCATGTATATTTCTAGGCAATATTATTTGATTCCCATCAAATTATGCCATAGTTATTAAATCCATTTTTAATTATATGCATGATGATGATTATGACAAAAATATGATATAGATAAAAGCATATGCCAAAATCATGATGTCATGGCATGTGAAAGAAATCTAAGCATACATGACATATAAAGAATAAGTCTAAACATGATCATGACATTTTTAGAGATAAAAATAAAAATGATGTCATGACATGGCAAGACAAATAAATTATGGCAAGTAAAATATACTAAGGTATGAAATACCTAAGTATTAAGTCCAAATTGCCATTTCTAGGGTTAAGTCCATTTTTGCCTTAAAGCCATTTATCCTCCTAGTGTGCCATAAACCCAAAATGGCACACCAATACTTCTAGGACCTAATTGTGCCAATTTAATCATTTTTAACTTCTCAAGGCATATTGACACATCCTAATGTGTCAACTCACCATGGCTAGGTTAACTACCCATCCACTTAGGGTTGACACACCCTAACCCATTTAGCGTGAATCGATCACGCTTTTAGGAACCCAATATCTATTGGAGCTCCTTGGGTTAACAAGATATTCTCTAGGGATGACTTCTCTAGATACCTTCCTAATGACCCTTTTTGGCTTTAAAGTCATAGTCTTTTGGGTCTTTCCTAGGTCAACTCTAGAGGTGACTCCTCCTTTGACCTTGCTAGTGGCTACATTTGTTTTCTTTGAGGTCTTAGCCACTAAGCAAACACCATGACTAGTCTTAGGGATAACTTCCCTATTAGCCTTGGTTTTCCTAGACCTAGAAATAGTTCCATAATCAAATAGAACATTATGATAAGTCCTCTTGGGCTTAGGTTTGTGACCCAAACCTTCCTTGCCCTTAGACAGTTTTTGAACCTTAGGTCTTGACTTTTGGGCATTTGACCCTAGAATTGAATTTTCTATGATTCTAAGGGTTTTCTCCATTCTCTCAAGTCTTGACCTCAAGGCTTGGTTTTCTAGCTCTAATTTCCCTAATTTTGAATTTTCACTTATCTTTTGGGAAATGTTCTTCTTCTTAGGCATGTGTCTACCCTTCTTAGGGTTAATGCCTAGATTTTCTTCTATTCTCCTAATGGACTCCTTTGGTAAGATATTTCTAGAATTATGAGTCCTAGATTTGTCCTTAGTTACATGAACATGCTTGGCACCTAGGCAAAAATATTTATTTCTACTAGCATGCTTTTCATTAATAATAGCAAGAGAGCTAAAATAGTTTTTAGCATGCTTTTTAATTCTAGGAATTGAAGGTGCATTAACTAAATGTACCTTAGGGTTAGCTTTTGAAGCTCCCCCTACATGAGATACACCTTCTTGCCCTTTCTTCCTCCCCCTAGGGCATTGGCTTCGGTAGTGCCCCCTTTGGTTGCATTTGAAGCACACAATGTGCTCTTTGCTCTTAATTGAGGGGACTCCGGCATCCTTTGACTTTGGGTTGACTTTTGGTGTCGATGCCTTTTCCTTAGACAATTTAGGACATTTGCTCTTGTAATGCTCTTTCTCCCTACACTCAAAGCATATTATGTGATTTTTATTTAAAATAACAACACTTGAGTTACCTAGGGAGGAGGAGGATTCTTCTTCTTGATCTTCACTTCTCCCGGATGTAGATGTTTCTTGTTCTTGCTCCGGGATGAAAGATTGCCTCTTCTCCCCCTCAATGCTAGAGGTGGAGGTTTCCACCAAATCATCCACATCTTCGAATGTGGATGGCAATTCTTTCACGGCATTCTTCTCCACTTGTGCCGATTCGGGATTCTTGTGGAATTCAACCACCTTATTCCACAAATCCTTTGCATTTCTAAAATTTCCTAGCCTAGACCAAATATGGTTAGGAATCAAATCACTAAGAAATTTAATTACCTTAAGATTTGTCTTGAAATCCTTCATTTGGACCATGGTCCATTTTGATTTTTCTAGTGGCTTGTTTTCTTTGTCCCTAGGCACTTCAAAACCATTTTCAATGATTAACATGAAATCGAAATCGGTTTCGAAATATACCTCCATCCGTTTCTTCCACCAAGCAAAATCTCCAAGGAATTTCGGTGGATGGATGTTGTAGTCGGCCATCTTGTAGTGCTTGTGTCGGCGGTTAGTCCTCGACAAGCGCCTTGGCTCTGATACCACTTATAGGGGATGGATCAGTGTGTATGTGGCCGGCTAGAGGGGGGGGGGTGAATAGCCCTCAATCGTTCGATGGTGGAATTCGTTCATTCTCGTTGCGTTGCTTTCCTACGATTTTCGTTAGCGCAGCGGAAACAATAGAAACAATAATAATACTAACAACAAATACGCATACGCAAATACACACGATATACGTGGTTCGGAACCGAATGGTTCCTACTCCACGGGCGAGCTCACCGAGCTCTAGTTATGTGCACGACACTAACAAAACACCTTCTCGACTACACGTCGGAGGTGGAGAAACCTCTCACAAGCTATTACAACAAGTAATATATGAAATACAAGCAATACAAAGACAAATACGAAATACACGTAAATAATACTTTACAACGCTTGCTTTGAATCCTTTGCTTGTAGCTTGCTTTAGATGGCTCTTGAAGGTCTGGAATGCAGCAGCAATTCCCCTCTAATAGCTTCACAAAAGTCTTGGCAAAATCCTCCCACTTGAGCTCCATTTATAACCTGCATCAAGTTATTTTCACGCCCAGCAGTCGACTGCCAAAAGGCCCCAGTCGACTGCCCCTGTAGCCATTGTCTCACAATGGCCAGATCCACGTTGGATAAGTTCCAACGGATCACCTACCAGTCGAATGATCATGCCCATCAGTCGACTGGTGACCTAGTAGTCGACTACCCAGTCGGCTACAGAGCGTTCTGTGCTCACGACATTTCCATAAGTCGACTGCCATCCCTCGGCAGTCGACTGCCAAGCACAAAACCTGCAGTCTAACACCAATCGAACCCTAGTCGACTTGGACCAGTCGACTTACACCTATGTCAGTCGACTACTGTCGAGAAAAACTTCAAACATGTCCTCGATGTATGCTTCCTTTTGGGCCTCACTCAATTCTCTCCCCGTCCGGCGGTCCCTCGGATGCACCAAGTGCACGACTTCGCAATGCCATCCTTCACCGACTCAAGGACCCCGATCCTAGTGAACTTGCCAAGTTCTCAAGACTTCCCACATGCACCAAGCGCACGGCTTCGCAATGCATTTCTCACCAAGCACCAAGCGCACGACTTCACAATGCTTTGGACTTTTCACACCAAGCTCCATGCTTGGAATTTCCATGCCAACCCCATGTTGGACTTTCCCACACCAAGCTCCATGTTTGGATTTTCCATGCCAACACCATGTTGGACTTTCCCATGACAATCCCATGTCATGAGTTTTTTCTATCATCAAAATACTATCAAAGTAGTGCTCGAGTCAAACTCGAGTCAACCTGGGCCGATTGCACCAACAAATTGGAGAAAGTCTCCACCTCTAGGATTGAGAGGGAGGAGAGACCTTCCATGTCGGAGGAAGAGCAAGAAGAAGCTTCTACATCCAGAAGAGATGAAGAGCAAGCTCACTATTCCTCTACCCCTATAGGTTACTCAAGTGCATTGGTTAAAAATAAAAATCATATAACTTGCTTTGAGTGTAGGGAACAAGGGCACTATAAGAGCAAGTGCCCAAAAAGAGTCAAGAAAGCTCAACCGACACCAAAGGTTAAAGAGAAGACCAAGGAAGCTAGAGCCTCGATAAGGAAGAGCAAGGAGCACGTGGTGTGCTTCAAGTGCTAAAAAAAAAGGTACTATAGAAGTCAATGTCCTAGGGGGAGTCACTCCAAGAAGGATAAAATAGGGAGCTCAAAAGTAGGGGGAGCTAAGGCAAACCCTAAGGTATCATTTAGTTATGCACCTACTAGTTTTCATAAGAACAAGCATGCTAAGAATTTTATTGCTATTGCTCATGAACAAATGCATGCTAGGAATATATTTTATTGCTTAGGTGATAAACATGTCAATTTACCTAAGGATAATTCTAGAACTATTCTACCTAAGGAAACTATTAGGAAGATAGAGAACAATTTAGGCATTAACCCTCAGAAGGGTAGGTATATGCCTAAAAGGAAGAACAATGCACAAAGAACAACTGGAAATTCAAAATTGGAGATATTAGTGGTGAAAAATCAAGTCTTGAGTTCAAGGCTTGAGAAATTAGAGAAGACTCTTAGGAAGATGCAAAATACAATTATAGGGTCTAATGGGCAAGGTTTAAGTGTTAGGAGGCAAGAACCATCTAAGGATAAGAAAGGTTTGGTTCACAAACCTAAATCCAAGAAGGTAATTCCATCCTACCATAATATTTAATTTGACTATGGAACTAAATCTAGGTCTAAGAAAACTACGGTTACTAGGGAAATCATTCCTAAGGCTAACCATAGTAAGTGCCTAGTGGCTAAGGTTTCAAAGAAATCAAGGAAATCCATTAAAAGGTTACAAGGGGAGTTACCCCTAGAGTTAACTTTGGCAAGACCTAAATGACCAAGGCTTCCAAGCCTAAGAGTGTCATGAGGAACGTACTAAGGGAGGTTATCCCTAGTGATTACCTTGTGAACCCACTGAGCTCAAATAGGTTTTGTGTTCCAAGGAGTATGATTCCATCACGCTAGATAGGTTTAGGGTGTGTCAACCCTAAGGGGATGGGCAATTAATCTAACTATGGTAGAGTTGACACTTTAGTACATTCTCAAGGTTATGTCGTACCTTGGAAATGAGTGTGGATATATATCCTAAAAGATTTTAGGATATGATAATAAAATTTGAGAAGTTTGAAAAATCAATCAAAATTGACACAATTTGATTTTAGAGTAATGGTGTATCATTTTGGGTTTTTGGCACACTTAAGGGAAAATTGGTACTATGGCAAAAATGGGTCCAATATTAACAAATGGCAATTAATATTAAAATTTAAGTATTCTTATACCTTTACATTTTATTTTCCATGCTTTGTTGGCCATGTTCCATGTCATGACATCATATTTCATTCAATAATATAAAATGTCATGATTTATGCTTAGGTTAATTGTGTCATGCTTGTACTTAGATTTATATTATGTCATGACATCATGTATCATTTGCACATGCTTTTAATTATACTATCATTTCTGCCTTGATCATATTTCATGCATTTAGGTTATTAAAATTGTATTAAGGACAATGACATGATTTGAAGTCCCATGATAAGGGAATCCAATAGAGCTACCTAGATAAAATGCATGAGCCCCTAGATTAGGGAAGAACAAAAACTCACATCTCACAAAAACATTAAATTGAGATGTGTGTGTATTGATACACTCTAGACACATGTGAGATGTTAGGAAAATGAGTTAAGTTTAAGGTGCATAGATGTTTCATCTAGGTGAACTCAAACTCATAATATAACATGGATGAATCATGAGGAAAGCTAATGTACAATGTTAGGGCAATCAACACAAGTATGATCTTGGTTTGGATGTGTGTGTCAAAGAGTTTAAGTTAGGATGTGAATATATTTGATGTGTGTTCAAGTTTTGCAGGACTTTATGAATCACACATGAGTTGCTTGATGAAGCATTGGCAAGTTCATCATCTCATGGCTTGGGTCCTTGAGTCAGTGAAGGATGGCACGAGGAGAAACTGTGAGCTTGGTGCATCCGAGGGATTGTCAGGCGATGAGCAATAGAGTTAAGCCAAAAAAAGCAGACTTCAGGGTGAGATGCGAAGGATGACACGGGAGAAGCCGTGAGCTTAGTGCATCCGAGGGACGCAGGGCGAAAGAAGATAGCTTCAATGGGAGACTCCATGGGAGATGAGAGTTGAGAGATTGTAACCCGAGTGGGGTAGCTCATTTAGGTGAACTTGTCCAAATGGCTAAGGTTTTTGTCGAATGCTCAAACATATGTGTTTGAGGATTTACCCGACGGTTGGATGCTCAAACATCTTATTGTTTGAGGTTTTACCCGACAACAATCGACTGATATAGATATCAGTTGACTAGTTCAAGTCGACTATTAGTTGACTGGTGTTCGACTTGGGTTTGTGGCCTATCAGTCGACTGCCAAGGGTTGACAGTCGACTGGTCCACCATTAGTCGATTGCCAAGGAATGGCAGTCGACTGCTATAAGTGGATATAGGCATAGAACCTCACGTAGCCGACTGATTAGTCGGCTACGCATGCACTAGTAGACTGTCGATCGCAGCAGTTGAGTGTCCAGTGCTTCATTGGATGATGACGACCGTGAACCAAGCTTGGTCAGAAGCCATTGGAGGTGGTCCATTACAGTGGTAGTCGACTACTGCATGTCCAACGGGAAGAAAGCCCTCTTCTCAATAAAAAGAGGGCTTGGAAGCCTTGGAGAGGTTAATGCTTACACTCCTAATCATACTCCAAGGGCTCCCACGTTTTCTAAGTGCTTCTACTCCTTTCTTCTCTATTTCTACTCTTATTATCTTGTGAGAAGAGGAGTTGGTGTAAGAATATTTTTCTCCACCTTGTTTGAGCTAAAGGAGAAGTTTAGTGAATTGGTTGAGGGAGTGATCCGCCTAAAGAATTGTCATGGATTAGCGGCAAGGGCCGTTAACCACGTTACATCGATTGTGTTTTTTATTGCTTCTTTATTTTGTTTTAGCTTTAATTATGTTCTTGTTAGTTGTATTATCTTTATTCCGCTATGCTAACGAGTATTGTAGATAATCAAGCATGAGCAATTTCCATCGAGCATCACTTGGGCTATTCAATCCCCTTTCTAGCTGGGCCATCGATCTCCAACAAGTGGTATCAGAGCGAGGAGCTTGTCATCGGACTCACCGCCACAACAAGCAAATCAACAATGGTTGGCATGAACATCCACCCACCAAAGTTCGAAGGAGATTTTTCATGATGGAAGAAAAGTATGGAGGTATTTTTTGAAATCGATTTTGATATTATGCTAATAATAAAAAATGGTTTCGAAATACCAAGGGATAAAGAAAACAAGCTGTTGGTGCAATCTGCCCAGATCACTATTGACCAAACTCGAGTTTGACTCGAGTAGTGTTTGATGTTTGACGATGAGTTGACTATTGTTTGACAATGGGTTTAATATATGGTTGACATGGGGTTGACCATATGATAGAGAAGTCCAAGTCTTGAGTACTTGACATGGAAAGTCCAAGCATGGGTCTTGGCAATGGTAAAGTCCAAGTCTTGAGTACTTGGCATGGAAAGTCCAAGCTTGAGTCTTGGCAATTGGAAAGTCCAACATGGGTTGGCAAGGGAAGTCCAAGGGTTAATATTGGCAGTGTAAAGTTCAAGGGTAGAGTCTTGGCAACATAAGTCCAATGGTTAGTGGTGTTAAGTCCAAGCGTGTGTCTTGGCAGCGTAAGCCCAATGTGTCTTAGCGGTGTAGACTAGCTTAGCATGACAATAGTTGATGGAAGCACCCGAAGGCTAGCGTATGGATGAACAAGTCATGGATGACTTGGAGGGATCTGATAGGTGTGAGGTTGATAGAGGTGGCTAGAAGGCTTAGGTCTAGGCTAAGGGCGGTCTAGCAAGTATGTGTTGGTGCAATAGGCCCAGGTCACGATTGACCAGACTCGAGTTTGACTCGAGTAGTGTTTTGATGTTTTACATTGATGTCTGCAAAGTGTTGGGGAGATTATTGGTGCAATCGACCCAGGTTATGATGTTTGATGATGGTTTAACCATTGTCATGGGAGAAGTCCAAGTCTTGTGTACTTGGCATGAAAAGTCCAAGCTTGAGTCTTGGCATGGAAAGTCCAAGTAATGGGTACTTGGCATGGAAAGTCCAACATGGGTTGGCAAGGAAAGTGTTGATGCAGTAGGCACCTAAGTCGAACCTGAGTTTTGATTATAGCAAACGATACAAAGTTAAGCTCATGTCATTATCTCATGAGCTGAATCGAGTGTGCAGAAATGCTAAGCTAAGCCGAAGGTCAGCGACACTCGGAGAGAACCGTAGTGGTCGGGCGACACCGGGAGGACTTCGGAGGGAGCCGAAGGAATCAGGTGGAGACCAAAAGCAAGGCTTCAAAGGTAAATGTTGAGGTAAGCTCATGTGAGTGAGCGTAAGTAAGGTCGAGTCCTTCATACGGGGACATCCTTAGGCGACGATCCGACCAAGACTTCCCATGGAAGGTCTATGTTGAGATCGGATGGCAAGTGGTCGTCGAATTCACTTATATTTCGAGCTAACTCTTTATTACAGTCGAAAAGTCTGGAAATCAGTTCAACCAGCCAAGGATCAGTTCAACTGCTGAGCCATCAGTTCAACCGGCAAGGATCGGGCTTCAATCACGCCGAGCCACGCTCAACCGGCCAAGAAATCAGTTCAACCGATGGTCAAAAATCAGCCTCGAGGAGTCAAGCTTTATCACCATTTTTCAAGGAGTCTTGTGCCCAATTCCTATTGGTTGAAGACCCATTCGAAAAGGGGCTCAAGGACTATAAAAGGAGGGCCTCTCCTAGGGTTTTTCATCATCTCTAAGTGCTCAAAAACCTTTGCAACTCTGCGATTCTCCGACAACTCTACGACGAACTGCTGTCAACAACCCTAGCTTAGTTTCTACTCTTTAGTTGTTGATATTTTAATTTGTCGTCTCTTTAAATATTGCAATTCCTTTTATTAATCGAGGTTTTCTATCGTTGCACTTTACATTAATAAAAGAGAGGGTTTGTCTCTCTATCTTTTCTTTCGAAGGTTTTTTTTGTAATCGTCAAACTCCTACCTCCAACGAGAAGGAGTATTTTTAGTGAATTGCCCTCCGTGCGTGATCAAGGATCACTAGGGTCTTGGAGTAGTAGCCGAAGGCTACGAACCAAGTAAAAATATTTGTCTCATTTTATTTATTGCTTATCTTTCCGCTGCAAATTAATTATCTACTCGAGTTTTAATGAACGAACAAAAAAAAGGTTTTATCGCTATTCACCCCCCCTCTAGCGATCCGCTTCGATCCAACAATTGGTATCACAGCTGGGGGCGCTTAGATTTGGTGAAACCACCAATCTAACATTTTTTACAGATTTGTTTTTCATTCGTTTAAATTTTTCTCCCGCACTACTAATCCAAGATGATGTCTTGGTACTCTTCGTTTGGTTTTGTTTTGCAAGTATTCGCTTTTGGAGTAGCCGACGGTCAAATGGGCATAACTTTTCGTACAAGTTGACCCACGACACGGGATACCTACCAAAACGAAGCTCTCGAAGAGATCTACACTTCTTGTGCGGGTAAACCCTCGTAACAAGTTGTCTTCATCCCCAAAAACTATCGTTTAGTACCATTTTTGGGACATCGAATGCTGTAAGTGCTCATCTTTTATTTTAGTTGGTTATTTCTCGTTTATTCCTTTTGTTTCTTTTCATTTCCTACATTACTAATCCAAGGCAAAGTCTTGGAATCTTTTTCGTGTTTTTTTTGGTATTTTTTGTGCAAGGTTTTCCTTCCAAATGACCCATCTCGGGGGGTTTAGCACCGTCCGACCTCCGTTTTACAACGGAGATGATTTCCATTACTGGAAAGGTCGGATGGAATGCTTTCTCAAAACCCAAATTGAGATGTAGATCATAATCCAAACGGGATTCACACTTCCGACTAATGAAGTGGGTGAATCCTTGGATTATGACCAATGGACCATTGCGACAAAACGACAAGTCGAAGCCGATGCTAAGGCAACTCAAATCCTTCAATGCGGCTTGTCCAAGGAGGAGCTAAATCATGTCGGCCCCTTCATAAGCGTAAAGGACCTTTGGACAAAGCTAGTGGAGCTACACGAAGGGATCGATGAAGCCAAGGTATGTAAGCATGATCTTTTATTTAATAAACTATATAATCTAAAAATGCAGGAACACGAGTCCGCGATGCAACTTCACGCCCACGTCCAAGACATAGTCAACATTCTACATGCGATCGGGCAAAAGGTCGAAAACCGCGACCTTATAAGGTATGTCCTAAACTCCTTTCCGAGGACTACCTTGTGGGCATCCATGGTCGATGCCTACAAGATCTCCAAGGATCTTTCGAAACTTAGGTTAGATGAACTATTTTCTGATTTTGAACTTCATGAGCTGTCTAACTCGGAACCCGAGAAGGGTATAGCACTTTTTGCAGGTTCAAGGAAGAAAACCGCAAGCAAGCTACCCCCGAAGGAAGAAGAGGATGAGTCCGATTCGAAGGTCGACCCGGAAATGGAGGCCGAACTAGTCAACCTAGTTCGGAGGATAGTCAAGGGCTGAAAGCGAACCATCACTCGACCCAATGAAGGTAAGCCTAAAAGTTCTAATATTAGGTGTTACGAATGCAACAGGTTTGGACACATCAAGTCCGAATGCCCAAAGCTCAAAAGAAAAGCACCAAAATACAAAAAGGCACTCAACTCTACATGGGAAGAAGCGTCCAAGGAAGAAGACGATGATCGAGTCCTCATGGCTAAACCGGTTGAATCAGAGACGGAGTCGGAACCGGAACATGAATCGGAAACCGAAGACGAGTCAGACTGTGAAGCGCTATTCAAGACAAGCCACGAATACGCATCCGGTTCAAAAGATACACTCAAGATAAGTTGATCTCTAATTAGTACGCTTTATAGTACAATTAAGTTTTTAACTAGAAAGTTAGCTAAGTCCGAGTCCATGGTCGAGACCCTGGTTGAGGAAGTTAAACTCTTCAAACACGAGGTCTCCCTAACCTCTTCGACTAGTCGAGTTCAAGAGGAGGACTCAACTCGGGTTGAAAAACTCGAAGTTGAGAACTCACTCTTGAAGAGTCAAGTCGAAGATCATAGGAATACGTTGGAAAGGTTTACTTTGGGATCCAAAGGACTTGACCTCCTACTTGGATCACAAAGGGCCGTGTACAACAAGGTCGGGCTAGGGTTTAGCTCAAATACGACCAACAAGTCGTATATGTCGATTGTAAGTCGACATAAAAAAAATGTCCAAGCATGGGTCCCTAAGACCACCTTAATTTCAAACTTAGGATCGAACCAGTACTGGGTTCCCAAGGACCAAATCTACTATGTGGAGAAACCGAATCGATTCAACGGTCCAGGGGGAGCTAGTACGAAACTTGTTTGTGTTTTAACCTAGAAATTGCATGCTTAGTTTTTTTTTGTATTTAGTTTGATTTTCCTTTTTAGAATGGTTAGATAAGACTATAACTCGTCAATATTTGATAACATAGTACCAGGACACGGCGAGATGATAGTACGCTAGGAAAGCGGAGTCTTGTGTATTCGGGCTAGATAAGGCGTATCTAGTTTGGTGCACTTGACCGAGCGGAAGTAGCTGAAGCTACATCACCGTATCCTAGACTAGTTAAACCAGGAAGTGGTCTTAGGTAAGTCAAGTCTCTATTTTCTTGAAAATGGATTTGTCTAAGGAAGTGGTCGTTGTTCCGATCAAAGAAGGCCTCTGTTCCGATCAATGGATGTTGGATAGTGGTTGCTCCCGACACATGACCGGGGATCAACTCAAGTTTTCGAAGCTTCGATTCAAACGGCAAGGATCGGTAGCCTTCAGAAATAACGACAAGCTCAAAATCATCGGATCAGGTGATATTGAGCTCAACTCAAATTTTGTTATTCAAAATGTTTTATTAGTAGAAAATTTTCAATATAATTTACTTAGTGTAAGCCAATTGTGTGATAATAACTATAAGGTCATATTTCTAGAAAATGAATGCGTAATTAATACAAATGAAACTTCTAAAAAAATTCTTAAGGGAACTAGAAATAACAATATTTACACTATTAACTTAACTAACTCCTCAACTAAGTGTCTTATGACATGACAAGAGGAATCATGGTTGTGGCACCGATGACTCGGTCACTCACACCCAAGACTCATCCACAAGATGAGTCAGACTGACTTAGTCAGAGGTTTGCCTAACCTCAATATCTTGGATAATAAAATATGTAATGCTTGTCAATAAGGTAAAAAATCTAGGACACAACATCAACTAACTAATCAAGAACGAACCAAAAGTGTGCTTGAGCTCTTACACATGGATCTATTTGATTCACACGGAGCTAAGTCACTTAATGGAAGTAAATTTTGCTTAGTCATAATTGATGACTATTCTAGATTTACTTGGGTTAGGTTCATCAAACACAAAAGTGATACCCTAAATCAATTAATCAATCTATTTAAATTAATAGAAAATCAACAAAGCATTAAAATCAAAAGACTTAGGACTGATCATGGTGGTGAATTCGAGAACCATAAGTTTACAGAATTCTGTAACCTAAATGGATACCACCATGAGTTCTCTTGCCCTAGAACTCCACAACAAAATGACCTAGTAGAACACAAAAATAGAACCCTACAAGAAGTCGCTAGGACAATGTTAAACGAGTATAACCTACCCGATAGGTTTTGTGCGGAAGCCGTGAGTACGACATGCTATGTCCAAAATAGGATCCTTATGGTAAAGAGGCACCTTAAGACCTCATACGAGATTTATCACGATAAAATACCTAACATCAAGTACTTTAGGGTATTTGGGTGTAAGGTACATATCCTAAACACTAAGGATTACCTAGGGAAATTTACATCCAAAACCACGACCGAAATCTTTCTAGGATACTCGACTACGAGTAGAGCTTATAGAGTATATAACCATGACACCCTTAGAGTCGAAGAGACTATTAATATAGTATTTGATGAAGGACATGAACCTACAAAACCCCCGGCAACTCCAATTAGCGAGCCGATTCATACTAGACCTAACTCTGATCCAAAAATCAGGTCTAGTGTTAATCCTAATCTAAGTCAACCAAGTCACTCTAATGACCAAGTGATAGATGACTCTAACCAAACTAGAACTCAAACGAGTCATCCTATTGATCAAGTTGTAGACTCAAACCCAAATCCAACTAGGACTCAAACAAATCATCCTATCGACCAAGTGATAGGTGATCCAAGTCTAAGAGTTCGAACTAGAGCCTCATACAGAAACGTTTGTCAAATCTCCTTAATTTCCAAAATTGAACCCAAGACTATTGACCAAGCTCTTCTTGATCCCGATTGGATTATTGCAATGCAAGAAGAGTTGGCTCAATTCACTAGGAACGAAGTATGGGAATTAGTACCACCACCTAAAGATAAAACAATCATTGGAACAAGGTGGGTGTTTAGAAATAAACTTGATGATAAAGGTGAAGTGGTTAGAAATAAAGCTAGACTAGTCGTTAAAGGGTTTAGTCAAGTCGAAGGTTTAGATTACGACGAGACCTATGCCCCAGTAGCTAGATTAGAGTCCATTCGAATGCTATTAGCGTATGCAACACATCGAGGATTTAAGTTGTTTCAAATGGATGTGAAATCTGCGTTCTTAAATGGATACATTAAAGAAGAAGTTTATGTTAGTCAACCCCCCGGTTTCGAAAGTTTAGACAAATCCGACCATGTCCTTAGGTTAAAGAAAGCTCTCTATGGACTTAAACAAGCTCCTCGAGCTTGGTACGAGAGACTTTCGATTTATCTTAAGTCCAAAGGTTTTAACCAAGGTGTAGTTGACCCAACTCTTTTCGTAAAAACCTTAGGTAAAGACATATTCATAGCCCAAATCTACGTAGATGATATTATTTTCGGAACCACCAACTCAATTCTACTAAATGAGTTCATTTCACTTATGGAAAGTGAATTTGAAATGAATTTAGTAGGTGAGTTAAGCTTCATTTTAGGTCTACAAATTAAACAAACTAAAGATGGAATATACCTACATCAACGCAAATATACTAGGGAATTAATTAAACGCTTTGGAATGCAAGACGCTAAAATTATTAATACCCCAATGGCAACTAATGTGAATATGGAAGAAGATGTAATCGGAAATTCAATTGATTTAAAATACTATAGGAGCGTAATAGGGAGTCTCCTTTACTTAACTGCATGCCGACCCGATATCTTATTTGCAGTAAGTATGTGCGCAAGGTTCCAAACCTATGCCAAGGAGTCTCACCTAACTCTAGTCAAGCGTATCCTTAGATATCTAAAGGGTACACTTAATGTCAGTATTTGGTACCCTAGATCTACCGAGTTCGAACTAACTGGCTACTCTGATTCGGACTATGCCGGTAGTAAGCTCGATAGAAAGAGTACGAGTGGTTGTTGTCAACTTCTCGGCTCGAGTCTAGTGAGTTGGTGCAGTAGGAAGCAACACTGTGTTGCCTTATCTACCACCGAAGCCGAATACATCGCGATGGGTTAGTGTGTCACTCAGCTTCTTTGGATGAAGCACACTCTTCGCGACTTTAAGTTAGACTTTACAAATACTAAACTTCACGTAGATAACATTAGTTCAATTAATCATACTAAGAATCAGATATGTCACTCTAGGACCAAACATATAGAGGTCAAACACCATTTCATTCGAGAACATGTGGCCAACGGAGCCATACAACTCGAATACGTCGAATCGAAGTCTAACTTGGCAGACCTATTTACTAAACCCCTACCTGAAGCAGAATTTAGTCTATTAAGACGAAAATTGGGCATGTGCGTAGTAGAATAGGACTTTACAAATTATATTACTACTATTTCATACTTTTCATTTTCATGGAACTAGCATAGGACATACCTTAGATATCATGCACCTATAGATTTAAGGAGCCAGTACATCTCACAACACATAGGACTAATGTGTTTGTGTACGTAGCCACGTAGATGGGCGTGAGATGTTAGGACCTTACTCCTGGTTCCAGATGTAGAGCTAGTGCATCGCCATGAACCACGGAGTATAATCATACATACTAACCGACTCTGACCAGGACTGGTTGATCTTTCATATCAATCAAGACAAATATGAGTCAAACATTTTATAGATGAGTTTATTTTCAGTATATTATTTTCAAAATAATATGGAACATGCTTGGACTTTAAAATTAATATCTATATTTGTTTTTCACACACCCCACTCTTTTCGATATATGGCAAAAGGGGGAGAAAAAGGCCAAAGTTAAGGGATCAAAAAATTTTCATGGCCAAAAGTTAAGTATTTACTTAACTTTAAGTTTTAAAAATTTACTTAAAAGGAAGTAAAGGCCAAGTTAAGAGAATTCTTAACTTAAACTTATTATTTGTTTTAAACACTATGGCCAAATGCTAATGCTTTACTTAAGAAAGAGGGAGAAAGGGCCAAGTTAAGGAGTCTTCTTAACTTAAATGTTTTACTAAGGCCATCTTTAAGTAATGTTAATTATTTAAACTTTTCCTAAATAGCAATCCTCAATGGGGAGGACTAAGGTATTCTTTCAAGACTCACCCTCGGTCAAGGGGGCCTCAAGGGGAGTACTTGAAGAAAATTCTTACTACTCCAACTTAATCTTTATTTTTGTTTTTCATGCACATTATTATTTTTCATGCATGATATTTTATGTGCATTATTATTCTTCATGCATGCTATTTTTATTCTTCATGCATGCTATGTTCTTAACTTTGTATGTGGGTTTGCCATAAATCAAAAAGGGGGAGATTGTTGGTGTAGTAGGCACCTAAGTCAAACCTGAGTTTTGATTATAGAAAATGATACAAAGTTAAGCTCATGTCATAATCTCATGAGCTGAATCGAGTGTGCAGAAATGCTAAGCTAAGCCGAAGGTCAGCGACACTCGGAGAGAACCGTAGTGGTCGGGCGACACCGGGAGGACTTCGGAGGGAGCCGAAGGAATCAGGTGGAGACTGAAAGCAAGGCTTCAAAGGTAAATGTTGAGGTAAGTTCGTGTGAGTGAGTGTAAGTAAGGTCGAGTCCTTCATACGGGGACATCCTTAGGCGACGATCCGACCAAGACTTCCCATGGAAGGTCTATGTTGAAATCGGACGGCAAGTGGCCGTCGAATTCACTTATATTTCGAGCTAACTCTTTATTATAGTCGAAAAGTCTGAAAATCAGTTCAACCGGCCAAGGATCAGTTCAACTGCTGAGCCATCATTTCAATCGGCCAAGAAATCAGTTCAACCGATGGTCAAAAATCAGCCTCGAGGAGTCAAGATTTATCACCATTTTTCAAGGAGTCTTGTGCCCAATTCCTATTGGTTGAAGACCCATTCAAAAAGGGGCTCAAGGGCTATAAAAGGAGGGCCTCTCCTAGGGTTTTTCATCATCTTTAAGTGCTCAAAAACCTTTACAACTCCGCGATTCTCCGACAACTCTACGACGAAGTGCTGTCAATAACCCTAGCTTAGTTTCTACTCTTTAGTTGTTGATATTTTAATTTGTTGTCTCTTTAAATATTGAAATTGCTTTTATTAATCGAGGTTTTCTATCGTTGCACTTTACATTAATAGAAGAGAGGGTTTGTCTCTCTATCTTTTCTTTCGAAGGTTTTTTTTGTAATCGTTAAACTCCTACCTCCAACGAGGAGGAGTGTTTTTAGTGAATTGCCCTCCGTGCGTGATCAAGGATCACTAGGGCCTTGGAGTAGTAGCCGAAGGCTACGAACCAAGTAAAAATATTTGTCTCATTTTATTTATTGCTTATCTTTCCACTGTAAATTAATTATCTACTCGAGTTTTAACGAATGAACAAAAAAAGGTTTTATCGCTATTCACCCCCCCCCCTCTAGCTATCCGCTTCGATCCAATAGAAAGTCCAACATGGGTTGGCAAGGAAAGTCCAAGCATGGGTTGGCAAGTCTTGGCATGGAAAGTCCAACATGGGTTGGCAAGGGAAAGTCCAAGCTTGAGTCTTAGCAATTGAGAAGTCCAAGGGAAATATTGGTGGCGTAAAGTCCAAGGGTGGAGTCTTGGCAGCATAAGTCCAATGGTTGATGGCGTAAAGTCCAAGCAGAGTCTAGGCAGCGTAAGTCCAATGTGCCTTGGCGGTGTAGACACCTTTAGCATGACAATAGCTGATGGAAGCACCTGAAGGTTAGCATATGGATGAACAAGTCATGGATGACTTTGAGGGATCTGATAGGTGCGAGGCTGACGGAGGTGGCTAGAAGGCTTAGGTCTAGGCTAAGGGTGGTCTAGCAAGTATAGGGGAACCATACTTGGGGTAAAATCTCATATTTGTGGTGTATCAGTCGACTGAGACTATGGTCAATCAACTGATGAGAGTTGACTAGAGTTCGACTACTGGAATTGGCCTAGCAATGATCACGAATTGGCCCAAAGAATGATGGACTGAGCATGATTGATCCGAGATCACGATCAGCCGTCGAATTCAGGAATAGAAGGTTCCTGAGTCGACTGTTAGGGTTTGATAGTCGAGTGATGACTCGATCAGTCGATTGATGGGCATGATCAGTCGACTGATGGTCTATCCATTGGAACTTATCCGACGTGGCTCATGTCGTTCCGAGATAATGGCTACAGGAGCAGTCGACTGATGGTCTCGATCAGTCGACTGCTAGACGAAAATATCAGCCCGAATATAGGTTATAAAAGTAGTTTGTGGGGAGGATTTTTGGCAAGATTTTCTTGGACGATTTGCTGGTGCAAATCAGGGTCTTCAAGGCTAGTCCAAGGTAATCAACAAGCAAGCTTCCAAAAGATCGATTGTAAAGTTTTCTTTGCATTCTTTTATTGTAATTCATTTGTAATTGCTTGTATTTCATTCTTATTGTTGTAAGAACTATTGTAAGAGGTTTTCTCCACCTCTGACTTATTGTCAAGAAGGATTATTAGTGATTAGTGGTTGCATTTGCATCGCTAGGGCTCGTTCGAGCCCAACCTGTGGAGTAGGAATCTTTCGGTTCTGAACCACATTATATCGGTTGTCTCTTGTGCTTATGTTGTCTTTTATTATTGTTATTATTATTTCCACTGCATTAACAAGTGTTGTAGAGATGAACGTGATCATATTCCATCATACGACGAATGACGCTATTCACCCCCCTCTAGCGGGTGCACAGGTCCTAACAGTATGAGGGCATCATACTTCGGGTAAACCTCATGGTTAAGGTGTATCAGTCAACTGGGGTCATGGACCAATCGACTGGTCAAGTGTTTTGACACTTGGCAGCCGAGTCGACACTGAGCAGTTGACTAGAATTATGACAGTCAACTGATAAGAGTCGACTAGTGATCAACTCTGGTCAAATTACGGCCACAGACACAAGGCAGCTCGATTGGCACCTCGACTGGAGTATCAGTTAAGGTGGCACCTCGACTGGCCTTGACTGCGGCTGAACATGTGCAAGATGCCTCGATTGGATCCCCAGTCGAGGTGGTGCCTCGACTACCCTTGATCAGTCGACTTCCATGGAGGGCAGTCGACTGCTAGTTGTGGTCATGGGCTCAAAACCTTCAGTAGACGACTAATCAGTCGGCTACCAAAGCATCATTCTACTGCTAGTAAGGGCACTCGACTGCTGATGTATTCATTGGAGTTTTTTTAGCGTGGATTAAGTCGTTGTGAGACAACAGCTACAAGAGAAGTCGACTAATGGGTATGTGTAGTCGACCTCTAGGCAGAAATTAGCCCGAGTTGCAGCTTTAAAAGGAACTCAAGGAGGAGGATTTTAGCATGGTTCTTTGAGGTGATTTGGAGGGGATTTGCTATTGCAATCCAGACCTTCAAGTCTCTTCGCAAGCAACCAAAAGCAAGCATTCAAAGTCTTCTTCGCTCACCGAAGTTCCAAAACTAGTATCAGAGCCCAAGGTTCTTCTACAGATTAACAACCGGGAGCAAAAGTGCTAGAGGATGAAGTTGCTCCCCCTGAACCGTTGGATCGGTTCAGTATCTCCACATAGTGGATTTGGTCCTTGGTAACCCAGTACTGGTTGGATCCTAAGTTTGAAATCAAAACGGTCTTAGGGACCAATGCTTGGACAAGTTTTTTATGTCGACTTACAATCGACATATATGACTTTTTGGTCGTATTTGAGCTAAACCCTAGTTCGGCCTTGTTGTACATGGCCCTTTGCGATCTAAGTAGGAGGTCAAGTCCCTTGAATACCAAAGTAAACCTTTCCAACATGTTCCTAAGATCTTCGACTTGACTTTTCAAGAGTGAGTTCTCAACTTCGAGCTTTTCAACCCGAGTTGAGTCCTTCTCTCGAACTTGACTAGTCGAAGAGGTTAGGGAGACCTCGTGTTTGAGGAGTTTAACCTCCTCAACTAGGGTCTCGACCTTGGACTCGGACTTAGCTAATTTCCTAGTTAAGAATTTAATCACTTTGTAAAGAGTACTAATAACAGATCGACTTACCTTAAGTGTATCTCTTGAACCGGATGTGGATCTGTGGTTTGTCTTGAATAGAGATTCGTAGTCCAATTCGTCTTCGGGTTCAGACTCGTGTTCCAGTTTAGACTCTATCTCCGATTCAGTTGGTTTAGCCATGAATACATAATTATCATCTTCTTCCTCTAACGCTTCTTCCCACGTAGCATTGAGTGCCTTCTTGAGTTTTGGTGCTTTGCTCTTGACCTTCGGACATTCGGACTTGATATGTCCAAACCTGTTGCATTCGTAACACCTAACATTAGAACTTTTAGACTTACCTTCGTTGGGTCGAGTAACGGTTCTCTTTTGACCCTTGACCATCCTCCGAACTAGGTTGACTAGTTCGACCTCCATTTCCAAGTCGACCTCCGAATCGGACTCATCTTCTTCCTCCTTCGGGGGTGGCTTGCTTGCGGTCTTCTTCTTCGATCCTGCAAAAAGTGCTATACCCTTCTCGGGTTTCGAGTTAGACTGTTCATGGAGTTCGAAATCCGAAAAAAATTCATCTAATCTATGTTTTGAAAGATCCTTAGAGACCTTGTAGGCATCGACCATGGATGGCCACAAGGTGGTCCTAGGAAATGAGTTTAGTACATACCTGATAAGTTCGCGGTTTTTGACCTTTTGTCCAATTGTGTGTAGGTTGTTGACGATATCTTGAACCCGAGCATGCAGTTGCATCGCCATCTCGTGTTCCTACATTTTTAGATTATACAACCTATTGAAAAGGAGATCATGGTTACATACCTTGGTTTCGTCGGTCCCTTCGTGTAGCTCCACTAGTTTTATCCAAAGATCCTTTGCGCTGATAAAAGGGCCGATGTGATTAAGCTCCTCCTTGGACAAGCCGCATTGGAGGATTTGAGTCGCCTTATGTTAGTTAAAGCCCTAGAACCAATCATGTGATGGTTGAATAGGGAACATTTTGTATCATATTCTATAAAGGCAAAGGATTGGTTATTATATTTACATCTTGCTTGTGCCAGCTAATTTAAATATAATAATGCCCTAGAAAAGTAGGTTCTTATCTACAGCACATCAATTGGCAGAATTGATTATGAGAGGCTGTAGAGAACACTTTCCTAAATGTTCCTAGTCGAGTATTAATATGCAAGGGCAATATTAATATATATAAAGACTAGCATGTAGGTCAATTGATGACTTGATCTCACAAGTCATGGATATATGATATCAAGTTGACACATGGGTATATATTGGAGAATATATACTGAACTGACCCGCCATGAGAAAGTTTCATGGATCGTTATATGAGTGTCATAAACTTTCTCATGTGACTATTGGTATGAATAGTCCATAGACCTGAAGTCACTACGGTTCCCTACATAAGGAGTTATGTAATTTGGTATCGTCAAACGTCACCCGTAACAGGGTGGACCATAAAGGCGATTACTGGGTATGTAACAAATTATGCGGAGGGATGTGAGTGATGTAGATGGGATCTATCCCTTCCATATGACGGGAGTGATATCGGTGGGCCCCTTGATTGAGTAGAACTACTAAAATGCATGGCCATGCTCGAATGAGTCAATATGAGATATTGAGCTCATTTGTTTGAGTTAGTTTACTCAGGGATCAAGAAACACATAGATTGATCGAGGATGACACGGTCTATGCCTCATTGATCAATCTGATATCAAGGATAGAAGGACACGGTCATATATTATAGTAGTCACGGAAAGGTTAGTCGGATCTTGACTTATCTCGTAACTTGGGTAGCAATGATGTATTGCTAGATGCCGCTCATTGCTTGTGTATCTAAAAGAGTTTAGATCCACTGCCAACGTTATGAGAGCCTATAGGGTCACACACAAAGAGCATGATAATTAGAGGAATTAGAATATTCTAGTTTGACTAGAATAATTTGGGAATAAGCTTAAGTACAAAATGGTTTTTGGACTTTAAGCTTAATGAGAATTTTAGCTAATTGATTTAATGAGATTAATTCAATATGTTACCTTATTGATTTAATAAGATTAATTCAATATGATAACATAAGCTTAATTGAATTAATAAGATTAATTCAATATGATAACATAAGCTTAATTGAATTAATAAGATTAATTCAACATGCATGAATGCCACATAAGCATGCCACATAAGCATCCACCTAAGCTAGATAAGGTGGAAGGGGACAAAATGGTTTTTGTCTCCTTAAGTGGCCGGCCAAAACAAAAGGGGTCTCAATGCAATGGATTGCATTAAATTGTAGGAGGTGAAAGGGTTTTGCCAACCCTATAAAAGGCCCCATGGAGTGGCCGGCCAAAGCATCATTTGGATTGTGATTGTGGTGTGGTTGTGAGAGAGAGCTTGAGAAGCTTGGTGGAAGCTTTGGTTGTGTGGCTTTGTGAGTGTAGGCTAGCAAGAAGAGTAGTCTTCTTCCTCCTTTCTCTTCTTCCCTAGATTCCTCTCCTTTAGGGACTTCTCTAGCAAGAAGTAAAGGAGAGCTCTTCTAGTTTTCCTTTTGTGAGACAAGAGCGTGCTCGTGTGGATACGTATAGAGGCACGGACACTTGAACGTGCTAAAGATCCAACAAACCGAAAGGAAAAGCGGGATTGCAAAGGGCACGCAACAAAGGTAGAACTCTCCTATAAGATAGGTTTGGTTTAGAGAAATTTATTTTATACGAGTTTGCTTTCGCATGGATCACTTGGAAGGGATCCTATTTTCCGTTGCGCATATGCCATTTGGCATACGAGATTTCCCTACAGTGGTATCAGAGCCACTTGCGAAAGATCGTATAAAAATAGGTTTTCTCTATTTTATATGTGATATAGAAGTAGGATAAATTTTATTATGAGTTGATAATTGCATTAGCAAATTTTCAAACATAATAAAATATCCAATGTCTTTTAAAAGTTAAAATGACATGGTGCATGGTTATGGCCTAGTCCCAAAAGTTTGTGATTGTGTGTTGTAATTCTTAATACGGCCTGCGTGTCGTGCCTTTCTCCTAATATTCTTGTTGTAAAATTAGTTTTAGACTCGAATGTAACTCGAGTATTTCTCCTTTTGTAATGTACAAAACAAGGATGGAGGGTCCATTGGAAGATGAGGTTACAAGGAGGAAGTCAACACACAAGACAACCAAAAGGAAGCACTTAGGAGAAGATGCTATCCCTAGGTTGACCAATCAATCTTTTCATTGGCTTGAGAAGATTGTAGAATAAGGGCCATAACCATGACACGTTAGTTTAGCTTGTATGTGATGCATGATTAGTTTAGCTTATATGTGATGTATGCTAATATGTATATGATACATGTTTATTTCTTAATAAGTCTAAACGATATGCCTACCAAAGTTGGTACTCACTACTTCCTCGATCATTTGTTATTGGGTTTGCCAAAGCAAAGCAATGCATTTTATCTTGGAGGGGTGCGAGTGGACAATCGTGATGTCCTATCACCTTGGTTAAGACTTAATTAAGTGTTTTTTAATTGGTTAAGAAAGTAGAGGCATATATTAGCTTTGAACATAAGTGTTAACATTAGTTTTGTGTGATTTCAACATCACTTTGTCTTAGAAGTGGTCGCTGTTCGATATCCAAGAAGGCCCTCGTCGCCACGCCACACCGAAGCTGGTTTAGGAATAAACACTAAACTAATCTAAAACTTAACCAAAGCTATTAAAGAGTTACATCAGATGTAATTGGCAAAAGATTGCCTACCTAATTATACTACGTCTTGGGCGATTAGCCAAAGCTAACTCAAGACGAATTATGATGTGGATCTTTATCCCATATAAATTTATAGCTAAATAGTAGCTATGAGAATTTAGTGGGAGCCTCATTTAATTAAAGGCCTAATTAAATGATTTAGGTATGATACTTAACTTTGCATTTTAATGTTGTAGATCACCATGTCATCTAACACGACACACCCCCTCAACTTGCGATCTGTCCTTGAGAAGGACAAGCTCAATGGAGCAAACTTTCTTGACTGGTATAGGAACTTGAGGATTATCCTCAAGCAAGAACGCAAACTATATGTACTAGAGCAGGCTACCCCTGAAATACCCGCCCCTACGGCCACTCGTGCTGAAAAGGATGCTTATAAGAAGCATCAAGATGACGCATTAGATGTGTCATGCCTTATGCTTGCCACCATGAACTCTGAGCTTCAGAAGCAACATGAGAACATGGATGCCTATGATATGGTTGAGCACTTGAAACAACTATATCAAGGACAAGCTAGGCACGAGCGTTTTGAAGTGTCTAAGGCTCTTTTTGCATGCAAGATGCAAGAAGGAACACCTGTAGGAACTCACGTACTCAAAATGATTGGGTACGTTGAGAACCTTGAAAGACTAGGTTTTCCACTGAGCCAAGAATTGGCAACCGATGTTATCCTGCAATCGTTGCCGGAAGCATACAATCAATTCGTCATGAATTATAACATGAATGAAATTGATAAACCTTTGCCTGAGATTCTCAAAGATGTTGAGAATCACAACCAAATCTCAAGAAGAAAGTTAGTAATGTACTAATGGTCAAGAAGGACAAAGGTAAAGGCAAGGGTAAGACCCAAGCCAAAGGCAAGGCCAATTCATCCACTTCAAAGGGTAAAGGTAAAGTACCTAAGGAAGGGGACTGCTTCCATTGCGGTGAGACTGGACACTGGAAGCGGAACTGCAAAGTCTACCTTGAGGAAGTAAAGAACAAGAGAAGTGGGACTTCTGCCTCAGGTATACATGTTATAGAGGTTAATCTATCTATTTCTTCTACATGGGTATTAGATACCGGATGTGCATCTCACATTTGTACTAATGTGCAGGATTGAGAAATAGTAGAATAATGGCAAAGGGCGAAGTGGACCTACGAGTAGGCAATGGCGCAAAAGTTGTTGCTGTAGCTGTAGGAACATATTCTTTGTCTTTGCCCACTGGGCTTATCTTAGAACTAGAGGAGTGCTTCTATGTACCTGCATTAACAAAGAACATAATTTCTGTATCTTGTTTAGACAAGAAAAACTTTTCTTTTATAATAAAGGACAAATGTTGTTCCATTTATTTAAATGAAATGTTCTATTGTAATGCACCACTTATGAATGGCCTCTATGTTCTAGATTTAGATAACCCAATTTATAACGTAAATACCAAACGGTTCAAATCGAATGATTTGAACTGCATATCTCTGGCACTGTCGCCTAGGTCACATAAATGAAAAACGCATATCCCAACTCCATAAAGATGGATTATTGGACTCATTTGATTTTGAATCATATGAGGTATGCGAGTCTTGTCTTTTAGGAAAGATGACTAAAACTCCATTTAGTGGGCATGGCGAGAGAGCGACGGACTTGTTAGGACTCATACATACTGATGTATGTGGCCCTTTCAATGTCGAAGCCAGAGGAGGCTATAAGTACTTTATTACTTTCACTGATGATATGAGTAGATTTGTCTACTTATATTTGATGAGACATAAGTCAGAATCCTTTGAAAAGTTCAAAGAATTCAAGAATGAAGTACAAAACCAACTTGGTAAGCGTATTAAGCTACTTCGATCAGATCGAGGTGGTGAATACCTTAGTCAAGAGTTTCGTGATCACTGGGCCGAGTGTGGGATAATATCCCAACTCACTCCACCGAACACCACAATGGAATGGTGTATCTGAGAGGAGAAATCGTACTCTATTAGATATGGTACGATCAATGATGAGCCAGACTGATCTACCTACTTCCTTTTGGGGTTTAGCTCTAGAGACAGCCGCTTTCACACTTAATCGCGTTCCATCAAAAGCCGTAGAAAAGACACCATATACGATATGGACCGGGAAGAGTCCCAAAATGTCTTTTATAAAGATTTGGGGTTGTGAAGCTTACGTTAGACGTCAAGTCTCAGATAAACTAGGACCCAAATCAGATAAGTGTTATTTTGTAGGATATCCCAAGGAGACTAAGGGATATTACTTTTACAATCCCACACTTGGCAAGGTGTTTGTTGCCAGAAATGCTGTCTTTCTAGAAAGAGAATTTATTTCTAGAAATACTAGTGGGAGTAAAATTCATCTTGAAGAAGTTCAAGATGATGATAACACTAAGGCTTCGATGGAAAATGAACAGGAACCACAAAGTGTTGTGGATGAGGAAATTGTTGCCCAAAGAGTTGTGGAACAAACACCTGTTCAAGTAGACCAACCTCTTCGTAGATCTAATAGGATCCGTCGTCAACCTGAGAGATATTCTTTTCTCTTGACTGACAACGGTGAAGTATTGCTTGTCGATCTTGACGAGCCTACATCCTATAAAGAAGCTATGATGAGCCCAGATTTCGAGAAATGGCTAGAGGCCATGAGATCCGAAATGGAATCCATGTACACTAACCAAGTATGGACTTTGGTTGATCCACCTGAAGGGGTAAAACCCATTGGGTGTAAGTGGGTCTTTAAAGTAAAGACTGACATGGATGGTAATAAGCATACCTATAAAGGTAGATTGGTGGCTAAAGGATTCAAACAAATTCATGGTATTGACTATGAAGAAACCTTTTCACCAGTTGCGATGCTTAAATCCATTCGGATCATACTTGCTATTGTAGCCTACCATGATTATGAGATCTGGCAGATGGATGTCAAAACCGCTTTTCTGAATGGAAAGCTACTCGAGGATGTGTACATGACACAACCTGAGGGTTTTGAAGATCCAAAGCATCCTGTAAAGGTATGCAAACTGCAAAGGTCCATTTATGGACTAAAGCAAGCCTCTCGAAGCTGGAATCTTCGATTCGATGATGCAATCAAAGAGTTTGGTTTCATCAAGAATGAAGATGAGCCTTGTGTCTACAAGAGAAATAGTGGGAGCACAGTTGTATTTCTTGTCTTGTATGTAGATGACATACTTCTCATCGGAAATGATATTCCCTCACTCCAGTCTGTGAAGATGTGGTTAGGGAATTGTTTCTCGATGAAGGACTTAGGTGAAGCTGCCTATATTCTAGGCATCAAGATCTATAGAGATAGATCTAGAAGATTACTTGGCCTAAGTCAGAGTACATACATTGATAAAGTGCTAGATCATTTTGCTATGCAAAATTCTAAGAAAGGGTTTCTGCCTTTATCACATGGTGTGAGTCTTTCGAAGACTCAATGTCCCTCTTCTAAGGAGGAGAGAGATCGCATGGATAAGATCCCTTATGCATCTGCTATAGGGTCTATCATGTACGCCATGCTTTATGCTCACGCCTCTCGTATGCTTTGAGCATGACGAGTAGATACCAGTCAGATCCAGGTGAAAGTCACTGGATAGCAGTCAAAAATATTCTTAAGTACTTACGAAGAACGAAAGAATATTTCCTGATATTTGGAGGCAATGAGGAGCTAACTGTAAAGGGTTACAGTGATGCAAGCTTCCAAACAGACAAGGATGACTATAGATCGCAATCGGGTACGTGTTTTGCTGAATGGTGGAGCCGTGAGTCGAAGAGTTCGAGGACACGCGATTCTTGATTCTACAAAGTATATTGCGATCCGATGCAAGAAAGGAGGTCGCTTTGGCTCCGAGTTCATCAGTGAACTTGGGGTAGTTCCTAGCATTGCAGATCCAATAGACCTCTATTGTGACAACAATGGGGCTATTGCACAGGCTAAGGAACCTCGATCACATCGGCGGACCAAACACATACTGCGGCGCTTCCATCTCATTCGAGAGATCATCGATCGAGGAGATGTGAGGATATGCAGAGTACCAAGATGTAAGCTAACATCGCAGATCCATTGACCAAGGCTTTGGCACAGAGGAAGCATGATGGTCACACTAGGTCACTAGGTATTAGATATCATAGTGATTGGTACTAGTGCTAGTGGGAGATTGTTAGTTAAAGCCCTAGAACCAATCATGTGATGGTTGAATAGGGAACATTTTGTATCATATTCTATAAAGGCAAAGGATTGGTTATTATATTTACATCTTGCTTGTGCCAGATAATTTAAATATAATAATGCCCTAGAAAAGTAGGTTCTTATCTACAGCACATCAATTGGCAGAATTGATTATGAGAGGCTGTAGAGAACACTTTCCTAAATGTTCCTAGTCGAGTTTTAATATGCAAGGGCAATATTAATACATAAAGACTAGCATGTAGGTCAATTGATGACTTGATCTCACAAGTCATGGATATATGATATCAAGTTGACACATGGGTATATATTAGAGAATATATACTGAACTGACCCGCCATGAGAAAGTTTCATGGATCGTTATATGAGTGTCATAAACTTTCTCATGTGACTATTGGTATGAATAGTCCTCAGACCTGAAGTCACTACGGTTCCCTACATAAGGAGTTATGTACTTTGGTATCGTCAAACGTCACCCGTAACAGGGTGGACCATAAAGGCGATTACTGGGTATATAACAAATTATGCAGAGGGATGTGAGTGATGTAGATGGGATCTATCCCTTCCATATGACGGGAGTGATATCGGTGGGCCCCTTGATTGAGTAGAACTACTAACACGCATGGCCATGCTCGAATGAGTCAATATGAGATATTGAGCTCATTTGTTTGAGTTAGTTTACTCAGGGATCAAGAAACACATAGATTGATCGAGGATGACACGGTCTATGCCTCATTGATCAATCTGATATCAAGGATAGAAGGACACGGTCATATATTATAGTAGTCACGGAAAGGTTAGTCGGATCTTGACTTATCTCGTAACTTGGGTAGCAATGATGTATTGCTAGATGCCGCTCATTGCTTGTGTATCTAAAAGAGTTTAGATCCACTGCCAACGTTATGAGAGCCTATAGGGTCACACACAAAGAGCATGATAATTAGAGGAATTAGAATATTCTAGTTTGACTAGAATAATTTGGGAATAAGCTTAAGTACAAAATGGTTTTTGGACTTTAAGCTTAATGAGAATTTTAGCTAATTGATTTAATGAGATTAATTCAATATGTTACCTTATTGATTTAATAAGATTAATTCAATATGATAACATAAGCTTAATTGAATTAATAAGATTAATTCAATATGATAACATAAGCTTAATTGAATTAATAAGATTAATTCAACATGCATGAATGCCACATAAGCATGCCACATAAGCATGCCACCTAAGCATCCACCTAAGCTAGATAAGGTGGAAGGGGACAAAATGGTTTTTGTCTCCTTAAGTGGCCGGCCAAAACAAACGGGGTCTCAATGCAATGGATTGCATTAAATTGTAGGAGGTGAAAGGGTTTTGCCAACCCTATAAAAGGCCCCATGGAGTGGCCGGCCAAAGCATCATTTGGATTGTGATTGTGGTGTGGTTGTGAGAGAGAGCTTGAGAAGCTTGGTGGAAGCTTTGGTTGTGTGGCTTTGTGAGTGTAGGCTAGCAAGAAGAGTAGTCTTCTTCCTCCTTTCTCTTCTTCCCTAGATTCCTCTCCTTTAGGGACTTCTCTAGCAAGAAGTAAAGGAGAGCTCTTCTAGTTTTCCTTTTGTGAGACAAGAGCGTGCTCGTGTGGATACGTATAGAGGCACAGACACTTGAACGTGCTAAAGATCCAACAAACCGAAAGGAAAAGCGGGATTGCAAAGGGCACGCAACAAAGGTAGAACTCTCCTATAAGATAGGTTTGGTTTAGAGAAATTTATTTTATACGAGTTTGCTTTCGCATGGATCACTTGGAAGGGATCCTATTTTCCGTTGCGCATATGCCATTTGGCATACGAGATTTCCCTACACCTTAGCATCGGCTTCAACTTGTCTTTTTGTAGCTTTGGTCCATTGGTCATAATCCAAAGATTCACCCACTTCGTTAGTTGGAAGTGTGAATCTCATTTGGATTATGATCCACATCTCGATTTGGGTCTTAAGAAAGCACTCCATTCGACCCTTCCAATAACGGAAGTCATCTCCGTTGTAAAACGGAGGTCGGACGGTGCTAAAACTCTCGAGATGGGCCATTGATAAAAAAAACAAGAGAATGAAGAAGAAAAACCTAGCAACGACACAAGCGATCGAAATGTACCAAGACTCGCGTCTTGGATTAGTAGTGCGGGAGAAAAACTAAATGAATGAAAGAGTAAAAAAAATTCAAAATAAACAGGAATAAAAAGAAAAAAAATCTATAGAAAAGCTAGATTGGTGGTTTCACCAAATCCTAGCACCCCCGGCTCTGATACCAATTATTGGATCAAGCGGATTGCTAGAGGGGGAGGGTGAATTGCGATAAACACTTTCGTTCATTCCGATTCTTGAGTTATGCAGCGGAAAGAATAAAATAATAAAAATAAAGAAGACACGAGAGTTTTTTTTACTTGGTTCGTAGCCTTCGGCTACTACTCCAAGGCCCTAGTGGTCCTTGACCACGCATGGAGGGAAAATCACTAACGAACTCCTCCTCATTGGAGGTAGGAGTTAATCAGATACAAAAACGACGAAAAGGATTGAGATTGAGGGACACCCCCCCCTCTTCTCGTTATGATAAGAACATGATAAAAAGAACTTAAGTACAGATTGAAACTAAAAAAAAACTTTTACCGATGACTCGTAGATGAAGAAGATGGAGCTCTAGTCGTTGTGTCTGCAGCGCTTTGTCGTAGGGATGTCGGAGAGTCGTAGCGTATCAGAAGCACTTGGAGGCTTTTAGAATTGATGAAAACCCCTTAGAGAAGCCATCCTTTTATAGCTTTTGAGCCCCTCATCGAATGGGTCTTCAACCAATCACAAATAGGCACAAAGCTCCTTGGAATGAGGTGATAAGTCTTGACTCCTCGAAGCTGATCCTTGACCATCAGTCAACTGATGCCCATCATCAGTCGACTGATGGCAGCGCTAGTCAAGTCGCAACACTTAGCAGTCAACTGATTTAAGGCAGTCGAGTGGCTCTTGTGGGCAGTCGACTGATGCTAGCTAAAACCATAAGTTAGCTTAACAAAAATATAATTTCGACGGTCGTCGACTGTCCGATCTCGACCTAGACCATCCATGGGATGTCTTTGGTCGGATCTACGCTTAAGACCATCCCCGTAAGGAGGATATGACCTCACTTATGCTCACACACATGAGCTTACCTCGATACTTACTTTGTAGCTCTTGCTTCCGGCCTTCCACTCGATTCCTTCAGCTCCCTCCGAAGTCACTCGAGTGTCACCCGACCACTGCGTCTTCTTCCGGGTGTCGCCAACCTTCAGCTCCAGCTTTAGCACTTTTCTACACACTTGATTCAGCTCATGAGATAACGATATGAGCTTAACTTTGTATCGTTTGTTATAATAAAAAACTCAAGTTCAACTTAGGTGCCCACTGCACCAACATGAATTTCTTGCCAGAAATCCTCTAGCAAGTGCTGAAATGATGGATGAAGCGAGCCCTTTTCTCCGGTGGATGGCACGGAGCTACCGAAGGCTTGTACAGTTGCTGGGATCTGAACCTAGGTCTCTCGGGTGTCAGCCGAGTATACTCACCACTATACTACAATGACACCGAAACCTAATAGCCTATGGATGACTCTGTGAAGGTGGAGTAGCCTGTGATTCTGTTGCCGGGAATCGAACCCGAGTCTCTTGGTTATAGCCGAGTATACTCACCACTATACTACAACGGAACTGCCTGCGCTGCGTGGAGAGGATGGAATCAGAGATGTGATCATCTAAAGATCTTCAACAGTGCTGGAAATGGAAAACTACCGCCGAAAATGGGTAAATCAAGGGCTGACAGAGCTGGAATAGGTGTTGTCACGACCACAGCAGTAGAAGACAACCCCAGCCTTCTAAAATCACGTCCAACTGGGTCACTCAGCTCCGATTGCCAGGCATGAAAGGAACACTGGTGAAGATGCTGAACTCCTAGCTACTCGGTGAAGCTGCAGTCTGCCCAAGTGTAGATCTCCGCTCCGTAGCTCGGTGAAGCTTCGGATGGGTGGAAGGTGGAGGACTGCCGCCAGTTGCTACCGAAACTGTCATTGCTTGCTGTGGAGGAATCACCGTCGCCGCCGTGCATGAAAAGGGGGAAGAAGACACGCCACCAATTCTACTGTCGCGAATTCTTTGGAAGGTGAAAATATAGGATTTTTAAGCTTTATTTTGGTAGCCGTCCGGTCAAAGCCCCTTCAATCTCAGTCGTCCATTAGAGCTAGGGTTTAATTGCCTTGATTAATCGATTAAACTGGCTTTGCATCCAATGACTCAGATTCCTCCGATTTTGAATGAACAGATATGATCAATCTGAAGGGATAATCATGATCGGTCGAATCTGGATAAAGGGCTTAGATGTCCAGATCTAAATGTATGGACTGAATCTCTCCAGATCTAGATAGATGGCTCAGAATCAATCGCTTTCCTCGGATGACCCATATTGCTCAGATCTGGTCCCTTGATTTAATTTCATCTGATCTGGATAAAGGGCTCAGATTAAGTCAGCTTGAAATGTGCATTATGACCATAGATGAAGCCATATTTGATCCAACTTGAGCTTAGTCCATTAGCTCATGTTGATCTCCTACAAAAAAAGATAAAATTTGCATATAAGTTCAAAATTTAGGAGAATTTACAAAAAGGTCCAAAATGAATCCAAACTCATAAAACATATTAGTAATCAATAATAAATCACTCGAGTGGATAAAAACATGGATATTAAGGACCAAAATAACATGATAAAATGATAGTTGTCAATTCCCCCACACTTATTCTTGCGCGTCCTGAGCAATCAAAGAAAATTAAAAGTAAATTAAAGGTATATTTCCCTAGCAAATCCCAAGCATACATAGAAAATCATGAAAGAAAGTTACCTAGGATTGTCAACTCTCAAAGACTCAAGCAATCATGGACTCAAATCCTACAAGGTTAACAAACATGGTGACTTCAATCCATCCTAAGTAGACTATGAATGATTAAGCCTCACAAGATAAGTGGTGATTTCTCTCGCTCTCATAAGTATAAAATAGTGGAGTTCACTCAAGCTACTTATGGTTTATGTACTACCATATGCTTGCTTTTCTTCTACCTTCACCACTATATACACATAAGAATGCACAATCACCGAAGGCTTATTAGGAATATAAGGGAAACATGAATACAAGAAAAATGAAAATATGTGTGAAAGGAAAGAAAGGTAAGAAATGAAATAGATAAAGAAATGCAAAAAGATATGGAAATACTTGAATGCTACATAGATGAATACAAGAAAGCAATGCCCCAAAAGTTTTCATCCAAACTAGCTTTTCATAAGTCACTACACATGTAAACAACCCCTATCATTTTCACAATACAAATCCATATATGATATACAATAAATCTCTCAATAGTTACAATAAGGGATGTATATCACAAAAATACTATCACACATAAAAAACTACACATGTCAATTTTTTTTTATTTTTTATTGCCTTATTGTTTTGGCCAAATGATTTTTCTTTCAATTTTTCTTTTCTTTTTTTTTTAACTTTTTTTTCTTAACATGCAGTGCACTTCCCTATGCTCCTAGAAAGAAAACATGAAGCTCAACTATAAAAATAAAAACATGGCTTGTCCATAGTGATCAAGCACGACATGCTTATGTTAGTAATATATGAGAGATGTCCTAAGGCAATCGCCTTATGTTTGAACCATTTATATGATAAATGAAGATTCACTATTTGAGTATACATGTTTTCATGTATTTGATTAGATCTTAAACTCATTTACTGAATGTCCATGATACGATTCACAACATGAGAGAATTTGTGATTGGATCACAACTAGTGAGTATCTCTACATGTGTAATTGTGATGTATCGGAATTATCCTAGTCGATGAATTGATGGATTTGGACACCATAGATTCTGTCAAGACAAGCATGAGGTATACTCTTTGGTGTATCCAAGCAGCTGATTCTTACTGGCTGGAGACATTGTGATGTCTGGAGTTAATCGTGGATGCTAGTTATGGTAACTAGTTCATTGGAGTGACCAGCCGTAAGACTTCATATGGTTCTCTTCATATATAGATACGTCAATGAAGTTCTTACAGCAGCTTAAGTGCGATGTTCCTTTGACTTGCGGTATTCAAGTCATCTTGATCATGAAGACTTATGCTTTGACATCTTAAGCAAGCATCTCTGAGGAGATGTGGACCCGGGATGATTGGGTATAAGTCGAAGTGATCGAAGGTTTTTGAATAGCCTATAAAGGATTCACCACTCCTTACGAGGAGATGTATACCGATGGCCTCTCGTCGGATTGTTACTAAAGTCTTTGGCCAAAGCATTACATGTTTAGAGTAAGGTACTCTTTGATACATGTGCAGTAACTAAAATCCATAAGATGAGGAAATGATACTTGGGCTAGGTGTGACGTAGTCAACCTAGTGGGGACTGACACTATAGACCATGTCCTGAACCAAGTGGGTATAAGATGAGTGAAGGGAATGGGGCACGATTCATTCGAGCTGCTGAAGGATTTCAGAAATAGTTCTGGATCAACCGTTGATCTTTTCGGTTAATTAGGGATCATGATGTACTACTAGGTGCCACTCATGATTGTTCCATAATTAATGGTTAATTATAGACGGCCAACATAAATCGAGAACCTATTTGGTCACACGCACAACGAGCGTAATCCGAAGGATTTAAAACGAGCTTGAGAATGAGATTCTCAGACCGAGAGAAACTAGGTTTTGTTGGACCAAACATTGATGCAGTATGAAATCGTTTCAGTCGCAATGGAAGCATGGATGGGCCATGTCTTATGAAGACATGATGGATGAACCAAATTGGTTTGGTTCTAATCCAATGGAGGATAATAAACCAAAGGGGTTTGGTTTGTTTTAAACGAATGAACCAAAAGTTGATTCGGTTCGTTTTAACTTAAAATAGACCAACATGGTTTGGTTTATTTTAACTTAAGTTATTGGAGCGGCTTAACGGGTTTTGGTTATGAACCAATAACCGTTAGGAGAATGTGTTCTCTATAAAAACACGGCTTAAGGGTTTTTCCAAAGACCTAAGGGAATAAGCCATTGAGTTGCCGCCCAAAACCCTAGCTCCTCTTTTGTTGTTGCCGCCCAACATTGTGTTGCCGCCAACTTCATGGAGCTGCTGCCACCTCCTTGCCACTGGACAACCACCTGCTGCCGCCGGCCACTTGTTGCTGCCGGTGATCCTCCGGCGACCCTCCTTGGCTCCGGTGACCAAGGACTAGCCGATCC
Source organism: Wurfbainia villosa (assembly GCA_025175895.1). Classification (NCBI taxonomy): domain Eukaryota; kingdom Viridiplantae; phylum Streptophyta; class Magnoliopsida; order Zingiberales; family Zingiberaceae; genus Wurfbainia; species Wurfbainia villosa. Next base: position 94,720,590 of record CM045996.1, read on the forward strand.
TCTTCGCTTTGGCCGGCGCAAGGTCTCCACCAAAGCTGTCCAGTTTTCTGGACAGCTTGTTTCCTTGTTGTCGGAGCGTTGTTTGGACGACGTTTGGAGCTCCGACAGCGCCTTCCTTACTGGGGATTCGATCTTCGGTTGTCCTCATAGGTGGAGGATGAAGGATTCGTCAAACGGTTGACGAATACCTCTACGGAGAAGTGAGTTTTTGAGGACTCATTTTGGATCCGAATTTTGATTCGGATCGTGATCTTCTCTCGATCTCATCGTCTTCAACACGAGGCTAGTAACCCATACGAAGACGAGGCTCGTGACTTTGTGAAGTCATTCTGAAGATACTCGGCGTGGATACGGATAGAGACGATTCTAGCAAGAATCGTTCTGGTTGATGTCATTCCTGCTACACGTGATACGTCAGGTATACGTAGTATAAATTTCCTTTTATAACAAAATTTGAATTTATGGTTATGTCTACACATATTGTACTATTCATGCATGTGATGTGTGTGTTATAATAAATTAGATTTATTATTTTATTCCTTCCGCTGTGCACATGTTTACCAAACATGTTCGAACACACTCGCCGCGGTGCCGGAAACCCAACAGTGGTATCAGAGCCCAGGTTGTGTTTCGACATAATCGTAAAATTGTTTTGCGATAGTCATAATGGTATTTTTGGAAATTTTCTACTTTTGAAAAGTTAGAAGTATTTATGGAAATTTTTAATTTTGGAAAGTCTAGAAGTATTTATGGAAATCTTCTACTTTTAGAAAGTTAGAAGTATTTATGGAAATTGATATTTTCCATAAATAAAAATATTTGATTAGATTTGGAAATTTGTTTCCTAATTTAATCTTGATTTTATTTGGGAAATCAAATGTTAAAATATTTTATTTCCATAAGTAGTTTTGATGATTTAGAAAATTGGTTTCCTAAATTGACTTTCCTTAATCAACTCTTTCCACAAATAAAATATGTGATTAGATTTAGAAATTTGTTTCCTAATTTAATCATGATTTGATTTGGAGAATCAAATCTTAAATATATTTTATTTCCATAAATTGTTATGACATATAAGGAAATTTTGTACTTGACAAAATTGTATGCCATGTAATTGCATTAGATGCATATCATTATGCCATGCGTGTCGTGATATGTAGATGTATGTCATGTATGTCATGCCATGTAGATAATACTTATTTGCATGCAAAGAAGATGAGACATAAAAACCCTAACTCAATATTAAAGCCTACACCTTCCATTAATATGGTTAGAACTAGAGTTCTGTTTCTTGTTTGGGTTGTTGGACTCTCTCCAAGCCCGGCTCGAACCCGAACATGTTCAAACAATGGAATAGTTTAATACTAATATGGTAAGAGTCAGAGGTCAATCGTTAGCTTTGGTTGTTGGACTCTCTCCAAGCCAAGCTAATTGGTTGAATGCGCTCTAACCATATTAAAACTATTTCTCGATTAATGGGTTGGATTTAACCTGGAGCATTGGCTTGTTGGACTCTCTCCAAGGTTGATGTTAAGGGAGGTGAAATTGGGTGCTATGCATATGATGCATACTTGTTAATGTGTTAACAACCCGATGTATGTGTGAACATTTAATTAGTTGATAGCACATTGTGATAGTTGCTTATACGTGATATGCAATCGGTATATTTGACACCTACCATCGTAGTTATGAATGGTTTGTTGGACTCTCTCCAAAGTTGTTCATATCTATGATGGATATCAGCCCATTCGGAGATGGACCTACGATCTCCCGAAGTGATTTTGGGGTTTTTGAAATTCGGAAAATGAATGGGATTTATGAATGTATATTGATGCATTTTAAATCATCTTTCTCATATATGCTCATTTTGTATTTCTAAGTTAATCTATTGATCATCATGTCTTTGAATTTGCGTTCCATTTTGGATTCGAATAAATTGACTGGGCCGAACTTCTTAGATTGACTTAGAAACTTGAGAATTGTTCTCAAGGTTGAAAAGCTTGCAAATGTCCTCAAAGCGCCTCTTCCCGCCCGTCCTAGTGACAATGCAACTCTGGACCAATTGTTGGCCTATCAGAAACATGTGAGTGATTCTGAACAAATGAGTTGCATCATGCTAGCCATGATAGAACCCAAGCTACGGAAGCAGCATGAGCATATGGATGCTCATATCGTAGTCCTTCATCTTTATGAGTTGTTTGATAAGCAAGTGAGATTCGAAAGGTTCGAAGTCTCCAAGCTCCTCTTCACCTCTGAGATGCAAGAAGGTTCATCTGTGGTACTGCTCAACATGCTGAAGACTGTGGAGCCTTCTGAGAAGCATGAGCAGGGGACGGTGTTATTAGTTGATTCCTCGAAGAAAGGTTCTAAGAGGGAGTCAAAGGAACAATAGAAGGGGAAGAAGAAAAAGGCTAAAAAGGCAGAACCAGCTCAAAAGGACACTTGCCATCATTATAGCAAGTAGGGCCATTGGCGAAGAAATTGCAAGATTTATCTTGAGTCCGTGAAGAAGAATACGACATAAGATGCTCCATATTTTTCATATATCTTTGTTATTGATTGTCATTCTATTTCCTCAAACACTTGGGTATTGGATACTGGGTGTGGCTCACATATATGTAATGACATACATGGGCTAAGGAATAGAAGAAGACTCGTCAAGGGAGAGTCAAATTTACATATTGGGAATGGAGCAAAGGTTGCTGCCCTCGCCATCGGAACGTATTTGTTGAAACTCCCTACAGGACTTGTCTTAGAACTGGACAATTGCTTTTATATTCCTTCGTTGATAAAGAACATCATTTCTATTTCTTGTTTAAATAGAAGTGGGTACCATTTGACTTTTAGTAACAATTGTTGTTACATAACTTTGAATGGAGTTCTTTATTGGATTGGAACTTTAAGAAATGGTGTTTATATGTTGGGCATATCCAGTAACATTTTCAATATCGAAGTGAGCAACAAGCGTGCTCGAAAGGATAATCAATTAGACTCCTACATGTGGCATTGTCGTCTTGGCCATGTAAGCAAGAAATGCATGTCCGAATTACACCGATGTGGAATTCTGGAGTCGTTTGAATTGGATTCATATGATACATGTGAATCATGATTAAAAGGAAAGATGACTAAGTTACCTTTTACAGGAAAAGGTGAACGAGTGGGAGAGTTGTTAGGTCTAATACATACTGATGTATGTGGACCTATGTCAACTCAAGCTTTAGGAGGCTATAGCTACTTCATTACCTTCACCGATGATCACTCACGGTTTGGGTATGTGTTCTTGATGAAACACAAGTCTAAAGCCTTTGAAAGGTTCAAAGAATTCAGAAATGAAGTAGAGAAACAACATGACAAGAGTATTAAAATACTTCGATCGGATCGAGGTGGTGAATACTTAAGTCAAGAGTTTCTTGATTATCTAAGAGACAATGATATATTGTCTCAATGGACTCCGCCATATACACCACAACATAATGGTGTATCTGAGAGGTGTAACCGGACCTTGTTGGACATGGTCAGGTCAATGATGAATCATGCGAATCTTCCCAAGTCCTTTTGGGGCTATGCACTTCAGACAGTTGTTTACTTGTTAAATAGAATGCCAACCAAGGTAGTCTCTACTACTCCATTTGAGATATGAAATAGTAAGAAACCTCATGTATCTTACTTGAAGATATGGGGTTGTCCTGCTTATGTGAAGCGGACTGTATCAGACAAATTGGATGCTAAGTCTGATAAATGTCTATTTATTGGATACCCTAAGGAAACAAGGGGTTACCAATTCTATCATCATGTGGAACAAAAGGTGTTTGTTTCAAGGCATGCTGTGTTTCTAGAGAAAGAGTTTCTCTTGCAAGAAAATAGTGGGAGTGTCGTCAAGCTTGAGGAGGCTCGAGAGACTCAAATAGACATTGATTAGATACCTGGTGAAGCACAACAGCCGATAACTCATAGTGATGAGCAATCGGTTGGACCTATTGCAACACCACATCTTCGTAGATCTGGTAGAACACGCAACATTCCTGAGAGATATGGATTTCTCGTAAGTGAATTGAACGACGTGTTACTCATTGATGATGAGGAGCCTACCAGTTATGAAGAAGTGCTGACAAGTTCAGAAAGGGATAAGTGACTTGATGCCATGAAGTCGGAAATGGATTCCATGTATGAAAACCAAGTTTGGAACTTGGTTGACACACCTGAAGGCATCAAGCCTATAGGGTGCAAGTGGGTTTTCAAGAAGAAAACTGACATGGATGGTAATGTGATTACCTATAAGGCTAGATTAGTGGCGAAAGGATATCGTCAAAAATAAGGTGTTGATTATGACGAAACCTATTCACCTGTAGCTATGCTTAAATCGATTCGGATGCTCCGGGCCATAGCGGCTCATTATGATTATGAGATATGGCAGATGGATGTGAAAATAGCTTTCCTTAATGGAAACCTGCTCGAGGACGTGTATATGATACAGCCTGAGAATTTCACATCGATTGATAAAACCAAGGTATGCAAATTGCAACGGTCCATATATGAATTGAAGCAAGCATCCGGGAGCTGGAATATCCATTTTGATGAGACAATCAAAAGGTTTGAATTCTCACAAAATCCAGATGAACCTTGTGTGTACAAGAAGGTTAGTGGGAGTGCAGTCATGTTCCTAGTATTGTATGTCGATGACATATTACTTATAGGAGACGATGTTTCAGTCTTACAGTCAGTTAAGACCTGGGAGAAGCAACTTACATCCTTGGGATTAAGATCTATAGAGATAGATCGAAACGGTTGCTTGGTCTTTCACAGTCTACATATATAGACCGAGTGCTAAAGAGGTTTAGCATGTAGGAATCCAAGAAAGGTTTCCTACCCATCAAGCATGGGATACACCTTTCGAAGTCTATGTGTCCGTGCACAGAAGACGAGAGGATTTGCATGAGTAAGATTCCCTATGCATCCGCAATAGGATCTGTCATGTATGCTATGTTATGTACGAGGCCCGATGTATGGTATACTCTGAGTGTCACGAGTAGATACCAGTCTGATCCAGGAATGGATCATTGGGTGGCTGTTAAGACGATCCTTAAGTACTTAAGAAATACTAAGGATGTGTTCCTAATATATGGAGAAGGGTACATGGTGATACGTGGGTATACGGATGTCAGCTCCAGATAGACAAGGATGATTCCATTTCTCAGTCTGGGTATGTATTCAACTAGAATAGAGGAGCAATAAGTTGGAAAGGTTCCAAGCTTGACATTATAATGGATTCTGCCACTAAGGCAGAATACATTGCAGCTTTGGAAGCAGCAAAGGAAGTGGTTTGGATCAAGAAGTTCATCTCTGAACTTGATGTGGTCTCATCAATGATCCAAACATGTGCTTCGCCGCTATCATCTGATCAGAGATATCATAAGTAGGAAGGAAATACAAATCGAGAAAATCCCCACTGAAAGGAACTTAGCGGATCCTTTGACTAAGGCATTACCTCAAAGTAAGTTTGAGGGTCATGTTAGAGCTTATGGTATTGGATACCGTAGCGATTGGCATTAGGCCAAGTGGGAGTTTGTTAGTAATATATGAGAGATGTCCTAAGGCAATCGCCTTATGTTTGAACTATTTATATGATAAATGAAGATTCACTATTTGAGTATACATGTTTTTATGTATTTGATTAGATCTTAAACTCATTTACTGAATGTCCACGATACGATTCACAGCATGAGATAATTTGTGATTGGATCACAACTAGTGAGTATCTCTACATGTGTAATTGTGATGTATCGGAATTATCCCTAGTCGATGAATTGATGGATTTGAACACCATCGATTCTGTCGAGACTAGCACGAGGTATACTCTTTGGTGTATCCAAACAACTGATTCTCATTGACTGGAGACATTGTGATGTCCGGAGTTAATCGTGGATGCTAGTTATGGTAACTAGTTCATTGGAGTGACCAGCCGTAAGACTTAATATGATTCTCTACATATATAGATATTGCAATGAAGTTCTTACATCAGCTTAAGTGCGATATTCCTTTGACTTGCGGTATTCAAGTCATCTTGATCATGAAGACTTATGCTTTGACATCTTAAGCAAGCATCTCTGAGGAGATGTGGACCCGGGATGATTGGGTATAAGTCGAAGTGATCGAAGGTGTTTGAATAGCCTATAAAGGATTCACCACTCCTTGCGAGGAGATGTATACTCATGGCCTCTCGTCGGATTGTTACTAAAGTATTTGGCCAAAACATTACATGTTTAGAGTAAGGTACTCTTTGATACATGTGCAGTAACTAGAATCCGTAGGACGAGGAAATGATACTTGGGCTAGGTGTGACGTAGTCAACCTAGTGGGGACTGACACTATAGACCATGTCCTGAACCAAGTGGGTATAAGATGAGTGAAGGGAATGGGGCACGATTCATTCGCGCTGTTGAAGGATTTCAGAAATAGTTTTGGATCAACCGTTGATCTTTTCGGTTAATTGGGGATCATGATGTACTACTAGGTGCCACTCATGATCATTCTATAATTAATGGTTAATTATAGACGGCCAACATAAACCGAGAACCTATTTGCTCACACGCACAACGAGCGTAATCCGAAGGATTTAAAATGAGCTTGAGAATGAGATTCTCAGACCGAGAGAAACTAGGTTTGGTTGGACCAAAAAATGAAGCGAGCATGAAATCATTTCAGTCGCAATGGAAGCGTGGATGGGCAGTGTCTTATGAAGACATGATGGATGAACCAAATTTGTTTGGTTCTAATCCAATGGAGGAGAATAAACCAAAGGGGTTTGTTTTATTTTAAACGAATGAACCAAAAGTTGATTCGGTTCATTTTAACTTAAAATAGACTAACATGGTTTGGTTTATTTTAACTTAAGTTATTGGAGCGGCTTAACGGGTTTTGGTTATGAACCAATAACCGTTAGGAGAATGTGTTCTCTATAAAAACATGGCTTAAGGGTTTTTCCAAAGACCTAAGGGAATAAGCCATTGAGTTGCCGCCGGACAACCACCTGTTACCGCCGACCACTTGCTGCTGCCAGTGATCCTCCGGCGACCCTCCTTGGCTCCGGTGACCAAGGACTAGCCGATCCTCTTCCCTTTGGCCGGTGCAAGGTCTCCACCAAAGCTGTCCAGTTTTCTGGACAGCTTGTTTCCTTGTTGTCGGAGCATCATTTGGACGACGTTTGGAGCTCTAACAGTGCCTTCCTTACCAGAGATTCAATCTCCGGTAATCCTCATAGGTGGAGGACGAAGGATTCGTCAAACAGTTGTCGAATACCTCTCCGGAGAAGCGAATTTTTGAGGACTCGTTTTGGATCCGAATTTTGATTCGGATCGTGATCTTCTCTCGATCACATCGTCTTCAACACGAGGCTAGTAACCCGTACAAAGACGAGGCTCGTGACTTTGTGAAGTCATCCCGAAGATACTCGGCGTGGATACGGATAGAGACGATTCTAGTGAGAATCATTCCGGTTGATGTCTTTCCCGCTACACGTGATACGTCAGGTATACGTAGTATAAATTTCCTTTTATTGCAAAATTTGAATTTATGGTTATGTCTACACATGTTGTACTATGCATGCGTGTGATGTGTGTGTTGTAATAAATTAGATTTATTATTTTATTCCTTCCATTGTGCACATATTTACAAAACATGTTTGAACACACACTCGCCGCGATGCCGGAAACCCAACAGCTTATGCTTACATTAAATTCTCCTGAGCTACTCTCTCTCCCCCACACTTAAACTTTTGTCCGTCTCAGGAAAAAACTCATCATGGAACATCCAATATTCCACATCCAAGAATAGAAATGGAAGAGAAATGACATGATGAAATGTAGAAAAGATAATGGAATAAATAATGAAAATGACATGACGTGTGATAAGAAAATTATTCGAATATCATGTGACAACAAAAGAAATAAAGGGAAACAAGTGAGATTGCCTTCATAGTAATCATGAAAATCTATGGTTGTGTGGTCTCGAAAGAATTAAAGCAAGTTCTAGAGTTACAATAACCACAAGTGAACCACACACAAGCAATAAAAACAGGCACAATCCTCACTAGGAATGAAAAAAATCATCTAAATCTATCAACACAGAATCCATCACCAAGGAGTAACTATATGCAATCAAATAATCCATTCATGACAATAAATCCCCGGAACTCGGCAATCAAATTTAACTAGCTTTCACGACTTCTAAGATGATATAAAGGAATGCATAGGAAATTTATTTGGAAGCACCGACAAAATAAAACCTCAACAAACGAAACATAACAAGTAAAATGAAAACAATTAAAGTAAAAGAAATGTATATACAATAAACAGAAAAGAAGATAAGATGGAGGAAACTCCCCTGAGGTCCTGGCAATTGGAGGCGGTTCAGTAAGAATATCTAGGCTGGGAGTGGGATGGATCGAATGGAGGTGAGTGCTTTCTTGATGTGATCAGGGTAATTCTATGCTCTCCCTCTGAAATGTTCATCGCCTCATCATATGTACTCTCTAGTGGTCGAAGGCGATTCAATAAAAATTTCCAACTCAGGAGTTGGATTACTGCATTTGTTGTTAGGGCTTCCATCAACAACATTCTTGGAGATTCGATCTCAAGTGGGAGTGTCCAGTCTGGGGGTGTCCAGCTATCCACCACTCTTATGTCATCATCCACAAAATCTAACATAACAGTAGCTTCATCAATGAAATCACATCCATCAATTTTTGAAATCACATCACTGCACAATGGTTCATAGGAGTCCTGTGGAGTAGTATGCTTATCCCTCACTCCACAATCCATCTACCTAAGCACGTTGGTATCCATAGAAATGGTCTCTGACGGAGGCTGAATGAACTATTGTGTTGCATCTAACTGATGGATGTTGCAATATGATCAATGATGGTAACTATCCCTTGTAGTCTATATACTACTGATAATACAGATCCATGTTTCTCAGAAAAAATAATTCTTGGTCTTTCCTGAAACACCAACAAACAAATCTAAAGACACAACAAGTAGACATAACAAAATACATGGATATACAGAAAATGAAAGAATGAAGCCCTAAACAATTTTTTTTAATAGGTAGACAATCTTAAGTTTACTAAGCACCATTACAGTCCCTGGCAACGACGCCAAAATTTGATAACACGATATTTATAGTGGTAGCGTTACAAATTAATTACAAAACTCTCTCTATGCTATTATAGCATAGGGAACAGCCCAGATCGTTTCCCAATGATGCACACGAATGCGAACTCAAACCTCACGATGGAGACCATCGAGGACTCGAAGCTCGCGCTCAATGCCCACAAGTGCACGGATGTTATCAAGTAATAAAAGATTATTGTTGGTGCAATACGCACCTAAGTCGAACCTGAGTTTTGATTATAGCAAACGATACAAAGTTAAGCTCATATTGTTATCTCACGAGCTAAATTGAGTGTGCAGAAAAGTGCCAACGATGGAGCTGAAGGCTAGTGACACCCAAAGGAAGCCGCGGTGGTCGAGCGACACTCGAGTGACTTCGGAGGGAGCCGAAGGAATCGAGTGGAAGGCCAAAAGTGAAAGTGACATAGTAAGTAACGAGGTAAGCTCGTGTTTGTGTGAGTGTAAGTGAGGTCGTATCCTCCTTACGGGGATAGTCTTAAGCGTAGGTCCGACCCAAGACATCCCATCGGTAGTCTAGGTCGAGATCGGACGGTCGGAGGGCGTCGATATAATATTTTTGTTTATCTAACTTTTGATTTCAGCTAGCATCAGTCGCCTACTAAATTGGAGGACTCGACTATTGTCCAATCACGACCGATCGATGGTGCCATCAATGATCGATGGTCGCGATCACCCACTGATGATGGCCATCAGTCGACTGTTTGTCAAGGATCAGCCTCGAGGAGTCAAGCTTTATCACCATTTTTCAAGGAGTCTTGTGCCCAATTTCTATTGGTTGAAGTTCCTCTTGAAAAGGGGCTCAAAGGCTATAAAAGGAGGACCTATCCTAGGGTTTTCTCATAAATTCTAAGCTTCCAAAAGCCTCCGCAAAGCTACAGCACTCTAGCAACGAAGTGCTATCTCTCTGACGCTCTAGGTTTAATTGTTTTTTTTTCGTCAGTATAAGCTTCAATTCATTGTCTTTTCTACATTATTGTCTCAAAATTTTTATCGTAACGAGGAGAGGGGGAGTGTCCCTCTACCTCAAGCTGTGTTTTCTTGTATTCAATTAACTCCTACCTCCAATGAGGAGGAGTTCTTTAGTGATTTGCCCTCCATGCGTGATCAAGGATCACTAGGGCCTTGGAGTAGTAGCTGAAGGCTACAAACCAAGTAAAAAATCTACTTGTCTATTTTAGTTTTCATTTATCTTTCCACTGCGTATAATTGTTTTAACGAATGAAACAAAAAAACTTTTATCGCTATTCACCCCCCCTCTAGTGATCCGCTCGATCCAATAATTGGTATCAGAGCCGGGGGTGCTAAGATTTGGTGAAACCACCAATCTAGCTTTTTTTTTTTACATATTTTTTTCTTTTTTATTCTGTTTATTTCGAATTTATTTCATTCGCTTAGTTTTTCTCCCGCACTACTAATCCAAGACGGAGTCTTGGTACATTTCGATTGTTTGTGTTGTTGTTAGGTTTTTCATCTTCATTCTCTTGTGTGTTTTTGTATCAATGGTCCATCTCGAGGGTTTTAGCAATGTTTGACCTCCGTTATACAATGGAGATGACTTCCGTTATTGGAAGGGTCGGATGGAGTGCTTTCTTAAGACCCAAATCGAGATGTGGATCATAATCCAAATAGGATTCACACTTCCGACTAATGAAGTAGGTGAATCTTTGGATTATGACCAATGGACCAATGCTACAAAAAGACAAGTCAAAGCCGACACCAAGGCAACTCAAATCCTCCAATGCGGCTTGTCCAAGGAGGAGCTTAATTGCGTCGGCCCCTTCATCAACGCAAAGGATCTTTGGACAAAATTAATGGAGCTACACGAAGGGACCGATGAAGCCAAGGTATGTAAGCGCGATCATTTGTTTAATAAATTGTATAATCTAAAAATGCAGGAACACGAAATGGTGACGCAACTTCATGCTCGCGTTCAAGACATAGTCAATAACCTACACGCGATCGGGCAAAAGGTCGAAAACCGTGACCTTATTAAATATGTTCTTAACTCTTTTCCTAGGACTACCTTGTGGGCATCCATGGTTGATGCCTACAAGGTCTCCAAGGATCTTTCAAAACTTAGGTTAGATGAGTTATTTTCTGATTTTGAACTTCATGAGCAATCTAACTCGGAACCCAAGAAGGGTATAGCACTTTTTGCAGGTTCGAGAAAGAAAGCCACAAGCAAGCCAATCCCTAAAGAAGAAGAAGATGAGTCCGATTCGGAGGTCGACTCAGAAATGGAGGCCGAACTTGTCAACCTAGTTCGAAGGATAGTCAAGGGCCGAAAGCAAACCATCACTCGACCCAACGAAGGTAAGCCTAAAAGTTCTAATATTAGGTGTTACGAATGCAACAGGTTTGGACACATCAAGTTCGAATGCCCAAAACTCAAGAGCAAAGCACCAAAACACAAAAAGGCACTCAACGCTACATGGGAAGAAGCATCCGAGGAAGAAGATGATGATCGTGTCCTCATGGCTAAATCAGTGGAATCAGAGACGGAGTCAGAACCGGAACACGAATCGGAAATCGAAGATGAGTCGGACTGTGAAGCGCTATTCAAGACAAGCCACGGATACACATCTGGTTCAAAAGATACACTCAAGGTAAGTTGATCCCTTATTAGTATGCTTTATAGTAAAATTAAGTTCTTAACTAGGAAATTAGCTAATTCTGAGTCCAAGGTCAAGACCCTGGTTGAGGAAGTTAAACTCCTCAAACATGAGGTCTCCCTAACCTCTTCGACTAGTCGAGTATGAGAGGAGGACTCGACTCGGGTAAAAAAGCTCGAAGTTGGAACTCACTCTTGAAGAGTCAAGTTGAAGATCTTAGGAACACGTTGGAAAGGTTTACTTTGGGATCCAAAGGACTTGACCTCCTACTTGCATCGCAAAGGGCCATGTACAACAAGGTCGGACTAGGGTTTAGTTCAAATACGACCAATAAGTCGTATATGTCGATTGTAAGTCGACATAAAAAATGTGTCCAAGCATGGGTCCCTAAGACCGCCTTGATTTCAAACTTAGGATCGAACCAGTACTGGGTTCCCAAGGACCAAATTCACTATGTGGAGAGACCAAAGTGATTCAACGGTCCAGAGGGAGCCAGTACAAAACTTGTTTGTATTTTAACTTAGAAATTGCATGCTTAGGTTCTTTATTTAGTTTGATTTTTTCTTTTTAGAATGGTTAGATAGGATTGTAACTTGTCAATACTTGATAACATAGTACCAGGACACGGTGAGATCATAGTACGCTAGGAAAGCGGAGTCTTGTGTATTCTGGCTAGATAAGGCGTATCTAGTTCGGTGCACTTGATCGAGGGGAACTAGCTAAAGCTACTTCATCGTATCCTAGACTAGTTAGACCAGGAAGTGGTCTTAGGTGAGTCAAGTCTCTATTTTCTTGAAAATGGCTATGTCTAAGGAAGTGGTCGTTGTTCCGATCAAAGAAGGTCTCTGTGCCTCGCCACGACCTGGAAGCCATGATCTTGAAAAGGTGACTTGATGAGCCTAAGGTCAAATCTGAATCTAACGCAAGGTTGACAAGTGTTCAAATCATTAAATTTAAATCAAGTAAAATTGGAAGTCATCTCACAAGAACATATAGGGTTAACATGTTTGATCATGTAGACATAGATGATATGATTTAGGTTAATAATTTTAAACCAATCTTTAATAAATCCAATATCCGATCCAACTACCTTGCGTGTAGGATCAATGGATATTGGACAGTGGTTGCTCCCGACACATGACCGGGGATCAACTCAAGTTTTTGAAGCTTTGATTCAAATGACAAGGATCGGTAGCCTTCGAAAACAACGGCAAGCTCAAAATCATCGGATCAGGTGATATTAAGCTCAACTGTAACTTTATTATTCAAAATATCTTATTGGTAGAAAATTTTCAATATACTTTACTTAGTGTAAGCCAATTGTGTGATAATAACTATAAGGTCATATTTCTAGAAAATGAATGCGTAATTAATACAAATGAAACTTCTAAAACAATCCTTAAGGGAACCAGAAATAACAATATTTACACTATTAATCTAACTAACTCCTCAACCAAGTGTCTTGTGTCACGGCAAGAGGAATCATGGTTGTGGCACCGACGACTCGGTCACTCACACCCAAGACTCATCCACAAGATAAGTCAGAGTGACTTAGTCAGATATTTGCCTAACCTCAATAACTTGAACAATAAAATATGTAATTCTTGTCAACAAGGTAAAAAATCTAGGACACAATATCAACTAACTAATCAAGAACGAACCAAAAGTGTTCTTGAGCTCCTGCACATGGATCTATTTGATTCACACGGAGCTAAGTCACTTAATGGGAGTAAATTCTGCTTAGTCATAATTGATAACTATTCTAGATTTACTTGGGTTAGGTTCATCAAACACATAAGTGATACCCTAGATCAATTAATCAACCTATTTAAGTTAATAGAAAATCAACAAAACCTTAAAATCAAAAGACTTAGGACTGATCATGGTGGTGAATTCGAGAACCACAGGTTCACAGAATTCTACAACCTAAATGGATACCACCATGAGTTCTCTTGCCCTAGAACCCCACAACAAAATGGCCTAGTAGAACGTAAAAATAGAACCCTACAAGAAGCCGCTAGGACAATCTTAAACGAGTATAACCTACCCGATAGGTTTTGAGCGGAAGTCATGAGTACGACATGATATGTCCAAAATAGGATTCTTATGGTAAAGAGGCACCTTAAAACTTCATACGAGATTTATCATGATAAAATACCTAACATCAATTACTTTAGGGTATTTGGGTGTAAGGTACATATCCTAAACACTAAGGATTACCTAGGGAAATTTACATCCAAAACCTCGACCGGGATCTTTCTAGGATACTAGACTACAAGTAGAGCTTATAGAGTATATAACCATGAAACCCTTAGAGTCTAAGATACTATCAATGTAGTTTTTGATGAAGGACACGAACCTACAAAACCCCCGACAACTCCAATTAGTGTGCTGATTCATACCAGACCTAACTCTGATCCAGAGATCAAGTCTGGTATTAATCCTAACCTAAGTCAACCAAGTCATTCTATCGACCAAGTGGTAGAAGACTCTAATCAAACTAGGACTCAAACAAGTCATCCTACTGACCAAGTGGTAGATGACCCAAACCCAAATCAAACTAGGACTCAAACCAATCATCCTATCGACCAAGTGATAGGTGATCCAAGTCTAGGAGTTCGAACTAGAGCCTCATACAAAAACCTTAGTCAATCTCCCTGATTTCCAAAATTGAACCCAAAACTATCGACCAAGCTCTTCTTGATCCCGATTGGATTATTACAATGCAAGAAGAGCTGGCTCAATTCACTAGGAACGAAGTATGGGAATTAGTACCACCACCTAAAGATAAAATAATCATTAGAACAAGGTGGGTATTTAGAAATAAACTTGATGATAAAGGTGAAGTAGTTAGAAATAAAGCTAGACTAGTCGCTAAAGGGTTTAGTCAAGTCGAAGGTTTAGATTATGACGAGACCTATGCTCCAGTAGTTTGGTTAGAGTCCATTCGAATGTTATTAGCATATGCTTCACATCGAGGATTTAAGTTGTTTCAAATGGATGTAAAGTCAACATTCTTGAATGGATACATTAAAGAAGAGGTTTATGTTAGTCAACCCCCCGGTTTCGAAAGTCTAGATAAACCTAACCATGTTCTTAGGTTAAAGAAAGCTCTCTATGGACTTAAACAAGCTCCTCGAGCTTGGTACGAGAGGCTTTCGGTTTATCTTAAGTCCAAAGGATTTAATCAAGGTGTAGTTGACCCAACTCTTTTTGTAAAAATCATAGATAAAGACATTTCATAGCCCAAATCTACATAGATGATATTATTTTTGGAACCACCAACTCGATCCTACTGAATGAATTCATTTTCACTTATGGAAAGTGAATTTGAAATGAATTTAGTAGGTGAGTTAAGTTTCTTCTTAGGTCTACAAATTAAACAAACTAAAGATGGAATATACCTACATCAATGCAAATATACTAGGGAATTAATTAAATGCTTTGGAATGCAAGACGCTAAAATTATTAATACCCCAATGGCAACTAATGTGAATATAGAAGAAGATGTAATCAGAAATTCAATTGATTTAAAATACTATAGGAGCATAATAGGGAGTCTCCTTTACTTAACTGCGAGCTGACTTGATATCCTATTTGCAGTAAGTATGTGCACAAGGTTCCAAACATGTGCCAAGGAGTCTCACCTAACTCTAGTTAAGTGTATCTTTAGATATCTAAAGGGTACACTTAATGTCGGTATTTGGTACCCTAGATCTACCGAGTTCGAACTAACCGGCTACTCCGATTCGGACTATGCCGGTAGTAAGCTCGATAGAAAGAGTACGAGTGGTTGTTGTCAACTTCTCGGCTCGAGTCTAGTAAGTTGGTGCAGTAAGAAACAACACTGTGTTGCCTTATCTACCACCGAAGTCGAATACATCGCGATGGGTGAGTGTGTTACTCAGTTTCTTTGGATGAAGCACACTCTCCGAGACTTTAAGTTAGATTTTACAAACACTAAACTTCACGTAGATAACATTAGCTCAATTAACCTAACTAAGAATCCAAAATATCATTCTAGGACCAAACATATAGAGGTCAAACATCATTTCATTCGAGAACATGTGGCCAACAGAGCCATACAACTCGAATACGTCGAATCAAAGTCCAACTTGGCAGACCTATTTACTAAACCCCTACCCGAAGCCGAATTCAGTCTATCAAGATGAAAATTAGGCATGTGCGTAGTAGAATAGGAACTTACAAATTATATTTTCTTACTACTATTTCTTACTTTCCATTTTCATGGAACTAGCATAGGACATACCTTAGATATCATGCACCTATAGATTTAAGGAGCCAATACATCTCACAACACATAGGACCAATGTGTTTGTGTACTTAGCCACGTAGATGGCCGTGAGATGTTAGGACCTTACTCCTGGTTCTAGATGTAGTGCTAGTGCATCACCATGAACCACGGAGTATAATCATACATATTAACCGACTCCGACCAGGACTGGTTGATCTTTCATATCAATCAAGTCAAACATGAGTCGAACATTTTATAGATGAGTTTATTTTCAGTATATTATTTTCAAAATAATATGGAACATGCTTGGACATTAACTTGAATACCTGTATTTGTTTTTCACATACCCCCACTCTTTTCGATATATGGCAGAACGGGGAGAAAAAGGCCAAAGTGCCAAAGTTAAGGGATCAAAAATTTTGATAACTTAGGGATCAAAAAATTTGATAACTTAACTCACTTCATATTTATTCACATGGCCAAAAGTTAAGTAAATGTTTACTTAACTTTAAGTTTTGAAAATTTACTAAACTTATTTTTGTTAACAAAAAGGAAGTAAAGGCCAAGTTAAGAGAATTCTTAACTTAAACTTATTTTTAAACACTATGGCCAAATGTTAATGTTTTACTTAAGAAAGGGGGAGAAAGGGCCAAGTTAAGAAGTCCTCTTAACTTAAACGTTTCGCTAAGCCTAACTTTAAGTAATATTAATTACTTCCTAAATAGCAACCATCAAGGGGGAGGATTAAGGACTTCTTTCAAGACTCACCCTCGGTCAAGGGGGATATTTCCCCAAGGGGGAGTACTTGAAGAAAATCCTAACTACTCCTACTTAATCCTTTTATTATTGTTATTCTTCATGCATGCTATTTTCTTAACTTTGTATGTGGGTTTTCCATATATCAAAAAGGGGGAGATTGTTGGTGGAGTAGGCACCTAAGTCGAACCTGAGTTTTGATTATAGCAAACGATACAAAGTTAAGCTCATATTGTTATCTCATGAGCTAAATTGAGTGTGCAGAAAAGTGTCAATGCTGGAGCTGAAGGCTAGCGACACCCGAAGGAAGAAGCGGTAGTCGGGAGACACTTGAGTGACTTCAGAGGGAGCCAAAGGAATCGAGTGGAAGATCGGAAGCGAAAGTGACACAGTAAGTATCGAGGTAAGCTCGTGTGTGTGCGAGTGTAAGTGAGGTCATATCCTCCTTACGGGGATAGTCTTAAGAGTAGATCCGACCCAAGACATCCCATCGGTAGTCTAGGTCGATATCGGATGGTCGGAGGCCGTCGAAATAATATTTTTGTTTAGCTAACTTTTGATTTCAGTTAGCATCAGTCGACTGCTAGCTTGGAGGACTCGAATGATGTCCATCAGTTGACTATTTGCGGTCAGCATTCGACTGATGCTTCTATCAGTCGACTGATGATGGCCATCAGTCGACTGTTGGTCAAGGATCAGCCTCGAGGAGTCAAACTTTATCACCATTTTCCAAGGAGTCTTGTGCCCAATTTCTATTGGTTGAAGTTCCTCTCGAAAAGGGGCTCAAAGGCTATAAAAGGAGGGTCTATCCTAGGGTTTTCTCATCAATTCTAAGCTTCCAAAAGCCTCCGTAAAGCTACAACTCTCCGACAACGAAGTGCTACCTCTTCGACGCTCTAGGTTTAATTGTTTATTTTTTTTCCGTCGGTATAAGCTTCAATTCATTATCTTTTCTACATTATTATCTCGATGTTTTTATCGTAATGAGGAGAGAGGGAGTGTCCCTCTATCTCAAGATTTGTGTTTTCTTGTATTCGATTAACTCCTACCTCCAACGAGGAGGCGTTCTTTAGTGATTTGCCCTCCGTGCGTGATCAAGGATCACTAGGGCCTTAGAGTAGTAGCCGAAGGCTACGAACCAAGTAAAAAATCTACTAGTCTCTTTTAGTTTTCATTTATCTTTCTGCTGCATATAATTGTTTTAACGAACAAAACGAAAAAAGTTTTATCGCTATTCACCCCCCCCCCTCTAGCGATTCGCTCGATCCAACAATTATCGATCCCACAAGGGCTAAGATTCGAGTATCGATTTGTTTAGTGGGTGAAATTGTTCGAAAGTCAAATCTAAGGGTTGTAATTGCGAGGGTCGTCGGTGGAAAAAACTCTAGTTTGGTGTCACACGGAGGAAGAAAGGACCTTGATGTGTGATCTTTAAAAGGGATTCTAGGGCTTCGATTTCACTTGTGTGTCGCAAAACATGCTATCAACTGGGCATTTTCTAAACGTCTACCTATGGTTTTGTGGAAGGGAAATCATACACTCTCCCGATGTGCCACCGCATCTATCAGGAGCTATCTCTACCTTACAAGGATGGGATAGGCGGTACGAGGATGCCGAATCAATCACTGTGATAAACCGTTTCCAGTTCTTTCGCATCCTTCTATCCACGGTTACAGGAGATCAGGTTTACCCCTAGGTTCCTTGTATAAATCCCCTAAATCTTAAATACGAGGGATGTCACCCCTCGTATCGCCTAAGCACAGCAGGTAGAAAACCAAATACGCATAAATATTGGTATAAACAATTTCCAATTGCAAATTCAAACTCAAAAACAGAATTCAATTTGAAGCAACATGTCATGCGCACACAAGCTACTCCCTAATCCTAGAATCGAAGGAACTACTCCATATATATAAGAGGAGAATCACAAGGCATGTTCATGTTCGAATATATCAGAAATAAAATGCAAGAACAAGAGGTTACAATGCCGATGTGGCCTTCTCTCCAGTGTTGAAGTGCAAAACTTGGATCTCCGACGGCGTTCTTCCTCCCCGTTGTGAGTTCTCGAAGCTTTTTAGGGCTTCGGTGTGCCGTCCCAGCTGTCATGCATCTCCCTAGGGTTTGGGAGCCCTTGGGTAGCTCTCTCGTCATCCCTCGCCTCTTGGATGAGTTTCCTATATATAGAGGCGGCTTAGGCTTTCCATAAGTGCTTGAAAAACCCTATTTCCTTGAATTCGCGACGTCGCCACACGGTCATGTGAATTTCACACGGCCTGGCCATGTACAAGGCTGGAAAACAGATGAAATCTCAGCTAGAAATTGAGCTGAAAAAAAGGTACGACTGTGTGTTTTCACACGACCTAGCCGTGTCTTTTCTTGGAGCCTCCGTTTTGCTTCGGAAACATGCCCAAGTCTTGAGACATGGCCAGTGCGTGTTCCCTAATGTCCGTGCTCCACAAATTGCTCCATTTTCCTCCAAAAATGCGCCATTTTCCCATGAAATGCTATCCTGCACACAAAAGTATAAAAACTAGATATCCACACTAGAAAATATGAAATGCATGCAAAACAAAGTGAAATATGCATGAAACAAACATAAAATGTAATGTGATGTGAGCGAAAACTACTCCTAAAACCCTATATGTTTTGCTCACATCACATCCCCCAGACTTAAATCTTTGCTTATCCTCAAGCAAACCTTAGTGCCATGAAGTTTTAAAAAGATATTGTTCCATACTTAGCATGTTAACTAAATTTATCAAGTGGTATTTGCAATCAAAGTAAAATTAATATATTCTAGAAATTCACTAAGTTAGCTGCTCGTGCTCGTGCTAAGCGAATCATTCTTAGGGGATACTCGTTCCATGGTGAGTTAAGTCATCATCCTATAGCTTTCCTAAGGTCTCTGACTCTTAGGCACTTACCTACCCAAAGAGAGGGTCGTTCCCTAGATCTAGCACAAAGTCTCAAAGGTGTGCTCAGTATTGAGAGAAATTGGTAGGTGTTTCCCCAGTAACCTAACTCGGTCTTAAAGGGGCACCTCACCATTTCCACCCACGACAACTATTTTTTTATCTTTCATAATATTTATGTATTTGTTTTTCTTTTCTTTCATTTCTCTCTCTCTCTCTCTCTTTCTCTCTCTCTTTTTTTTCTCTTTTATTTTTTTGCTCACTGGGATTCTGATTTTTCCAAATGGGCTTTCACAATCCGAGCATCTCCAGTAACTAAAATGCTAAACCTAGAGTCACCTATGGATTCCAAAGTGCTAGACTACTAAGATGAATCATAACTGGGTACGTACTAGATTCTCCCTTTCAGAATGTTCAACATGTGTAGGTGTAAAAATAAAAGCTAACTAGTGTAAGTCTATAACATTCATTAGAGCAAATAAAATACCATGAGATAAATGAAGTTAAGCTATGTATGGGAACAACTCATGTAAGTAACTTTAAAAATACTACTGAGGTAGCTTATAGATAGCAAAAACTAAGTGCTGAAAGAAACTGAACAACCTATGCATGAACAAATGAATGCTAACTAAAATGCAAATATCATGAAAGAAAATACTACTAGAAACAAAATAAATCAGAACTTGGGGTCCCTCTCCCAGACTTATATGAAACAATACCTCTAATATTATGGTTGAGGCGGGAAGTCTGGTAGTCTCGGCATGTCAAGCTCCTGGGAAAACCTAGTGCTAAGCCGCTGATGCCACATGTACATGTGGTCGATCTGAGAGCTGGTGGATGCAGCGACCGCTCTGTGCTCCTCCTCCTGAGCCCACTATGCCTGCTGGGCATGCATATGCTGCCACATCTCCTGGTGGTAGGTGGCCTCCTCCTAGCGTCGGGCATCCTCCTCTTGAAAGTAAATTCGAGCCTCGTCGTAGAAGTTCTCGGTCCACTAGAAGTGCTCCCATAAGCCTGTAAACTCTACCTGCATATAGAAGCTATGATCATCCCAACGCTGCCCTTGCGTCTACTACTCGGCGTATATATCATCAAGGTGTGATCGAAACTCCGAGAAATCATAGGCAAAAGTACCTATATCCTGCTCAAAAGTAGGAAAAGAAAATGGTGTAGGTGTAGGCTTTTCACGTGGACTAGCGTGCATGACACGACCATGTGAAATCACACTGTCTGACCGTGTGCGCCTTTGGAAGTCAGAGCACGACCGTGTGAAAATACATTGTCTGACCGTGTGCTACTCTGGAAGTCAGGGCACGACCATGTGAAAACACATGGCCTAGCCGTGCACCCTTTGTTTCTTTTCTCGTGGTGCACAATGGTCTGATTTCTCACACTCACTTCACCGCATAAACTTAAAATGTCTTTTGTTTTTACCTAGCAAGTTCTTTCCTTACCTACAAATGCTAAATACCATAAATCAAAGTTCGAATTACAAAAAATTGAATACAATAAAAAGAAATCCTAAAAACTAAGCTTGGGTTTCCTCCCAAGAAGTGCTTTGTTTAAGGTCTTTTAGCTCGACCTTATTCCTACGTTTCATTTGAGGCATTTGAATCTTGCTCGTGGGGGAGAAAGATATTTGCTCACCTTATGCCTCCTCCCTTGTGGTCTCTTATCACCATATCTCTTAAATCTTGCTCGTGGAGGGCCAAGATATTTATTGGCTGCCTTCCTTGGTTCAAGAGTGAACATGCTTATCTTCAAGTAATCATTAGGAGTTTGATCATAATATTCTATTTTGTCAAAATGCTGTAAATAACATAACTCACCACGGACATCCTCAACAAAAGATTGATTAGCAGATTCTATTTTGTCGAATGAAATTTTTGTTAGGATGTATACTGAAAAGTCTATCTTTTGTATGAACATCTTTAGTTTTGAAATAAGAATCATATGATCATTGTTTTCATATTTATGGTTATGTATATTTGTCTAATACATTATATTGTAGATAACATGGTGTGTAGTGTCACACGGGAGATCATGTTATTAGTTTCTTGTAAAGTATAAGTAAAGGCTCACAACTGAGAATCACACTAGTACACTTTGTGTGTATTTGGCATGGTTGTAGTGTGATTTGGTATTAGTTTGTCTTAACCATAGAGTCACACTAGTACACTTTGTGTGTATTGAGCAGGACCGACTTAGAGGTGATTCGATTTATTACTGACTACATAATCAAATCGGACCTCAGATATTATGTTATACATGCTCTTAATCCCGATATAATAATGGGCATATATACTTAGTATTCATTTCTTTGATTTACCAATGGGCGAGATTTATAGAGTAAATCGATAGGCTCAGTAAGTTGGAAATGATATTATTTATACGGTGTGTAATTGATTATAGGAGTAAACCATATCCTATATATTAGGATGATGATGTCCCCTTGAGGAGCTCATAAGGTTCATCATGTAAACCCTGCAGGTGGACTTGGTCCGACATGATGATAAGGTTAATTGGTACTACTCATGGAGTTAGATGTTGATTAATTAATTATCAGTAAATTAATTAATCGACGGATATTCGAGATCTTAAACACGGGGAGAAAAATGTACAAATAATATATGGAGCCCATATTAATTTATGGGGGTTGGTGAGGTAGATCAATGATAATCCTCTAGTGGAATGGATTATCATTAATGGATTAGACTTTACGTGGGCTTGATCCATTGGGTGGCCAAGATCCAACTCCTCCTCAAGGTCCCTATTATAGCCTATTAAAACCTCATGGAGCCTAGATCCAATGATGGAAAACAAAACTCTAGATCCGACGGTGGAGATTAAATCTCTAGATCTGATGGTTGAGATTAAATCTCTAGATCCGACGGTTGAGATTAAATCCCTAGAATCGACGGTGGAGATTAAATGGAGGCTTAAGCCTAACTCTATAAATATGGCCTTAAGGCTTGGGCGTGTAGAATAATTAGAGGAGATTAGGGTTTTGCTTCCCTTAGCTTGGGCGGCAAGAAACCCTAGGAAGATTAGGGTTTTGGTTGGGCGGCTAGGGTTTGGGAGGTGGCTTGGGCAGCAACAATTGAAGAGCTTCCTTTCTTCTTCCTAAGGTGTTGCCGGCGCCCATCTTTCTCCCCTCTACCTTGGTTGGCGCTCAACCTATTCCTCTTCTTCTCCTTGGATGGTGGAAACAAGGGCTAGGGTTGTTCTTTGGAGCTCTTGGCCGGCGCCCATTCTCCTTGTTCTTCTCCTTGGGCGGCGGCAAGCACCAAGCTTAGAGCTTGGTGGTCAGTTAAAGGAAGGAGAAGAGTTTTGTTTTATCATCTTCCTTTGTTCGGAGTGAACAAGGAAAGGAAGATTGGTGATCTAGGAGGCTTCTACTTTTGGAAGATCGTCGCCCACACGATGTCCAAAAGGAGAAAGGACATACAATAGAAGATCGAGAGGTATAATGCTTATTTATATTCTTTTGTATTATGTCTATACTTGTTTTCAATTATACACATGTTGTATGTTTTGTTTTGTGGTTAAATTTACTTGGACCCCAAAAACAAACGCAAAAACCAGCGATCCGTACATTGTCTATTCCGCGGCTAATCTAGAATAGAAGTTGGTTGCTTGAACAACAAGTTTGTTCAAGTGACTACTCTAACCGAATAGAACAACGATGAAACGGTAGCTTGGGTAATCCCTCTTGTCAAGGATAAATTTTTTTATCCGGGGACGTAGAAGGGATCGCCATGAACAAGCGACCGAGTTGAAGTGGGAAGCGAAGTTTCCTACCTTCAAGTGGTATCAGAGCCATGGTTTCCGGTTTTGTGTGTTTAGGATTTAGTTACTTTTATGCACTTTTCATATATTATATGTGTCGAATAATAGTAGGATGTGCATAGGTTGACTTTTTGGTTGCACACATAGGATCCAACTATTATGGCCATATGTGTGTATGTGATTGTATGTGTGTAACTGTATATTATATTGAATCCTCTGGGTTAACGAGGCTAGTATTTAATTTTTGTAATTAGATACAACAATGTTTAGCCACTCTTTTTATTTTAGTTTACTTTCGATCTAGATTTCATATACACTCCCTCGTGGAGTATAGGATCGATGGATGTAAATTAAAATAGTTTTTTAGTCTCGGCTTGGATCTCCGGATGGCTCATACATGGCGTAGGGAGGAGCGGACAAGATGGCGATACGATGGGAGGCATATTGGAGACAAAAGCCATAATAGTTGGAAAATATTTTTTCATATTTATTGCTTGTTGTTTGATATCTATGTCGTAGGCTAGAAAATTCCTCAATTTTAAATTATTAAGTGGGAAAGGGATATTTTTATAAATTCCCACGGCCTCCATTACAATTTGACATGTGATGCAAAGAAACTTGTGTGTCGGCTCTGAGTGCCTTCCTCCCCATCGGATGAGTTTGTTTGTGGATCACAAGGTCGAATATGGTTATAAGAAATTATTAAGGAGCGTGTGTACTTCCCCATCGGAAGTCACATAACCCTAGATAATTACCATGGTACCAAGTAATGGTGAACATTTAGATACAAATATAAAGTATCCTCCCCATCGGAGTCACTGCTTTTATTTGTAGGGCCGAAGAGGAACAAACTATTAATTTTATTTGTCAAAAAGTTAGGTTGACAAGATAGTAAAATTAATGGATGAAACCTTCTCTTACAAATGTAGAATTTGTATATGTCCACACAATCGTGGCATACGATATTCTCGGTGTTTTGAGGTGTTGGTTGATTTTGAAATTTTATTGTTTGAGGAATCAATAAATTTTTGAAATCTAAAGTTTTGATCTATGTGATTCTTAGGTTCAAAAATGACCTTCAACCCACTTCCTGTGATACTAAAGGAAAATAAACTTACTGTACCCAATTATGTTGATTGGAAAAGGAATCTAGATATTGTCTTAACTGCTGAGGAGTACAAGTATGTACTCTTCGAAGAGTATCCTCCTAAACCGGCAAATGAGCTGGAAGTCATTGGAGCTAAGATCGATGGGGAAACCCAGGTCGATATCATTCTCCAGTCTCTACCTAGGAGTTTTGAGTAGTTTCGCCTGAATTACAACATGAATAAGAGGTTGTATTCATTGGCGGAGCTTCTGACAGAACTCCAGGCGACAGAAGGGCTTGCTCAGGCTCAGACCATGGTTGCTCAGAAGGTTTCTACTTCTAAGCCGAAAGACAAGAAGAAGAAGAAACAAGGTGGAGCATAGGTGGTAGGAGGATCTCAGGGAGGAGTGAAGAAGCCGAAAGGCAAGTGCTTCACTTACAAGTAGACTGGACATTGGAAGAAGGACTGTCCCAAACAGAATCAGAACAAAGGTATATCCTTTGGTCTAGTCATTGAAACATGTTTAGCGGTGTTATCTACCGGCACCTGGTGTGTAGATAAGGGAGCCACTGATCATGTATGCAATACTTTACAGGGGTTTCAGGAAACCAGATGACTGACTGAGGGGGAGATTACCGTATACTTGGACGATGCCACAAAGGTGGCGGTTGTTGCAGTGGGAGATGTTTATTTGTCTTTTGAGAGGAATAGAGTTTTGGTTCTTAAAATTTCCTTTATGTACCTTTATTTAGAAAGAATTTGATTTCGGTTTCTAAATTATTTATGGATGGATATTCTATTTATTTTAATGACAGAGTTGTTATAAAAAGGAATAGGGAGATTATCTGTTCTGGTGCATTGATAGAAAATTTATATACACTCGAACGAAAATCTCCCACGATGCAAATAGAAGTGAATAAGTCATCTTCTAATTCCAATAAGAGAAAAGAACCTTCGAAGATGAACCAAACATATCTTTGACATTTAAGACTTGGTCATATTAACCTAAGCAGAATTCAAAGGTTGATAGTTGATGGACCTTTGGGTTCATTAGTGGTGGAAGATTTCCCAACCTGCAAATCTTGCTTAGAGGGTAAAATGACCAAGAGGCCTTTTAAGGCCAATGGGTATAGAGCCAACGATGTGTTGGAATTGGTTCATTCTGATTTGTGTGGTCCTATGTATATCCAAACTATAGGTGGTTTTGAGTATTTCGTCTCTTTTATAGATGATAATTCAAGATATGGATACATTTACTTGATGCGCCATAAGTATGAATGCTTTGACAAGTTCAAAGAATTCAAAGCTGATGTGGAGAAACGTCAAGGTAAAAGTATCAAGACACTACGATCAGATCGTGGTGGTGAGTACTTCTTGGGAGAGTTTAGGAATTACTTATCAGAGGCTGGGATTCAATCCCAATTGTCTGCGCTGACACACCCCAGTAGAATGGTATA
This sequence comes from Wurfbainia villosa, assembly GCA_025175895.1. Lineage (NCBI taxonomy): Eukaryota > Viridiplantae > Streptophyta > Magnoliopsida > Zingiberales > Zingiberaceae > Wurfbainia > Wurfbainia villosa. The sequence goes on from CM045996.1 coordinate 94,746,647, forward strand.
GCAGAGCGAAGGAATAGGACTCTTATGGAGATGGTTAAATCGATGACGAGTTATTCTAAGTTGTCATATTCATTCTGGAGATATGCTCTAGATACGACAGTGTATATTCTGAACTTGGTTCCATCTAAATCAGTGCCTTCTACTCCCAAAGAATTGTGGATGGGGCGAAAGCCTAGTTTGAGACATATTCAGATTTGGGGGAGTCCAACGCATGTGCTGAAGGCAGATGCTAGTAAGTTGGGACCTCGTACAGAAGTGTGCATGTTCGTTGGTTATCCTAGAGGAATGAAAGGTGGTTTGTTTTATAGTCCTAGAGATCAGAGGGTGATCATCAACACGAATGCCAAATTTCTAGAGGAAGACTATGTGATGAACCACAAGCCCTTAAGTAAGATTGTTCTGGAGGAATTGAGAGGGGAAGTCACTACTTCAGTACCATAGGTACAAGAGGATATACCACAAGTCACTACACTGCATGTCACAGAGGATACATAGGTTATACCTCGTCGTAGTGGGAGGGTTGTTAGACAGCCTAATATATTCATGTTCTTGGGAGAATCTTCTGATTTGATCCCTGGCGAACATGAACATGATCTTTGGACATATGATGAGGCAATCCAAGATAAAGATACAGTTTCTTGGCAAAGTGCAATGAATACTGAGATTGAATCTATGGATTCAAATTAGGTCTAGGAGCTAGTAGAACCACCCAATGGTGTAAAAGTCATTGGATGCAAGTGGATCTACAAAAGAAAGAGAGGAATAGATGGGAAGGTTAAGACCTTCAAAGCAAGGCTTGTTGCTAAGGGGTATACTCAGAAAGAGGGTATCGATTATGAGGAGACCTTTTCGTCGGTAGTCATGCTTAAGTCTATCCGGATTTTCTTATGTATTGCTGCTCATATGGGTTATGAGGTATGGCAGATGGATGTCAAGACAGCTTTCCTTAATGGAAGTCTTGAGGAAAACATCTATATGAAGCAACCAGAGGGATTCATTGCAAAGGGCAAAGAGCATCTTGTGTGCAAGCTTAATCAGTCCATTTATGGATTGAAGCAAGCTTCGAGGTCTTGGAACATCCACTTTGATGAGGTAATCCAGTCTTATGGATTCATTCAAAGTCCGGATGAGTCTTGTGTATACAAGAGATGTGACAGAAATGTAGTGGCATTTCTTGTACTATACATAGATGACATTTTGTTAATTAGCAATAATGTCAAGGTGTTATCGGACGTAAGGGTATGGTTGTCCAAACAGTTTGACATGAAGGACTTGGGAGAAGTGGGACACATCCTTGGGATCAAGGTTATAAGGGATCACAGGAAAAGGATGTTGTGTTTATCTCAAGCTTCATACATAGACACAATTATGGATCGTTTTAGCATGCAAAACTCCAAGAAAGGTTTTCTACCTTTCAGGGATGGAGTTCCTTTGTCTAAGGAGATGTGTCCTAGAACATCTAAGGAGATAGAGGAGATGAAGGCAGTTCCTTATGCTTCGGCAATAGGAAGCCTCATGTATGCGATGCTATGTACGAGACCAGATATCTGCTTTGTCATGGGCATGGTCAGCAGATATCAGAGTAATCTAGGACAGGGATATTGGACTACGATAAATCATATATTGAAGTACCCGAGAAGGACTAGGGATAATATTCTAGTTTACCAGGCATACCAGTTACTCCCTGTGGGTTACACAGATTCCGACTTCCAATCAGATAGGGATAACAGTAAGTCTACCTCAGGTTTTGTGTTTACTTTGGGAGGTGGAGCCATTGTATGGAGGAGTGTCAAGTAGAAATGCGTGGCGGACTCTACTATGAAAGCTGAGTATGTGGCAGCCTCTGAGGCAGCCAAAGAAGTTGTGTGGCTCAAAAACTTCTTGATGGACTTGGATGTGATTCCTGGTTTGCCCAGAACTATCACAATTTATTGTGATAATAGTGGTGCAGTTGCAAACTTGAAGGAACCACAAGCCCATAAGGCAAGTAAACACGTAGAGCGCAAGTACCACCTGATACGAGAAATCGTAAAGAAGGTAGAAGTTGTTGTCGCCTAGATTGCATCAGAGGATGACCTGGTAGACCCTTTCACTAAGGCCCTTCTAGCGAGAGCTTTGATAGGCATGTGGAGAGAATGGGAATCAGATGTATGGCAGTATGAGGACATCATAGTCTTTTAGTATAAGGGGGAGATTGTTGGGATGTCTACTAAAAAGTCTATCTTTTGTATGAACATCTTTAGTTTTGAAATAAGAATCACATGATCATTGTTTGCATATTTATGTTTATGCATATTTGTCTAATACATTACATTGTAGATAACATGGTGTGTAGTGTCACACGGGAGATCATGTTATCAGTTCCTTGTAAAGTATAAGTAAAGACTCACAATCGAGATGGTTTTGGACAAACCATTGTCATGGTTGTAGTGTGATTTGGTATTGGTTTGTCTTGACCATAGAATCACACTAGTACACTATGTGTGTATAGAGTAGGCCCGACTTAGAGGTGATTCGATTTATTGCTGACTACATAATCGAATCGGACCTCAGATATTATATTGTACATGCTCTTAATCCCGATATAATAACGGGCACATATACTTAGTATTCATTTCTTTGATTTACCAATGGACGAGATTTATAGAGTAAATCGATAGGCTCGGTAAGTTGGGAAATGATATTATTTATATGGTGTGTCGTTGATTATAGGAGGAAACCGTGTCCTATATATTAGGATGATGATGTCCCCTTGAGGAGCTCATAAGGTTCATCATGTAAACCCTGTAGGTGGACTTGGTCCGGCATGATGATAAGGTTTAGTGGTACTACTCATGGAGTTAGATGTTGATTAATTAATTGTCAGTAAATTAATTAATCGACGGACATTCGAGATCTTAAACACAGGGAGAAAAATATACAAATAATATATGGAGCCCATATTAATTTATGGGGGTTGGTAAGGTAGATCAATGATAATCCTCTAGTGGAATGGATTATAATTAATGGATCGGACTTTATGTGGGCTTGATCCATTGGGTGGCCAAGATCCAACTCCTCCTCATGGTCCCTATTGTAGCCTATTAAAACCTCATGGAGCCTAGATCTAATTATGGAAAACAAAATTCTAGATCCGACGGTGGAGATTAAATCTCTAGATCCGACGGTTGAGATTAAATCTCTAGATCCGACGGTTGAGATTAAATCCCTAGAATCGACGGTGGAGATTAAAAGGAGGCTTAAGCCTAACTCTATAAATATAGGCTTAAGGCTTGGCCGTGTAGAATAATTAGAGGAGATTAGGGTTTTGCTTCCCTTAGCTTGGGCGGCAAGAAACCCTAGGAAGATTAGGGTTTTGGTTGGGCGGCTAGGGTTTGGGAGGTGGCTTGGGCGGCAACAATTGGAGAGCTTCCTTTCTTCTTCCTAAGGTGTTGACGACGCCCATCTTTCTCCCCTCTACCTTGGCCGGCGCTCAACCTATTCCTCTTCTTCTCCTTGGCTGGTGGAAACTGAAGGTAGGAAACTTTGCTTCCCACTTCAACTCGATCGCTTGTTCATGGCGATCCCTTCGACGTCCCCGGATAAAAAATTTAATCCTAGACAAAAGGGATTACCCAAGCAACCGTTTCATCGTCGTGCTATTCGATTAGAGTAGTCACTTGAACAAACTTGTTGTTCAAGCAACCAACCTCTATTCTACGATAGCTGCGGAATAGACGATGTACGGATCGCCAGCTTTTGTGTTTATGTTCGGGGTCCAAGTTATATTAGCCACAAAACAGAATATATAACATTCATATAATTGAAGAACAAATATAGACAACTTACAAAAGAATATAAACAAACATTATACCTCTTGGTCTTCTATTGTATGACCTTTCTCCTTTTGGACGTCGTGTGGGCGACGATCTACCAAAAGTCGAAGCTCCTAGATCACCAATCTTTCTTCCTTGCTCGCTCCAAACAAGAGGAAGATTAAGAAACAAGGCACTTCTCCTTCTTTCAACCAACCACCAAGCTCCAAGCTTGGTGCTTGCCGCCGGCCAAGAAGGAGAAGATGAATAAGATGGAAATCGGCCAAGACTCCAAGGGAAGACCCTAAGTCTTGTTTCCACCGGCCAAGGAGAAGGAGAAGGGCTAGGTTTGGACGCCGACCAAGGGAGGGAAGGGCTGGTTTGGGCGCTGGCCACCAAGGAGGAAGAAGAAGAAAAGGAAGAACTTTCCTTATTTGGTGCCGCCAACACCCCAAACCCTAATCACCCAAGCTTGCCACCCACTAACCCTAATCCTATCTCTAATGGAATTCTTCTTGCCGCCCACCCCATGCTCTCCTTTTATAGAGTTAGGGATATGCCTTGTTTTAATCTCCACCATTGGTTCTAGGGATTTAATCTCAACCGTCGGATCTAGAGATTTAATCTCTACCTTTGGATCTAAAGTTTTGTTTTCAACCATTGGATCTAGGCTTCATGAGGTATTAATAGGCTACAATAGGGACAATGAGGAGGAGTTGGATCTTGGCCACCCAATGGATCAAGCCCACATAAAGTCCGATCCATTAATGATAATCCAATCCATGAAAGGATTATCATTGATCTACCTCGCCAACCCCTATAAGTTAATATGGCCTCCATATATTATATGTACATTTTTCTCCCCGTGTTTAAAATCTCGAATGTCCGTCGATTAATTAATTTACTGACCATTAATTAATCAAAATCTAACTCCATGAATAGTACCACTCAACCTTTTCATCATGCCGGACCAAGTCCACCTGTAGGGTTTACATGATGAACCTTATGAGCTCCTCAAGGGGACATCATCATCCTAATATATAGGACACAGTTTCCTCCTATAATCAATGACACACCATATAAATAATATCATTTTCCAACTTACCGAGCCTATCGATTTAATCTATAAATCTCGCCCATTGGTAAATCAAAGAAATGAATACTAAGTATATGTGCCCGTTATTATATCGGGATTAAGAGCATGTATAATATAATATCTGAGGTCCGATTCGATTATGTAGTCAGCAATAAATCGAATCACCTCTAAGTCGGTCCTGCTCAATACACACAAAGTTCACTAATGTGATTCTATGGTCAAGACAAACCAATACCAAATCACACTACAACCATACCAATGGTTTGTCCAAAGTCATCTTGGTTGTGAGCCTTTACTTATACTTTACAAGGGGCCGATAACATGATCTCCCGTGTGACACCACACACCATGTTATCTACAATGTAATGTATTAGACAATATGCTTAACCATAAATATGCAAATAATGATCATGTGATTCTTATTTCAAAATAAAGATGTTCATACAAAAGATAGACTTTTCAGTATACATCCCAACAGAAACAAGGGATAGGGTTTTTCCTTGGAGCTCTTGGTCGGCGCCCATTCTCCTTGTTCTTCTCCTTGGCCGGTGGCAAGAACCAAGCTTGGAGCTTGGTGGTCGGTTAAAGGAAGGAGAAGAGTTTTATTTTATCATCTTCCTTTATTCTGAGTGAGCAAGGAAAGGAAGATTGGTGATCTAGGAGGCTTCTACTTTTGAAAGATCGTCGCCCACATGACGTCCAAAAGGAGAAAGGACATACAATAGAAGATCGAGAGGTATAATGCTTTTTTATATTCTTTTGTATTATGTCTATAATTTTTTTCAATTATATACACATGTTGTATGTTTTGTTTTGTGGTTAAATTTACTTGGACTCTGAATACAAACGTAAAAACCAATGATCCGTACATCGTTTATTCCGCATCTAATCTAGAATAGAAGTTGGTTGCTTGAACAACAAGTTTGTTCAAGTGACCACTCTAATCGAATAGCACGACGATGAAACGGTAGCTTGGGTAAACCCTCTTGTCAAGGATAAATTTTTTTATCCGGGGATGTAGAAGGGATCGCCATGAACAAGCGATCGAGTTGAAATGGGAAGCGAAGTTTCCTACCTTCAATTTTATCATTACAAATCACTAAATGGGCTTTGTTATTGGTAGCTAAAGTTTTGGGTGGGGGGGGGGGGGGGGTTAAGGTAGGCTCTTCTAGATCCTTGAGGTTAGGAGGTGTTTTGATTTAAGAAATGCACTCCTCGATTAAAGTGTCGATTATATAATCCTCAAGTTCTTCTCCAAGTGGTGATTGAATGGATTGTCCTTCTTTACTTCCAGTGTCATCTACGTCCTCCTCATCCATTCGCTCAAAGTGAGTCTCCACCCTATTAGGTGTGATCCAGTCATTAAAGCCACCTTCTAGTCATTTGGTTTCTTCTCTTGCTAGATCTCATACCATAATCTCCGCAAATTATTGGCTATGCTCCTCACATTCCCTAGCAAAATTATCTAGCGGGGCTTTTGAGTGGGACTTGGTTCTGGATAAAATTTTCATGGTGACTCATAGCTCTCATTCTCATTTTGGAAACAATATTAAGTCTCTATCTGCGAATGCCGTCGTTGGAATTCAACATTCGTCACTTGTTGTGTTTGAATGAAATCTTCCATCATTTGCTCTAGTCGGGATTTAGGTGGATAATATTGAGGGTTTAAGTAGCCATGGTCATAACTATATAAATAGGAATCATCTTGTGGCCACGCATTGTAATTGTAGGTGACATCTTCTTGTTCAAATTGTGAAGGTTCGAATATATTCGGACAATTATTAATAGTATGTCATGTTTCACCACAATGCTCACAATAAATGTTATCAAAACTTACAACATTAAATTTACCATAATCATGAGTATAAGCATGCATCATTATATGCAAAAAATTATAAATAAGGAAAGAGAAACTGAATAAACAAAACTGAAATAAAATAAAATAAAATAAAATAAAACAAGAAAAGTAAATCTATCCTAAGTTCGATCCAATTATCAATCGATCAATTCCCGATAAATGGCGCCAAAAACTTGATGCACGCGAACGCTGACTTCAAATCTCGCGATGAGACCGCCGAGGACTCAAGCACGTCACGCCAATGCCCGCAAGTGCATGGATGTCGTCAAGCAATAAAAGATTATCAATCCCATAGGGACTGAGATTTGAGTACCGATTTGTTTAGTGGGTGAAATTATTCGGAAGTCAAATCTAAGGGTTGCGATTGCGAGGGTCGTCGGTGGACTAAACTCTAGTTCAGTGTCACATGGAGAAATAAAGGAGCTTGTCATGAGATCTTTAAAAGGGATTCTAGGACTTCGGTTTCGCTTGTGTGTCGCAAAACATGCTATCAACTGGGCATTGTCTAAACGTCTACCTATGATTTTGTCAAAGGGATATCATACACTCTCCTGATGAGCAACCACATCTATCAGGAGCTATCTCTGCCTTACAAGGACGGGATAGGCGGTATGAGCATGCCGAATCAATCATTGCGACGAACCGTTTCCAGTTCTATCACATTCTTCTACCCACGGTTACAGGAAATCAGGTTTACCCTCGGGTTCCTTGTATAAATCCCCCAAATCTTAAATACGAGGGATGTCACCCCTCGTATCGACTTAGCACAGTAGGTAGAAAACCAAATACACATAGATATTGGTATAAACAATTTCCAATTGCAAATTCAAACTCAAAAATAGAATTCAATTTGAAGCTACATGTCATGCACACACAAGTTACTCCCTAATCCTAGAATCGAAGGAACTACTCCATATATAGAAGAGGAGAATCACAAGACATGTTCATGTTCGAATATATCAGAAATAAAATGCAAGAACAAGAGGTTACAATGTTGATGTGGCCTTCTCTCCAGCGGCGTTCTTCCTCCCCGTTGCGAGTTCTCGAAGCTTTTTAGGGCTTCGGTGTGCCATCCTAGCCGTCGTGCCTCTCCCTAGGGTTTGGGAGCCCTAGGGCGGCTCCCTCGTCATGCCTCACCTCTTGGATGAGTTTCCTATATATAGAGGTGGCTCTGGCTTTCCATAAATGCTTGAAAAACCCTATTTCCTTCAATTTGCGGTGCCACCACACGACCGTGTGAATTTCACATGACCTAACCATGTGCAAGGCTGGAAAACAGATGAAATTTCGGCTTGAAATTGAGCTGGAAAAAAGGCATGACCGTGTGTTTTCACATGGCCTGGCCGTGTCTTTTCCTAGAGCCTCCATTTTGATTAGTTTTGCTTCGGAAACATGCCAAAGTCTTGGGACATGGCCAGTGCGTGTTCCCTAAGGTCCGTGCTCCATAAATTGCTCCATTTTTGCTCCAAAAATGCACCGTTTTCCCATGAAATGCTATCCTGCACACAAAAGTATAAAAAGTAGAATTTCGCACCAGAAAAAATGAAATGCATGCAAAACAAAGTGAAATATGTATGAAACAAACATAAAATGTAATGAGATGTGAGCGAAAACTACTCCTAAAACCCTATATGTTTTGCTCACATCACCCAACGAGTGTAATCGATAGAATAATAAACTTAGGATTTCTAATTATTGCTAATCCTACTGAATGGGGTTTGGAATTTACAAGACTAATCCTACTAAATGAAAGACAATGCAAGTAATTAAAACATTAGTCTAACTAAACTATGATTACAATGCAATTAAGTCTAACTAAACTATGATTACAATGCAATTAGAAAAGATAAACTAAGCATTCAAAGAAAAGCATTTAGAAACATAAAGATAGTGTAGGAACTTAAACAACAATTCAAATATGAAATAACATGAATGTAAAGGAAAACATGAAATAAATCTACCTAGTATTAAACACTGCTAACTAATGGAATTAACACTAAAATAGATAAGTATTCAAACTAACAATTGATTAAGCTAAGCATCATAATTCAACTACAACTAAACTACCAATTGAAAGTATTAATTAACTCTAAGACAAACTACGAAATTGCTACAATGTAAACTACAAGACAACATCGAACTAACTACAAATTAGACTATAGTTAAACTACAAAATAACTATAGATTAAACTACAAATTAACTACAACAACAATTTTGGGGGTTTGACAAGTTCAATTCACGAATCCAAACATAACATAAAGTAAACAACCAATGCAATAACTATAGTAAAATGTAGATGAAAATGAAATATGAATTCCAAATATAAAGATCATTTTGGAGGATCGGTGGCCAGCTAGAGGGGGTGAATAGCCTTTCTTTGTACACGATTGAAGTCGATCGCTTAATTGTCTACATACAAGGTTAGCGCAGTGGAAATATAAAGCTAAACAATACAATTAAGACAATATACAAGACAAGGAGGCACAAACGCTAACACCGGAGATGTAACGTGGTTCACGGCCCTTGCCGCTAATCCACGGACCGATTCATTCCAGGTGAATCACTCCTAAACCTTCACTAGTCTCTCCTTTTGCCCAAGCAAGGTGGAGGTAACCCTTATTACAACAATACACTCCTTCTTAGAATAGAATTGAAAGAAATACAAGGAGAAGGAGTTGTGAATGTGTGGAGTACTTAGGGAGCACTTAAGAGCATGAAGATTAATCTCCCAAAAGCCCACACCCTCTCTTTTTATAAAGAGGGGCGAATTCTTCCCGTTGGGGTTTCATCAGTCGACTGCTGCATGGCAGCAGTCGACTGCCACCTTTGCAACGACTTCTGATGATGTCTGATCCGCGATCGTCACCGTCCAACAAAAACCTTGGCAGTCGACTGATAACTTCATCAGTTGACTGATGACCTCGTAGCCGACTGATCAAATGGCTACGAGTGCTTCTGTGTCTGCATGAACTTCAATAGTTGACTGCCATCCATGGCATTCGACTGTCAGCAGTCAACTGCTAATGTAGCAGTCTGACTATTGATCAGGCAGCTCCACCGCACACCAGTCAAACTCATTCGACATGGATCAGTTCGACTGCCCATTCATGGCAGTTGACTGGTGCCGGGTAAACCTCAAACAAGAGACTTGTTTGAGCATCCGACGGTCGGGTAAAACCTCAACCCACTTAGTTGATCATCCGACACTTGACTTAGCCATTCGGCCAAGTTCACCTATGAGCTACGTTACATTTCGCTCATTCTCTCTTCTCCCTTGAAGTCCCTTGCCAAAGTTCTCTTCCTCCAGCCACATCCCTCGAATGCACTAAGAACACGACTTTGCAATGTCATCCTTTGCATCTTGCCTTGAAGTCTACTTCCTTTGGCTTCACTCCAAAGCTCCTCGTCCGGTGGTCCCTCGGATGCACCAAGCGTACGACTTCCACAATGCTATCCTTCACCGACTCAAGGACCGAGTCATGAGATGGTGAATCCACCAATGATATCATTAAGCTAACTCCTATGTGAATTACTAAGTCCTGCACGACTTCAATATACATATCAAATCCATAAACAACCTAACTTAAACCTTTGCAACACACATCAAAACCACATCATACATGGGTTAATTGCCCTAACAATCTTCCCCTTTTTGATGTGTGGCAATCATTTTTAAGTTGGGTAAAACAATAACATAAAAACATAAGACAAGAAAGCATGTAAATAAATATGAGTATCAAACACTCCCCCTAAATACATGCAACTCCCCCTTAACACATGCTAATTTTCTCCCCCTAGTATGATTAACTTAAACCCACATTTTCTCCCCCTTTGACACCATCAAAAACATCAAACATATGTAATAAAGCATGACATCAAAGTCTAAAGGAAGAAAACACCAAAATCAGACTTAAAACCCTCAAAATCAGGTTACTGTGCTCGTGCACAGTTCATCAGTTGACTGGCACAAGTAAATCTAGATTTTCTAATTTTTCAGATGAAATTCAGAAATACACTAAAAATTCAATAAAATTCAAAAAATCATAAAAATTTGAAAACACATTTCTGATAAGTCCCTTTATCAATGAAAAATAGTTTTTCATGAAAATTCATTTAATTTTCCAACATTTGACAAAACCTCAAAAGTTATAAAAACCTTCAAAGTTTTATCAATTTTAGAACCTAGTTTTACCTTGAAGTGATTTAAAACATGAATACATAGAGTGTAACACAAGAAATGGTTTTGGAATCATTTGAAATATCCAGCCATGATCTTTGGGCAATATGTCTATGAATTAAACATATGCTTTCCCCATGATGTTGGTGTAGTAGGCACCTAAGTCGAACCTGAGTTTTGATTATATCAAACGATACAAAGTTAAGCTCATGTCGTTATCTCACGAGCTGAATCGAGTGTGAAGAAAATTGTTATAGCTGGAGCGAAGGCTAGCGACACCCGAAGGAAGCCGCTGTGGTCGAGCGACACTCGAGTGACTTCAGAGGGAGCCGAAGGAATCGAGTGGAAGGCCGAAAGCGAAAGCGACACATTAAGTATCGAGGTAAGCTCGTGTGTGTGTGTGCGAGAGTAAGTGAGGGCGTATCCTCTTTACGGGGATGATCTTAAGTGTAGATCTGACTAATGACATCCTATAGGTGGTCTAGGTCGAGATCGGACAGTCGGAGGCTTTGAAATAATATTTTTGTTAAGCTAACTTTGCCTTGCAGCTAGCATCAGTCGATTGCCATCTTGGAGGACTCGATTGCTGTCCAACAGTCGACTGCCTGAGGTCAGCATTCGACTGATGCTTCCATCAGTCGACTGATGATGGCCATCAGTCGACTGGTTGTCAAGGATCAGCCTCGAGGAGTCAAGGCTTATCACCTTATTTCAAGGGGAGTGGTGCTCAAATGTGATTGGCTAGGGTTCCTCTCGAAAAGGGGCTCAAAGGCTATAAAAGGAGGGTCTATCCTAGGGTTTCTTCATCAATTCTAAGCTTCCAAAAGCCTCCACAAAGCTATAACTCTCCGACAATGAAGTGCTTCTTCTCCGACATCTAGGTTTAATTTACTTTATTTTTTTTACGTCGATATAAGCTTTATATCAGTTGTTTCTTTACTTTTTCGAAGCTTTTCAATCGTAACGAGGAGAGGGGGAGTGTCCCTCTACCTCAAGCTTTTTGTGTTCTTGTATCGATTAACTCCTACCTCTAACGAGGAGGAGTTCTTTAGTGTTTTGCCCCCCGTGCGTGGTCAAGGACCACTAGGGCCTTGGAGTAGTAGCCGAAGGCTACGAACCAAGTAAAAAATATCTTGTCTCTTTTATTGTTTCATTTATCTTTCCGCTGCACTTAATTGTTTTGATACGAATTCGAAAGAAAGAAAAGTTTTATCGCTATTCATCCCCCCTCTAGCGATCCGCTTAGATCCAACACATGATTGGTCTATTATTGCTATCATGATACTTGTAATGACCATCTAAATGCCATAAGCATTAGTGGACCATTTGTATCAACCTAACATCTAACTCATGTTATGTTTTCAATCAAGTTAGCCTATAGTGAGTGTGAGATGTGCCTAGAGGTATTTATACTTAACCATAAATTTCATGCAATTCTATTAAGGTTAAGTATTATCAAGCATGACCATGAATTCAAGTATCATCCTTAACTACACATCATGATAAATCAAGTATATCATTCAATTCATAGGTCACACATTATCATCACCTAACACTAAGTCAAAAATCACCCACATCATCCTAAGTCAACCATTTAACATGATATAAGTAAAGTCCACTTTTGGTTGGCTTTTCTAGATTCCTCTAACCCTTGAGGATTGACTTTGGAACCCAATACAAATTCTTTTCAATGGGGTTCACCAAGTATTCCTTTGGGATCCATTTCCTAGCTATCATTGTAGTTTTAGCTTGACCCCTTGCAATTAAACAATGGTAGGCCTTCTCATTCTTGGTTCCCTTATAACCTAGGTCTTTCTTGTTGAAACTAGCCGTTTGGATCCCAATGATCATATTAAGGGTGTTGGAGCCAATAGTAAACTTTTCTAAGGCCTTAGTCAAATAATCTACCTTTTCCCTTAAGGCCTTATTTTCCTCAACTAAGCATGCATCACTAGTCATAGAAGAAGAAGCATTATCATTAACATTTAAACATGTATTTTCTTCTTTTAATTTTTTAATTTGATCAAGCATTCATTTGTTTTTCTTCTTAGCCTTAAATAGATCCCTAGTTAGGCTAGTAATCATAGAAACTACATCATTGGAGGGTAATTTAGTTACCTTGCTTACCCAATCCCCTTCCGATGATGATGATGATGAGGCTCCCCCTTCACTCGAGTTCTCCTCTTCACTTGAGCTTATTTCTCTTTTTTTCGAAGAGGTGGAGTCCAAGTCATCTATCCCCATTAGTGTGAGGCCCGTGAAGACTTGTTCTTCCTCCGATGAGGATGATGGATCATCCCATGTCACGGCTTTAAGGTCGTGGGCTTTGGCCTTCCCTTTTTCTTTTGATTTTCTTTCTTCTTCCTTCTTCTTGCTCCCTTTCTTCTTGTCTTCTTTCTTTCTTCTTTCTTCCTTGCTTTTGTTCAAGAGGGGACAATCATCCCTCATGTGTCCCTCTCCTTGGCAATTATAGTAAATGATCTTTATCCTTGGCCTTCTTCCCCTATCATGAGATTTGTTAAATTTAAAATTCTTAAGTGCACGTCTCACCTTCCTTACCATGTAGGCCTCCTCATTGCTATCCATTGAAGAGGATGATGAATCTTCATCGGATGAGGAGGGTAGCGTATCCTTCTTCTTTCCCTTGTCAGCCAAGAGTGCTAATCCTCTTGGTGGCTTGATTGGCTCTTCTACTATTCCTTCAAGCCTAGTTTCATGCAACTCCATAGTTGAAAAGAATTATTCTAGAGTTCTTACTTCTAGATTCTTTGAAATATAAAATGAGTCCACCATGGAGCTTCACTTAGATGATCGGGGGAATGCATCTATAGCCTTCATGATCATGTCTCTATTGGAGAGCTTTTCTCCTACACTTGACAAACCCATGATTATCTCTTTAAAACAAGAATGCAAAGAAAGTACCTTCTCCCCTTTGTCGAGTTTGATATTGCTCAATTGCGATTGGAGGAGGTCCCTTCTTGCAAGCTTTGCCTCGGAGGTGCCTTCGTGAAGTTCTATTAGTTTTTTCCATATCTCCTTGGCACTTGTGCATTCTCAGATCCGATTGATCTCTTGTTGAGGTAGCACATTAGATAGATGGTGCTTGGCCTTTGAATTCACCAAGTGCTCCTCTCTTGCCTTCTTGGTCCATCTCAATTTTTCGATTGGTTCACCCTCTTCGTCCCTAGGTACTTCAAAACCACTTTCCATTATTATCTTGATATCGAAGTCGGTCTCAAAAAATATATCCATTCTTTTCTTCCACCATGTGAAGTCGCCCTCGAACTTGGGTGGATGAATGTTGGAGTCGACCATCTTGTCGTGCTTGTTTTGGTGATGAGTCCGCGACAAGCTCCTCGCTCTGATGCCACTTGTTGGAGGATCGATGGCCACCTAGAGTGGAGTGAATAGCCCTTTTTTGTACACGATGGAAGTTGATTACTTAATTGTCTATGTACAAGGTTAGCGCAGCGGAAATATAAAGCTAAAAAATACAATTAAGACAATATACAAGACAAGGAGGCACAAACGCTAACACTAGAGATGTAACGTGGTTCATGGCCCTTGCCGCTAATCCACAGATCGATTTATTCCAGGTGAATCACTCCTAAACCTTCACTAGTCTCTCCTTTTGCCCAAGCAAGGTGGAGGTAATCCTTCTTACAACAATACACTCCTTCTTACAATAGAATTGAAAGAAATGCAAGGAGAAGGAGTTGTGAACGTGTGGAGCACTTAGGGAACACTTAGGAGCATGAAGATTAACCTCCCCAAAGCCCATCCCCTCTGTTTTTATAGAGAGGGGTGAATTCTTCCCGTTGTGGTTTCATCAGTCGACTGTGGCCTTTGCAATGACTTTTGACGATGTCTGATCCACGATCGTCATCATCCAATAGAAACCTTGGCAGTCGACTGATGACTTCATTAGTCGATTGATGACCTCGTAGCTGACTGATCAGTCGGCTATGAGTGCTTCTATGCCTGCGCGAACTCCAGCAGTCGACTGCCATCCATGGCAGTCGACTGCCAGTAGTCAACTGCTAATGTAGAAGTCCGACTTCTTGTTGGATCAATTAGAGTTGCTAGAGGGGGGGTGAATAGTGATAAAGAAACTTTTCGAATTGTTCATTTAAAAATAAAGTACGGAGAGTAAAGCGCAGCGAAATGTAAGTACACAAAAGAATTTTTACTTGGTTCACAACCTTTCGGCTGCTAATCCAAGGCCCTAGTGGTCCGAGACCACACACAGAGGACAAAAGTACTAAAATAGTCTCCTCCTCGTCGGAGGTAGGAGACAAGCGATTACAAAAAAGAGATCAAGGTAGAGGGACACTCCCCCTCTCCTTGTAATGATAAAAACTCAAAAAGAAACACAATTTTAAACTGAACAATAAACTAAAAGGTTACAAAAGACTTGAAAGAATTGAAGTTTGGAGCTCGAGTTGTCATTTCTGTAGCACTTCATCGTCAGAAGATCGTCGGAATGTCATAGCATATCGGAAGCACTTGGAGGCTCTTTGAAATGATGGAAAAGGGGTGGAGAATCCCTACTCTTATAGCCTTGTGAAACTCTAATCGTTGAGATGAGGTTTCATGAGGTGATGCCACCTAGCCCTTGAGAAATGGTGATAAGCTTTGACTCTCCTCGAGGCTGATCCTTGACCAGCAGTCGACTGATCAACCCTATCAGTCGACTGATACATACCATCATTCGACTGATGGTAGGGTTTCCAGCTGCAATGAAGAGTTAGCTCGAAAATGCAGTTAGTATAAGTAAGCTCAATGGTCATTTACCATCCGATCTCGACTTAGACCTTCCATGGGAAGTCTTGGTCGGATCGACGCCTAAGGATGTCCCCGTACGGAGGACACGACCTTACTTACACTCACTCACACGAGCTTACCTCAACCTTTACCTTTGAGGCTTTGCTTCCGGTCTTCATCTAAGTTCTTCGGCTTCCTCTGAAGTCCTCCCATTGTGGCCCGACCACCACAGTTCTCTCCGGGTGTTGCTAACCTTCAGCTCTAGCTTTAGCACTTTCTGCACACTTGATTTAGCTCGTGAGATAATAAAATGAGCTTAACTTTGTATCTTTTGCTATAATCAAAACTCAGGTTCAACTTAGGTCCCTACCGCACCAACAATTTCCCCTTTTTTGATCTATGACAAACCCATACAAAGTTAAGGAAATAATATGCATTATCATGAAATTGAAATGATGAATTTAATTTGAAAATTAAGTAGGAGTAATAGAGACTTTCTTTCAAGTACTCCCCCTTGAGGAAACCTCCCCCTTGACCGAGGGTGAGTTTTTGAAAGAAGGTCTTAACCCTCCCCCTTGATGTTTTGCTACTTAGGAAGAGTTTAAGTAATTAACAATTACTTAAAGTTGGCCTTAGTATTAAAAATAAGTTTAAGGTAAGAAGATTTCTTAACTTGGCCTTTCTCCCCCATTTTCAACTAATAGAATTAAGTTTGCAAAAATTAAGTTAACATTAACTTTTGTCCATGAGAAGTAATTATGTTACTAAGTTAAGTCATAAAAAAAAATGATCCCTTAACTTTGGCCTTTTCTCCCTCTTTTGCCATAAATCGAAAAGAGTGGGGGGTTTTTAGTTCCAAGTCCAAGCATGTTCCACATAATTTTGAAAATAATATATTAAAAATAAGCTCATCTATTTGTATGTTCAACTCTTTTTGACTTGATTGATATGAAATGATCAATAAGTCCTGATCAGAGTCGGTTAATATAGATGATTATATTCCATGGTTCATGGTGATGCACTAGCTCTACATCTGGAACCAGGAGTAGGGTCCTAACATCTCACGCCCATCTACGTGGCTAAGTACACAAACACATTGATCCTATGTGTTGTGAGATGTGTTAGCTCCTTAAATCTATAGGTACATGATATCTAGGGTAAACCCTAAGCTAATTCCATTAACGAGAAAAGTAAATAATAGAGTTATAAGAAGTTATGATTTGTAAATCCTACTCTATTACGCACATGCCCAATTTTCGTCTTAATAGACTAAATTAGGCTTCGGGTAGGGGTTTAGTAAAAAGATCGACTAGGTTTGACTTGGATTCCATGTATTTGAGTTGTATGGTTCCATTAGCAACATGTTCTCAAATAAAGTAGTGTTTGACCTCTATATGTTTAGTCCTAGAGTGGCATATAGGATTTTTGTTTAAGTTGATTGAGCTAATATTATCTATGTGAGTTTTAATATTGTTGAAGTTTAAGATAATGTCTTGGAGTGTAAAATACCACGAATAAATTTGCGACAGATTAATATCTCTATTATTCGTGAATGAGGAAGCTTATTCTAGTGATAAATTTAAACCATGGTTGGAGATTAATTAAAAACATGGTTAGGGATTAAAGGTTATAAGTGGATCCGTTTAAAACCCGATCCACTTTCAAAACCCACCTAGTTTCCTCGTGCGAGCATTTTTCTTCTTCTTCGGTTTTTCCCCTTACTGCACGACTTTTCTTCCCATCATGTTTCTTCTCTCGATTCCATTCGAGCGCCGCCCGCTCCTCTTCTTCCATTTCTTTCTCTTCTCCACCCCGAGCTACAGTTCACCATGACTCCTTTTTCACGTGGGTTTCTTTCTTCCTCGCGATTCATCTCTCCCTCGTTGCATGCCGCCTTGGTTTACCCCTTGCCCAGCCCACCGGTTGTCGCCGCTTCACAGCCATCATACGTTTCCCTAGTCGTGCAAATCTGTCGGGCCGCCACACGACTGTGTGTTTCCACACGGCCAGGCCATGTGCGACCCTAGGGTGCTAATCTCGGCCATTGGACATGACCGTGTGAATCCACATGCCCTGGTCGTGTCTCACTCTGCGTCTAGCTGCGAAATGTCATTCTTTTTCTCCGAAAGTGCGTCTTTTTCACCTGAAATGCTAACCTGCACACAAAAGTACAACGAGCAGACCTCCGAACCAGAAAATAGGAAATGCATACAAAATAGAGTAACATATGCATGAAACTAATACAAAATGTAATGAGATGTGAGCGAAAACTACTCCTAAAATCCTATATGTTTTGCTCACATCACTTCCCCCAGACTTAAATCTTTGCCTGTCCTCAAGCAAACCTCAGTGCCATGAAATTTTTAAAAAGATATTGTCCCATAATTAGCATGTTAAATAAATTTATCAAGTGGTATTTGCAATAAAAGAAAAATAAATATGTTCTAGAAATTCACTAAATTAGCTCCTCGTGCTCATGCTAAGCGAACCATTCTTAGGGTATGCCCGTTCCATGGTGAGTTAAGTCATCACCCCATAGATTTCCTAAGGTTTCCAGCTCTTAGGCACTTACCTGCCCAAAGCGAGGGTCGTTCCCTAGATCTAGCATAAAGTCTCAAAGGCGTGCTCGCTATTGAGAGAAATTGGTAGGTGTTTCCCTAGTAACCTAACTCGGTCTCAAAGGGGCACCTAGCCATTTTCACCCACGACAACTATTTTTTTATCCCTCATAATCTTTTCTCTCTTCTTTTTTTTTCATTTCTTTTTCTCTTTTTCTTTTATTTCTCTTTTTCTTTTCTCTCTTTTATTTTTTGGCTCACTGGGATTTTGATTTTTCCAAATGGGCCTACACAATCCGAGCATCTCCAGTAACTAAAATGCTAAACCTAGAGTCACCTATGCATTCCAAAGTACTAGACTATTAAGATGAATCATAACTCGTTATGTACTAGATTCTCCCTTTCAAAATGTTCGACATGTGTAAGTCTAGAAAATTCAATAGAGCAAATAAAATAAAATACCATGAGATAAATGAAGTTAAGCTACCTATTGGAACAACTCATGCAAGCAACTTTCAAAAATACTACTGAGGTAGCTTTACAGATAACAAAAATTGAGTACTAAAAGAAACTCAATAACCCATGTATGAATAAATGAATGAAAATACCAAAAAAAAAGAAACTACTGCTAGGAAACAAAACAAAATAAACTTTAGGGTCTTCCCCCAGACTTAAATTAAAATATACCTCTAATATGGTGGATGAGGTGGAAAGTTTGGGAGCCTGGGCATCTCTAGATCCTGGGAGAACCTACTATTGAGTCGCTGATTCCACATGTACATGTGGTCGATCTGGGAGCTGGTGGATGCAGCGGCTGCTCGGTGCTCCTCCTCCCTAGCCCACTGTGCATGCTGGGCATGCATGTGCTACCACATCTCCCTGCAGTAGGCGGCCTCATCCTGGCGACGAACAGCCTCCTCCTGGAAGTATATGCGGGCTACGTCGTAGAACTCCTCAACCCACTGGAAATGCTCCCAGAATCCTTGGAACTCCGCCTGCTAGTAGGCGCTCTGCTCCTCCCATCGCTGCCTCTACATCTGCTGCTCAGTGTAAATGTCATCGAGGCACAATCGAAACTTCGAGAAATCATAGGCTGACGTACCTGCATCCTGCTTAAAAGTAGAAAAAGGTGGTGGTGCAGGTGCAGGCTCATGTCGGCGTGGACTAGGTAGGCTCCTATGCATGTGTGGACTAGAGAGAGTATGATATAAAGGTTGAGAGATGGGCGCCGATGTGGATGGTCCCTCATGTTGAGGAGACTCCACTATCAGGTCCAAGCGCTAGTTAGCGCGTATAGTGATGGTGGTACAATCCAGGTCGGGGAGCCTAAGGGCCGTCAGATTTTTCCTTACAAAGCATAAGGAGTCTCCTTCTCTCACAATCATTTTCATGGTCATGCATACTCATAGGTCGATCCTAGGGCTCCCCTCTATACTCTCTAATGTTGTGTAATCGTACCTCATCCTATGGCAAATGTGGGTAACTAGGTCTCCCATATTAATCTCTCCTCGTGCTGCTTTGCCCATCTTCACCAAGTGTCTGATGAAGTGGGATCCTACATCGATGCTACTCCTTTCTTGTAGTATATCCCATAGGCAAAGAAGCTCGCTAGCTCTAACTACATCGTCACTCTCCCCATGACCAAATATAGTACTGGCCATGATGCGGTGGAGGTATCGAAAGACTGGGTTTTGGAGGCATGACGCTTTGGCCCTAGATGGGTCATAAGCATGCTCCCTTTTCAACTCAGTCCAAACTATCCGAGATTTGTACCCATTAGGGGTTCTTCTCTCTCCCCCACTCGGCAAGCCAAAGCATGAGTTCCATTGGTGAAGGGTCCACTCATGCTCAATGTTAAAAAGCCTAAAAGTTATCCTACCCTCCTCACTTTCTCTACCCATTAAAACTTCCACCTCTAAGGAACTCAAAAATTCCAAAACTATGCTAGGGTAGGTTAGGTACCTTATTCCCATAATCTCTTCCCACCCCATTTTTTCAAATAGGGTTTGCATATCACCCAACAACCCTAAAGATTCTAGCAAATCTTCATCTAAGTACCTGAGTGAGTTTACGAGTAGAGAGCATATTATATCTATCTCTATGTTCATTATTACATAAAAGAAGAGTGGGTAGGGTGTTACCCTCCTCTGGAGGTTAAGGGGCGTCGGCTCTCCTTGTTCGTCGCTCCGAGGTGCCAGATCGGGGTGCTACATGCTTGGTCCTCCTCATCCTTACTTTTTTTTGGCTTCCTTAGAGGTTAAAAATGCTTCTAGATGGTGAGGAAGATGAAATCACATGGCTAGGGCAAGAACTTTTAAAGCACACGGTGCAAATGAGGTGAAAACATCTACTCGCCCTTTTTAACACTCTGCTGGTCGCCATGGTCGGGTAGGAAACACTGCAGCCGTAGTGTCAGCCTCTCATTTATGCACCATGGTCCGAATTTTCTCAAACACTTCGCCGTGTAGGCTAATATGGATTTCATTTTTTCCTAACAAAGTTCTTTTCTAGTCTTAAATATAAATGAGATGGATATCAAAACTAAAACTAAACAAATGCATGCAATGCAATCAAAAAGGGAAATCTAAAATTAAACTTGGGTTGCCTCCCAAGAAGCACTTTGTTTAAGGTCTTTTAGCTCGACCTTATTCCTACGTTTCATTTAAGGTGTTTGAATCTTGCTCGTGGAGGAGCAAGATATTTGCTCTCCTTACACCTCCTCCCTTGTGGTCCCTTATCACCATATCTCTTAAATATTGCTCATGGAGGGGTAAGATATTTATTGGCTGCCTTCCTTGGTTTGAGAGTGAACATGCTTATCTTTAAAGAATCATCAGGAGTTTGGTCATGATATTCTGTTTCATCCATATGCTATAAATAATGTAACTCACCACAAATATTCTCACCGAAAGATTTATTAGCAGATTCTATTATGTCGAATGAAATTTTATCATTACAAATCACTAGGTGGGCTTTGTTATTGGTAACTAAAGTTTTGGTGAGGGTTAAGGCAAGCTCTTCTAGACCCTTGAGGTTAGGAGGTGTTTTGATTGAAGCAATACACTCATCAATTAAAGTATCAATTATATAATCCTCAAGTTCTCCTTCTAGTGGTGATTGAATGGATTGTCCTTCTTTACTTCCAATGTCATCTACGTCCTCCTCATCCATTCGCTCAAAGTGAGTCTCTGTCATATTAGCTTTAATCCAATCATCAAAGCCACCTTCTAGTCATTTGGTTTCTTCTCTTGATAGATCTCGTTCCATAATCTCCGCAAATTATTGGCTATACTCCTCGCATTCCCTAGTAAAATTATCTAGTGGGGCTTCTAAGTGAGGGCTTAGTTGTGGATAAAATTTGCATGGTGACTCATAGCTCTCGTTCTCATTCTGGAAACGATATTGGGTCTCTGTCTGCGAATGTTGCCGTCGGAATTCATCATTCTCCGCTTGTTCTGTTCGAATAAAATCTTCCATCATCTGCTCAAGTTGGTATTTAGGTAGACAATATTGAGGGTTTAAGTACCCAGGGTCATAACTATATGAATAGAAATCATCTTGTGGCCACTGGTTGTAATTGTAGGTGACATCTTCTTGTTCAAATTGTGAAGGTTCGAATATATCCGAACAATCATTAATTGTATGTCATGTTTCACCACAATGTTCACAATAAATATTACCAAAACTTACAACATTAAATTGACCATAATCATGAGTGAAAGCATGCATCATTATATGCAGGAAATTATAAATAAGGAAAGAGCAACTGAATAAACAAAATTGAAATAAAATAAAATAAGAAAAGTAAATCTATCCTAAGTCCGATCCAATTATCCACTTCCCGATTCGATATCGAATCGATCAGTTCCCAGCAACGGCGCCAAAAACCTGATGCGCACGAATGCGATCTCAAATCTCACGACGAAGACCTTCGAGGACTCGAAGCGTGTGCTCGCGTTCAAACACCCGCAAGTGCACGGATGTCATCAAGTAATAAAGATTATCGATCCCACAGGGACTGGGATTCGAATACCAATATACTAAGTGGTTGTAATTGTTCAGACATGACTCTAAGAGGTTTCGGTTGGTGAGGGCTATCGGTGGACTTAACTCTATACGATGTCACATGGAGAAGGAAAGGATTGTGTCGAGGTCTTCAAAGGTGATTCTAGGACTTCGATTTCGCTTGTGCATCACAAAACAATGTTGTCAATTAGCGTTGTCTAGACATTTAGCTATGGTTTTGTGGAAGGGACATCATACACTCTCCCGCAGAGCCGCCGCATCTATCGGGAGCTATCTCCACCTAAAAGGATGGGATAGATGGTACAAGGATGCCGAATCAATCCCTACGGTGAACCGTTTCCGATTTCACCACACCCTTCTACCCACAATTACAGGAGATCAGGTTTACCCCTAGGTTCCTTGTATAAAATCTCCTAAATTTTATATTGCGAGGGTTGTCACCCCTCGTATCGCCTAAGCACAGTAGATAGAAAACCAAATACACATAGATTATAGTAAAAACAATTACCAATTGTCAAATCAAACTCAAAGACAGAATTTAATATGAACCAACATTGTAATGTGCACACAAGCTACTCCCTAATCCTAGAATCAAAAGAACTACTCCATGTATATGGAGGAAGAATCACAAAGCATGTTATTGTTCGAATACATAGGAAATAAAATGCAGGAACAAAAGATTACAATGCTTTCATGGTCTTCTCTCCGGTGTTAAAGTGCAAGGCGTGGACCTCCAGCAGCGTTCCTCCTCCCCATTGTGAGTTATCGAAGCTTTTTAGGGCTTCAGTGTGTCATCCTAGCCGTTGTGCCTCCCCATAGGGTTTGGGCGGAGCCATCCTTATATAGACATCGCCTCGGACCGCTGCAAAATCCGAAAAAAGCCCTAGTCGTGCAAATCTGTTGGGCAGCCACATGGTCGTGTGTTTCCACATGGTCAGGCCATGTGCAGCCCTGGGGTGCTGATCTCGCCCATTGGACACGGCCGTGTGAATCCACATACCCTGGTTGTGTCCCACTCTGCATCTAGCTACGAAATGTCCTTCTTTTGCTCCGAAAGCGCATCTTTTTCACCCAAAATGCTAACCTGCACACAAAAGTACAACAAGCAGACCTCCGAACCAGAAAATAGGAAATGCGTACAAAACAGAATAACATATGCATGAAACTAACACAAAATGTAATGAGATATGAGCGAAAACTACTCCAAAAATCCTATATGTTTTGCTCACATCAATGATATACGGATCGCTAGTTTTTATGTTTATCTTTGGGGTCCAAGTAAATTAGCCACATGCAATTACATACATAATACAAAGGAATAAACGGAAACCAAAACAAGAATTATACCTCTTGTTATACCTCTTGATCTTCTATTGTATATCCTTTCCTCCTCTTGAATGTTGTGTGGGCAACGATCCTTCAAGAGTTGAAATCTCCTAGATCGTGTATCTTCCTTTTCTTGTTCGCTACGAACAAAGGAAGATAATCAAAGACTTCTTCTCCTTTCTAGAACCGACCACCAAGCTTGATCCTTGCCGCCGACCAAGGAGAGGAAGAGGAATGTGGGCGCCGGCCAAAAGCTCCAAGGGAAGAAGCCCTAACTCTTGCCACCAGCCAAGACTTGAGGGAAGAAGGTGCCGCCCTAGGAAAGGAGAAGGAGGAGCCGGCCAAGAACAAAGGAAAAGAATGAAAACCCCAATCCTCCTCTTGGTTTCCACCGGCCCTAAGGGAGAAGCCAACACAATGGTTGCCGCCCAACCTCTCCAAACCCTAGCACCCAAAAACCCTAGATGGATAATCTCCCTTGCCGCCCAAGCCTTGTAACCTATTTATAGATTTTTCCCAAATCTCCTTTTAATCTTGTTCGTCAGATCTAGGTTTTCATTTTCCACAGTCGGATCTAGGGTTTCATTTTCCACCATCGGATCTAGACTTTCATGAGGTATTTAATAGGCTACAATAGAGACCATGAGGAGGAGTTGGATCTTGGCCACCCAATGGATCCGAACCACACAAACCCGATCCATTAATGATAATCCATTCCACTAGAGGATTATCATTGATCTACCTCAGCAACCCCCATAAATAAAGATGGGCTCCATATATTAATTGTACAAATATCTCTCCGTGTTTAAGATCTCGAATGTCTGTCAATTAATTAATTTACTGACAATTAATTAATCAACATCTAACTCCATGAGTAGTACCACTCAACCTTATCATCATGTCGTACCAAGTCCACCTGCAGGGTTTACATGATGATCCTTATGAGCTCCTCAAGGGGACATCATCATCCAAATATATAGGACACGGTTTCCTCCTATAATCAACGGCACACCATGTAAATAATATCATTTCCCAACTTACCGAGTCTCTCGATTTAATCTATAAATCTCGCCCATTGGTAAATCAAAGAAATAAATACTAAGTACATGTGCCTGTTATTATATCAGGATTAAGAGCATGTACACCATAATATCCGAGGTCTGATTCAATTATGTAGTCAGCAATAAATTGAATCACCTCTAAGTCGGTCCTACTCAATACACACAAAGTGTACTAGTGTAATTCTATGGTCAAGACAAACTAATACCAAATTACATTACAACCATACCAATGGTTTGTCCAAAACCATCTCGGTGGTGAGCCTCTACTTATACTCTACAAGGAACTGATAACATGATCTTCCGTGTGACACCACATACTATGTTATCTACAATGTAATGTATAAGATAATATGCATAACCATAAATATGCAAACAATGATCATGTGATTCTTATTTCAAAAATAAAGATGTTCATATAAAAGATAGACTTTTCAGTATACATGACTTGTGAGATCAAGTCATCCATTGACCTACATGCTAGTCTCAATGTATCAATATATCCCTTTGTCTATTAATACAATACTTGACTAAGAATGTTTAAGTATAGTGTTCTCTATAGCTTTTCATAATCAATTCTACCAATTGATATACTGTAGATTAGAACCTACTATTCAAGGATATTATTATATTTATTTGGTTGGCACACACATAAAGTAAATATAATAATCAATCTTTACCTGTTATTAATGAAATATGATACATATGATCCCTAATCAATCATCTCATGATTGACACTAAGGGTTGACACTAACAACACCCCCGCAAGGAATTTCCAACTGTCAAGGAATTAACCATCTTGGACTTTTCACTAAGGTCCACCCCTGGATTTCTCACTTGCCAAGGAATTAACCATCATGGACTTCTCACCAAGGTCCACCCTTGGATTTCTCACTTGCCAAGGAATTAACCATCTTGGACTCTTCACCAAGGTCCACCCTTGGATTTCTCACACTTACTTAAACCTTTGTCAAACACCAAAACATAACTTGGAGCTTTCAGCTCCAACAGTCTCTTCCTTTTCGATGTTTGACAACCTGTTTAAGTTTAGGTCACCCTACCCAAGTTTATGTCACATATCATAGAAGTGACAATATAAATCAGATAGACCCGATCAAGTCAGACTATAAATCAGATCAACGCAGGTCCACCTTATGTTAGTCAACCTAAACTATAAACACTCTCTCCTCCCGCTTTGGCAACCACCGAAAAGGATTTCATAATTAAAAATACTAGATCAGACCACCATATATCAAATGTATTTGGTCAGATTATAGTAAATCAGCTATCAATCAATGGTTACAAATAGATGTTAGTGAAAGCCCTAGAGTCAATCATGTGATGATTGTTGTATGGACTTATTGTATCATATTCCTATATATATTTATAAAGTCATTGCTTTATGGTTATTATACCTACTTGTATTAGTGTCAAATAACTAAGTATAATAGCATCCTTGAGTAGAAGGTTCTTATCTATATCAATCGATTAGTTGAATCGATAATGAGATGATATAGAGAATACTACTCTTAATCATTCCTAGTCAAGTGTTAATATTCATGGACATTGTTAATGCGAAGAGACTAGCATATAGGTCAACTCGATGACTTGATCTCACAAGTCATGGATATGAGCTATCAAGTTGACACATGGGTATGCATTGGAGAATGTATTCAGAATGACCTTCCATGAGAAAGTATCAAGGATCGTTATATGAGTGTCATATACTTTCTCATGTGACTATTAGTATGACTATTAGTCCTTGGACCTGAAGTCACCATGGTTCCCTACATATGGAGTTGCATACTTTGGCTTCGTCAAATGTCACCCGTAAATAGGTGGACTATAAAGGCGACTACTGGGTATGTAACAAATTATTCGAAGGGATGTGAGTGATGTAGATGGGATTTATCCCTCCTATATGATGGGAGTGATATCATGATTCTTGATAGAATTAGACCACTAAGTGCATGGACATGCCCAAATGAGTCAATATGAGATATTGAGCTCATTTGATTAGAGTGAGTCTACTTGGAGTTCAAGATATAGATTGTATAGAGGATGACACGGTCTATGCCTCAATTGTTCAATCTAGATGTCAAGGATAGAGGGACATTGTCACATATTGTGAGAGGCACAATTAGTAGTCACAAAGGTGATGTTGGATCTCAACATTCTTGTAACTTGGGTAGCAATGATGTGTTGCTAGATACCGCTCATTGCTTATGTTTCTAAATCGGTTTAGGAGCATTGCCAACGTTACAAGAACCTATAGGGTCACACACAAAGGGAAATTAGATGGATATTAGGTTCATATGATGGACCAAGAGGATTAGGTCGATGTGATGAACCAAATTGGATTAAGAGTAATCCAAATTAGACTAATTGAGTTGGACTCAATTTGATTCATGTGTTGAATGAGTCAAATTTAGATTTGATTCATTGAGTCAATTTAAACTAATGAATAGAGATTCATTAAATTGACTTGACTTGAATCAAAAGTTGGATTTGATCAACCATGGGAGATAAGAGGTCAAGTTTGACTTGACTTGAGAGGGAAGATAAAGGGTCAAGTTTGACTTGACCAAATTCCACGTCATGGTGACTTGGCATGGGGTCGGCCAATGATGATGTTCCACATCATCATGGAGTGCCACCTCATGAGAAAGACCAAGAGCCATGGCTCTTGGTATTACATGGAGGTTTTTAATCCCCATTAAATGGCTGGACAAACTAATGAAGGAGTAAGTGTGGTGAATTGATTTCATCTTCTTCCTCTTCTCTTCTCCTCTCTTGCTTTCTCCCTCTCCTCCATTGCCGTGAGCTTCTATGAGTGCTAGCACACTCTAAGTTATTCTCTCCACCTTTTGTCCGTGTAGATATGTGTAGAGGAGTGTACACTTGACACTCTATGAGATCCGGCAAACTGTTTGGACGAGCGGGATAAGCGAAGGGCATCGCTACAAGGGTAACGCTCTTACCATGTAGATCTAAGGTAGATCTAGTGTTTCTAAACATGTACATGTATTATATATTTTAATTTATCTTCGCACGGATCCGTGGCTGACTTCCGAGGTTTTCGCAATGCAAAAACCAGTTTTTACGACTCGGATAGTCCAACAATAGATACTTAAAAACCTCCCCCTTAATACTATCTGTATTTTTAGTTTTAAGTTTTGAAACCACCTCCCTTTTCGACTCATTTTACTGTAATTTTACTGATGTTCAAGCTTTCTCCAACCTTCTCTAGTGTTAGAGGTGGTAAGCAATCCAAAGATAGTCCAGTCGAGGCCTTCAGGCTTCTGGAGGTGTGCAATCGAGTGCCCAGTCGAGGTCTACTCGACTCTGTGAGACTGCGTTGTAAGTAGTCAAGCCGCTTTCACTCGACTATGTGAGGCAGCGAGGGTATCAGTCGAGGTTGTGCCTTGACTAGAAGCTCAATCGAGCTCCCTGTAGAGAACACCTCAATTTTATTCGGTCTGAACCAAAGCCCAGTCGAGACGTCGGCTCGACTGTTCTCTAATAAGTGAAACTGTACAGTTTTCATACCCAACTTCAGAAACCCATAGTAAATTCCAAAAAATGCAATAAATCTAGAAATTTTGCATATAGAATTCTAACATCATGCTTCTACAGAGAAAATATGTGAAAATTAAAATATCTAGAATTTCTCCCGATTGATACACTTTTCAAAAACTCTGAAAATAAGTGTTTTTTGTGCTTCTTCCTACTTGTATCAACACTTCTAATAGTGATTCATATCTCTAGATAGAGTTCACCACAGCGAAAAGAATATGTTCCAAAATATTCTAAGAAATTATCCTTAGGGTGGCAATGGTTTTAGAAGATCCAACCAATTTTACTTGGTTGGAATGTCCAATTATGATCTTCGGACCAAGTGCACATGAGTGATGCACTAGTTTTCCCCATAATTGGTCAAATTAATGATCGTTATCTCGATAACCTCCTTACCCAAAGATCGCAATGAGCACATCGAGTAAGTCGGTTATACCCAAACATATCACGCCACAAACTAGCAATACAAAAACAATTTTTGTTAAACCTACAGTTTGTGTGAGATGCTTCCCAAGTTATCCTGATTTTCCCAATCTCTTGTTGTTATGGTGAGTTAGTCCTAATGATCATGGAAAGGTTTAATCCTCACTCAGTGACACACATGCCAAATTCCCTTCTCAAATAACTAAATTCCTTTTCAGGGAGTGGTTTAGTGAAGATATCAGCTAGGTTAGACTTTGACTCAACATAATTGAGTACAACATCTCCCTTAGCCACATGATCTCTAATGAAGTGATGTCTCACTTCAATGTGCTTCGTTCTAGAATGGTGGACAAGATTCTTTGTCAAATTTATGGTGCTCATCTTGTCACACAACACTTGTACATTCTTGTATGACAATCCATAGTCCTCCAATGTATGAGTCATCCACCACAATTGTGATACACTCTCCCCCATGGCTATGTACTCAGCCTCGATGGTGGAGAGAGAAACACAATGTTGCTTCCGACTCGACCAACTCACTAGTGAAAAACCTAAGAACTGACATCCCCCACTTGTACTCTTCCTATCTAACTTACACCCAACATAGTCAGAGTCAGTGTAGCCAACCAAATCAAAAGATTCAGTGCGAGGGTACCACGAGCCAACCCTAATAGTGCCTTTAAGATATCTCATTATTCTTTTCACAGCACTTAGATGAGACTCCTTGGCACATGCCTGATACCTAGCACACACACCCACAACATATAAAATATTAGGTCGACTTGTTGTGAGATAAAGTAGACTACCTATGACACTTCTATAATATTTTAGATCTACATATTTCCCTCCTTCATCACTTCCTAGATTTGTGTTTTGTGCCATGGGGGTAGATATCTCCTTCGAATTCTCCATATTAAATTTCTTTAGAAGA
Organism: Wurfbainia villosa; assembly: GCA_025175895.1. NCBI lineage: Eukaryota > Viridiplantae > Streptophyta > Magnoliopsida > Zingiberales > Zingiberaceae > Wurfbainia > Wurfbainia villosa. The sequence goes on from CM045996.1 coordinate 94,776,235, forward strand.
TTCATGGCATACCTAGACTGATGAACATATATACCTTCCTTAGTTTGTTTGATATCAAGTCCAAGGAAGAATGTCAATTCTCCAACAAGACTCATCTCAAACTCACTCTCCATGTCTCCTATAAACTCATTCAGATAATCCTTATTATTCGAGCCACAGATTATGTCATCGACATAAACCTGGGCCATAAAAATGTTCTCACCATCTCTTTTCAGAAATAGTGTGGGATCTATCTGACCTCTTCTCAACCCTTTCTCTACAAGAAATGTGGACAACTTTTTGTACCAGGCACAAGGTGATTGTTTCAACCCATAAATAGCCTTTTCAGTTTATACACGTGGTCCGGAAACTCTATACTCTCAAATCCTGGTGGTTGTTCAATATACATCTCTTCCTTAATTCCCCCATTCAAGAAGGCAGACTTCACATCCATTTGATAGAGTTTGAAGCCTTTGTATGTAGCAAAAGCTAGCATCAGCCTTATGGACTCTAGTCGGGCTACTAGGGCATAGGTCTCTTCATAACCTAACCCCTCAATCTAATTATATCTTTTGGCGACTAGCCTTGCCTTATTTTTGATTATCTCTCCCTTATGATTCATATTATTCTTAAACACCCATTTGGTACCAATTACAGAAACCTTTCCCGGTCTCGAAACTAAGTCCCACACTTGGCTTCTTTCGAATTGTCCTAGCTCATCTTGCATTGCCAAGACCCAATCAGGATCAAGCAAAGCCTCTTCTACAACCCTGGGTTCGATTTCTGAGATCAATGCAACTCCAACTCTTTCATTCCTAAAGGATGATCTGGTCCTCACCCCTTGTTGAAGTTCTCCTATGATCTGATCTTGGGGATGACCACTAATTGTCCTAATGGATCTTGGTGCTTGAGACGTTTCAAGTACTTGGTCATTTGATTCATCTTCAAGCCATGACCCTTGTATCCTAGACTTTTCTTCATTAGATTCTAGCTTAGCTCCCCCTACTTTAGTGTTTTCATGTAATCTAATCTTCTCCATTCCAAACTTAATTTCTTCCTCAATTTCTCGAGTATCACCAGATTTTCCATCTTCCTCAAATACAACATTTGTGACTCTTCTATCAATTTCAACTTCTTGTTATACACACTATATGCCTTGCTAATAGAAGAATACCCTACAAGGATACCTTCATCAGCTTTAGTTGCAAACTTACCTATATGATCTTTGGTATTTAGAATGAACACTTTGCAACCAAACACCCTAAGATGATTGACTATGGTAGTTTCCCGAACCATAGCTCATTTGATATTTTTCCTAAAAGTCTATGTATCAATACCCTGTTCTGAACATAACAGGCTCTGCTTACGGCTTCGACCCATAAGTAGCTTGGAAGAGCATACTCATGAAGCATGGTTCTCACTGCTTCTTGCAAGGCCCGATTTTTCCTTTCCACAATGCCATTCTGTTAGGGTGTTCTTGGAATAGAAAACTCATGTCTATACCCCCTTTATAAACAATAGTCCTTAAATCGAGTATTTTGGAACTCCCCTCCATGATCACTCCTAAGGGTTTTAATGGTTGTATTTTTCTCATTTTCAACACTTTTACTAAAAGAAATAAAATCTCTATTATCTCATCCTTATGTTTTAAGAAAAAGGTCCAAGCATTGTTAGTGCAGTAGGCACAAGATAATCAAACCAAGGTTTTGATTATGGCAAAGACCCAAAGCTAAGGTCATATTGTTGTCTAATGAGCTAAACTAAGTGTGCAGAAATGATTAGGCTGAGATGAAGGTCGATGACACCCGGAGAATCTCGAGTCGAGAAACCGTGGTGGTCGGGCGACACCAGGAGAACTTCAGAGGGAGCCGAAGAACCTAGGTGAAGACCAAAAACTAAGCTACAAGTCACAAAGGACCAAAGGTATGCTCGAGTGTGAGTAAAGCTGAGGTCGGGTCCTCCGTACGGGGATGTCCTTAGGCGGCAATCCGATTAAGACTTCCAGTGGAAGGTCTAGGTTGAGATCGGACGGTATGTGGCCGTCGAATTTACCTTTACTTGTATGTTTTGGACTAACTCTCTGTTGCAATGGAGTAAACAAGCTTCCAGTTGACTACTGCTGGCATCAGTCGACTGATGAAGGCCATCAGTCGACTGCTAGTCAAACTGCCCACCTCGAGGAGAGTCTAGATAAGCTCCACTTATCTTGGGGAGATGAGGTTCTTTCACCCTGAGCTAGAACTAAACGTTGGGGAGCTTCCAAGGCTATAAAAGAAGGGGGGTTTCACCCCTTTAGGTCATCTCAAGTGCTTACAAAGTGATCCCACAATGCCGAAGGTCTACGACAATGCTACGACACCGAAACACTACTGCAATGTCGACGACGCACAAAGAATTGAATCTTCTTCTCGTCGGTATTGTGTAATTATTTTGTCATATTCAAGTTTTGTTTATCAAAGTTTTATTGTAAAGAAAAAGAGGTGGGATTGCCCCTCTTCCTCATTCTTTTAGTCTTTGTATTCATCATCTCCTACCTCCAATGAGGAGGAGACTTTATTAGTGCTTTGCCCTCCGTACGCAGTCTAGGATCGCAGGGCCTTGGATTAGCAACCGTTAGGTTATCAAGTAAAAATAAACTTGTCTCATTTACTTTTCCACTGTGCTAGTTTGTTTTTGTCAAATCGAATGGAAAGAAAAGTTTTTATTATGCTCGCTATTCTCCCCCCTCTAGTGATGCTTCTCGATCCAACAATTGGTATCAGAGTGGGGGCACTACAATTTGGTGCAACCAACAATCTAGCATTTTGTTTTAAGTTTCTTTTCATTTTGGTTTTTTGATTCATAAGTTTTAAGCTTTTCGTTAAGTTCTCTTTTCTCCTGCACTACTAATCCAAGACGAAAGTCTTGGCAACTTTTCTTTTGCTTGTTGTCTTTTTGTGTGCAAGGATTTCTTTTCTTTAATGGCCCACATTGAGGGGTACAACACCACCTGACCTCCGTTCTTTAACGGAGATGATTTCTATTATTGGAAAGGTTGGGTGGAGTGTTTTCTAAAAACACAAATCGAAACTTGGATAATATCCAAACTGGCTTTGCTTTACCCACCAATGATCAAGACGAGCCCCTGGACTTCGATAAGTGGACCAACGCAACTAAAAGACAAATCGAATCCGATGCAAAAGTAACTCAAATGTTGCAATGTGGCCTGTCCAAGGAGGAGCTCAACCGCATCGATCCCTTTATTAGCATGATGCACGTGAACGCGTCCCCAAATCTCGCGATGGAGGCCGTCGAGGACTTGAAGCGCGCGCTCGCGCTCAATGCCCGCAAGTGCACGAATGTTGTCAAGTAATAAAAGATTATCGATCCCACAGGGATTGGGATTTGAATACTGATATGTTCAATGGTTGAAATTGTTCAGAACTAAACTCTAAAAGGTTTCGATTGCGAGGGATGCCGGTGGACTAAACTCTAATATGGTGTCACACAAAGGAAGAAAGGAGCGTGTCGAGATCTTTAAAAGGGATTCTAGGACTTCGATTTCATTTGTGTGTCACAAAACATGCTGTCAACTAGGCATTGTATAAATGTATAGCTATGGTTTTGTAGAAGGGACATCATACACTCTCCCGATGAGCCACCGCATCTACCGAGAGCTATCTCTGCCTTACAAGGACGGGATAGATGATACGAGGATGTCAAATCAATCCCTGTGACGTATCGTTTCTGGTTCTGTCACATCCTTCTACCCACGGTTATAGGAGATCAGGTTTACCCTTAGGTTCCTTGTATAAAATCCCCTAAATCTTAGATATGAGGGTTGTCACCCCTCGTATCGCCTAAGCACAGCAGGTAGAAAACCAAACACGCATAGGTATGGGTATAAACAATTTCCAATTACCAATTTAAACTAAAAAATTGAATTTAACTTGAACCAACATGTTGTGCGCACACAAGCTACTCCCTAATCCTAGAATCGAAGGAACTACTCCATGTATATAAGAGAGGAATCACAAAGCATGTACATGTTTGAATACATCAGAAATAAAGTGCAACAACAAGGAATTACAATGCCTACGTGGTCTTCTCTCCAACGTTGAAGTGCAAAATGTGGACCTCCGACAGCATTCCTCCTCCCCGTTGCGAATCCCCGAAGCTTTTTAGGGCTTCGGTGTGTCATCCTAGCCATCGTGCCTCCCCCCTAGGGTTTGGGCGGAGCCATCCTTATATAGACATCACCTCGAACCGCAACAAAATCCAAAAAAAACCCTAGTTGCGCAAATCTGGCGGGCCTCCACACAGTTGTGTGTTTCCACATGGTCAGGCCGTGTGCAGCCCTGGGGTGACTGATCTCACCCATTGGACACGGTCGTGTGTAGCCACACGCCCTAGCCGTGTCTCATTCTGTGTCTAGCTACAAAATGTCCTTCTTTTGCTTCGTAAGTGCGCCTTTTTCCCCCGAAATGTTATCCTGTACACAAAAGTATAAAGAGCAGACCTCCGAACCAGAAAATAGATAATGCATGCAAAATAGAGTGACATATGCATGAAACTAACATAAAATGTAATGAGATGTGAGCGAAAACTACTCCTAAAACTGTATATATTTTGCTCACATCACTTCCCCCAAACTTAAATCTTTGTTTGTCCTCAAGAAAACATCAGTGCCATGAAATTTTAAAAAGATATTGTTCCATACTTAGCATGTTAACTAAATTTATCAAGTACTATTTGCAAATCAAAGTAAAATAAATATGTTCTAGAAATTCACTAAGTTAACTCCTCATGCTTGTGCTAAGAGAATCATTCTTAGGGGATGCTCGTTCCATGGTAAGTTAAGTCGTCATCCTATAGTGTTCCTAAGGTCTCCGACTCTTAGGCACTTACTTGCCTAAAGCGAGGGTCGTTCCCTAGATCTAGCATAAAGTCTCAAAGGCATGCTCGGTATTGAGAGAAATTGATAGGTGTTTCATGAGTAACCTAACTCGGTCTCAAAAAGGCACCTAGCCATTTCCACCCATGACAACTATTTTTTATCCCTCATAATCTTTTTTCTCTCTCTTCTTTTTCTTTGTTTTGTTTTCTTATTCATTTCTATTTCTCTTTCTCTTTTTATTTCCCTCTTTTATTCTTCGCCTCACCGGGATTTTGATTTTTCCGAATGGGCTTACACAATCCGAGCATCTCCAGTAACTAAAATGTTAAACCTAGAGTCACCTATAGATTCCAAAGTACTAGACTACTGAGATGAATCATAACTAGGTATGTACTAGATTCTCTCTTTCAGAATGTTCAACATGTGAAGGTGTAAAAATAAAAGCGAACCAGTGTAAGTCTAGAATATTGATTAAAGCGAATAAAATAAAATACAACGAGATAGATAAAGTTAAGCTACCTATGGGAACAACTCATGCAAGCAACTTTTAAAAATACTATTGAGGCAGCTTTACAGATAACAAAAACTAAGTACTGCAAGAAACTCAATAACCTATGCATGAATAAATGAATGCTAATAATAATGCAAATACCAGGAAAGAAACTAATGCTAGAAACAAAATAAAATTTGGGGTTCCCCCCCAAACTTAAATGAAAATATACCTCTAATATGGTGTACGAGGTGGAAAGTCTGGGAGCCTCGGCATCTCGGGATCTTAGGAGAACCTACTGTTGAGCCATTGATGCCACATGTACATGTGGTCGATTTGGGACCTGGTGGATGCATCGGTTGCTCGGTACTCCTCCTCCCTAGCCCACTGTGCTTGTTAGGTAGGCATGTGTTGCCGCATCTCCTGGCGATAGGCGACCTCATCCTAGCGACGAGCAGACTCCTCCTGGAAGTATATGCGTGCCTCGTCATAGAACTCCTCAGCCCGCTAGAAGTGCTCCCAGAAACCCTGGAACTCCACCTACATGTAGGTGCTCTGCTCCTCTCATCGCTGCCTCTACGTCTACTGCTCGGCGTATATGTCGTCATGGCGTGATCGAAACTCTGAGAAATCATAGGCCGATGTACCTGCATCCTGCTCAAAAGTGGAAAAAGGTGGTGGTGCAGGTGCAAGCTCATGTTGGCGTGGACTAAGTGGGCTCCTATGCATGTGTGGACTGGAGGGAGAGTGATGTAAAGGGGAGAGATGGGCGCCGATGTGGATGGTGCCTCATGTGGAGGGGACTCCACTATCTGGTTCAAGCGCCAGTTGGCGCGTGTAGTGATGGTGGTACAATCAGGGTCGGCGAGCCTAAGGGTCATCAGATATTTACTTACAAAGAGTAAGGAGTGTCCTTCTCTCACAATCATCTTCATAGCCATGCACACTCCTAGGTCGATCCTAGGGCTCCCCTATATACTCTCTAATGCAGTGTAATCGTGCCCCATCCGATGACAAATGTGGGTAAGTAGGCCCCCCACATTAATCTCTCCTCGTGCTGCTTTGCCCATCTTCACTAAGTGTCTGATGAAGTGGGACCCTACATCGATGCTACTCCTTTTTTGTAGCATGTCCCAGAGGCAAAGCATCTTGCTAGCTCTAACTACACTGTCACTCTCTCCACGACCAAATATAGCACTTGTCATGATGCGGTGGAGGTATCGGAAGACAGTGTTTTGGAGGTGCGATGCTTTGTCCCTAGAAGGGTCATAAGCATGCTCCCCCGTCAACTCGGTCCAAAATATCCGAGGTTTAAACCCGATAGGGGTTCTTCTCTCTCCCCCACTCGGCAAGCCAAAGCATGAATTACATTGGTGAAGGGTCCATTCATGCTCAATGTTAAAAATCCTAAAAGTTATCCTACCCTCTTCGCTCTCTCTACCAGTTAAAATTTCCGCCTCTTAGGAACTCAAAAATTCTAGAACTATCCTAGGGTAGATTGGGTGTCTTATTCCCATCATCTCTTCCCACCCCATTTTTGCAAATAGGGCTTGAATGTCTCCCAACAGCCCTAAAGAATCTAGCAAATCTTCATCTAGGTCCTAGTAGCACTGAGTTTAAGGGTAGAAAGCATATTATATCTATCTCTATTGGTGCAGGGGAACCAGATAATCGAACCTGTATTTGGATTATGGCAAAGATATAAAGTTAAGTTTACATCGTTATCTTACGAGCTAAATCAAGTGTACAGAAAGCCTAAGCTAAGTCGAAGGTCAGCGACACCCAGAGGGAGCTGTGGTGGTTGGGCAACACCGAGGGAACTTCATGGGAGTCGAAGAACCTAGGTGGAAGACCAGAAGCAAAGCAATAGATCTTAAAGGACCAGAGGTAAGCTCATGTGAGTGAGAGATGGTAAGGTCGTGTCCTCTGTACGGGGATGACCGTAGGCAGCGATCCGACTAAGACTTCCTGTGGAAGGTCTAGGTCGAGATCGGACAGTTAGAAACTGTCGCATTTATCATTTTTCGTGCTAATCTCTTATTGTAGGGATGTGGTCAGGCTGGCAGTTGACTGCTGGTCATTAGGTAGTCGACTGATGCTCATCAGTCGACTTATGGAAGGCATCAGTCGACTGATGGAAGGCATCAATCGACTGATGGTGACGAATCAACCTTTTGCGCTAGGTCAAAATGGATAACATTTGATGCGACCACTTTGCGATAAAATTTGGTACCACTTCGTGATCTTTTCCAAAAGATGAGGAGACTTATTCTGAGACCAAACTCTATAAAAGGAGGGGAGGATTCCAACCCATTCATTCATCAAGATTATTCTCAAGTGCTCCTACAACGCCAAAGCTCCAACACTGTCATAACGTCGACGCGACGACAAGTTCTAATATTCTTCGTCAGCAACAGCAACAAGTAATTGTTTTTGTTATTGTATTCTTTGTTTTAATCGTAATGAGGTGAGGCAGTCTTGTTGCCTCATCCTCATATTCTCGGTTTTGTGATCGTTGTCTCCTACCTCCAATGAGGAGGAGATCTTATAGTGCTTTGCCCTCCGTACGCAGTCTAGGACCGTTAGGGCCTTGGAGTAGCAACTACTGGGTTATGAACCAAGTAAAAATAAACTTGTCTTTTTACTTTTCCGCTATTCTTTCTAGTATATCGAACGAACGAATCAAAAATTTTACGCTCGCTATTCACCCCCCCCCCCTCTAGCGACGCTTCTCGATCCAACAATCTCTATGTTCATTATTGTAAAAAAAAAAGAGTTGGTAGGGTGTTACCCTCCTCCGGAGATTGAGGTGTGTCGACTCTCCTTGTTCATGGCTCCGAAGCACCGGATCGAGGTGCTACAGCTTGGTCCTCCTCATCCTTGCTTCTTTTGGCTTCCTTTGAGGCTAGAAGAGCTTCTAGGTGGTGGGGAAGATGAAACCACACGGCTAGGGCAAGAGCACTCGAAGCACATGGCGTAAATGAGGTGAAAACACACAGCTCACCCCTTTTAACCTTGCGTGACATGGCCGTGTGAAAACACACGACTAGGCCGTGTGTGCCACAAGTCAGTCGGACATGGCCATGGGAAAACACATGGCCAGGCAGTTTGTCCCCATTTTTTCTCCCCTTTTTGCGTAATGGTTCGAATTTCCTCATACACTTCGCCGTGTAAGCTAATATAGATTTTATTTTTACCTAGTGAAGTTCCTTTCTAGTCCTAACTCTAAATGAGATGGAAATCAAAACTCAAATGCAATACAATTAAAGAGAAATCTAAAAACTAAACTTGGGGTGCCTCCCAAGAAGCACTTTGTTTAAGGTCGTTTAACTCGACCGCACTCCACTATCAACTTGGCTCTTGAGGTTCAGTGAACCTCCATTCATCCATCTCGAAATCTTCATCTTGTGGCTCTGGCTTCATTCTGCTAAATGTGAAGCCGTCGAGGTAGGGGGCTCTATGTTCCGAAAGGCTGAAAAGGATGATCTCCCCATCTACCTCGAGGGAGATCTAGCGTGCCTTCACATCTATGCATGCTCCCGCATGCTAGAAAAGGCTTTCCCATAATGATGGGATTCTAGGGATTGGGTCTTGTGTCCAGTATGATGAAGTCCGTGGGTATCACGAAATTCTCAACCACCATAGGCACATGTGCTAGCAAGCCGACGAGTTCCTTGACTGAGTCATCCCTCATACGAATACTAAGATTTGTTGGTTAGAGCCCATTTAGTCCCATCTTCAGATAGTATGCGTAGGGCATCACACTGACTGATGACCCCAAGTCGCATAGCGCTTCATCGAAGCTCTCCCCGTAAATTGACCAGGGGATAACAAATTCACCGGGGTCCTCAAGCTGTGGTGGAATCTTATCTTCAATTTCAGCTTGGTCAGGTAGGGTGGAAATCATGGTTGCACACCCCTTGGCGAATTTGCTACTCTGCCCCACTCCTTCCTCTTTAGCTTGACTCTGCTCGGGTAATGACAAAGAGCTCTTCATGGGTTGTGACACGGTTTGGGCTATCTGGGTCACTTGCGTCTCCAACATCCTTGTGTGACTTGCAAGTCCATCAACGGTGGCCTTCAAGTCTCTAAGTGATTCTTCAGATTTCTGATACTGGCGACGAAATTCCTCATTGGCCTTAGTTTGGGTAGCAATGAAGTCCTCCATCATCAGTTCCAGTCTAGACTTCTGTGATTGCTGCCCATTGCCCTACTGCTGCCCATACCCTCCTAATGGTTGGGAGTTTCCCAAATTATTCCTACAGGAGAAATTCGGGTGATTCCTCCATCCGAGGTTGTAGGTATTGGAGTATGGGTTGTTGGGACTTTGATTATAGTCCCCAACCGCGTCAATATGCTCAATCTGTTCCTCTGAGGTTCCCTACTCTCCATAGTGGTCCTCTCGATACGCTGCTGTTCCCTCTCCAAAGTCAATGGACGCGCATGCAAATGAAGGATTCAAAGATTTGAATCATCTACTAAGCACATCCATCCTTGCTACCAGGTGGTCCATGGAGTTGACAGTGTATCGTCCCGCTGCAGGCGTTGGTTGACCACGTTCGGAAGCCCATTGATAGTGGTTCTGGGCCATCTCTTCTATTAGCTCCTCTACTTCCTCTATGGTCATGTTCATCAGTGCTCCTCCTGCAGCAAAATCCAAGGACATCTTCATGTCGTACGCGATCCCATTGTAGAAGATGTTGATCACCAGCCACCTCTCCAGTCCATGGTGGGGCCATTGGTAGAGTAGCCCCTTGTAGCGATCCCAAGCTTCGAATAAGGACTCCCCCTCCTTCTGACGGAAGCTCATGATGAGATGGTGTATGTGAGCAGTCTTGCTTGGTCAGAAGTATTTGTTCAGAAACTGCTGCTAACATTGCTCCCATGTAGTGATGCTTCCCGAAGGTAGAGAGTGAAGCCATGCCTTAGCCTTATCCCACAATGAGAACTGGAATAGGCTCAGGCGGATCGCATCAGTAGGGACTCTGTTCATCTTCATTGTCAAGTAGATTTCTAAAAATGCCTCTAGGTACCTATTCGGGTCTTCAGTTGCAGCTCCCCCGAATTGACTCTACTGGACCATATGTATAAGTGCTAGTTTTAGTTCAAAGTTGTTCGCCAAAATAGATAGTCCAGCTATACTCGACCTAAACCCTCTAGCGCTAGGAGCTGCGTAATCCCGCAAAGGTCGGCTACCTATGTTCACATCAGATGTGGCTTGATCCTCGATCGTTCGCTGTTCTTCTTTCCGGCAATGAAAGGTTCGTTCGATCTCTAAGTCGATCAGAATCAGGCCTTCTGATCCTAAACGTCTAAGCATACGACAAACCGAACTACAAAAAATTAGGAGTGCTACCAAATCCTAAGAAGCAAGAAATAAAACAATCTAGCTAATAAAATCTAAGATGCAATAAGGAAATAGAAATCTACTGCTAAAAAAAATACGAAAATCTAAAACTAAATCTAAATATGGAAAATTTATAACTAAAGTAAATAAGGCAAATTAAAAATAAAATAAAGCGAGTAAATAAATCTAATCCTAGATCTGATCCATTTTTCCACTGTTCGATTCGATATCGAATCGATCAGTCCCCGGCAATGGTGCCAAAAACTTGATGTATGTGAATACGTCCCCAAATCTCGCGACGGAGGCCGTCGAGGACTCGAAGCGCGCGCTCGCACTCAACACCCACAAGTGCACGGATGTCGTCAAGTAATAAAAGATTATCGATCCCACATTGGATGGGATTCGAATACCGATATATTCAGTGGTTAAAAATGTTCAAAACTAAACTCTAAAAGGTCTCGATTACGAGGGCTGCCGGTGGACTAAATTCTAATACAGTGTCACACGGAGGAAGAAAGGAGCATGCCAAGATCTTTAAAAGGGATTCTAGGACTTCGGTTTCGCTTGTGTGTCGCAAAACATGCTGTCAATTGAGTGTTGTCTAAACATCTAGCTATGGTTTTGTGGAAGGGACATCATACACTCTCCTGATGAGCCACCGCATCTACCGGGAGCTATCTCTACCTTACAAGGACGGGATAGACGATATGAGGATGCCAAATCAATCCCTATGATGTACCATTTCCAGTTCCGTCGCATCCTTCTACCCACAGTTACAAGAGATCAGGTTTATCCCTAGGTTCCTTGTATAAAATCCCCTAAATCTTAGATACGAGGGTTGTCACCCGTCGTATTGCCTAAGCACAGCAGGTAGAAAACCAAACGTGCATAGATATGGGTATAAACAATATCCAATTGCCAATTTAAACTCAAAAATAGAATTTAACTTGAACCAACATGTTATGCGCACACAAGCTACTCCCTAATCCTAGAATCGAAGGAACTACTGCATGTATATAAGAGAGGAATCACAAAGCATGTACATGTTTGAATACATCAAAAATAAAGTGCAGGAACAAAAAATTACAATGCCTACGTGGTCTTCTCTCCTGCGTTGAAGTGCAAAATGTGGACCTCCAGTGGCATTCTTCCTCCCCGTTGTGAGTCCCCGAAGCCATCGTGCCGTCCTAGCCATCGTGCCTCCCCTCTAAGGTTTGGGCAGAGCCATCCTTATATAAACATCACCTCAGACCGCTATAAAATCCGGAAAAAATCCTAGTCATTCAAATCTGGTGGGCCGCCACATGACCGTGTGTTTCCACACGGCTAGGCCATGTGCGGCCCTGGGGTTGCTGATCTCGCCCATTGGACACGGTTGTGTGTAGCCACACGCGTTGGCCATATCCCATTCTGTGTCTAGCTGCAAAATATCCTTCTTTTTCTCTGTAAGTGCACCTTTTTCCCCCAAAATGCTATCCTGCACACAAAAGTACAAAGAGAAGACCTTCAAACTAGAAAATAGGAAATGCGTGCAAAATAGAGTGACATATGCATGAAACTAACATAAAATGTAATGAGATGTGAGTGAAAACTACTCCTAAAATTCTATATGTTTTGCTCACATATGTGCGAAAGGAAATAAAGGTAAGAAATATCTAAAGAAATGCAAGAAAATATGGAAATACTAGAATGTTACATAGATGAGTACAAGAAAGCATTGCCCTAAAATTTTTTTCTTCCAACCCAATAAACATGTAAACAACCCTTATCACATTCTTCAATACAAATCTACTCATGATATACAATAAATCTCTCATTGATTGCAATAAGGGATGTCGTTAACAAAAATACTATCACACATAAATAAAAATGGCACGAAAGGTCAAAATTTTCACAATATTTTTTTTATTTTTTTTTTATTTCAGGGCACCCAATTTATTTTTTTCAACTTTTTTTTTCAAACTTTTGTTTTTCTAACATGTAGTGCACTTCCCTATTCTCCAACATCAAGCTCAGCTAAAAAGATAAAGAGCATGGCTAACTCATGGTGATCAAGCACAACTTGCCTATGCTTATACTGAATTTCCCTGAACTACTCCTCTCCCCCACACTTAAATTTTCGTCCATCCTGGGCAAAATGCTCATCTTGGAACATCTAAGTATTCCACATCCAGAAATATAAATGGACAAGAAAGTAATGGAAGGAAAGAAGAATAGAAATAATGTTTGACTAGAATGTTATGCAATAAGCATGTGGCGATAAAAGAAGTGAAAAAAATAAATGTGATTGCCTTCATAATAATCATGCAAACCTATTGTTGTGTGGTCTCAAAAGAATCAAAGCAAGTTCTAGAGTTACAATAACCACAAGTGCACCATGTTGGTGCAGTAGGCACCTAAGTCGAACCTGAGTTTTGATTATAGCAAACGATACAAAGTTAAGCTCATATTATTATCTCACGAGCTAAATCAAGTGTGCAGAAAAGTGCCAACGCTGGAGTTGAAGGCTAGTGACACCCGGAGGAAGCCGCGATGGTCGAGCGACACTTGAGTGATTTTGGAGGAAGTCGAAGGAATCGAGTGGAAGGCCAGAAGCAAAAGTGACACAGTAAGTATCGAGGTAATCTCGTGTGTGTGTGAGAGTAAGAGAGGTCGTATCCTCCTTACGGGGATGGTCTTAAGCATAGATCCGACCAAAGACATCCCATGGATGGTCTAGGTCGAGATCGGACGGTCTGTGACCGTCGAAATAATATTTTTGTTAAGCTAATTTTGACTTGTAGCTAGCATCAGTCGATTGCCAGCTTGGAGGACTCGACTATCGTCCATCAGTCGACTACCTGCAGTCAGCATTCGACTGATAGTCAAGGATCAACTTCGAGGAGTCAAGGCTTATCACCTCATTTCAAGGGGATTGGTGCTCAAATCTCATTGGCTGAAGTTCCTCTCGAGAAGGGGCTCAAAGGCTATAAAAGGAGGGCCTCTCCTAGGGTTTTCTCATCAATTCTAAGTTCTCAAAAGACTCTGCAATGCTACGACTCTCTGACGATGAAGTGCTACTACTTCGACGATCTATTCTTGAGTTCTCATTTTCTTATTCATCGGTATAAGCTTAATTTGGATTGTTTATTTAATATTATTGTCTCGGAGCTTTCTTTTTATCATAATGAGGAGAGGGGGAGTGTCCCTCTACCTCTAGCTTTTGTGTTTTCTTGTATTCGATTAACTCCTACCTCCAACGAGGAGGAGTTCATTAGTGTTTTGCCCTCCGTGCATGGTCAAGGACCACTAGGGCCTTGGAGTAGTAGCCAAAGGTTACAATCCAAGTAAAAAATCTTCTTGTCTCATTTATTTTTCATTTATCTTCTGCTGCGTTTAATTGTCTACTCGAACGAAAAAGTTTAATTGTCTCATTCTATTTCCTTAGACACTTAGGTATTGGATACCAGGTGTGGCTCACATATATGTAATAACATAAATGGGCTAAGGAATAGAAGAAGACTCATCAAGGGAGAGTCAAATTTATGTGTTGGGAATGGAGCAAAGGTTGTTGTGGTCGCCATCGGAACATATTTGTAGAAGCTCCCTATAGGACTTGTCTTAGAACTGGACAATTGCTATTATGTTCCTTCATTAATAAAGAACATCTATTTCCTGCTTAAATAGAAATGGATATCATTTGACTTTTAGTAACAATTGTTGTTACATAACTTTGAATGGTGTTCTTTATGGGACTAAAACTTTATGTAATGGTATATATATGTTGGACGTAACCAATGACATTCTCAATATCGAAGCGAGCAACAAGCGTGCTCGAAAAGATAATCAATTAGACTCCTACATGTGGCATTGTCATCTATGTGAGCAAGAAACACATATCCAAATTACACCGATGTGGAATTCTGGAATCATTTGAATTAGATTCATATGATACATACGAATCATGTTTAAAGGGAAAGATGACCAAGTTACTTTTTACTGGAAAAGGTGAACTAGTGGGAGAGTTACTTGGCCTAATACATACTGATTTATGTGGACCTATGTCAACTCAAGCTCTAGGAGGCTATAGCTACTTCATTACCTTCACCGATCATCACTCACAGTTTGGGTATGTGTTCTTGATGAAACACAAGTCTAAATCCTTTGAAAGGTTCAAAGAATTCAAAAATGAAGTAGAGAAATAACTTGGGAAAAGTATTAAAATACTTCGATCTGATTGAGCTGGTGAATACTTGAGTCAAGAGTTTCTGGATTATCTAAGGGGAAATGGTATATTGTCTCAATGGACCCGCCGTATACATCACAGCTTAATGGTGTGTCTGAGAGGCAAAACCGAACCTTATTGAATATGGTTAGGTCAATGATGAATCACGCGAATCTTCCCAAGTCCTTTTAGGGCTATGCACTTCAGATAGTTGTTTACTTGCTAAACAGATTTCCGACCAAGGTAGTCTCTACTACTCCATATGAGATATGAAATAGCAAGAAACCTCATTTATCTTACTTGAAGATATGGGGTTGTCCTGCTTATGTGAAGTAGACTGTATTAGATAAACTGGATACTAAGTTTGATAAATATCTATTTATTGGATACCCTAAGGAAATAAGGGGTTACCAATTCTATCATCTTATGGAACAAAAGGTGTTTGTTTCAAGGCATGTTATGTTTCTGGAGAAAGAGTTTCTCTTGCAAGAAAATAGTGGGAGTGACGTTGAACTTGAGGAGGTTCAAGAGACTCCATTAGACATTGAAGAGATACCTGGTCAAGTTCCTCAACCGATAACTCATAGTGATGAGACATCAACTAAACCTATTGTGACACCACATCTTCGTAGATCTGGTAGAACATGAAACATTTCCGAGAGATATGGATTTCTCATAAGTGAATCGAACGATGTGTTACTCATTGATGATGAGGAGCCTACCAGTTATGAAGAAGTTCTGAAAAGTTTAGAAAGGTACAAATGGCTTGAAGCCATGAAGTCGGAAATGAATTCCATGTATGAAAATCAAGTTTGGAACTTAGTGGACCCACCTGAAGGCATTAAGACTATAGGGTGCAAGTGGGTTTTCAAGAAGAAAACCGACATGGATGGTAATGTGATTACCTATAAGGCTAGATTAGTGGCGAAAGACTATCATCAAAAGTAAGGTGTTGATTATGACGAGACCTATTCACCAGTAGCTATGCTTAAATCCATTCGGATGCTCCTAGCCATAGCAGCTCATTATGATTATGAGATATGGTAAATTGATGGGAAAATGATTTTCCTTAATAGAAACCTACTCGAGGACGTGTATATGATACAGCCCAAGGGTTTCACATCGATTGATAAAACCAAGGTGTGCAAGCTTCGACGGTCCATATATGGACTGAAGTAAGCATCCAAGAGTTGGAATATCCGTTTTGATGAGACAATCAAAAGGTTTGATTTCTCACAAAATCTAGACGAAACTTGTTTGTACAAGAAGGTTAGTGGGAGTGTAGTCATGTTCCTAGTATTGTATGTTGATGACATATTACTTATAAGAAATGATATATCTGTTTTATAGTCAGTTAAAATTTGATTATCCAAAATATTCTCTATGAAAGACCTGGGAGAAGTGACCTACATCTTCGAGATTAAGATCTATAGAGATAGATCGAAATGGTTGCTTGGTCTTTCGCAGTCTACTTATATAGACCGAGTGCTAAAGAGGTTTAGCATGTTGAAATCTAAGAAAGATTTCCTACCCATCAGGCATGGGGTACACCTTTCGAAGTCTGTGTCCACAAACAGAAGACGAGAGGATTTGCATGAATAAGATCCCCTATTCATCCACAATAGGATCTATCATGTATGTTATGTTATGTATAAGGCTCGATGTATCATATACTTTGAGTGTCACTAGCATATATCAGTCTAATCCAGGAATGGATCATTGGGCGATTGTTAAGATAATCCTTAAGTACTTGAGAAGAACTAAGGATGTGTTCCTAATATATGGAGAAGGTGATATGGTAATACGCGGATATACGAATGTCAGCTTCTAAACAGACAAGGATGATTCTAGGTCTCAGTCTGGGTACGTATTCACCTTAAATGGAGGTACAATCAGTTGGAAAAGTTTCAAGCAAGACACTATAACGGATTCTGCCACTGAGGTAGAATACATTGCAGCTTCGGAAGCAGCAAAGGAAGTGGTTTGGATCAATAAGTTCATCTCGGAACTTGATGTGGTCTTATCAATGATCCAAACATGTGCTTCGCTGCTATCATTTGATTAGAGAGATCATCAGTAGGAAGAAAATACAAATCGAAAAGATTCCCACTAAAAAGAACTTAGCGGACCCTTTAACTAAGGACATACCTCAAAGTAAGTTTGAGGGTCATGTTAGAGCTTATGGTATCGGGTACCATGGCGATTGGCATTAGGCAAAGTGAGAGTTTATTAGTAAAATATGAGAGGTGCCCTAAGGCAATCGCCTTATGGTTGTACCATTTATTTGATAAATGAAGATTCACTATTTGAGTATACATATTTTCATGTATTTGATTGGATCTCAAACTCATTTACTAAATGTCCGTAATACGATTCACAACATGAGAGAATTTGTGATTGGATCACAATTAGTGAGTATCTCTACATGTGTAATTGTGATGTATTGGAATTATCCCTAGTCGATGAATTAATGCATTTGGACACCATCGATTCTATTGAGATTAGCATGAGGTGTACTCTTTGGTTTATCCAAGTAGTTGTTTCTCACTGGCTGGAGACATTGGGATGTCCAGAGTTGATCGTGGATGCTAGTTATGGTAACTAGTTCATTGGAGTTGAAGGGACAAAGGTTCGCTTCTCGCTTCAACTTGGTTGCTTGTACATGGCGATCCTATCTATGTCCCCGGATTAAAAAAAATTAATCCTTGAAGACGGATTACCCAAGCAACCGATCCATCATCGTGCTATTCGATTCGAGTGGTCTCTTGAACAAACTTGTTGTTCAAGCAACCTAACTCTTTTCCTCGATTAGCCACGGAATAGATGATGTACGGATCGCCGATTTTTGTGTTTATCTTTGAGGTCCAAGTAAATAAACCACATGCATTATACAAAAGAACTAAATCAAAACAAACAAGATTATACCTCTTGTATACCTCTTGATCTTCTATTGTATGACCTTTCCTCCTCTTGAACGTTGTGTGGGCAACGATCTTCCAAGAGTTGAAACCTCCTAGATCATGTATCTTCCTTTCCTTGTTCGCTCCGAACAAAGGAAGATAATCAAAGACTTCTTCTCCTATCTAGTGTCGACCACCAAGCCACCAAACTTGTTGTTGCCACCGGCCAAGGAGAGGTTGAAGGAGATGGTGTGGGCGCCGGACAAGAGCTCCAAGGGAAGAACCCTAACCCTTGCCGTCGGCCAAGACTTGAGGGAAGAAGAGCTATGGTGTGGGTGCCGGCCAAGAGGGAAAGAAGAAGAGGTTTGTTATTGCCGGCTACTAGAGAGGAAGACAAGGAAACCCTAGGAAAAACCCTAATTCCTTGTGCCGCCCAAGCCTCTCAATGCCAACTCCAAACCCTAGCCTCTCCAAGAATCTTGCCGCCCAACTCCAAAAACCTAAACTCCTAAATATATCCCATGCCCAAGCCTCCTTTTAATCGTGTCCATTGGATCTAGGTTTCATGAGGGTTTTAATAGGCTACAATAGAGACCATTAGGAGGAGTTGGATCTTGGCCACCCAATGGATCTAGCCCACATAAAGTCCGATCCATTAATGATAATCCATTCCACTAGAGAATTATCATTGATCTACCTCACCAAAACCCATAAATAAATATGGGCTCCATATATTAATTGTACAAATATCTCTCCGTGTTTAAGATATCGAATGTCCGTCAATTAATTAATTTACTAACAATTAATTAATCAACATCTAACTCCATGAGTAGTACCACTCAACCTTATCATCATGTCGGACCAAGTCCACCTGCAGGGTTTACATGATGAATCTTATGAGCTCCTCAAAGGGACATCATCATCCTAACATATAGGACACAGTTTCCTGCTATAATCAACGACTCACCATGTAAATAATATCATTTTTCAACTTAACGAGCCTATCGATTTAATCTGCTAGCTAAAAGAAAAATCACTTTGGACCCACACGACTTAGCGAGTAAGGAGAATTCGAACCATTGTGCACTGTGATAAGGGAACGGAGGTCACATGGCTTGGTCGTGTGTTTTCACACGATCGTGGTGCGTGAGGTTTAAGAGGTCAAGTCGTGCATTTTAACCCCAAATGCGCCATGTGCTTTGATTCCTCTTGCCCTAGCCATGTGAATCCCTCTTCCCCACCACCTACAAGCCTTTCCAACCTTCAAGGAAACCCAAAAGAAGTAAGGATGAGGAGGACCAAGCAAGTGACATCTTGATCCAGTGCTTTGGAGTGAAGAACAAGGAGAACGGATGCCCCTTAAGTTCCGGAGGAAGGTAACACTCTTCCAATCCTTCTTTTTCAAAATAATGAGCATAGGGAGATATTTGATATGCTTTCTTTTAGAAGAATCACCGCTACTAGGTATCTTGATGAGGATCTCTTAGAGACCCTAGGTTTGTTTGGTGATATCCAAGCCCTATTTGCAAAAATGGGGTGGGAAGAGATAATGGGGATAAGACACCCAACCTACCCTAGGATAGTTTTAGAGTTTTTAAGTTCTTTAGAAGCTGAGGTTTTAACGAGTAGAGAGAGCGAAGAGGGTAGGATTACCTTTAGGTTATTTAACACTGAACATGAATGGACATTACACCAATGGAACACATGTTTTGGCTTGCCTGGTGGGGGGGAGAGAAGAACCCCTATTGGGTTTAACTCTCGAATCTTTTGGACCAAATTGACCGGAGAGCATGCGTACGACCCTTCTAGGGCCAAAGCATCGCACCTCCAAAACCCCATTTTTTGGTACCTACACCGAATCATGGCGAGTACTATTTTTGGTCGTGGGAAGAGTGACAGTGCAGTGCGAGCTAGTGAGCTGCTTTGCTTGTGGGACATGCTACAAGAAAGGAGTAGCATTGATGTAGGGTCCCTTTTCATTAGACACCTAGTGAAAATGGGCAAAGCGGCGAGAGGAGAGATTATTGTGGGGGGCCTACTTACCCACATTTGCCATACGATGGGGTACGACTACATCATGCTAGATAGCATGGAGGGGAGCCCTAGGATCGACTTAGGAGTGTGTATGGCCATAAAGATGATAGTGAGAGAGGGGCACTCCTTGTGTTTTGTAAGGAAAAACCTATCATTTCTTAGGGTCCCCGACCCCAATCCTACCACCATCACCACACGCACCAACTGATGCTTAGACCTAATAGTGGAGTCCCCGCCATATGAGGGATCATCCACATCGGCACCCATCTCTCCCCCTTTGCATCACTCTCCCTCTAGTCCACGCATGTATAGGAGCCCATCTAGTCCACATCGACATGAGCCTGCACATGCGCCACCACCTTTTTCTACTTTTGAGCAGGATGCAGGTACATCTGCCTATGATTTTTCAGAGTTCTTATCGCGCCTTGACGACATATATGTCGAACAGCAGACGTAAAGGCAGTGATGAGAAGAGCAAAGCGCTTACACGTAGGCAGAGTTTCAGGGCTTCTGGGAGCACTTCTAGTAGGCTGAGGAGTTCTACAATGAGGCTCACGTCTACTTCCAGGAAAAGATTGCCCATCGCCAGGATGAGGCCACCTACCGCCAGGAGATGTGGCAGCACATGCATGCCCAGCAGGTACAGTGGGCCCGGGAGGAGGAGCACATAGCAGCTGCTGCATCCACCAGCTCTCAGATCGACCATATGTACATGTGGCATCAGTGGTTGAGCACCAAGTTTACCCAGGAGCCTGACATGCCGAGACTGTCGGACTTCCCACCTCAACCACCATATTAGCGGTACAGTCAAATATAAGTCTGTGGGGGACCCCAAGTTTTGATTTATTTTGTTTCTAGCATTAGTTTCTTTCCTGTCATTTGTATTTTGTTTTTAGTTATCATTCATTTGTTCATGCATAGAGTTTTTAGTTTCGTCAGTACTTAATTTTTTCTATCTTTAAGTTACCTCAGTAGTATTTTTAAAATTTTCTTCATGAGTTATTTCCATGGGTAGCTTAACTTCATTTACCTTGTGGTATTTTATTTTATTTGCTCTAATGAATGTTCTAGTCTTACACTAGTTAGCTTTTATATTTACACCTACACATGATGAGCATTCAAAATGGGAGAGTTTAGTACGTACCTAGTTATGATTCATCTCAGTAGTCTAGTACTTTAGAATCCATAAGTGACCCTAAGTTTAGCATTTTAGTTACTGGAGATGCTCGGATTGTGGAAGCCCATTCAGAAAAATCAAAATCCCAAGATACTAAAACAAATTGATTAAAAAAGATTATGAGGGATAAAAAAAATAGTTGTCATGGATGGAAATGGTTAGGTGCCACTTTGAGACCGAGTTAGGTTACTGGGAAACACCTACCAATTTCTCTCAATACCGAGCATGCCTTTGAGACTTTGTGCTAGATCTAGGGAACGACCCTCGCTTTGGGTAGTGCCTAAGAGCTAGAGACCTTAGGAAAGCTATAGGATGATGACTTAACTTACCATGGAATGAGTATCCCCTGAGAAGATTTTCTTAGCACGAGCACAAGGAGTTAATTTAGTGAATTTCTAGAACATCTCTATTTTGCTTTGATTGCAAATACCACTTAATAAATCTAGTTAACATGCTAAGTATGGAACAATACCTTTTAAAATTTCATGGCACTGAGGTTTGCTTGAGGAGAAGCAAAGACTTAATTCTGAGGGAATTGATGTAAGCAAAATATATAGGATTTTAGAAGTAGTTTACGCTCACATCTCATTACATTTTATGTTTGTTTCATACATATTTTACTTTGTTTTGCATGCATTTCCTATTTTCTGGTTCGGAGATCTGCTCTTTGTACTTTTGTATGCAGGATAGCATTTCATGGGAAAATGGCGCACTTTTAGAGCAAAAGAAGGACATTTTGCAGCTGGATGTAGAAGGGGACACGACAGGGTGTGTGGCTACACACGGTCATGTCCAAGGGTCAAAATTGACCACCACGGTGCCACACACGGCCTGGCCATGTGGAAACACATGGTCGTGTGGCGCTGCACGATTCCAACGTGATTCAGTTATTTTCCAAGTTTTAGGGAGATCCAAGATGATGTCTATATAAAGGAGGCTACACCCAAATCCTAGGGAGGAGGCACGATGGTCGGGACAGCACACCGACGCCCTAAAAAGCTTCGGGAACTCACAATGGGGAGGAAGAAATCCGCCGGAGATCCAAATTCTGCACTTCAACGCCAGAGAGAAGAGTCACATCGCATTGTAATTTCTGTTCTTTACATAATTTCCATTGTTTATATGAACATGATCGTGCTTTGTGTTTCTCCTCTCTTATTTATGGAGTAGACTCTTTGATTCTAGGACTAGGGAGTAGTTTGTGTTGAGTTAGAACATGTTTGTTCAAATATCTTTTCGTTCTTGAATTTATATTTGCAATTGGCATTTGGTTTAGAGCTATAGCTATTGTTTTGGTTTTCTATCTACTGTGCTAGCCGATACGAGAGGTGACATCCCTCATATCTAAGATTTAGGAGAATTAAGGACGAACCTAGGGGTTGGCCTCATCTCCCATAACCGTGGGTAGAAGGATGCAATAGAGTAGGAAACACACCCCGTTTTTGACTCGTCGCAGTGATCGATTCGGCATCCTCATATTGACTATCCTGTCCTAAGTCCAGGGGTCGACCTGGTAATGATAGAAGTAGCTTTCGATATATGCAAAGGCTCATCGAGGGAGTGTATGATGTACTTTCCACAAAATCATAGCTAGAAACCTAGACAAAACTGTTGGTGCAGTAGGCACCTAAGTCGAACCTGGGTTTTGATTATAGAAAACGATACAAAGTTAAGCTCATATCGTTATCTCACGAGCTGAATCGAGTGTGCAGAAGATTGATATAGCTGGAGCTGAAGGCTAGCGACACCCAGAGGAAGCCACGGTGGTCGGGCGACACTCGAGTGACTTCAGAGGGAGCCGAAGGAATCGAGTGGAAGGCCGGAAGCAAAAGCAACACATAAGTATCGAGGTAAGCTCGTGTGTGCGAGCGTAAGTGAGGTCGTATCCTCCTTAAGGGGATGATCTTAAGCGTAGATCCAACCAGAGACATCCCATCGATGGTCCAGGTCGAGATCGGACGGTCGAAGGTCGTCAAAATAATGTTTTCTTTGAGCTAACTTTGCCCTGCAGCTAGCATCGATGCCGACGGAGGACTCATTGAGGACTCGATCGCCAAACAATGATCGCCAAAGGTCGACTCGATCGATGTCGCCATCACGATCGATGATGGCCATCACCATCGATGGTCAATGATCAGATTCGAGGAGTCAAGGCTTATCACCCCATTTCAAGGAGATTGGTGCTCAATTTTGATTGGCTAGGGTTCCTCTCGAAAAGGGGGTCAAAGGCTATAAAAGGAGGGCTTGTCTTAGGGTTTTGCAATCAATTAAAAAGCTTCCAAGTGCTTCCGATACGCTCTGACTCTCCGACATCCCTACGACGAAGCGCTGCCGAGACGACGACTAGAGCTTCAACCTCCAACCTTTGAAGTCGTTGGTAATGAAAATTTTGAATTATAATTCAGTTTATAAGTTGTTCTTCTTTTCAAGCTTTAAATCATATCAAGGAGAGGGGAAGTGTCCCTCTACCTTGAGCTTTTTTCATTTTGTGTATCCGTCTAACTCCTACCTCCAACGAGGAGGAGTTTTTTAGTAGATTGCCCTCCGTACGTGGTCAAGGACCACTAGGGCCTTGGAGTAGTAGCCTTCGGCTATGAACCAAGTAAAACCTTTGTGTCTATTGTCTTTTATTTTTGTTTATTTTTCCGCTGCGTATATTTGTCTTGAAACTAATTCGAAAGAAAAATTTCTATCGCTATTCACCCCCCCCCCTCTAGCGATCCGATCGATCCAACAAAAACCCAATTGACAACGTGTTCTGCGACATACAAACTAAACCAAAATCCTAGAATCCCTTCCAAAGACTCGCAACTAGTTTCTTTCTTCTTCTATGTGACACCGTATTGAGTTGGGACCATCGTCAACCCTTGCAATCACAACCCTTAGATCTGAATTCTAAACAATAACCTCCACTTACCAAATCGGTACTCGAATTTCAGTCCCTATGGGATCGATAATCTTTTTATTACTTGACGACAACCATGCACTTATGGGTGTTGAGCGTGAGCACGTGCTTCGAGTCTTCAACAGTCTTCATTGCAAGATTTGAGGTCACATTCGCGTGCATTAGAGAACAACCAAGACATGCATATTGTCTAGGATAGAAAGTACCTTCTTTATTTTCTTGTTCTACTTGCATTGTAAATATGTTTTCTAAGATGTTTTGTGTTTATTCTTCCTTGTCTATGGAGTAGATACTTCGATTCTTGGATTAGGGAGTATCTTGAGTTTGTGGATATGCTAGTTCAAATAGTCATTTTTCTCCTTTGATTTTATTTGCAATTTTATGTTGTTGAGATTTATGAAGGTTATGTTTTGATTCTAATTCTATTGTGCATAGTCGATACAAAGGGTGACAGCCTTCGTATCAAAAACCTAGGAGAATCAAGGATGAGTCTTGCAGTCATCCTACCTCCTGTAATCGTAGAAGACAGAATATGATAGGATAGGATATGAAATAAGATCTTCTTCTATATAGGGTAGTATTAGGACATCTTGGTACCTCAATAACCTATCTTAGCAGAAGGGCTAAAGTAGGAAAAATTAACTCTATAAGGGTTGAGGGACCTTAGTGACAGAGGGCTCCCTACGGTATCAATCCCTGAGCTCTGATGATCCGAAAGATAAACTTGGTTAGGAATAGGGAGCTCCCGGTAGAAACAAAAGTTCATTGGGCAAATGCATAATGATCCTCCCTCAAGATCGTAATTAGAGATCTCAATGCACCTAATTGATAGCATGTTCCACGACGCACAAGTGAAACAGAAGTCCTAGAATCCCTTTTTGAGAACTTCGAACCAACCTTCCCTTCCTCCGAGTGACATCGTATTTGGTTAAGACTATCGTTAACCTCGCAATCTATACTCTTAGGAGATTAATTCCGAACAACAACATCCACTACACACATAGTATTTGAATCTCAGTCTCTGTTGGATCGATAATCTTTTATTACTTGACAACTTCCGTGCACTTATGGGCGTTAAGCATGAGTGCGTGCTTCGAGTCCCTGACAATTCTCATCGGAGATTTGATAGTCGTGCTCGTGTGTATCAAGTTTTTGGCATCGTTGCCAGGGACTATTGATTCGATATCAAATTGAAAGTGGATAGTTTGGATCATACCTAGGCTATATTTGTTTTCTTATTTTATTTCCATTTTATTTCAGTTTACTCAGTTTGGATTTTTACTATTTAAATTTAGTTTAGATTAATTTTAGTAGTTATATTACATCTTGCTTTAGTTAGTTTTTAGTTTTTCTTCATTTGGTTTAGTACTTTAATTGGGTTATTTGACATCCCTTTAATAAGTAGTATATATACTCTTGATTGCACAGCTTGGTTCATCGTATGCATAGATGCTTAGGATTGGAAAATCTGGTTCTAATAGACTTAGAAATAGAGCGAACCTACCATCACAAGAGAGCTGAACAGAAAAGTATAGAGGAACAAGATGCCTCTTTAGCGAACTTAGGTAGGAGACCTCTACGGGATTATGTAGCCCCCAGTGCTAGAGGGTATAGGCCGAGTATAGTTGGACCATCTATCACAGCTAATAATTTCGAGTTAAAACTAGGACTCATACACGTGGTCCAGCAGAGCCAATTCGGAGGAGCTGCTATTGAAGACCCGAATCGACACCTAGAGACATTTTTAGAGATATGCTCAACATTGAAGTTCAACGGAGTGCCCGCCGATGCGATCCGTCAGAGCCTCTTTCCGTTTTCACTGCGGGATAAGGCAAAGACGTGGCTACACTCCCTTCCTTCAGGAAGAATCACCACATGGGAGCAATGTGAGCAGCAATTCCTAAATAAATTTTTTCCACCAAGTAAGATTGTTCACATGCGCTAAATGATCACTAGCTTCTGCCAGAAGGAAGGGAGTCCTTGTTTGAAGCCTGGAATCGCTACAAAGGGTTGTTGATGCAGTAAGCATCACTCATTGGTTTTGATGTATGAACCATACTTAAAGTTAGGACTTACTTATGTTCTAATATCAATGTTAAGTGTACAGGCTTAACAGGAAGTCCTAGTAGGTCGTGTTGACTGGATACTAGGCAAATATCTTGACAGATCAGGAGGACCAGACACTAAGCATGAAGTCCAGATGGGTCGAGTGGACCGGACATTTGGCATGAAGATCGATTGGGTCAGGAGACCGAACAATCGACAACAAGTCAAGATGGGTCAGGTAGACCGGACAACTGATGGAAGCCCTGGTAGGTCAGATCGGATGTCAAGAGTGGTAAGTCTGGCAGGCAGCCGACAGGTAAGCCTCGAGTGGAGAGGTGAGATCGAGTCCTCTGTAGGGAAACAAAGCTAGGTGTCGATTCAATGGAAAGTCCACATGGGACTTAGAAGTCGAGATCGAGCAGTATTACTACTGCTATCATATTTGATTTATCTATTTGTACTAATCTCATTTTGCAGGGATTAGTTGACTGAATGAACTCCATTCGACTGAGGTTCAGTCATTCAGTTTGGTTCAGTCGACTGAATACACACTTGACAAGATTAGCTGATGATCAATCAAAGATCTGACACTGCAGTTGGAAAGAGTTTCGGTCGACTGGGGAGTTTCAGTCGACTAAAGTGGCAAACTTCCCGATGCGGAGCTGGGTGACTTGGAGTCGATTGGAGAGTATTCAATCGACTGGAAGACCAAAAGTTTCATATCGACGGGCTGATGTGGAGTCGACTGGAGGGCATTCCAGTCGACTAGAAAAGGATTATAAAATAAATGCTCGACCAGCTCTAAGGAGGAGACAACTATTACGTCGAAGTGCTACCTCTATTCATTCTCATCCACAAGAGCTTTCATTCCACATAAAGATGCTTTTCCGACACTCCGTGCCTTCTTCAAAGATCCTACTAGTGTCGGTATACTTAGCTCTTAATTCCTGTACTTATTTTCGCTTGTGTACTTAACATCAAGATGTTAGGATGTATAATGAAAGCCTAGCTCTTTTTGTATGGACATTTTTATTTTGAAATAAGAATCACATGATCATGGTTTGCACTTTATATTTATTATATGTATGCATATTGTCTAATACTTTACATTGTAGATAACATGGTGCTTAGTGTGGCACAGAAGATCATGTTATTAGTCCCTTGTAGAATATAAGTAGAGGCTCACAACCAAGATGGTTTTGGACAAACCATTGGCATGGTTGTAGTGTAGCTTGGTATTGTTTTGTCTTGAACATAGAGTTACACTAGTACACTTAGATGTATTGAGCAGGAACGACATAGAGGTAATTCAATTTATTGCTGACTACATAATTGAATCGGACCTCGGATATTATGTTGTACATGCTCTTAATCCCGATATAATAACGGGCACATGTACTTAGTATTTATTTCTTTGATTTACCAAAGGGTGAGATTTATATGGATTAAATCAATATGCCCGGTAAGTTGGGAAATGATATTATTTACATGGTGTGCCATTAATTATAGGAGGAAACCGTGTCCTATATATTAGGTTGATGATGTCCCCTTGAGGAGCTCATAAGGTTCATCATGTAAACCCTGCAGGTTGAAACCTAACTCTATATATATGGGCTTAGGCTTGGGCATCCAAAGGATGGAAAACCTAATTGAGATAAGGATTAGGTTAAGGGGCTTTGGCTTGGGCAGCAAGAAAAAGGATGAGGCTAGGGTTTTTGGGTGGCCACAATTAAGGAAAGGTATTCTTCTTCTTTTTCCTTTGGTGGTCGGCATCTTTTCTTCCTCCTTTGTCCTTGGTTTGGCCGGCGCCCAAGCTTTTCCCCTTTATCTATGGCTTGTGGTGGATGAGATTAGGGTTGCTTCCCATGGGCGGCAACCAATCCTAGTTGGGATAGGAATAGGAGTTGGGGTTAGGGTTAGGGTTTGGTTGTTGGTGTTGGGCCGCAACAAGGAGAGGGAGCTTCTTCTTCTTCTTCCTAATGATGGCCGGCCCCTCTTCCTTCTTCCCTCTACCTTGGCCAAAGCTCAATCTATTCTACTTCCCTTCATCCTTAGCTGGAAATTAAGGAGAGCCTAGTTTAGGGTTTGGGCGGCAACAAGGAGAAGGGGTGTTTTCTTTCTTCTTCTCCAAGTGTTGGCCGGTGCCCATGCCCTTGTTTCTCTTTTGGTTGGTTTCCATACTCCATTTTATCTTCCTTGGCCGGCGGCAACATTGAGTTTATTGGCTTGGTGGCCGGTTCTAGAAAGGAAGATGAGTTTTGTTTTAGGATCTTCCTTTGTTCCTAGTGAACAAGGAAAGGAAGATTGGTGATCTAGGAGGCTTCAACTTTTGGTAGATCGTCGCTCACACGACGTCCAAAAAGAGGAAGAACATA
Organism: Wurfbainia villosa; assembly: GCA_025175895.1. Classification (NCBI taxonomy): domain Eukaryota; kingdom Viridiplantae; phylum Streptophyta; class Magnoliopsida; order Zingiberales; family Zingiberaceae; genus Wurfbainia; species Wurfbainia villosa. The sequence continues at coordinate 94,804,568 of CM045996.1, forward strand.
CAATAGAAGATCAAGAGGTATAACAAGAGGTACAATCTTGTTTATTTTGATTAATGTTCTTTTGTATTATGTTTATAATTGCTTTTCAATTATATGCATGTTTTGTGTGGATGGTTACTTGCTTGTATTTGTTTTTCCAAATATAAGCATGTTATATTTCTATAAATGGCTAAATAATACTTGGATCCCGAGTATAAACACAAAAACCGACGATCCGGACATCGTCTATTCCGTGGCTACTCGTAGAATAGAGGTTGGTCGCTTGAACAACTTGGTTGTTCAAGTGACCTCTCTAAATGAATAGCACGACGATGACTTGGTTGCTTTGGCAATCCCTTTTGTCTAGGATTAAATTTTTTTAATCCAGGGACATCAAAGGGATCGCCATGGTCAAGTAACCGAGGTGAAGTGGAAAGCGAAGTTTCCCCTCACGGACTCGACAAGGAAACCCTTCAATTGGTATCAGAGCATCGGTTTTCGGTTTTGTGTGTTTAGGATTCGGTTAATTTTTATGCACTTTTTCATATATTATATGTGTCGGATAATAGTAGGATATGTGTAGTTTAACTCTTTGGTTGCAGGCATAAGATCTGACTATTATGGCCATATGTGTGTATGTGATTGTATGTGTGTAAATATTTATTTTGTTGAATCCTCGAGGTTGACGAGGCTAGTATTTAGTTTTATGTAAATTAAATATGGCATTGTTTAGCCACTCTTTATTTTATTTTACTTTCGATCTAGATTTCATGTACACTCCCTCGTGGAGTATAGGATCGATGGATGTAAAATAAAATAGGTTTTAGTCTCGGCTCGGATCTCCGGATGGCTCGTACATGGCGTAGGAGGAGCGGACGAGGTGGCAACACGACGGGATGCATATTGGAGAACAATGCCATAATAGTTGGGAAAATTCTGATTTTTTCCATATTTATTGCTGATTTGTTTTATATGCATGTTGTGTGTGCTTGAAAATTCTTCACTGTCAATTTACTAAGTGGGAGAGGGACATTTTAATTAATTCCCGCGGCCTCCATTACAATTTGACGTGTGATGCAACAAACTTGCCTGTCGGCTCTGAATGCCTTCCTCCCCATCGGATGAGTTTGTTTGCGGATCACTAGGTCAAATAATGGTTATAGAAAATTATGTAGGAGCATGTGTACTTCCCCATCGGTAAGACACATAATCCGAAATAATTCCCTTAGTATCGTGTAATGGTGCACACTTAGATGCAAATAAAAAGTATCCTCCCCATCAGAGTCACTGCTTTTATTTGTAGGGCCAAAGAGGAACCAACTATTAATTTTATTTGTCAAAAAGTAAGGTTGACAAGATAGTAAAATTAATGGGTAAAACCTCCTCTTACAAATGTAGAATTCGTATACGTCCACACTATCGTGGCATGCGATATTCTCAGCGTTTTGAGGTGTTGGTTGATATCAAAATTTTATTGTTTGAGGAATCAATAATTTTTTGAAATCTAAAGTAATGATCTATGTGATTCTTAGGATTTTCAAAATGACTTTCAGTCCACTTGTTGTGAAACTAAAGGAAATAAACTTACTGTACCCGAATAATGTTGATTGGAAAAGAATCTAGATATTGTCTCATCTGCTAAGGAGTACAAGTATGCACTCTTCGAAGAATGTCCTCAAGCCATGGTTGCTCAAAAGGTTTCTACTTCTAAGCCGAAAGGCAAGAAGAAGGAGAAACAAGGTGGAGCAAAAGTGGTGGGAGGATCTCAAGGAGGAGTGAAGAAGCTGAAAGGCAAGTACTTCACTTACAAGCAGGATGGACATTGGAAGAAGGACTGTCCCAATCCAAAGCAGAACAAAGATATATCCTTTGAACTAGTCGTTGAAACATGGGGCTCCAGGAAACTCGACGATTAGCTAAGGGAGAGATTACTATTTACTTGGGCAATGCCATAAAGATAGCGGCTATTGCAGTGGGAGATGTTTTATTTATCTTTTGAGAAAAATAAAGGTTTTGGTTCTTAAGAATTTCCTTTATGTACCTTTATTAGAAAGAATTGATTTCAGTTTCTAAATTATTTATGGATGGATAATCTATTTCTTTTAATGACAGAGATGTTATAAAAAGGAATAGGGACATTATCTGTTCAGGTACATAGATAGGAAATTTATAAGTTGAACCACAAGCTCCCACGATGCAAATAGAAGTTAATAACTCATCTTCTAATTCCAATAAGAGAAAAGAACCTTCAAAGATGAACCAAATATATCTTTGGCATCTTAGGCTTGGTCACATTAACATAAGCAGAATTCAAAAGTTGATAGCTGATGGACCTTTGGGTTCATTAGTGGTGGAGGATCTCCCAACCTGTGAATCTTGCTTGGAAGGTAAGATGACCAAGAGGCCTTTTAAGGCCAAGGGGTATAGAGCCAAAGATGTGTTAGAAATGGTTCATCCTGATTTGTGCGGTCATATGTCTATCCAAGTTAGAGGTGGCTTTAAATACTTTGTCTCTTTTATAGACGATTATTCATGGTATGGATACATTATTTGATGCGCCGCAAGTCTGAATGCTTTGACAGGTTCAAAGAATTCAAGGCTAATGTGGAGAATCGTTAAGGTAAAAGTATCAAGACACTACGATCTGATCGTGGTGGCGAGTACCTCTTGGGAGAGTTTAGGAGTTACTTATCAGAGGCTGGGATTCAATCCCAATTGTCCGCACTTGGCACACCCCAGCAGAATGGTGTAGAAGAGCGATGGAATAAGACTCTTATAGAGATGGTTAGATCGATGATGAGTTATTCTGACTTGCTAGATTCGTTCTGGGGATATGCTCTAGATACGGCGGTGTACATTCTGAACTTGGTTCCATCTAAATCAGTACCCTCTACTCCCACAGAGTTGTGGACTAGGCGAAAGCCTAGTCTAAGACATATTCGGATATGGGAGTCCAGCACATGTGCTGAAGGCAGATGCTGGTAAGTTGGAACCTCGTACAGAAGTACGCATGTTCGTTGGCTATCCCAGGGGAACGAAGGGTGGATTGTTTTATAGTCCTAGAGATCAGAGGGTGATCGTTAGCACGAATGCCAGATTTCTAGAGGAAGACTATGTGATGAGCCACAAGCCCATGTGTAAAATTGTTCTAGAGGAGTTAAAAGGAAAGTCACTTCTTTAGTACCACCGGTACAAGAGGACATACCACATGTCACTGCACCGCGTGTCACAGAGGATACACAGGTGATACCTCGTCGTAGTAGGAGGGTTGTGAGTCAGCCTGATAGATTCATGTTCTTGGGAGAATCTTCTGATTTGGTCCCTGGTGAACATGAACCTGATCCCTGAACATACGACAAGGCAATCCAAGATATAGATGCAGCATCTTGGCAAAGTGCAATGAATACTGAGATTGAATCTATGGATTCAAGTCAGGTCTGAAAGCTCTTATGCATAACAGCTCATATGAATTATGAGGTGTGGCATATGGATGTCAAGACAACTTTCCTTGATGGAAGTCTTGAGGAAAACATCTACATGAAGCGACTAGAGGGATTCATTGCTAAGGGCAAAGAGCATCTTGTATGTAAGCTTAATCGGTCCATTTATGGATTGAATCAAGCTTCGAGGTCTTGGAACATCCGCTTTGAGGAGGTAAATCAGTCTTATGGATTTATTCAATGTTCGGATGAGTCTTGTGTATACAAGAGATGTGACAGAAACGTAGTGGTATTTCTTGTACTATACGTAGATGACATTTTGGTGGTTGGCAACAACATCGAAGTGTTATCGGATGTAAGGGTATGGTTGTCCAAACAGTTTGATATGAAGGACTTGGGAGAGGTGAGACACATCCTTTGGATCAAGGTTATAAGGGATCGCAGGAAAAGGATGTTGTGCTTATCCCAAGCTTCATACATAGACACGATTATGGAGCGTTTTAGCATGCAAAACTCCAAGAAAGGTTTTCTACCTTTCAGGCATGGAGTTCCTTTATCAAAGGAGATGTGTCCTATATCATCTGAAGAGATAGAGGAGATATAGACAGTTCCTTATGCTTCGGCGGTAGGAAGCCTCATGTATGCGATGCTCTGTACGAGACCAGATATCTGCTTTGTAGTGGGCATGGTCAGTAGATATCAGAGTAATCCAGAACAAGTATATTGGACTGTGGTAAAGCATATATTGTAGTGCTTGAGAAGGACTAGGGATTATATGCTGGTTTACCGGGCAGACCAATTATTCCCTGTGGGTTATACGGATTCTGACTTCCAATCTGATAGGGATAACAGTAAGTCTACCTCAGGTTTTGTGTTTACTTTGGGAGGTGGAGCCATTGAATGGAGGAGTGTCAAGCAGAAATGCGTAGCGGACTCTACCATGGAAGCTGGGTATGTGGCAGCCCCTGTGGCGGCCAAAGAAGCTGTGTGGCTCAGGAATTTTCTGATGGACTTGGATGTGATTCCTAGTTTGCCCAGAACTATCACAATTTATTGTGATAATAATGGTGCAGTTGCAAACTCGAAGGAACCATGAGCCCATAAGGCTAGTAAACACATAGAGCGCAAGTACCACCTGATACGAGAAATCGTAAAGGAGGTAGAAGTTGTTGTCGCCTAGATTGCATCAGAGGATGACCTGGTAGACCTTTCACTAAGGCCCTTCTAGCGAGAGCTTTGATAGGCATGTGGAGGGAAGGGGAATCAGATGTATGACAGTATGAGGACAACATAGTCTTTTAGTATAAGTGGGAGATTGTTGGGATGTATACTGAAAGCCTATCTCTTTTTGTATGAATATTTTTATTTTGAAATAAGAATCACATGATCATGGTTTGCACTTTATATTTATTATATGTGTGTATATTGTCTAATACTTTACATTGTAGATAACATGGTGCTTGGTGTGGCACAGAAGATCATGTTATCAGTCCCTTGTAGAATATAAGTAGAGGTTCACAACCAAGATGGTTTTGGACAAACCATTGACATGGTTGTAGTGTAGCTTGGTATTGTTTTGTCTTGAACATAGAGTTACACTAGTACACTTAGGTGAATTGAGTAGGACCGACATAGAGGTGATTCAATTTATTGCTGACTACATAATTGAATCGGACCTCGGATATTATGTTGTACATGCTCTTAATCCCGATATAATAATGGGCACATGTACTTAGTATTTATTTCTTTGATTTACCAAAGGGTGAGATTTATATGGATTAAATCAATATGCCCGGTAAGTTGGGAAATGATATTATTTACATGGTGTGTCGTTAATTATAGGAGGAAACCGTGTCCTATATATTAGGTTGATGATGTCCCCTTGAGGAGCTCATAAGGTTCATCATGTAAACCCTGCAGGTTGACTTAGTCAACATGATGATAAGGTTGAGTGGTACTACTCGAGGAGTTAGATGTTAATTGATTGATGGTCAGTAAATCAATTAATTGATGGACATTCGATATCTTAAACACGGGGAGATGGATGTACAAATAATATATGGAGCCCATATTATCATATGGGGGTTGGTGAGGTAATTCAATGATGATCCTCTAGTGGAATGGAACATCATTGATGGATCAAGTTTGTGTGGTTCCGATCCATCGAGTGGCCAAGATCCAACTCCTCCTCATGGTCCCTATTGTAGCCTATTAACACCTCATAAAGACTAGATCCAATGATGGAAAACAAAACTCTAGATCCGACGGTTGAGATTAAATCTCTAGATCCGATGGTTGAGATTAAATCCCTAGATCCGACGGTTGAGATTAAATCTCTAGATCCGACGGTTGAGATTAAATCCCTAGAACCAATGGAGGAGATTAAACCAAGGCCTAAACCTAACTCTATATATATGGGCTTAGGCTTGGGCGACCAAAGGATGGAAAACCTAATTGAGATAAGGATTAGGTTAAGGGGCTTTGGCTTGGGCGGCAAGAAAAAGGATGAGGCTAGGGTTTTTGGGTGGCCACAATTAAGGAAAGGTATTCTTCTTCTTTTTCCTTTGGTGGCCGGCACCTTTTCTTCCTCCTTCCTCCTTGGTTTGGCCGACGCCCAAGCTTTTCCCCTTGATCTATGGCTTGTGGTGGATGAGATTAGGGTTGCTTCCCATGGGCGGCAACCAATCCTAGTTGGGATAGGAATAGGAGTGGGGGATAGGGTTAGGGTTTGGTTGTTGGTGTTGGGCGGCAACAAGGAGAGGGAGCTTCTTCTTCTTCTTCCTAATGATGGTTGACCCCTCTTCCTTCTTCCCTCTACCTTGGCCAAAGCTCAATCTATTCTACTTCCCTTCATCCTTAGCCGGAAATTAAGGAGAGCCTAGTTTAGGGTTTGGGCGGCAACAAGGAGAAGGGGTGTTTTCTTTCTTCTTCTCCAAGTGTTGTCCGGTGCCCATGCCCTTGTTGTTTCTCTTTTGGTTGGTTTCCATACTCCATTTTATCTTCCTTGGCCGGCGGCAACATCGAGTTTATTGACTTGGTGGCCGGTTCTAGAAAGGAAGATGAGTTTTGTTTTAGGATCTTCCTTTGTTCCTAGTGAACAAGGAAAGGAAGATTGGTGATCTAGGAGGCTTCAACTTTTGGTAGATCGTCGCCCACACAACGTCCAAAAAGAGGAAGGACATACAATAGAAGATCAAGAGGTATAACAAGAGGTACAATCTTGTTTATTTTGATTAATGTTCTTTTGTATTATGTTTATAATTGCTTTTCAATTATATGCATGTTTTGTGTGGATGGTTACTTGCTTGTATTTGTTTTTCCAAATATAAGCATGTTATATTTCTGTAAATGGCTAAATAATACTTGGATCCCGAGTATAAACACAAAAACCGGCGATCCGAACATCGTCTATTCCGCGGCTACTCGTAAAATAGAGGTTGGTCGCTTGAATAACTTGGTTGTTCAAGTGACCTCTCTAAACGAATAGCATGACGATGACTTGGTTGCTTTGGCAATCCCTTTTGTCTAGGATTAAATTTTTTTAATCCGGGGACATCGAAGGGATCGCCATGGTCAAGTAACCGAGGTGAAGTGGAAAGCGAAGTTTCCCCTCACGGACTCGACAAGGAAACCCTTCACAAGAGAGGGTAGTGTGTTACCTATCTATTACTTTTGTAAAAAACGAAACCCTCCTAAGTCGAAAGTTCTCGAGTCGGAGGGTATATAGTAATTGCCCATCGAAGTAGCTCTCGGAAGAGCTACGAGCCTCGGAGTAGCAACCCAGTTAGGGTTGTGAACCAAGTAAAAGAAACTGTATCCATTTTATTTTATTTTATTACCATTGCATACTCTTAATTAATTTCAATATATAAAAATAAGTTTTCAAAATTTAAAGAAAATTGAAACCTCGGAGACTCACCCCCCCCTCTCTTAGAGTGTCGCGATCCTACAATTGGTATTAGAGCAAGGGCATCCCGAATTTGGTGCAACCACCATCGAGAGCATTAGAATAATTTTCTTTATTTTTCTAGTACTAGAATAATTTTTAAATATTTTTTCAATGCTAGAATAATTTTCTTTATTTTTTCTAGTACTAGAATAATTTTTAAATATTTTTTTCAACACTAGAATAATTTTTAAATAATTTTCTGTATTTTAGAATAATTAAATTGATTTTTTGAATTTTAGAATAATTAAAATAATTCTCTACATTTTAGAAACATTAAATTAATTTTATGTATTTTAGAATAATTAAATTAATTTTCTCCATTTTAAATAATTAAATTAATTTTCCACATTTTAATATAATTAAATTAATTTTCTACATTTTAAAATAATTAAATTAATTTTCTACATCTTAGAATAATTAAATTAATTTTCCACATTTTAGAACAATTAAAATTATTTTTCTACATTTTAGAACAATCAAATTAATTTTCTGTATTTAGATTAAATTTAATTAATTTTCTGCATTAGATTAATTTTTAATTAATTTCTACACTTAGCTTAATTTTTATTCTAGAATAATTTTTGCTCTTAACTTAGAATAAATTTTTCATTATTTTGTGAACTTAGTATAAATTTAATTCTTGCACAATATTATTTAATTTAAATAACTCTAAGAATAATTCTCAACTTTAATTAAAAACCTATTATTAAAATATTTATTTAGCAATGTCACATTTAGAAGGATATAGCACCATTCGCCCTCATCTCTTCAATGGAGAGGACTTTTCCTATTGAAAAAGGCGAATGGAGTGTTACTTGAAAACCGGTCTAGTGGTCTGGTTTTTGATTAGAAAAGGGTTCGTAATTCCGGTAGACGACTCGGGTGAGTTGTTAGAATCGGAAAAATAGACCACGGGCCTTAGAAAATGGGCTTAAGTCTATTACAAGGCACTTAACACCTTGCAATGCGGACATACCAAAGAAGGGCTCAATAGGGTGGGTCTATTCGAAAACTCTAAGGAATTATGGGACAAATTAATTGAATTGCATGAAAGTACAAATGACACTAGAATAACTAAACGAGGCATGTTACTAAATAAATTATTTAATTATAAAATGAATGAAAATGAAAATGCTAGTCAACTTCATACGAGAATAAAAGACATTTTAAATGGATTACATTTAATAGGACACCAAATAGAAAATAAGGACATAATTAGGTATACACTTAAGGCATTCCCGAGGAATGCCTTATGGACATCCATTGTCGATGCCTATAAGGTTTCCAGTGATCTTTCCACAATTAGACTAGATGAATTATTTTGTGAACTTGAACTACATGAACAAGCTAAGTTGAGTCAAACTGAGAATGGTATTGCTTTAGTGGTAGGTTTGACCAAAAAGGAAAGAAAAGCAAGAAGTGAGTCCGAAGATGAGTCGGAGTCGGACCCAAACGGAGAAGAAGAAATCGTAAACATAGTTTGGAAGATATTCAATCGAAGAAAGAGGTTTACAAAGAAGGATGCTAAGAGAGTCATCGACAACAAACCAAGACCCCGATTGGAAATGACCTCCTATGAGTGCAACGGAAAAGGACACTACAAATCTGAGTGTGTAAATCTAAAAAAGAAAGAAAAACCAAATAAGGAAAAGAAGAAGAAAGCACTTAAGGCAACTTGGGACGAATCATTCTCAGATGAGTCAGACACAGAAGAGACGAAGAGAAGCTTCATGGTGTTCATGGTCGATTCGAGCTCCGGAGTCGAGTCAAGTTCCGAGTACGAATCCAATTCCGAGTTCGAGAGAAGTCACAGTTCCGCATCCGTTTCCGAAGGACTAGACGAGGTAACTTCTCCCTTAGAAGATAAGTTGTACAATATGTTGGGAAATTCCGGATCATGACATTCACAATATCACAGGTGAATACTTCGCACAACCACAGTGGAAACAAAATATAAATTGAATCCCTCTAGAGATTCATGCAAAACATATAAGTTGTTTTGATTATCCTACTTTATCTAAATCTTATCTAGAAGAAAAAGTATACCTTCGATGCGAGCCCTTCGCAATCCCGCTAATCCAAGCGCTCTCATATCTCAATACGGTAAGGACAATCGTATCTCCACGGTATCCACACTGACACTCAGCAGTTTTGGAGTCACGTTGTGCTAGCAACTCTAGCAAACCACCAAGAATACTTGGAAGAAAAGAAGGAGAAGAAGGAGAGGAGCTCTTGGCTTGCACCTTGGCTTACACACCCCACACAAGCCCCTCTAGCTTTCCACGTTTAAAGCATCTCAAAACCCCACAAGCCATCAACTCCCTTATCTCTTAATGAATACCATGCCCCTTAGTATTCCATTTCATCAATGCATGAAAACCCCTCATCTCCTCATCATGAATACGAGGACCCTTGGTATTCTCTTGCATGATTAATTGCATGATGATAGATGACCCTTGGATTTTCTGCTTGATGAATTATCTTCCATGGATTAACTTGAGTCTAACTCAAGTTTAACCAACCTGAGTCTAACTCAAGTCTTGGCCATTTGCTTAATTGTTCTTTTAGTCAACTAAAAGAAATCATCTCCAAAATAGAATGTCATTTGTGTGTGACCCAATAGGCTCTTGTAACATTGGCAATGTGTCTAAAACCCCCTTTTAGATGCATAAGCAATGAGCGACATCTAGCAATATATCATTGCTATCCAAGTTATAAGAAAGTCGAGATCTGATAACCTTTTCGTGACTATTATCATGTATGATGGTGTCCTTCTATCCTTGATATCTTAGATCGATCAATGAGGCATAGACCGTGTCATCCCCTTATCGATCTTTGTGTTTCTTGAACCCCATGTAGACTCACTCAAACAAATGAGCTCAATATCTCATATTGACTCATTTGAGCATGACCATGTATTTCGTGGTCATACTCTATCAAGAGGCCAAAGATATCACTCCCGTCATATGGGAGGGATAGATCTCATCTACATCACTCACATCCCTCCGCATAATTCGTTACATACCCAATAATCGCCGTTATAGTGCACCCTATTACAAGTGATGTTAGATGATACCAAAGTACATAACTCCTTATGTAGGGAACCATAGTGACTTCAGGTCTAAGGACTATTCATACCAATAGTCACATGAGAAAGTATATGATGTTGGTGCAGGGGAACTAGATAATCGAACCTAGGTTTTGATTATGGCAAAGATCCAAAGTTAAGGTCATATTGTTATCTCATGAGCTGAATTAAGTGTATAGGAAATGGTTAAGCTAAGCTGAAGGTCAGTGACACCCAGAGAATCCCAAGTCGGGAAACCATGATAGTCGGATGACACCGGGGGAACTTCGTGGGAGTCGAAGAGCCTAGGTGGAAGACCATAAGCAAAGCGACAGGTCATAAAGGACCAAAGGTAAGCACGAGTGTGAAGAGAGATGGTAAGGTCGTGTCCTTTGTACGGGGATGATCGTAGGTGGCGATCCGACTAAGACTTCCAGTGGAAGGTCTAGGTCGAGATCGGACGGAAATAAACCATCATATTTATCATTTTTCGTGCTAACCTCTTACTGCAGGCAAGTGTCCAAGTTGACAGTCGACTGCTGGTCATTGGGCGGTCGACTGATGCACATCAGTTGACTGATGGAAGGCATCAGTCGATTGATGGCGACGAATCAGCCTTTTGCACTAGGTCAAAATGGATAATATTTGACGCGATCACTTCGTGATAAAATAAGGTGCCACCTCGTGATCAGTTCCAAAAGATTAGGATCTACATCAAGACTTATTCCAAGGCAAAACTCTATAAAAGGAGGGGAGGACTCCAACACAAAGATCAATCAATTCTATTCTCAAAAGTGCTCCCGCAACGCCAAAGCTCTAAATGTCATAACGTCGACGCAACGCCAAGTTCAGAACTTCTTCATCGGCAGCAAGTATTTCTTTTATTTACTGTATTCATTGTTTTAATCGTAACGAGGTGAGGTAGGCTTGTTACCTCATCCTCGTCCTTTCGGTTTTTTGATCGATGTCTCCTACCTCCAATGAGGAGGAGACTTTATAGTGGATTGTCCCTTCATATGTGATCAAGGATCGCGAGGCCTTAGATTAGCAGCCGGTGGGCTATGAACCAAGTAAAAATAAATTGTGTTATTTATTTTTCCGTTGTGCTTGCTCTTATCAAACAAACGAACGAAAGAAAGTTTTACTCTCTCTATTCACCCCCCACCCCTCTAGCGACGCTTCGCAATCCAACATATGACACTCATATAACGATCCATGATACTTTCTCATGGTGGGTCAATTTAGTACATATATTCTCCAATATATATACCCATGTGTCAATGTGATATCATATATCCATGACTTGTTAGATCAAGTCATCCATTGACCTACATGCTAGTCTCAATGTATCAATATATCCCTTTGTCTATTAATACAATACTTAACTAGGAATGTTTAAGTATAGTGTTCTCTATAGCTTCTCATGATCAATTCTACCAATTGATTTACTGTAGATTAGAAACTACTATTCAAGGGCATTATTATATTTATTTGGCTGGCACACGTATAAAGTAAATATAATAATCAATCTTTGCCTATTATTAATGAAATATGATACATATGATCCCTAATCAATCATCGTATGATTGACACTAAGGTTGACACTAACACAATATAATTGCATGCCTAGGTAGGAAGTTAGCTAAGTCCAAGAATCGAGTTGACTCGCTTCTTAAGGAAGTTCAACTACTTAAGAAGCAAGTTAACTCGAAGACTTCGACTTGCCAAACTAAGGATAGAGACTCAACTCAAGTTCCAAAGCTTGAGAAAGAGAATTCGATCTGAAAAAGCAAGTAGAAGATCTAACTGGATCATTGAAAAGGTTCACTTTAGGCTCCAAGTATCTCAACATGATGCTTGGATCTCAGCGAGCCGTTTGCAACAAGTCCGGACTCAGACACAAAGCTAGATCCTTCTATAAATCATACATGTCATTACATAGTCGAAACGCTAAGAATCGAGTCCAAGCATAGGTTCCTAAGTCTAGCTTAGTCAACCAAGTTGGACCAAATCAATTTTGGGTTACCAAGAGTCAAGTTCACTTAGTGAAAAAACTCAACATAGCTATGACTTAGGGGGAGCTAAAACTTTGTTTGTTTCCTTGTTTAGTTAAACTCTTGCATATTTTAGTTTACTTTACTTTCTTAATTTAGAATGGACTAGATAGGAAACAAAGTAGTTTAAACTTTAACAACCTAGTACTAAGACGAAGTGAACTGATAGTAAGTTAGGGAAGTTCTTCAAAGTGCATGTCTAGGAAGTGGTCGTTGCTCCGATATCCAAGAAGGTCATGTGCCTCGCCACGACCTGGTGCACTAAGTCGAGTGGAACTTATCGAAGCTAACTCACTAAGTCTTTAACTAGTTAGACTAAGGCTTAGTCCAAAGTGAATCAAGTACTTGATTCTTTCATTGACTTTGTCTAGGAAGTGGTCGTTGCTCCGATATCCAAAAAGGTCATGTGCCTCGCCACGACTTGGAAGTCAATGCTGGAAAAATTTACTTGACTAGCTCAAGCCAATCTTGAATCTAACATAAGTTTACAAAATTTGAAATTGTTCATTAAATTAATTAAGACAAAAAGAAATCCTCATCTCACAAAACCCATAGGAGTAACGTGTATTGAAAACCTAGCTTGGGTGAGATGAGTTAGAATTTAATCAAGCTTAATTAGTTTAATATAATTTACATAACCTAACAACTTTACTTAAAACTAAACTTAACAAATTTACTTAACTTAAACTAAACAAACTTATTTAAACTAAACTTAACTTAACAAATTTACAACACAAATCAAATCAAGATAATTCATCTTATTCAAGGTGTGAATTATCTTAAAATTTTTAATTCATATAGGACTCCGAAATGGACCAATAGATTCTGGATAGCAGCTGCTCCAGACATATGATTGGAGATAGTCAAAAGTTTTCAAAATTAAGCTACAAGAATCTAGGTTCAGTCTCCTTTGGAAATAATGACAAACTTAAGGTAATTGGATCAGATAACATTGAATTAGAGTCAAATTTTATTATACAAAAAGTCTTGCTTGTAGAAAATTTCAAATTTAACTTACTTAGTATAAGTCAGTTATGTGATGCTAGTTATGAAGTGAAATTTTTATCGAGTGAATGCTTGATTAACAATATTGAAAACACAAAAATATTACTTAAGGGAGTTAGGAATAAAAATATATATTAAATAAATTTAGAAAGATCCTCAATTAAGTGTCACATGACACAACAAGAGGAAAGTTGGTTTTGGCATAGGCGACTTGCTCACATCAACTTTAGGAATATAACAAGGTTAAGTGAAACTAACCTAGTTAGAGGTTTGCCCAAACTTAAAAATATTGAAAACAAAGTTTGTAATACTTGCCAACAAGGAAAACAAACAAAGTCCCAACATAAATTAACTAATCAAGGTTGAACAAGTTCAATACTTGAGTTAATTCACTTAGACTTGTTTGATTCACATGGGGTAAAATTACTAAGTGAAAATTTATATTATTTAGTGATAATTGAAGATTACTCTAGGTTTACATGGGTAAAGTTCCTAAAACAATAAAGATGAAACATTTGAAGTATTTAAAAACTTTAGTAAACAAATAGAAAATGAAAAAGACCTTAAGATAAAAAGAATACGAAATGACAATGGAGGAGAATTTAAAAATGAAAAATTTACAAACATGTGTCTAGAAAATGGATATCAACATGAATATTCATGCCCTAGAACCTCTCAACAAAATGAAATAGTAGAAAGAAAAAATAGAACTTTACAAGAAGCTGCTATGTCAATGTTAAATGAATACAACTTACCTAGTTAATTATGGGCTGAAGCTATAAACACTGCATATTATATGCAAAATAGAATAATAATTAATAAATTACATAATAAAACATCTTATGAAATTTTTAATAATAAAATACCATCAATAAAATATCTAAAAGTATTTGGATCTAAAGTATTTATTTTAAATACGAAAGACCATCTCGAAAAATTCTCTTCAAAAATCGATGAAGGGATATTTCTTGGATATTCGACCACTAGTAGGGCCTATAGGATTTATAATAAGAAAACCCAAAAAATTGAAGAAACAACTAATGTAAAGTTTGATGAAGAAGAAACTACCATTAATCAAATAAATACATTAAAAAATAATCAAAATGAGCTAAATGAAATTACACATGATGAAGAGGAACAAACCCAATGTGAAGAGACCTTAAAGACATCTAGAATTAATCCTAATCACCCACTTGAACAAGTTCTAGGAAATCCATGTTGGGAAATTCCGGATCATGACATTCATAATATCGCGGGCGAATGCTTCGCACAACCGCAACAGAAACAAAAATAAACCGGATCCCTATAGAGATCCATGGAAAACATATAAGTCATTTTTCATTAATCTAGATCTTATCTAGAAGAAGAAATATACCTTCGATGCGAGCCCTTCGCAATCCTACTAATCCAAACGCAATCGGATCTCAATACGGTAAGGACAACCGTATCTATAATGTATCCACACAAACCGTATCTTGGAGATGGAGATAACACCTTTGGTTGTGCTAGCAACCAAAAACCAAGGTTCTCCACAAAAGAAGAAGGGAAAAATAGGAATGCAAGGCACACAATAGGATGCAAACAAAAAACATGAGATCTAATCTCTACGTTAAGGAGATTTCTCAAATCACCTTTATCATGCATTAATCCACATTTACATGCATTAAATTCCAATTCATGCATTAACCCCATTCATGCATGCAACGTTTGAGGATGAAACCCCACTTCATGGATTAATTCTTTTGCATTAACCCCTCTTTTGCATGCAACATTTAGGGTGCAAATTCCAATTGCATGTGAAATCACATTTCATGCAATGTTAATGCAATAATCCAATTTGCATGCAATAATGCCTTTGCATGCAACATTAAGCATTAAATCTCATTTCATGCATTAATCCATTTGCATGCAAAAAACTCCCATTTGCATGCATGATTAATCATCA
Source organism: Wurfbainia villosa (assembly GCA_025175895.1). Classification (NCBI taxonomy): domain Eukaryota; kingdom Viridiplantae; phylum Streptophyta; class Magnoliopsida; order Zingiberales; family Zingiberaceae; genus Wurfbainia; species Wurfbainia villosa. Next base: position 94,820,007 of record CM045996.1, read on the forward strand.
TTAATCATGTTTACCTTCTTCAATTGATTTCACTTGAGTATAACTCAAGTTAAACCAATTTGAGCCCAACTCAAGTTTGGCCAAGCAATGAGTCTAACTCATTCTAGTCCATTCAATTAAATAATAATTCATTTAGTCAAACTAAGATGAACACTTCTCCAAAATATGTTCTTTGTGTGTGACCCTATAGGCTCTCATAGCATTGGTAATGTATTTAAAATCATTTTAGATACATAAGCAATGAGTGACATCTAGCAATACATCATTGCTACCCAAGCTATAAGAAAGTCAAGATCTGCCAACCTTTCCGTGACTATTATCATGTATGACGGTGTCCTTCTATCCTTGATATCTTAGATCGATCAATGAGGTATAGATCGTGTCATCCCCTTATCGATCTTTATGTTTCTTGATCCCCAAGTAGACTCACTCAAACAAATGAGCTCAATATCTCATATTGACTTATTTGAGCATGGTCATGCATTTCGTGGTCATACTCTATCAAGAGGCCAAAGATATTACTCCTGTCATATGGGAGGGATAGATCCTATCTACATTACTCACATCCCTCCGCATAATTCATTACATACCCAGTGATCGCCGTTATAGTGCACCCTATTACGGTGTGACGTTAGACGATACCAAAGTATATAACTCCTTATGTAGGAAACCATAGTGACTTCAGGTCTAAGGACTATTCATACCAATAGTCACATGAGAAAGTATATGACACTCATATAACTATCCATGACACTTTCTCATGGCGGGTCAATTCAGTACATATATTCTCCAATATATATACCCATGTGTCAATGTGATATCATATATCCATAACTTGTGAGATCAAGTCATCCATTAACCTACATGCTAGTCTCAATGTATCAATATATCCCTTTGTCTATTAATACTTGACTAGGAATGTTTAAGAATAGTGTTTTCTACAGCTTCTCATAATCAATTCTACCAATTGATATACTGTAGATTAAAACCTACTATTCAAGGGCATTATTATATTTATTTACTGGCACACACATAAAGTAAATATAATAATTAATCTTTGCCTGTTATTAATGAAATATGATACATATGATCCCTAATCAATCATCTCATGATTGACACTAAGGGCTGACACTAACAATCTCCCACTAGCACTAGTGTCAATCACTATAATCTCTAAGACCCAATGACCTAGTATGACCATCATGCTTTCTCTGTGCCAAAGCCTTGGTCAGAGGATCCACAATGTTAGCATCTGTTTCTACTCTGCATATTCGCACATCTCCTCTATCGATGATCTCTCGAATGAGGTGATACCGCCATAGTATATATTTGGAACGCTGGTGAGAACGAAGTTCCTTAGCCTGTGTTATAGTCCTGTTGTTGTCACAATAAAGCTCTATAGGGCTCACGATGCTAGGAACTATACCAAGCTCAGAAACAAACTTCCTGATCCAAACAACCTCCTTTGTCACATCAGAAGCAGCAATATACTCGGCCTCTGTAGTAGAATCCGTGACTATGTCTTGCTTTGAACTCTTCCAGCTCACAACACCACCATTTAAACAAAAGATATACCATGACTACGATCTGTAATTGTCCTTGTCCGTTTGGAAGCTAGCATCACTGTAACCCTTTACAGCGAGCTCCTCATCGCCTCCAAATATCAAGAAATATTCTTTAGTTCTTCTCAAGTACTTAAGAATATTCTTGACAGCTACCCAGTGACCGTCACCTGGATTTGACTAGTACCTACTCGTCATGCTTAAAGCATATGAGACATTAGGACAAGTGCATAGCATGACGTACATAATAGATCCTATAGCAGATGCATAAGGGATATAATCCATGTGTCCCTTTCTTCCTCAGAAAAAGGGCATTGAGCCTTCGAAAGGCTCACACCATGTGATATTGGCAGAAATACATTCTTGGAATTCTGCATGGCAAACGTTTAAGTACCTTGTCAATGTATGCACTCTGACTTAAGCCAAGCAATCTCTTATATCTATCTCTATAGATCTTAATGCCTAAAATATATGTTGCTTCACCTAAGTCCTTCATTGAGAAATAATTCCCAAGCCAAGTCTTCACAGACTATAGCGTAGGGATATCGTTTCCAATGAGAAGTATGTCATCAACATACATGATAAGAAAGATAAGTATGCTCCCACTAACCCTCTTGTAGACACAGGGTTCATCTTCATTCTTGATAAAACCAAACTGTTTGATCGCATCATCGAATCGAAGATTCCAGTTTCTAGATGCTTGCTTTAAACCATAAATGGACCTTTGCAACTTGCATACCTTACCAGCATGCTTTGGATCTACAAAACCCTCAGGTTGTGTCATGTACACATCCTCGAGGAGGTTTACATTCGGAAACACAGTTTTGACTTCCATTTGCTAGATCTCATAATCGTGGTAAGCTACAATAGTAAGCATGATCCGAATAGACTTAAGTATCGCAACTAGTGAAAAAGTTTCATCATAGTCAATACCATGAATCTGTTTGAAACCTTTAGCTACCAATCTCCCTTTATAGGTATGCATAAGACCATCCATGTTAGTCTTTTTCTTAAAGACCCACTTACACCCAATGGGTTTGACCCCTTCAGGTGGATCAACCAAAGTCCATACTTGGTTAGTATACATGGATTCCATTTCAGATCTCATGGCCTCTAGCCATTTCTCAGAATCTGGGCTCATCACAGTTTCCTGATAGGATGTAGGCTCATTCAACTTAACAAGCATAACATCATCATTGTCAGACAAGAGAAATGAATATCTCTCAGGCTGACGATGTATCCTATCAGACCTACGAAGAGGTTGGTCTACTTGAACAGGTTGTTGCTCCACAACTTCTTGTGCAACAATCTCATCATCCACAACACTTTGTGGTGCCTGTTCAATTCCCATCTCAGTGCTATCTTTATCTTGAGTTTCTTCAAGATGTACTTTACTCCCACTAGTTCTTCTAGAGATGAACTCTCTTTCTAGAAATACTCCATTTCTAGCGATAAACACTTTGCCTTGTGTGGGATTGTAGAAGTAATATCCTTTCGTTTCCTTAGGATATCCTACAAAGTAGCACTTGTCTGATTTGGGGCCTAGTTTGTCAGAGACTTGACGTCGAACATAAGCCTCACATCCCCAAATCTTCATAAAAGACATCTTGGGACTCTTCCTAGTCCATATCGTATATGGTCTTTATGACTGTCTTAGATGGGACACGATTAAGTGTGAAAGTAGTCGTCTCTAAAGCATATCCCCAAAAGAAAGAAGGAAGATTTGTGTGACTCATCATTGATCGTACCATATCTAATAATGTATGATTTATCCTTTCTGATACACCATTCCATTGTGGTGTTCCAGGTGGAGTGAGTTGAGATATAATCCCAAACTCAATGAGATAGTCACGAAAATCTTGGCTAAGGTATTCCCCACCTCGATCTGATTGAAACACTTTAATACTCTTACCAAGTTGGTTTTGTACTTCATTCTTGAATTCTTTGAACTTTTCCAAGGACTCAGATTTGTGTCTCATAAGATACACATATCCATATCTACTGAAATCATCAGTAAAAGTAATGAAGTATTGATAGCCTCCTCTAGCTGCTACATTAAAATGCCCACATACATCAGTATGTATGAGTTCTAACAAATCAGTAGCTCGTTCTCCATGTCCACTAAATGGAGTCTTGATCATCTTGCCTAGAAGACAAGATTCGCTTGTCTCATATGATTCAAAATCAAATGAGTCTAGTAATCCATCCTTATGGAGTTGGGATATGCGACTCTTATTTACGTGACCCAGGCGACAATGCCAAAGATATGTTTGGTTCAGATCATTAGATTTGAATCATTTGGTATTTATGTTATAAACTGGGGTTTCAAGATCTAAAAGATAGAGACCATTCACAATATGTGCACTACAATAAAACATATCATGTAAATAAATGAAACAACACTTGTCCTTTATTACAAAAGAGACCTTTCTTGTCTAAACAAGAAACGGAGATAATGTTTTTTCATCAAGGCAAGCACATAACAACAGTCCTCTAGTTCTAAGATAAGCCCAGTGGGCAAAGATAAGGAATATGTCCCTACAGCGATGGTGGCAACTTTTGCTCCATTGCCTACCCATAGGTCCCCTTCGCCCTTCGTCAATGATCTAGTCTTTCGAAGGCCCTACATATTGGTACAAATGTGAGAAGCACAACCGGTATCTAATACCCAAGAAGACGAGATAGATAAATTGACTTCTATAACATATATACCAAAGGCAGAAGTCTCACTTTTCTTCTTTTTCACCTCTTCTAGGTATAGCTTGTAGTTTCTCTTCCAATGCCCGGTCTCACCGCAGTGGAAGCATTCCCCTTCCTTAGACACCCCTCCTTTGGGTTTCAATGCATTTGCCTTGCCTTTGCCTTTGGCTTGGGTCTTACCCTTACCTTTAGGCTTCTACTTTCCTTTGCCTTTGTTCCTGTTCACCATCAAAATGGTGCCAAGATTTGCCTTCTTAAGGTTGAGTTTGGCAGTTCGTAACATGCTCAACAACTCAGGTAAAGACTTGTCAATTTCATTCATGTTATAGTTCATGACAAATTGACTATAGCCTTTTGGAAGTGATTGTAGAACAAGGTTAGTGGCCAGCTCTTAGCCCAATGGAAATCCCAATCTCAGTAGGTTCTCAATATACCCAATCATCTTAAGTACATGAGTGCCTAAGGAAGTTTCCTCTTGCATCTTGCATTGAAACAAGGCCTTTGATACTTCGTATCGCTCGTGCCTTGCTTGTCCCTGATATAGTTGTTTTAAATGCTCAACCATACCATAGGCATCCATGTTCTCATGTTGCTTCTGAAGCTCAGAGTTCATGGTGGCAAGCATAAGGCATGACACATCCAATGTGTCATCTTGATGCTTCTTATAAGCATCCTTGTCAGCACGAGTGGTCGTAGGTGCGAGTAGTTCAGGAATGGACTGCTCTAGGACGTATAGTTTGTGTTCTTGCTTGAGGACTATCCTCAAGTTCCTGTACCAGTCCAGGAAGTTAGCTCCAGTGAGCTTGTCCTTATCAAGGACAGATCGCAAAGAGAGTGTGTTCAACGTATTTGACGACATGGTGATCTACAATACAGAAATGCAGACATGTATCATATTTCTATCATTTAATTACACTACAAAAAAACTGTTTTTTGGCGACGAAATTTAGCAACGAATTATTTTCGTTGCAAATCTGCAACAAATATAGCGACGAATTTTAGGTTTCGTCGCAAATTTGTAACGAAATAAATTTTCGTCGGCAATTTGCGATGAAAAATAAATTCTTTGCAAATTTCTACAACGAATTATGAATTCGTTGCAAATTTCTACAACGAATTATGAATTCGTTGCACATATTTGCGACGAATTTATTTTTTCGTCGCCAATTTGTGACGAAAATAATTTTCGTCGCATAATTTAGCGACGAATTCAGAATTCGTCGCAGATATTTAATTTATTTAAAAAAAAATAGAAAACAGGTTTTGCCGAACGAGTTAATTTTTAAATATTTTGCAACGAATTCGTAGATTCGTTGCAAAATAGCAACGAATCAAGGATTCGTTGCAAAATTAATATTAAAAAATAAATTAATGTTTTAAAAAGTTTAAAATATTTTTTTTTTTAAAATTGCAACGAATCCTGGATTCATTGCAATTTTGCAACGAATCCGTGGATTCATTGCAAAGTTAATATTAATATTAAAAAATAAATTAACGTTTTAAAAGTTTTAATTTTTTTTTTAAATTTCCAACGAATCCAGAATTCGTTGCAATTTTTTGCAACGAATCCACGGAATCGTTGCAAAAAATTGCAACGAATCCTGGGATTCGTTGCAAAATTTTAAAAAAAAAATTAAAGTTTTTAAAATGTTAAGTTTTTTTTTAATTTAAATTTGCAATGAATTCACGAATTCGTTGCTAAATTAAAATTAAAAAAAAACTTAACGTTTTAAAAACTTTAATTTTTTTTTTAAAATTTTGCAACGAATCCACAGATTCGTTGCTAAATTAAAATTAAAAAATAAACTTAACGTGTTAAAAACTTTAATTTTTTTTTTAAATTTTGCAACGAATCCCAGGATTCGTTGCAAATTTGCAACGAATCCAGGATTCGTTGCAAAATTTAATTAACTTACCCCGCTACCTTAATTTTTTCCCTTCTCCTCGCATCGCGCCCGAGCCCTAACCTTTCCTCTCCGCACCGCCGGTCTTCCCCTCGCCTCGGGCCACGCGTTCGGCCCGACGACCCCCTCTGGCCGTAACGCCGAGCCCACACGACCCGAGCCCGCCGCCGCACCCGAGGCCGCCAGCGGCCGCTAGGTCGATCGACGCGACGCCACACGACTGATCGACGCCATGAGGCCGGCAGCCAAGGCCGGCGCCTCGTCCGGCCGCGTCGCCTGGCCGATCGCGAGCGACCCGGTCGCGCTTCACCATGGCCGCCGGCCATGGCCGGCCGGGCCAGCGCCGGCGCTCTAAGCTTGCCGCGCTTTGTCCCAGCGTCCGGGCCGCCTCCAGCCTCGCTTCCGACGCTTGCCTAGCCGGCCGCTCAGCGCCGGCGCTCGCCTCCTACCCGCGCTGGCTTTCGCCAAGACTCCGAAGTCTCGCCGCCGGTCTGTACTTCCGGTAGCTTCGTCCGCCTGGCCTGCCAGCTGCAGCGCGGTCCGAGTGCCGGCGATGACGCGACCACGCCGACAATGCGGGTCTGAGATCGCCGATCGCCGAGCCACGCCAGCCGCCGGTAGGCACCAGTTAGGTCTCTGTCCGAGAGGTCCGGCAGTCGCCGCCAGGTAGCCGCCGACAGCCACCAATCGCCGGCTCGGAGACGCCCGCAGCCACCAGTGGTATAATTTTTTTTTTCCTATATTTAACTCCATAACTACAGAAGCTTTATGCTGCTATCCTACTTATTCTGTAACTATATATAGTTAACTGTAAAATACAGAAGCTTTAAGCTGCTAATTTGCCATAGAGATACACATACCAAATAATGCTAAGTACTAAGTTGGAAGAAATATTTTATGATTTTGTTTAGTCACATATAGGAAGTTATGGGATAAAACAAGCAGTTTATAAGGCTTAGATGAGCAAATCATGCACATCTACCTGAGTAATTACAAGCATCTTAAAGTCAGTGGTGGTGGGGGAGCTAGTGTTTAAGGCTTAGATTAGTATTAACTTGTGGTGATACATTTTGAGCCACGCTTGGACCTCGTGTGTCAATGAGTTGTCTCATTTGCGACGATTGTTATACATCTACAACAATAATTTGACCTAAATGGCATAATTGCAATGAGTATCTTTCATGTTCAATAAATTCATAATACAACAAAACTCACAAAGGGATCAAGAAATGATAGAAATGCGACGACAACAAGCCTTTCTTATGCGACAGTTTTAGCAATTTAGTTCTGGTCCAAGTCATATTCCTCCGAGTCATGACGATGATGGTGGCGACGATGATGATATTGTATGCATGTTTTTAATTAGTACTTTTAAAATTTTTTAGTTTATTGACTTTGTTTATTTTTTCTTTAAACAGGAATGATCGATGAAGTTAATCCTTATGCCGGTTGAATATGCATATCATTGTAAGTCTTTGCATATTTATTTTCATGTTATTATATAGTTTTTTTTAATGTATGATACTTTTTGTTTGTTCCTTTTCTAATGCAGGTAGAAAAATGTCGGCGATTGCTTACCAGATTCTCTTTTCTTTTTTCTTTCCCATGCATGTGTTTAGATCTTTTGTAGACATTGTTATTTGGATATCAGAACTATGTTGATGTTTGAAATGTTGTAGGATATAACTTTTTATTTGGAATGTTGTATTGTTCTTACCTGATTGTGTTGCTTTGTATTTATTTGGATATGATTGAATATTATTTTGTTGTATTGAATGTGTGTGTGTTTTATTTGTATTGAATGTATTTATTTGGATATTAGAACTTATTGTGTTTTGTTGTGTGTGTGTGAAAATTTGTATATACGATAGAATATCGAAACGGATGAAATCTGTTAAAATAATTTTTATTTAGCGACAAATTTAGCGACAAAAATACAAATTCGTTGCTAAATTCTGAGAAATCTGCGACGAATTTTGTGACGAATTAAATTTTCGTCGCAAATTAGCGACGAATTTAGCAACGAATCCAACCTGCGACAAATTTTGCAACGAATTTTGCGACGAAATTTTTGACGAAAATTAAATTCATCGCAAATTTTTGCAACGAAAAAAGAACTCATCACAAAACATTGAACTTTGCGACAAATTTTGTGACGAATTTAGCGACGAATTTCTATCAGTCGCAAATTTACCAACGAATTTCTTATTTCGTCGCAAAAATTACCAATGGAAAAATTAATTCGTCGCAAAACATGGTTTTTTGCGACGAATTTTGCGACGAATTCAGCGATGAAATTTGCGACGAATTTGTATCAGTCGGCAATTTACCAACGAATTTCTTATTTCATCGCGAAAATTACCAACGAAAAAAATAATTCGTCGCAAATTTGCGACGAATTTTTAATTCGTCGCAACCTTTTGCGACGAAAATTGCGATGAATTTTTGAAATCTTGGTAACTTCTGCAACAAAATTAGCGACGAAATTTTAAATTCGTCCCTAATTTTCGTCGCTAAAATTCGTCGCTAATTTTGTCGCTATTATTTGCAACGCTTTATTCGCAACAAAAATATTTTTGTCGTAAAATTCGTCGCTAATTTATTTTCCAACGAATTTTTTTTTTTAATTCATCGCTAAATTCGTCGCTAATGACTGTTTTTTTTGTAGTGTTAGGCCTTTAACTAAATGATTCTCCCACTAGTTACAAAGTGGGACAAGATCCATATTATACCGAATCTTGAGTTAGCTTTAGCTAATCGCCCAAGACGTGTATAAGTTAGGTAGGTAACTTGTACCAATTACATCTAATGTAACTCTTGTATATCTATATGAACAACATTATTTGTTCATAGTGTTCATCGAATCAAATATCCTTCTAAATTACTACTCATCTTGAGTTAGCTTTGGCTAATCGCCCAAGATTTGTATAATGTTGGTAGATGTCTCGTATGAGTTATGCCTCTAAGTTCATCAATCTAATTGAGAGAGCTTAGTTAAGTCAAACTCAAAGTTTAATAGGCGGACATCACGATTGTCTTATCGTACTTTACCGAGGTAAATTGAGTCACTTTGCTTTGGCAAACACACTACGATTGAACAAGGTAATAGTAAGTATTAAACTTTGGTAGGCATATGATAAGTGACCTAATTTTGTGACAACTAACTACGTATGCATCACATACACAAGCATCACATGCAAGCATAATATATATCAACATATAACTTTAAACATGATATGGTTATGGCCCGAATCTATGATCTTCTCAAGCCAATGAAAAGAGAAAATGGATAACCTAGGGATGACATCTTCTCCAAGTGCTTCCTTCAGTCATCCTATGTTGTCGGCATCCTCCTTGTAACTTCAACTTTCAATGGACTTTTCATTTCTTTATTTTGTACATTACAAAATAAGAACACTCGAGTTACATTCGAGTCCAAGTCTATTTTACAACCAGAAAAATAGAGATGAAGACACGACACGCAGGTCGTATTATGAATTACAACATGCACATACAACACACAACCACAATCACATTGGGTCCTAGGCTATAACCATGCACTATGCATCATATCATTCATAATGATGTAATTTTTTTTATAAACTTTAATATGAATACACACACAAATTTTAAGCCGCTTTGCCGAGAAGTCGCAATGCTACGGCGGTCCCACTAGCCGATTAGCGAGCGGGGTCAAGGGGCAGTGCCCCTTGCGGGGCCTCAGGGGGCAGCTCCTTCGAAGTAAAATTTTATTTTCAACTCAACTCCTTGAATTGAGTTGTTGCCCTTTGTCCATCAATATGAACCCAAGACCCTCGTTTCCGGAGCGTCCCGTGTTCAACACAGTTTTTGCCCCTTATCAACATACTAAGCCTAAAATTTGTGTACCCATAATGCACATGTTTTATATCTCATAGAAAACACGAAAATCTAAATTTATATCGCATATAAATCATCATAACGAAATATATGTTTTGCAAGTGGCTCTAATACCACTATTGGGAAATTTCGGATCATGACATTCATAATATCACGAGCAAATACTTTGCACAACCGCAGCGGAAACAAAAATAAACCGAATCCCTCCAGAGATCCATGCAAAACATATAAGTCATTTTCATTAATCTAGATCTTATCTAGAAAAAGAAATATACCTTCGATGCGAGCCCTTCGCAATCCCGCTAATCCAAACACAGTCGGATCTCAATACGGTAAGGACAATCGTATCTTTAATGTATCCACACGAACCATATCTTGGAGATGGAGATAACATCTTTGGTTGTGCTAGCAACCAAAAACCAAGGTTCTCCACAAAAGAAGAAGAAGGGAAAATAGGGATGCAAGGCACACAATAGGATGCAAACATAAAACTTGAGATCTAATCTCTACGTTAAGGAGATTTCTCAAATCACCTTTATCATGCATTAATCTACATTTACATGCATTAAATTCCAATTCATGCATGCAACATTTGAGGATGAAACCCCACTTCATGGATTAATTCTTTTGCATTAACCCCTCTTTTGCATGCAATGTTTAAGGTGCAAATTCCAATTGCATGTGAAATCACATTTCATGCAATGTTAATGCAATAATCCAATTTGCATGCAATAATGCCTTTGCATGCAACATTAAGCATTAAATCTCATTTCATGCATTAATCCATTTACATGCAAAAAAAACTCCCATTTGCATGCATGATTAGTTATCATTAATCATCCTTACCTTCTTCAATTGATTTCACTTGAGTCTAACTCAAGTTAAACCAATTTGAGCCCAACTCAAGTTTGGCCAAGCAATGAGTCTAACTCATTCTAGTCCATTCAATTAAATAATGATTCATTTAGTCAAACTAAGATGAATACTTCTCCAAAATATGTTCTTTGTGTGTGACCCTATAGGCTCTCATAGCATTGGTAATGTATTTAAAATCATTTTATATACATAAGCAATAAGCGGCATCTAGCAATACATCATTGCTATCCAAGCTACAAGAAAGTTGAGATTCGATAACCTTTCCGTGACTATTATCATGTATGACGGTGTCATTCTATCCTTGATATTTTAGATCGATCAATGAGGTATAGATTGTGTCATCCCCTTATTAATTTTTATGTTTCTTGATCCCCAAGTAGACTCACTCAAACAAATGAGCTCAATATCTCATATTGACTCATTTGAGCATGGTCATGCATTTCGTGGTCATACTCTATCAAGAGGCCGATGATATCACTCCCGTCATACGGGAGGGATAGATCTCATCTACATCACTCACATCCCTCCGCATAATTCGTTATATACCCAGTGATCGTCGTTATAGTGCACCCTGTTACGATGTGATGTTCGACGATACTAAAGTACATAACTCCTTATGTAGGGAACCATAGTGACTTCAGGTCTAAGGACTATTCATATCAATAGTCACATGATAAAGTATATGACACTCATATAACGATCCATGACACTTTCTCATGTTAGGTCAATTCAGTACATATATTCTCCAATATATAAACCCATGTGTCATTGTAATATCACATATCCATGACTTGTGATATCAAGTCATCCATTGACCTACATGCTAGTCTCAATGTATCAATATATCCCTTTGTCTATTAATACTTGACTATGAATGTTTAAGAATAGTGTTCTCTACAACTTCTCATAATCAATACTACCAATTGATATACTGTAGATTAGAACCTACTATTCAAGGGCATTATTATATTTATTTACTAGCACATACATAAAATAAATATAATAATCAATCTTTGCCTATTATTAATGAAATATGATACATATGATCCCTAATCAATCATCTCATGATTGACACTAAGAGCTGACACTAACAATCCAACTCTAGGAGTTCAAACTAGATCAACCTTAAGAAACTTGAGTCAAATCATATTCATATCAAAAATAGAACCAAAATCAATAGATGAGGTTTTACCGGACCCTGATTGGATAAAATCTAGGCAAGAAGAACTAGCGAAATTCGATAGAAATGAAGTGTGGGACTTAGTACCTTCACCATCCAATAAATCAATAATAGACACTAAATGGGTATTCAGAAATAAATTAAACGATCATGGAGAAATCATATGGAATAAAGCTCGATTAGTAGCTAAGGGGTTTAGTCAAGTAGAAGGGTTAGACTATGATGAAACTTATGCCCCAGTAGTAAGGCTTGAGTCAATTAGGATGTTGCTAGCTTATGCGGTACATAAAGGATTCAAGTTATACCAAATGGATGTCAAATTTGCCTTTTTAAATGGAGTAATAAAAGAAGAGGTATACGTAAGTCAACCCCTAGGTTTTGAGAGCTTAGAATATCCTAATCACGTATACAAATTAAAAAATGCCTTATATGGATTAAAATAAGCTCCTAGAGCCTGGTATGAGAGACTATCTTCATACTTAATCTCTAAAGGCTTCAGACAAGGTCAAATTGACTCAACACTTTTCGTAAAAACCTTGAACCAAGATATTTTTATTGCTCAAATATACATAGATGATATAATCTTTGGATCAACAAATTCAAACTTTTTAAAAGAATTTATAAACCTAATCGAACAAGAATTCGAAATGAGTTTAGTAGGTGAGTTAAACTTCTACCGAGTGGCGGAGGCGGGATGACTGACGACTTGTCTCAATCCACAAGGGGGCCACAAGATGCATGCAATGTGATGATGCATAGCTCCATACATGTATCCTCGCGACACTCCCCCATCCCACGGGAGTCTTGGTCAACTAAAAGTCAACTATGCAGGACTACAATCCATAAGACTCTCTACTATCGCAAGAGTCATACTCATCGACGACAACCACGCTAAGACCTCTAGTCGATGGCGATATACAATCGACCATCCATATAACCATACACATACAATCCCTATGGATATACCATCACACTAGGACTTCTAGTCCCTGGTCACATACGAGCAACCATACAATTATCTATGCACAGACAACTAGATCCATCATAAATGCACCACTAATACGGATATGATATAACAATCGACTCCATAATCCAAACCATCACCTAACCCTAGTGATGTAATACAGTAAACCAATCTGAAGTCACAAAGATAACCCTAACCACATGTACTTACTGAACATCTATCAGCTAATACATAATAGGGTTTATAGTTCCTATCCGTGCTAGATAATCAATGAGTAACAGAGTATATATATCTCAAAGGTCAAGGCAGTACAAGCATATGATTAAATATGAGTGGATCTAAGGTAAACAGGTATATACATACATCCAAGATCATGCACTGGAATTGATCAAAACTACCGGACCAGGTAGATATTACCCACCTGATACGAAGCTCGAATAATCGTCACTGCCGCAGACCTGCTTCGTATCCCAAACCTGCACAATAGTAACAAATTACGGTTAAGTACAAGTCTCTAATAATCATACAACAAAAATACCAATTCGTTCTATAATTCGCATTCTTTCCCGAATACGTGTTAAAACTCAACTATCCCAATCCAATCCATCATAACCAATCTGAACTCTGGAGCTCACGACCTATCATACACAATTTACCAAAAATTCAATAACATATAGGCTGCATCAACAATCTGTTGCTATAAGATGAATGAACTCATATATCAATCAATCTACCCCATTCATCCATATCAAATCCAAATTCACCTACCTCACTAATCCAATTTAGATCCAGCTTCTGCCCAACCCATCAATGCCGATTAACTGCATATCTATGGCTATACAAATACACAACGCCACAACCAATCCGATCGACATCAATAATCAACCACAATCGAAATAAATGTAAGAAACAGAGACCCATTAACAGAACCCATCCAAGCCTCGCTTTCGTAACGTTGATCCACATTTCCTCAATGATTCCAACGCCCAATTTCACTATAATGCATCCAAACAACATCTAAAACAATATTACGATTTTGACTCACCTTCGTCTTATACACTCACGCGTCGGCCACCACCGAATAGAGCTCGATCACCTAACCGAACATCTCGGCACCTCGCTCAACCCTAACACGATTCAAGGCCGCCAGCGTAAGGCGCACCACCAAAACAGATCTAATCCCAAATCAGCGAATACCACAGATGACATTAATAAGGATAACAAAGCTTAAAGGAGTGGCTCACCGAATCGGGGTCATCGGCCAACGGTGCTTGGATCGGCGGAGCAGGCGACGCACAGATCTTGCAAGTTGAGCTCGTAGGTCAACCCGATCATTGGCGGCGACTCCAAGGAATTATCTTGTCGAGCGAGCGAAGGCGGCGGAGGAAGAAATCAACCGAGATGTGATTGAGCTGAGCTCGCGGGCGCGCCGGAGTTCAGCTCACGGTGGTCAACAATTGATGGTCTTACGCTCGAGGCGACCTCGGCGACCTATGGCGCGTTAAGCCGCTTGTAGCGGAGAAGCGCGTCGGATCCTCCAGCCCGATCGTCGGCTCGCGAAGGAAGAGGAGTCGAAATCGCCGCGAGTGGAGGAGGAGATCGCCGGATAGCGATGAAGCGAATCGCGAGATCGAGATTGGGGATCGCGGCGCGGAATCGAGGAAAGCTCAATCGCGAAGAGAAATCACACAAATCGGGTTTGGGTTCTTTAAGGGCCAACTAGTTCAGTTGGGCTAGCACAGGTTAAACTTAAACCAAATCTAGGTTTAACCCCAATCTACTTTGACTCAATCCAGTCAAGCCCAATACAACCCAGGCCCAAGCCCAAGCCCAATACAACCCAATGGGCTCAGCCCAATAAGCTAATCCACCCAATTAGCCCACTAATTAAGCCCAATTAATCTACTCATTAACCTCAATTAATTAAAGAGTTAATTCATAGATTTTTTTTTTTTTTTTTTTTGTATTTTACAATTGATTTCAAAATTTAAGTATTTTTTAGATTAATATTTAATGGTTGAAACACTTTAACTCTCAGCTTTAAAATTGTGGCATTTTAAACTTAATTTTGATTTTGATGTATGCCAAAGGGGAAGAGAGGAGATATAAAATTAAAGAAAAAAGATTTATTGAAAGGGAGATGTACAAATTTATATATGCATCAAATACATGTTTAACTTAATGCATTTCTTATAAATGTCAAAATTTGAATATTGTTGTTTGAGTCTCTTAACATTAACTGATGTGTTGTCATATATAAAAAAATGGGCAGATTGTTGATGCAGTGAGCATCACTCCTTGGTTTTGATGTATGAACCATAGTTAAAGTTAGGACTTACTTGTGTTCTAATATCAGTGTTAAATATGCAGGCTTAACAGGAAGTCCTAGTAGGTCGTGTTGACCGGATACTAGGCAAATATCTTGACAGATTAGGAGGATCGGATACCAAGCATGAAGTCCAGATGGGTCAAGTGGATCGGACATTTGACATGAAGATTGGTTGGGTCAGGAGACCGCGGTAAAAAGTCCAGTTGGGTCAGGTAGACTGGACAGCTGGTGGAAGCCCTAGTGGATCAGATTAGATGTCAAGAGTGGTAAGTCCGGCAGATAGCAGGTAGGTAAGCCTCGAGTGGAGAGGTGAGGTCGAGTCCTCTGTAGGGGGACAAAGTTAGGCATCAATTCGACGGAAAGTCCACGTGGGACTTAGAAGTCGAGATCAAGCAGTATTACTAGTACTATCATATTTGATTTTATCTATTTGTGCTAATCTCATTTTGCAAGGATCAGTCGATTGAATGGACTCCAGTCGACTGAGGTTAAGTCGACATGGTTTGGTTCAGTCGACTGGATACACACTTGGCAAGATTAGCTGATGATCAATCGAAGATTTGGCACCGCAATTGGAAAGAGTTTCAGTCAACTAGGGAGTTTCAGTCGACTAAAGTGGAAAACTTCCCGATGCGGTGCTAGGTGACCTGGAGTCGACTGGAGAGTATTCAGTCGACTGGAGAGTATTCAGTCGACTAGAGAGTATTCAGTCGACTGAAAGACCAAAAGTTCCATATTGACAGGCTGATGTGGAGTCGATTGGAGGGCATTCTAGTTGACTGGAAAAGGTTTATAAAACAAATGCTCGACCAGCTCCGAGGAGAAGACAACTATTACGTCGATGTGCTGCTTCTATTCATTCTCGTCCACAAGAGCTTTCATTCCACATAAAGATGCTTTTCTGACACTCTGTGCCTTCTTCAAAGATCCTACTAGTGTCGGTATAATTAGCTCTTAATTCCTGTACTTATTTTTGCTTGTGTACTTAACGTCAAGAGAGGGTAGTGTGTTACCCATCTATTACTTTTGTAAAAAGTGA
The DNA here is from genome assembly GCA_025175895.1 of Wurfbainia villosa. Taxonomy (NCBI): domain Eukaryota; kingdom Viridiplantae; phylum Streptophyta; class Magnoliopsida; order Zingiberales; family Zingiberaceae; genus Wurfbainia; species Wurfbainia villosa. The sequence continues at coordinate 94,836,440 of CM045996.1, forward strand.
AACTGTCACACCCTGAGATTATGTCGAGCTGAAAACAAACGGACATCATCTCCCCTGTATGTGACACAATATCCTGTTGATACAAGGTCTTTCGGCCACAATCACACATCATATACATATATGTATAACCAGAATCATAGCGGAAATCATCAGATAGAGTAAAAGAACTCAACATCACTGCATACTGGTATGACTAGCCACAACATAAAGAAAGTATCGTCAAAACCCAAATCAACAAGTACGTACATCAACAAAAGTCCAACACTACAATCCACCATATAAAACCAAGGTCATATCAAGAGATACACGAAAAAACCCAAACTCAGGACCCTCGGATGTGAGATGAGATGATGTCAGCCAGCAATGCTCCAAGCCCATCACGATGTCGGCTACCTATTACCTGGGCGACAAGAAACCCAGGTATATGGTGGTGAGTATAAAACTCAGTGGTAATAAGAACAGAAGTGCATGCATAATATATATATCACATGCGAGTCAACAACATACTATTTAAAGGTATAATAGATATACACCAGTATGATATAACTACTATATAACCAACTGATCAACTAATAACAACACAAGGTACTGACATACCTGAAGATTGGCAGCGATGCAACTCATACAACCTGAGTATAAGTACCATAATACAACACCTACAACATGGTAGAGTAAATACTGACTCTGTAATCAACAACACCGACATACTAACATTCTATTTCAAATACACAATGCACCAGGTCTATCCCCTATCACATCAGGATACTAGTTAAAGGTATACAATAGTCTGACCAACTCAACACTGGTAATCCACACATGACCATATAGAATATACAAGTAGAATGCAAGATGATGTACAATCAAATGCAGCAAGCATAGCTCAAACAAATGCAACATCACAACGACCATATATATAGACTCTATCTATATATATTCTCATCACACTCACCTATATATATATATATATGCAAACGGCATCAACCACGATAATGCAGATGAATGGTCATGCCAGCGCACCCTACTCGCTACCACGCCCCCAGTGTGGCCTAGGTGGCATGACATGACAATTGTCCCAACTCAACAACAACCACTACTCTTGAGTGGCCGAGTGGGTAGTATGAATAAGTAGCAAAAAGCTAAAATGCTATAGGCTACACAACGGGGGTCCCTGCTGCTGGCCACTCTGATTGTCACTACCCATGAGTGGTCGAGTGCCACGCACCTAGAACAACTGCACGCTACTCCATATATATATATATATATAGCAAACGGCATCAACCACAACAATGCATATGAATGGTCATGCCTACATACCCTACTCGCTACCACGACCCCAGTGTGGCCTAGGTGGCATGACATGACAACTGTCCCAACTCAACAACAACCACTGCTCTTGAGTGGCCAAGTGGGTAGTATAAATAAGTAGCAATAAGCTAAAAAGATATAGACTACACAACGGGGGTCCCTGCTACTGGCCACTCTGATTGTCACTACCCATGAGTGGTCGAGTGTCACACACCCAGGACAACTGTACACTACTCCAACAACCACTATCAATAGTGGGGCGAGTATGACACAATAAATGCTCTGTCCTCACACCTGTTACTCCTCCTTGAGTAACATGGGAGGCAGGATGACTGATAACCCTCTCAACCATAAGGGAGACCAAGTTGCCAGCATGCATGTAAATAGAATGAATGCACGACAGCACATATATATGTCCACAACACACTCTCTATTCTATAGAGAGGCATATACAGCTAACAACAATCAAGCTAGGACCTCCAGTCCATAGCGACACTGTATCGACAAATCACACATTCGTACATGACTACATGATCCATAGTAGATATATACACAACATCCATATGATATGAAAACTCAACTTTACTTCTAGAACATTACTCATCCCCGGATGATTTGTCTAAATTGCACAATTTGGATCTACAATCGAATTTAGCTACGTACACATAGGTAAATCATTGTAGGTCCACTTACCATAACCTCTATAATTCATAACAATGATGAATGAATAGATAACAAAAATGACAGAGCATTTAAAGTGCAAAGGCTGAAGGGAGGAAACTTCGCTTCCCACTTCAACTCGGTTGCTTGTTCATGGTGATCCCGTCTTCGTCCCCGGATAAAAAAAATTAATCCATGACAATTAGGGATTACCCAAGCTACCGTTCCATCATCGTGCTATCCGATTAGAGTGGTCACTTTAACAAACTTGTTGTTCAAGCAACCTACCTCTATTCTTCGAAAAGCCGCGAAATAGACGATGTACGGATCGCCGATTTTTGTGTTTGTATTCGAGGTCCAAGTAAATTAGCCACATAACAAAACATACAACATACAAAGAAACAAAAAAAAAGCAAAACAAGATTTATACCTCTTATTTACCTAAAGGTCTTCTATCGTATGTCCTATCCTCCTCTTGGACGTTGTGTGGGCAACGATCCTCCAAGAGAAGAAGCCTCCTAGATCACGATCTTCCTTTCCTTGCTCGCTCTGAACAAGAGGAAGTATAGAAATGAAACTCTTCTCCTATCTAGGACCGACCATCAAGCTCCAAGCTTGATGCTTAGCGTCGGCCCAAAGAGAAATGTAAGAAGTGGGCACCGGCCAAGAGCTCCAAGGAACAACCCTAACCCTTGTTTCCACCGGCCAAGGAGAAGAGGAAGAGAGTTGGGACGCCGGCCAAGGATAAGAGGAAGAAGGAAGGCACTGACCAAAACCCTAGGAAGGAGAGAAAGCCTTGCCGCCCAAGGAGGAGAGGAAACCCTAGCTGCCCAATGCCTCTCCAAGCCCTAGCTGCCCAAAACCCTAATCCCCTTCAATGCTCTCCACGCCCAAGCCTTGGCCTCCTTTTATAGAGCTAGGCTTAAGCCTCCTTTTAATCTCCATCGTCGGATCTAGGAATTTAATCTCAACTGTCGGATCTAGAGATTTAATCTCAACCGTCGGATCTAGAGATTTAATCTCCACCGTCGGATCTAGAGTTTCATTTTCCATCATCGGATCTAGGCTTCATGAGGGTTTTAATAGGCTACGATAGGGACCATGAGGAGGAGTTGGATCTTGGCCACTCAATGGATCAAGCCCACATAAAGTCCGATCTATTAATGATAATCCATTCCATTAGAGGATTATCATTGATCTACCTCACCAACCCCCATAAGTTAATATGGGCTCCATATATTATGTGTACATTTATCTCCCCGTGTTTAAGATCTTGAATGTCCGTCAATTAATTAATTTACTGATAATTAATTAATCAACATCTAACTCCATGAGTAGTACCACTCAACCTTATCATCATGCCGGACCAAGTCCACCTGCAGGATTTACATGATGAACCTTATGAGCTCCTCAAGGGGACATTATCATCTTAATATATAGGACACGGTTTCCTCCTATAATCAACAGCACACCATATAAATAATATCATTTCCCAACTTATCGAACCTATCGATTTACTCTATAAATCTTGCCCATTGGTAAATCAAAGAAATGAATACTAAGTATATGTGCCCATTATTATATCGGGATTAATAGCATGTACAACATAATATCTGAGGTCGGATTCGATTATGTAGTCAGCAATAAATCGAATCACCTCTAAGTCGGTCCTGCTCAATACACACAAAGTGTACTAGTGTAATTCTATGGTCAAGACAAACCAATACCAAATCACACTACAACCATACCAATGGTTTGTCCAAAACCATCTTGGTTGTGAGCCTTTACTCATACTTTATAAGGAACTGATAACATGATCTTTCGTGCGACACTACACACCATGTTATCTACAATGTAATGTATTAGACGATATGCATAACCATAAATATGAAAACAATGATCATGTGATTCTTATTTCAAAAATAAAGATGTTCATACAAAAGATATACTTTTCATTATACATCCCAACAATCTCCCACTTATACTAAAAGACTATGCTATCCTCATCCTGCCATACATCTGATTCCCATTCCCTCCACATGCCTATCAAAAGTTCTCTCTAGAAGGGCCTTAGTGAAAGGATTTGCTAGGTTATCCTCCGATGCAATCTTGGCTATAGTAACTTCTCCTCGCTTTACGATTTCTCGTATCAGGTGGTACTTGCGCTCTATGTGTTTACTTGCCTTATGGGCTCGTGGTTCCTTCGAGTTTGCAACTGCACCATTGTTATCATAATAAATTGTGATAGTTCTGGACAAACCAGGAATCACATCCAAGTCCATCAAGAAGTTCCTGAGCCACACAGCTTCCTTGGCGGCCACAGAGGCTGCCACATACTCAGCTTCCATGGTAGAGTCCGCCACGCATTTCTGCTTGACACTCCTCCATACAATAGCTCCACCTCCCAAAGTAAATACAAAACTTGAGGTAGACTTACTATTATCCCTATCTGATTGGAAGTCGGAATCTGTGTAACTCACAGGGAGTAATTGGTCTACCTGGTAAACTAGCATATAATCCCTAGTCCTTCTCAGGTACTTCAATATATGCTTTACCGCAGTCCAATGTCCCTATCCTGGATTATTCTGATATTTACTGACCATGCCCACGGCAAAGCAGATATCTAGTCTCATACATAGCATGACACACATGAGGCTTCCTACTGTTGAAGCATAAGGAACCGCCTTCATCTCCTCTATCTCCTTAGATGTTCTAGGACACATCTCCTTAGATAAAGGAACTCCATGCCTGAAAGGTAGAAAACCTTTCTTGGAGTTTTGCATGCTAAAATGATCCATAATGGTGTCTATTTATGAAGCTTGAGATAAGCACAACATCCTTTTCTTGCGATCCCTTATAACCTTGATCCCAAGGATGTGTCCCACTTCTCCCAAGTCCTTCATATCAAATTGTTTGGACAACCATACCCTTACGTCTGATAACTCCTTGACATTATTTCCAATTAACAAAATATTATCTACATATAGTACAAGAAATACCACTATGTTTCCATCACATCTCTTGTATACACAAGACTCATTCAGACTTTGAATAAATCCATAAGACTGGATTACCTCATCAAAGCGGATGTTCCAAGACCTCGAAGCTTGCTTCAATCCATAAATGGACCGATTAAGCTTACACACAAGATGCTTTTTGCCCTTTGCAATAAATCCCTCTAGTTGCTTCATATAGATGTTTTCCTCAAGACTTCCATTAAGGAAAGTTGTCTTGACATCCATCTGCCACACCTCATAATCCATATGAGTAGTAATACATAAGAGAATCCTGAAAGACTTAAGCATGGCTACCGACGAAAAGGTCTCCTCATAATCGATGCCCTCTTTCTGAATATACCCCTTTGCAACAAGCCTCGCTTTGAAGGTCTCAACCTTCCTGTCTATTCCTCTCTTTCTTTTGTAGATCCACTTGCATCAAATGGTTTTTACACCATTGGGTGGTTCTACTAGCTCCCAGACCTGATTTGAATCCATAGATTCAATCTCAGTATTTATTGCACTTTGCCAAGATATCACATCTTTATCTTGGATTGACTCGTCATATGTCTAGGGATCAGGTTCATGTTCGCTAGGGACCAAATCAGAAGATTCTCCCAAAAATATAAATCTATCATGCTGTCTAACAATCCTCCCACTACGACGAGGTATCACCTATGTATCCTCTGTGACACGCGGTGCAGTGACTTATGGTATATCCTCTTGTACCGGTGGTACTGAAGTAGTGACTTACCCTCTCAATTCCTCTAGAATAATTTTACTCATGGGCTTGTGGTTCATCACATAGTCTTCCTCTAGAAATCTGGCATTCGTGCTAACGATCACCCTCTAATCTCTAGGACTATAAAACAAACCACCTTTCATTCCTCTAGGATAGCCAAGGAACATATGCACTTCTGTACGAGGTTCCAACTTACCAGCATCTGCCTTCAGCACATGTGCTGGACTCCCCCAAATCCGAATATGTCTCAGACTAGGCTTTCGCCTAGTCCACAATTTTGTGGGAGTAGGAGGCACTGATTTAGATGGAACCAAGTTCTGAATAAACACCGCCATATCCAGAGCATACCCCCAGAACGAATTTGGCAACTCAGAATAACTCATCATCGATCTAACCATCTCCATAAGAGTCCTATTCCATCACTCTGCTACACCATTCTGCTGGGGTGTGCCAGGTGCAGACAATTGGGATTGAATTCCAGCATCTGATAAGTAATTCTTAAACTCTCCCAAGAGGTACTCACCACCATGATCAGATCGTAGTGTCTTGATACTTTTACCTTGACGTTTCTCCACATCAGCCTTGAATTCTTTGAACTTGTCAAAGCATTCAGACTTGCGGCGCATCAAGTAAATGTATCCATATCTTGAATAATCGTCTATAAAAGAGACGAAGTACTCAAAACCACCTCTTTCCTAGATAGACTTAGGACCACACAAATTGGAATGAACCAACTCCAACATATCTTTGGCTCTATACCCCTTGGCCTTAAAAGGCCTCCTGGTCATTTTACCTTCCAAGCAAGATTCGCAGGCTGGGAAATCTTCCACCACTAATGAACCCAGAGGTCCATCAGCTATCAACCTTTGAATTCTGCTTAGGTTAATATGACCTAGCCTTAGATGCCAAAGATATGTTTGGTTCATCTTCGAAGGTTCTTTTCTCTTATTGGAATTAGAAGATGAGTTATTCACTTCTATTTGCATCGTGGGAGATTTTGGTTCAAGAGTATATAAATTTCCTATCAATGTACCATAACAGATAATCTCCCTATTCCTTTTTATAACGACTCTGTCATTAAAAGAAATAAAATATCCATCCATAAATAATTTAGAAACTGAAATTAAATTCTTTCTAAATAAAGATACATAAAGGCAATTTTTTAGAACCAAAACTTTATTTCTCTCAAAAGACAAATAAACATCTCCCACTGCAACCGTCGCCACCTTCGTGGCATCGTCCAAGTAAACGGTAATCTCCCACTCAGCCAGTCGTCTGGTTTAATGGAACCCCTGTAAAGTATTGCAGACATGATCAGTGGATCCCATATCTACACACCAGGTTCTGATAAATAACACCGCTAAACATGTTTCAACGACTAGACCAAAAGATATACCTTTGTTCTGCTTCCGGTTGGGGCAGTCCTTCTTCCAGTGTCCAGTCTACTTGCAAGTGAAGCACTTGCCTTTCGGCTTCTTCACTCCTCCCTGAGATACTCCTGCCACCTTTTCCCCAGCTTGTTTCTTCTTCTTCTTGCCTTTCGGCTTAGAAGTAGAAACCTTTTGGGCAACTATGGTCTGCGCCTGAGCACTCTGACAAAATAGCCCCTCTGCCGCCTAGAGTCCTATCAGAAGCTCCGTCAACGAATACAACCTTTTATTCATGTTGAAGTTCAGGCGAAACTGCTCAAAACTCCTAGGTAGAGACTGGAGAATGATATCGACCTGGATTTACCCATCGATCTCAGCTCCTAGGACTTCCAGCTCATTCAAATGAGCCATCATCTTGAGAACATGATTCCTCACGGGTGTTCCCTCGATCATGGTTGTCGTCATCAAGTTCCTCATGGCTTCCTACCTTGCAGTCCAATTCTGGTGTCCGAAAAGCTCTTTGAGATTGAGCATCATGTCATAAGCAGTGGGCATGGCTTGATGTTGATGTTGTAGTACATTTAACATAGATGCCAAAATATAACATTGTGCCATCTCATCAGCCTTAATCCACTTCTTATAACCCTCCTTCTCCTTTTCCCCAGAATCATCCGCAGGCTTAGGAGGCCACTCTTCGAGGAGTACATATTTGTATTTCTCAGCAGTCAAGACAATGTTAAGATTCCTCTTCCAAAGAACATAATTGGGTCCAGTAAGTTTATTTTCTTTCAGTATCACAGCAAGCGGGTTGAAAGCCATTTTGAAAAAACCTAAGAATCACATAGATCAAAACATTAGATTTCAAAAAATTATTGATTCCTCAAACAATAAAATTTTAAAATCAACCAACACCTCAAATCACTTAGAATATCGTATGCCAGAATAATGTGGACGTATACGAATTCTACATTTGTAAGAGGAGGTTTTACCCATTAATTTTACTATCTTGTCAACCTAACTTTTTGACAAATAAAATTAATAGTTGGTTCTTCTTCGGCCCTACAAATAAAAGCAATGACTCCGATGGGGAGGATACTCCTATTTGTATCTAAGTGTTCACCATTACTTGGTACCAAGGTAATTATCTCGGGTTATGTGCCTTCCGATGGGGAAGTACACACTCTCCTTAATAATTTTTTATAACAATATTCGACCCTGTGATTCGCAAACAAACTCTTCTGATGGGGAGGAAGGCAATCATAGCTGACGCGTAAGTTTGTTTGAATCACATGTCAAATCGTAATGGAGATCGTGGGAATTTATAAAAATATCCCTATCCCACTTAGTAATTTAAAATTGAGGAATTTTCCTAGCCTACAACATGTATATCAAACAAGAAGCAATAAATATGAAAAAAATATTTTCCAACTATTATGGCTTTTGTCTCAAATATGTCTCCCGTCGTATCGCCATCTCGTCCGCTCCTCCCTACGTCATGTGCAAGCCATCCGGAGATCCGAGCCGAGAAAAACTATTTTAATTTACATCCATCGAACCTATACTCCATGAAGGAGTGTACATGAAATCTAGATCGAAAGTAAACTAAAATAAAAAGAGTGGCTAAACAATGTCGTACTTAATCACAAAATTAAATACTAGCCTCGTCAACCCCGAGGATTCAAAAAATATACAATTACACACATACAATCACATACACACATATGACCATAATAGTTGATCCTATGCCTGCAACCAAAAAGTTAACCTATACACATCCTACTATTATCCGACACACATAATATATGAAAAGTGCATAAAAGTAACTGAATCCTAAACACACAAAATCGGAAACCATGGCTCTGATACCACTTGAAGGGAGGAAACTTCGCTTCCCACTTCAACTCGGTTGCTTGTTCATGGCGATCCCGTCTTCATCCCCGGATAAAAAAAATTAATCCATGACAATTAAGGATAACCCAAGCTACCATTCCATCATCGTGCTATCCGATTAGAGTGGTCACTTGAACAAACTTGTTGTTCAAGCAACCTACCTCTATTCTTCGAATAGCCACGGAATAGACGATGTACGGATCGCCGGTTTTTGTGTTTGTATTCGGGGTCCAAGTAAATTAGCCACATAACAAAACATACAACATACAAAGAAACAAAAGGAAAGCAAAACAAGATTTATACCTCTTGTTTACCTCAAGGTCTTCTATCGTATGTCCTATCCTCCTCTTGGACGTTGTGTGGGAAATGATCCTCCAAGAGATGAAGCCTCCAAGATCATGATCTTCCTTTCCTTGCTCGCTCTGAACAAGAGGATGTATAGAAATGAAACTCTTCTCCTATCTAGGACCGACCATCAAGCTCCAAGCTTGATGCTTGCCACCTGCCCAAATAGAAGTGTAAGGAGTGGGCGCCGTCCAAGAGCTCCAAGGAACAACCCTAACCCTTGTTTCTGTTGGATCGAAGCGGATCGCTAGAGGGGGGGTGAATAGCGATAAAAACTTTTCTTTTAAATCGTTCGATAGACAATTAAACGCAGCGGAAATGTAAATAAAAACTAAATGAGACAAATAGTTTTTTTACTTGGTTCGTAGCCTTCGGCTACTACTCCAAGGCCCTAACGGTCCTAGACCGTGTACGGAGGGCAATTCACTAAAACACTCCTCCTCGTTGGAGGTAGGAGTTTTACGATTACAAAAGCCTTCGAAGCAAAAAGATAGAGAGACAAACCCTCTCTTTTATTAAAGTAAAATGCAACGAAAAGCCTCGATTAAAAAGAATTGCAATATTGAAAGCAATAACTAATTAAGATTATACCAACAACTAAACAAAAGAAACTTTAAGCTAGGGTTGTTGGCAGCACTTCGTTATTGTAGAGTCGTCGGAGAGTTGCAGCGTAACGGAGGCTTTTGAGCACTTAGAATTGAGGATGAAACCCTAGGTTTAGCCCTCCTTTTATAGCCTTTAAGCATCTCAACGAATGGGTCTTCAACCAATCACAAATGGGCACAAAACTCCTTGAAAAATGGTGATAAATCTTGACTCCTCGAGGCTGATTTTTGACCACCGGTTGAACTAGCGCCGGTTGAACTGGCCGGTTGAACTGATGGCCAGGATTTTTGACTACAATAAAGAGTTAGCTCAAAATATAAGTGGATTCGACGGCCACTTGCCATCCGATCTCAACATAGACCTTCCATGGGAAGTCTTTGGTCGGATCATCGCCTAAGATCATCCCCGTAAAGAGGATACGACCTCACTTACGCTCGCACAGATAAGCTTACCTCGATACTTACGTGTCGCTTTTGCTTCCGGCCTTCCACTCGATTCCTTCGGCTCCCTCCGAAGTAACTCGAGTGTCGCCCGACCACCGCGGCTTCCTCCGGGTGTCGCTAGCCTTCAGCTCCAGCATTGAGACTTTTCTGCACACTTGATTTAGCTCGTGAGATAACAATATAAGCTTAACTTTATATCGTTTACTATAATCAAAACTTAGGTTCGACTTAGGTGCCCACTGCACCAACTCCCCCTTTTTGATTTATGGCAAACCCACATACAAAGTTAAGACAAAAATAAGTATGAGATTATGCATGAATGAGTAGGAGTATATAAAAATTCTTTTTCAAGTGCTCCCCCTTGAGGAATCCTCCCCCTTGACCGAGGGTGAGTACTTGAGAAAGGGTTTTAACTCTCCCCCTTGATATGTGCTACTAAGAAAAAGAATTAAGTAACCGAAATTACTTAATATTGGCCATAGTGTTTAAAATAAGTTTTAAGTTAAGAAACCAAATGATTTCTTAACCTTGGCCTTTTGTTAAAAGTTTAAATAAGTTTTCAAAACTTAAAGTTAACTTTTGGTTTAATTATGAAGTAAGAGTTAAGTTATCAAAAAAAAATTTTGACCCCTTAACTTTTGTCCTTTTTCTCCTTTTTCTCCCCCTTTTGCCGTATATCGAAAAGAGTAAGGGGTGTGTGGAAAAAAAATGTTAAATTTAAAGTCCAAGCATGTTCCACATTTTTATTTTTAAAAATAATATACTGAAAATAAGTTCATCTATAAAATGTTCGACTCATATTTGGCTTGATTGATATGAAGGATCAACCAGTCCTGGTCAGAGTCGGTTAGTATGTATGATTATACTCCGTGGTTCATAGCGATGCACTAGCTCTACATCTGGAACCAGGAGTAAGGTCCTAACATCTCACGCCCATCTACGTGGCTAAGTACACAAACACATTAGTCCTATGTGTTGTGAGATGTATTGGCTCCTTAAATCTATAGGTGCATGATATCTAAGGTATGTCCTATGCTAGTTCCATGAAAAAAAAGTAAGAAATAGTAGTAAGAAAATATAATTTGCAAGTTCCTATTCTATTACGCACATGCCTAATCTTCGTCTCAAGAGACTAAATTCGGCTTCGGGTAGTGGTTTAGTAAATATGTCTGCTAGGTTAGATTTCGAGTCAACATATTCGAGTTGTATGGAGCCGTTGGCTACATGTTCTCGAATGAAATGGTGTTTTACCTCTATATGCTTTGTCCTTGAATGGCATATAGGGTTCTTAGTTAGATTTATCGAACTTATGTTGTCTACAAAAATTTTAGTTTTGGTGAAGTCCAACCTAAAGTCTCGGAGAGTGTGCTTCATCCAAAGAAGTTGAGTTACACACTCACCCATCGCAACGTATTCGGCTTCGGTGGTAGATAAGGCAACACAATGTTGCTTCCTACTGCACCAACTCACTAGACTTGGGCCGAGTAGTTGACAACAACCACTCGTGCTCTTTCTATCGAGTTTACTACCAGCATAATCTGAATCGGAGTAGCCGATTAGTTCGAACTCCGTAGATCTAGGGTACCAAATACCAACGTTAAGTGTACCCTTAAGATATCTAAGGATACGCTTAACTAGGGTTAGGTGAGACTCCTTAGCACAGGTTTGAAACACGCACATACTTACTGCGAATAGGATGTCGGGATTGACTCGCGATTAAGTATAGGAGACTTCCTATCGCTCCTATAGTACTTTAAGTCAATGGACTTACTTTCTAGGTCTTCTCCTATGTTAACATTAATCGCCATTGGGGTGTTTATTATCTTAGCGTCTTGCATTCCAAATCTTTTAATTAACTCCTTAGTGTATTTTTGTTGATATAGGTATATACCATCCTTAGTTTGTTTAATTTGTAGACCTAAAAAGAAACTTAACTCGCCTACCAAGTTCATTTCAAACTCACTTTCCATGAGTGAAACGAACTCGTTTAGTAAGGCTGAGTTAGAGGTTCCAAAAATTATATCGTCTACGTAAATTTGAGCTATGAATATTTCTTTACCTAAGGTTTTTACGAAGAGAGTTGGGTCAACTAAGCCTTGGTTAAACCCTTTTGACTTAAGATGGATTGAAATTCTCTCGTACCAAACTCGAGGAGCTTGTTTAAATCCATAGAGAGCTTTCTTAAGTTTTAGAACATGGTCGGGTTTATCTAGATTTTTGAATCCGGGGGGTTGGCTAACATAAACTTCTTCTTTAATGTATCCATTTAAGAATGCCGATTTAACATCCATTTGAAACAGCTTAAATCCTCGATGTGCGGCATAAGCTAGCAACATTCGAATGGATTCGAGTCTAGCTAGTGGGGCATAGGTTTCGTCGTAATCTAAGCCTTTGACTTGACTAAACCCTTTGGCGACTAACCTAGCCTTGTTTCTAACTACTTCACCTTTATCATCAAGCTTATTTCGAAACACCCACCTTGTTCCAATTATCGTTTTGTCCTTAGGTGGTGGTACTAATTCCCACACTTCATTCCTAGTAAATTGAGCTAGCTCTTCTTGCATTGCAATAATCCAATCGGGATCAAGAAGAGCTTGTTCAATTGATTTGGGTTCTATCTTTGAAATTAAGGAAATTTGACTAAGGTTCCTATAGGATGCTCTAATTCGAACTCCTAGATTAGGATCTCCTATCACTTGATCGATAGGGTGGTTAGTCTGAATCCTAGATTGGGTTGGGTTTGTGTCACCTAATGCTTGATCAATGGGGTGACTTGGTTGAACATTAGTTTGGTTGGAGTAATCTATCACTTGATTAATAGAGTGACTTCGTTGACTTAGGTTAGGATTAACACTAGACCTGATCTCCGGATCGGAGTTAGGTCTAGTATGAATCGGCTCGCTAATTGGGGTTGCCGGGGGTTTTGTAGATTCATGTCCTTCATCAAATACTACATTGATAGTCTCCTCGACTCTAAGGGTGTCATGGTTATATACTCTATAAGCTCGACTTGTAGTCGAGTATCCTAGAAAGATTCCGGTCGTGGTCTTGGATGTAAATTTCCCTAGGTAATCCTTAGTGTTTAGGATATGTACCTTACACCCAAATACCCTAAAGTACTTGATGTTAGGTATTTTATCGTGATAAATCTCGTATGAGGTCTTAAGGTGCCTCTTTACCATAAGGATTCTATTTTGGACATAGCATGTCGTACTCACGACCGCCCAAAACCTATCGGGTAGGTCATATTAGTTCAACATGGTCCTAGCGGCTTCTTGTAGAGTTCGGTTTTCCGCTCCACTAGGCCATTTATTGAGGGTCCTAGGGCAAGAGAATTCATGGTGGTATCCATTTAGGTTCTGAAGTCGGTGAACCTTTGATTTTGAATTCACCACCATGATCGCTTCTAATTCTTTTAACCTTAAGGTTTTTTTGATTCTCAATTAATTTGAATAAATTGATTAATTAATCTAGGGTATCATTTTTATGTTTGATGAACCTAAACCAATTAAAAATTGAGTAGTCGTCAATTATGACTAAGAAATATTGACTTTTATTGAGTGACTTGGCTCCATGTGAATCGAATAGATCCATATCACGAGGCTCAAGTACACTTGAGGTTCGTTCTTGGTTAGTTAACTTGTGTTGTGTCCTAGGTTTTCCTTGTTGACAAGCATTACAGATTTTATTAACCAAATTGTTAAGGTTGGGTAAGCCTCGACTAGGCCACTCGACTCATCTTGTGGGCCGAGTCTTGGTGCAGTGACCGAGTCGTCGTGCACAACCATGAATCCTCTTCTGTGTCATAAGACATTTGGATGAGGATTTGATTAAGTTAATTGTATAAATGTTATTTGTCCTAGTTCCTTTGAGTATTGTTTTAGCTATTTCATTTGTTTTAATTACACATTCATTTTCTAAAAATACGACCTTATAATTATTGTCACATAATTGGTTTACACTAAGCAGGTTATATTCAAAATTCTCTACAAGTAATACATTTTTAATAACAAAATTCGAGTTAAGCTCGATATCACCTGATCCGATGATTTTGAGCTTGCCGTTATTCCCAAAGGCTACCGATCCTTGTCGTTTGAATCGAAGCTTCGCGAATTTGAGTTGATCCCCGGTCATGTGTCGGGAGCAACCGCTGTCTAACATCCATTGATCCTACACACAAGGTGGTTGGATTGGATGTTAGATTATTATATATTTTTTTTAAAAAAAAATTGGTTGTAAGTTGTTAAACCTAGGTCATCTCACCAGAGTCTATATGATCAAGCATGTTATACTTATGTGTTCTTTGTGAGATGACTTCCAATTAAGTTGATTAAGTGCATTTATGTTTAAGTAATGTTAGATTTGGATTTGACCCTAGGCTTGTCAAGTTTACCTTTTCAAGATCATGGCTTCCAGGTCGTGGCGAGGCACAGGGGCCTTCTTTTATCGGATCATCGACCACTTCCTTAGACAAAGCCATTTTCAAGAAAATGATGACTTGACTCACCTAAAATTATTTCCTCGTCTAACTAGTTATTTTTGAAAAGAGGCTCCCCGAGGCTCAATCTTTTCGAAGCATTTTAGTTGGTTATTTGAAAAGAGGCTCCCCGAGGCTCAATCTTTTCGAAGGATTTTAGTTGGTTATTTGAAAGGAGACTCCCCGAGGCTCAATCTTTTCGAAGGATTTTAGTTGGTTATTTACGTGTTCTAAGTGAGTTCACGAAAGAAAAAAAAAACAAAAAAAAATCTAAGCATGCAATTTCTAAGTTAAAACACAAACATGTTTTATCTTGGCTCCCCCTAGACCATTGAATCGGTTGGTCTATCCACATAGTGGATTTGGTCTAGGAACCCGATGCGAGTTGGATCCTAGAGTTGAAATCAAAAAGTTCTTAGGGACCCATGCTTGGACATGTTTCCTATGTCGACTTACAATCGACATATACGACTTATTAGTCGTGTTTGAGTTAAACCCTAGTCCAGCCTTGTTGTACACGGCCCTTTGAGATCCAAGTAGGAGGTCAAGTCCTTTGGATCCCGAAGTGAACCTTTCCAACGTGTTCCTAAGATCTTCGACTTAACTTTTCAAGGTGAGTTCTCAACCCGAGTTTTCAGCGAGTTGAGTCCTTCTCTTGAACTCGACTAGTCGAAGAGGTTAGGGAGACCTCGTGTTTGAGGAGTTTAACTTCCTCAACCAGGGTCTCGACCTTGGACTCGGATTTAACTAATTTCCCAGACAAAAACCTAACCGTATTATGCAAAGTATTAAATAAAGTTCGATTCACTTTAAGGGTATCTTTTGAACCGGATGCGTATCCGTGGCTTGACTTGAAGGTAGCTTCGTAGTCCGAGTCATCCTCAGGTTCTGACTCAAGTTCAGGTTCGGTCTCCATGTCTGACTCAATTGATTTCGCCATGAAGACATGGTCTTCGTCTTCTTCGGATGACGCTTCTTCCCATGTCGCGTTGAGGGCCTTCTTGTGCTTAGGTGCTTGGTGGTTGAGCTTGGGGCACTCGGACTTGATATGTCCAAACCTGTTACACTCATAACACCTAATATTAGAACTTTTAGGCTTACCTTGGTTGGGTCGAGTCGTGGTTCGCTTTCGTCCCTTGGCTATCCTTCGAGCTAGGTTCATTAGTTCGGCAGTCAACTCCAGGTCAATTTCTTCTTCGGACTCGTCTTCCTCCTTGGTTGGTGGTGGCTTGCTTGCAATTTTCTTCTTCTTTGAACCTGCAAACAAGGCTATACCTTTCTCAGGTTCCGAGTTAGACTGCTCATGAAGTTCAAAATCGTAAAAATGTTCATCTAATCTAAGTTTAGAAAGGTCCTTGGAAACCTTGTAGGCATCGACCATGGATGCCCACAAGGTAGTCCTCGGAAAAGAGTTTAGAACATACCTTATAAGGTCGCGGTTTTCGACCTTTTGCCCGATTGCGTGTAGGTTGTTGACGATGTCCTGGACTCGGGCGTGAAGTTGCGTCGCGGACTCGTGTTCCTGCATTTTTAGATTATATAATTTATTGAATAAGAGGTCGCGCTTACATACCTTGGCTTCATCGGTCCCTTCGTGTAGCTCCACTAGTTTTGTCCAAAGATCTTTTGCGCTTATGAAGGGGCCGACGCGATTTAACTCCTCCTTGGACAAGCCGCATTGGAGGATTTGTGTTGCCTTGGCATCGGCTTCGACTTGTCGTTTTGTTGCAACGGTCCATTGATCATAATCCAAGGAGTCACCCACTTCATTAGTCGGAAGTGTGAAACCCGTTTGGATTATGATCCACATCTCGATTTGGGTTTTGAGAAAGCATTCCATCCGACCTTTCCAGTAACGGAAATCATCTCCGTTGTAAAACGGAGGTCGGACGGTGCTAAAACCCTCGAGATGGGCCATTAGAACAAAAAAACAAGGAGACTAAAAAAAAGACCTAGCAACGACAAAAACACACGAAAGTACCAAGACTTGCGTCTTGGATTAGTAGTGTGGGAAATAAAAAGAAACAAACAAAAAATAAAAGTTAAGCAAAGAGATAAGAAACTAAATAAAAAGTAAGTACTCACAACCTTCGATGTCCCCGAAAGGCTACTAAACGTCGATTTTTGAGGATGAAAACAACTTGTTACAGGGGTAAACCCCAGTAAGAAGTGTAGATCTCTGCGAGGGCTTCGATTTGGTAGGTAGACCGTGTCGTGGGTCAACTTGTACGAAAAGTTATGCCCGTTTGACCGTCGGCTACTCCAAAAGAGAATACTTGCAAAACAAAACCAAACGAAGAGTACCAAGACTTCGTCTTGGATTAGTAGTGCGGGAGGAAAATTTAAACGAACGAAAAACAAATCTGTAAAAAATGTTAGATTGGTGGTTTCACCAAATCTAAATGCCCCCGGCTCTGATACCAATTGTTGGATCGAAGCGGATCGCTAGAGGGGGGGTGAATAGCGATAAAAACTTTTCTTTTAAATCGTTCGATAGACAATTAAACGCAGCAGAAATGTAAATAAAAACTAAATGAGACAAATAGTTTTTTTACTTGGTTCATAGCCTTCGGCTACTACTCCAAGGCCCTAACGGTCCTAGACCGTGTACGGAGGACAATTCACTAAAACACTCCTCCTCGTTGGAGGTAGGAGTTTTACGATTACAAAAGCCTTCGAAGCAAAAAGATAGAGAGACAAACCCTCTCTTCTATTAAAGTAAAATGCAACGAAAATCCTCGATTAAAAAGAATTGCAATATTGAAAGCAATAACAAATTAAGATTATACCAACAACTAAACAAAAGAAACTTTAAGCTAGGGTTGTTGGCAGCACTTCGTTGTTGTAGAGTCGTCGGAGAGTTGCAGCGTAACGGAGGCTTTTGAGCACTTAGAATTGAGGATGAAACCCTAGGTTTGGCCCTCCTTTTATAGCCTTTAAGCCCCTCAACGAATGGGTCTTCAACCAATCACAAATGGGCACAAAACTCCTTGAAAAATGGTGATAAAGCTTGACTCCTCGAGGCTGATTTTTGACCACCGGTTGAACTGGCCGGTTGAACTGGCGCCGGTTGAACTGGCGCCGGTTGAACTGGCCGGTTGAACTGATGGCCAGGATTTTTGACTACAATAAAGAGTTAGCTCAAAATATAAGTGGATTCGACGGCCACTTGCCGTCCGATCTCAACATAGACCTTCCATGGGAAGTCTTGGGTCGAATCGTCGCCTAAGATCATCCCCGTAAAGAGGATACGACCTCACTTATGCTCGCACACACGAGCTTACCTCGATACTTACATGTCGCTTTTGCTTCCAGCCTTCCACTCGATTCCTTCGGCTCCCTCCGAAGTAACTCGAGTGTCGCCTGACCACCGCGGCTTCCTCCGGGTGTCGCTAGCCTTCAGCTCCAGCATTGAGACTTTTCTGCACACTTGATTTAGCTCGTGAGATAACAATATAAGCTTAACTTTATATCGTTTACTATAATCAAAACTTAGGTTCGACTTAGGTGCCCACTACACCAACAGTTTCCACCGGCCAAGGAGAAGAGGAAGAGAGTTGGGATGCCGGCCAAGGATGAGAGGAAGAAGGTAGGCACCGACCAAAACCCTAGGAAGGAGAGAAAGCCTTGCCGCCCAAGGAGGAGAGGAAACCCTAGCCGCCCAATGCCTCTCCAAGCCCTAGCCGCCCAAAACCCTAATCCCCTTCAATGCTCTCCACGCCCAAGCCTTGGCCTCCTTTTATAGAGCTAGGCTTAAGCCTCCTTTTAATCTCCATCGTCGGATCTAGGAATTTAATCTCAACTGTCAGATCTAGAGATTTAATCTCAACCGTCGGATCTAGTGATTTAATCTCCACTGTCGGATCTAGAGTTTCATTTTCCATCATCGGATCTAGGCTTCATGAGGGTTTTAATAGGCTACGATAGGGACCGTGAGGAGAAGTTGGATCTTGGCCACTCAATGGATCAAGCCTACATAAAGTCCGATCCATTAATGATAATCCATTCCACTAGAGGATTATCATTGATCTACCTCACCAACCCCCATAAGTTAATATGGGCTCCTTATATTATGTGTAGATTTATCTCCCCGTGTTTAAGATCTTGAATGTCCGTCAATTAATTAATTTACTGATAATTAATTAATCAACATCTAACTCCATGAGTAGTACCACTCAACCTTATCATCATGCCGGACCAAGTCCACCTGTAGGATTTACATGATGAACCTTATGAGCTCCTCAAGGGGACATTATCATCTTAATATATAGGACACGGTTTCCTCCTATAATCAACGACAGACCATATAAATAATATCAGTTCCCAACTTATCGAGCCTATCGATTTACTCTATAAATCTTGCCCATTGGTAAATCAAAGAAATGAATACTAAGTATATGTGCCCGTTATTATATCGGGATTAAGAGCATGTACAACATAATATCTGAGGTCAGATTCGATTATGTAGTCAGCAATAAATCGAATCACCTCTAAGTCGGTCCTGCTCAATACACACAAAGTGTACTAGTGTAATTTTATGGTCAAGATAAACCAATATCAAATCACACTACAACCATACCAATGGTTTGTCCAAAACCATCTTGGTTGTGAGCCTTTACTCATACTTTACAAGGAACTGATAACATGATCTTCCGTGTGACACTACACACCATATAATCTACATTGTAATGTATTAGACGATATGCATAACCATAAATATGAAAACAATGATCATGTGATTCTTATTTCAAAAATAAAGATGTTCATACAAAAGATAGACTTTTCAGTATACATCCCAACAATCTCCCACTTATACTAAAAGACTATGCTATCCTCATCCTGCCATACATCTGATTCCCATTCCCTCCACATGCCTATCAAAAGCTCTCGCTAGAAGGGCCTTAGTGAAAGGATCTGCTTGGTTATCCTCCGATGCAATCTTGGCTACAGTAACTTCTCCTCGCTTTATGATTTCTCGTATCAGGTGATACTTGCGCTCTATGTGTTTACTTGCCTTATGGGCTCGTGGTTCCTTCGAGTTTGCAACTGCACCACTGTTATCACAATAAATTGTGATAGTTCTGGGCAAACCAGGAATCACATCCAAGTCCATCAAGAAGTTCCTGATCCACACAACTTCCTTGGCGGCCTCAGAGGCTGCCACATACTCAGCTTCCATGGTAGAGTCCGCCACGCATTTCTGCTTGACACCCCTCCATACAATGGCTCCACCTCCCAAAGTAAACACAAAACCTAAGGTAGACTTACTGTTATCCCTATCTGATTGAAAGTCGAAATCTGTGTAACCCACAGGGAGTAATCAGTTTACCTGGTAAACTAGCATATAATCCCTAGTCCTTCTCAGGTACTTCAATATATGTTTTACCGCAGTCCAATGTCCCTATCCTGGATTACTCTGATATCTACTGACCATGCCCACGACAAAGCAGATATCTAGTCTCATACATAGCATGACATACATGAGGCTTCCTACTATCGAAACATAAGGAACCGCCTTCATCTCCTCTATCTCCTTAGATGTTCTAGGACACATCTCCTTAGATAAAGGAACTCCATGCCTGAAAGGTAGAAAACCTTTCTTGGAGTTTTGCATGCTAAAATGATCCATAATGGTGTCTATTTATGAAGCTTGAGATAAGCACAACATCCTTTTCTTGCGATCCCTTATAACCTTGATCCCAAGGATGTGTCCCACTTCTCCCAAGTCCTACATATCAAACTGTTTGGACAACCATACCCTTACGTCCGATAACACCTTGATATTATTGCCAATTAACAAAATATCATCTACATATAGTACAAGAAATACCACTATATTTTCATCACATCTCTCGTATACACAAGACTCATTCAGACTTTGAATAAATACATAAGACTGGATTACCTCATCAAAGTGGATGTTCCAAGACCTCAAAGCTTGCTTCAATCCATAAATGGACCGATTAAGCTTACACACAAGATGCTCTTTGCCCTTTGCAATAAATCCCTCTGGTTGCTTCATATAGATGTTTTCCTCGTGACTTCCATTAAGGAAAGTTGTCTTGACATCCATCTGTCACACCTCATAATCCATATGAGCAGTAATACATAAGAGAATCCTGAAAGACTTAAGCATGGCTACCGACGAAAAGGTCTCCTCATAATCGATGCCCTCTTTCTGAATATACCCCTTTGCAACAAGCCTCGCTTTGAAGGTCTCAACCTTCCCATATATTCCTCTCTTTCTTTTGTAGATCCACTTGCATCCAATGGTTTTTACACCATTGGGTGGTTCTACTAGCTCCCAGACCTGATTTGAATCCATAGATTCAATCTCAGTATTTATTGCACTTTGCCAAGATATCACATCTTTATCTTGGATTGCCTCATCATATGTCCAGGGATCAGGTTCATATTCGTCAGGGACCAAATCAGAAGATTCTCCCAAAAATATGAATCTATCATGCTGTCTAACAACCCTCCCACTACGACAAGGTATCACCTGTGTATCCTCTGTGACACGCGGTGCAGTGACTTATGGTGTATCCTCTGGTACCGGTGGTATAGAAGTAGTGACTTCCCCTCTCAATTCCTCCAAAATAATTTTACTCATGGGCTTATGGTTCATCACATAGTCTTCCTCTAGAAATCTAGTGTTCGTGCTAACGATCACCCTCTAATCTCTAGGACTATAAAACAAACCACCTTTCGTTCCTCTAGGATAGCCAATGAACATATGCACTTCTGTATGAGATTCCAACTTACCAGCATCTGCCTTCAGCACATGTGCTGGACTCCCCCAAATCCGAATATGTCTCAGACTAGGCTTTCACCCTGTCCATAATGTAGGGGATCGATTGGCCGGCTAGAGGGGGGTGAATAGCCCTCGTTCGGTGGATGTCTCTTATTTTGCTCGTCTACAAAACGTTAGCGCAAGCGGAAGCAATAAACTAAGACAAGCAAATTGAAATAAAATAAAGACAATACAAACACAGAGATGTAACGTGGTTCACGGCTACGCCGCTAATCCACGGTCTGATTCGTCCACGGTGAATCACTCCGCAATCTATCCACTAGATCTCTCCTTTGCACAATGCTAGGTGGAGGTAACCTCTTTACAACAACACTCCTCTTACAAATATAATGAAAATAAGCTTGGGTAAGAGGATGGAAAGCTTTAGGGAACTTTGGGAGAGTATTAGAGTATATGCATTAGCCTCCCAAAGCCTTATCCCCTTCCTTTTTATAGAGGAAGAGGGTTTCTTCCTGTTGACAGGAGCGATGCGATGCCACCCATCACCGATCGGTGTCAGCTGTGATTGCCAATAACGACCGCTTTCCACGTTGGATACTATCCAACGGTACTGGCATCAGTCCACTGATGGCACCCATCAGTCGACTGATGTCAACCAGTCGAGTCCTAAACGAGGTCGACTCCATTCTGTGCTCGCGGTGACGTGACATCGATTATGTCGCCCTTAGCGATCGGTGATCAAACATCGATCGGCCGCCCATCTTCGGCGGTGATCGATCAACTTGATTCAGCCACATTAGACCAGTCGATCGAACCATCGACTTAGAGCAGTCGACTGCCATGACATGGCAGTCAACTGGTGTCGAGAAAACCCATCCGACACTTGGCCAAATGGCCAAGTTTCACCTAAGAGCTACCCTTCCCGGGCTACAATCGCTCACTCTCATCCCTCGGAGTCCCTCGCCTTCGAAGTTCTCTTCGTTCGCGGCCATGTCCCTCGGCAGCATCAGGCGCACGACTCTGCTCCTTCGCGTCTCTTGCCTCGAAGTCTACTTCCTCCGGCTTCACTCCAAGCTTCTCGTCCGGCGGTCCCTCGGATGCTCCAAGCGCACGGCTTCCGCAAAGCTATCCTTCACCGACTCAAGGCACGAGTCATGAGATGTGAAACTCGCCACGACTCCATGTGCGAATTACTAAGTCCTGCATGACTTCAACACACATATCAAATCAACATATCAAACTAACTTAAACCCATTTCCACACCATCAAAACCATATTACGGCAAGAGATTGCCCTAACAATCTCCCCCTTTTTGATGTGTGGCAATCCGTTTAAGTTAGGTAAAAACATTTGATATAAATTTTAAAGGAAAGAAAGCATGTAAACATAAACATGATATAGCAACATGCAACTCCCCCTTAATCCATGAAACTCATCATAAAAATGTTCTCCCCCTATCATAAACATAATCATTTCTCCCCCTAAATATGTTCCCCTTTACTTAAACATACATTTCTCCCCCTTTGACACCATCAAAAAGATTAATCCTAATTTATAAACTCATGGCATCAAGTATAGTAGAAAGAAAAAATACCACAAGTTGATTAAAAATCGGAATTCAGCCTTTACTGGTGTGATATTCAGGCCATCGATCCGTTCGGATACTCACGATCGCACGCGGGATTCTGGATTTTCAGACCGAATTTCAGAAATGCATTAAAAAATTCCAGAAAATTTAAAAAATCATGAAATTTGGGGAACACATTTCTTTTAAGTATATCTATCAGTGAAAAATATGTTTTCATGAAAAATCATTATATTTCCACGTATTTGCCAAAAATCCAAAAGCTTTAAAACTACTAGGTTTTTGATCATAAGAGTATCCATTTTAACACCTAGTCTTGCACCCAATTGTTTCAAAACATGAATACTTGTATTTTAAAGTAAGAAATTGTTTTGAAAATATATGAAATATCCAACCATGATCTTTGGGCAATATGTCTATGAATTAAACATAAGCCTTCCCCATGATTGGTCTATTATTGCTATTTTGATACTTTAAATGACCATCTAAATGCCATAGGCATTAGTGGACATTTGTATCATCCTAACATCTCACTCATGCTAAGTTTTCAATCAAGTTAGCCTATAGTGAGTGTGAGATGCATCCTAGGGGGTATTTGTGCATACTTAACCAATATATTCATGCAATTCTATCAAGGTTAAGTATCAACCCAACAACCTACATGATCATAATGACATATATGATTTAATTTCACATTATGATTATGAAATACATGTTTTCATCAAATTATAATCATGCATTAGGTATTATATGATGATAATAAACAAAGTATCACCTAAGGCATGATTTAAACCTATTTCTCATGATAACGTGCCAAATTTCAAAAACATAAATCATGATTGCAAATATACATAGAAATTACATTAATCATCATGATTTAAGCATTATTATCTATTTATGGGCACGTTATCATCACCCAACACTATCTAAAAAATGTTGTCCCGTCATCCTAAGTCAACCAAACTATGATATAGGTTAATTTCATATGGTTGACTACCCTAGGGGTTTTTCTAACCCTTAAAGGATGGATTTTGGAACCCAAAATAAGTTCTTTCCTATTGGGTTCACTAAGTATTCCTTGGGGATCCATTTCCTAGCTATTACCTTCTTCTTATCTTGTCCCCTAGCTATTAGGCATTTGTAGGACTTTTCATTTTTCTTTTCCATGTAGCCTAGGCCCTTTTTGTTGAAGCTCGCTCTTTGGCTCCCTATGATCATATTTAATGTGTTGGAGCCAATAGTTAATTTTTCTAGGGCTTTGCTTAAATAGTCTACCTTTTCCCTTAGGGCCCTATTTTCATTTATACATGCATCACTAACATTAAATGGCATATATTCATGTGAGCATTCATCATTTAGGCTAGAAGAAACATTTTCATTTAAGCATGCATTTTCTAGCTTATTTTCTAATGCCTTAATTTTTTTAAGCATGCTTTTATTTTTCTTTTTCATTCCAAATAAGTCCTTAGTTAAACTAGAAATTATGGAAACTATTTTCTTAGGAGAGGCTTTCGTTACCATAGTTTCCATATCCTCTTCTTCTTCTTCGGATGAGGAGGATGTAGAAGCTCCCCCTTCATTTGAGCTCTCCCCACTTGAGCTTGATTCTTCATTTTCGGTGGAGGAGGAGCAATCCGAGTCATGAAGAGCCATTAGTGCTAGGTTGGAGTAGACATGCTCTTCTTCTTCGAATGAGGAAGAGGAGGCAAGGTCATCCCATGTCTTTGCTTTGAGTGTCATGGCCTTCCCTTTTCCTTTTGCCTTCTTTTCTTCTTCCTTTCTCTTGCTCCCCTTCTTCTTCCTCTTTTCTTCTTTCTTTTTCTTCTCTTCCTTGCTCTTGTTTAGGAGGGGACAATTATCCCTTATGTGTCCCTCTCCTTGGCAATTGTAGCATATGACCTTCCCCCTTGGTCTTCTATTCCTATCATGAGATTTATCAAATCTAAGATTCCTAAATGCACACCTTACCTTCCTTACCATGTAGGCTTCTTCCGTGCTATCCATGGAAGAGGTAGAGGCTTCATCGGATGAGGAGGAGGGGACTTCCATCTTCTTCTTCCCCTTGTTTGCTATCAAGGCTACTCCTCTTGAGGGTTGAATTCTAGGCTCTTCTTGTATTCCTTCAAGCCTAGTTTCGTGGAGCTCCATTGTTGAGAAAAATTCCTCCAAGGTACTTATTTCCAAGTTCTTGGAGATGTAAAATGAGTCCACCATGGAGCTCCATTTTGAGGACCCGGGAAAGGCATCTATGGCCTTCATTACCATATCCCGGTTTGATAGCTTCTCACCTACACTTGTTAGTCCATTTAAAATTTCTTTGAATCTAGAATGCAAAGAAGTTACCTTTTCTCCCTTTTCTAATTTAATGTTGGATAGTTGGGAGCGGAGGAGATCTCTCCTTGCTAGCTTTGCCTCGGATGTGCCTTCATGAAGCTCAATTAGCTTTTCCCACATCTCCTTGGCGCTTAGGCATTCTCCTATTCGGTTGATTTCTTGTTGGGGGAGCACATTGAAAAGATGATGCTTGGCTTTTGAATTTGCAAGGTGCTCTTCCCTTTGCCTTTTGGTCCACCTAGATTTCTCTATTGGCTTCCCTTCTTCATCCCTAGGCAAAACGAAACCGGATTCCATTGTAATCATAATGTCAAAATCCGTTTCGAAAAATACCTCCATTCGCTTCTTCCACCAAGCGAATTCTCCTTCAAACTTCGGAGGATGGATGTTGGAGCCGGCCATTTTGAAAGTTGCTTATTGTGGCGGTTAGTCCTTGACAAGCTTTCCTTGGCTCTGATACCACTTGTAGGGGATCGATTGGCCGGCTAGAGGGGGGTGAATAGCCCTCGTTCGGTGGATGCCTTTTATTTTGCTCGTCTACAAAACGTTAGCGCAAGCGGAAGCAATAAACTAAGACAAGCAAATTGAAATAAAACAAAGACAATACAAACACAGAGATGTAACGTGGTTCATGGCTACGCCGCTAATCCACGGTCTGATTCGTCCACGGTGAATCACTCCGCAATCTATCCACTAGATCTCTCCTTTGCACAAAGCTAGGTGGAGGTAACCTCTTTACAACAACACTCCTCTTACAAATATAATGAAAATAAGCTTGGGTAAGAGGATGGAAAGCTTTAGGGAACTTTGGGAGAGTATTAGAGTATATGCATTAGCCTCCCAAAGCCTTATCCCCTTCCTTTTTATAGAGGAAGAGGGTTTCTTCCCGTTGACACGAGCGGATCGATGCCACCCATCGATCGGTCGTAGCCGTGCCCAATAATGGCCGCTTTCCACGTTGGATACTATCCAACGGTACTGGCATCAGTCGACTGATGGCACCCATCAGTCGACTGATGTCAACCACTCGAGTCCTCAATGAGGTCGACTCCATTCTGCCCGCCCATGCGGTGACATCGATCGCCGTCCCTTGCGTCGGCCGATCAACTCATCGACTACCCATGCCGGGCGGTCGGTGATCAACTTGATTCGCCACATTAGACCGGTCGATCGAACCATCGACTTAGAGCGATCACGATCATGACATGGCGGTCGCGTGTCGGGAAAACTCATCCGACACTTGGCCAAATGGCCAAGTTTCACCTAAGAGCTACCCTTCCTGGGTTACAATCGCTCACTCTCATCCCTCGGAGTCCCTCGCCTTCGAAGTTCTCTTCGTTCGTGGCCACGTCCCTCGGCAGCATCAGGCGCACGGCTCTGCAATGCTCCTTCGCATCTCTTGCCTCGAAGTCTACTTCCTCCGGCTTCACTCCAAGCTTCTCGTCCGGCGGTCCCTCGGATGCTCCAAGCGCACGGCTTCCGGAAAGCTATCCTTCACCGACTCAAGGCACGAGTCATGAGATGTGAAACTCGCCACGGCTCCATGTGCGAATTACTAAGTCCTGCACGACTTCAACGCACATATCAAATCAACATATCAAACTAACTTAAACCCTTTGCCACACCATCAAAACCATATTACTGCAAGAGATTGCCCTAACACATAATTCTGTGGGAGTAGAAGGCACTGATTTAGATGGAACCAAGTTCTGAATAAACACCGCCATATCCAGAGCATACCCCCAGAACAAATTTGGCAACTTAGAATAACTCATCATCGATCTAACCATCTCCATAAGAGTCCTATTCCTTCACTCTGCTACACCATTCTGCTGGGGTGTGCCAGGTGCAGACAATTGGGATTGAATCCCAGCATCTGATAAGTAATTCTTAAACTCTCCCAAGAGGTACTCACCACCATGATCAGATCGTAGTGTCTTGATACTTTTACCTTGACGTTTCTCCACATCAGCATTGAATTCTTTGAACTTGTCAAAGCATTCAGACTTGCGGCGCATCAAGTAAATGTATCCATATCTTGAATAATCATCTATAAAAGAGACAAAGTACTCAAAACCACCTCTTGCTTAGATAGACATAGGACCACACAAATCGGAATGAACCAACTCCAACATATCTTTAGCTCTATACCCCTTGGCCTTAAAAGGCCTCTTAGTCATTTTACCTTCCAAGCAAGATTCGCAGGCTGGGAAATCTTCCACCACTAATGAACCCAGAGGTCCATCAGCTATCAACCTTTGAATTCTGCTTAGGTTAATATGACCTAGCCTTAGATGCCAAAGATATGTTTGGTTCATCTTCAAAGGTTCTTTTCTCTTATTGGAATTAGAAGATGAGTTATTCACTTCTATTTGCATCGTGGGAGATTTTGGTTCAAGAGTATATAAATTTCCTATCAATGTACCATAACAGATAATCTCCCTATTCCTTTTTATAACGACTCTGTCATTAAAAGAAATAAAATATCCATCCATAAATAATTTAGAAACTGAAATTAAATTCTTTCTAAATAAAGGTACATAAAGGCAATATTTTAGAACCAAAACTTTATTTCTCTCAAAAGACAAATAAACATCTCCCACTGCAACCGCCGCCACCTTCGTGGCATCGTCCAAGTAAACGGTAATCTCCCCCTAAGCCAGTCATCTGGTTTCCTGGAACACCTGCAAAGTATTACAGACATGATCAGTGGATCCTGTATCTACACACCAGGTTCCGGTAGTAACACCGCTAAACATTTTTCAATGACTAGACCAAAAGATATACCTTTGTTCTGCTTCCGGTTGGGGCAGTCCTTCTTCTAGTGTCCAGTCTGCTTGCAAGTGAAGCACTTGCCTTTCGGCTTCTTCACTCCTCCCTGAGATCCTCCTGCCACCTTTGCCCCAGCTTGTTTCTTCTTCTTCTTGCCTTTCGGCTTAGAAGTAGAAACCTTTTGGGCAACTATGGCCTGTGCCTGAGCACTCTGACAAAATAGCCCCTCTACCACCTGGAGTCCTATCAGAAGCTCCGTCAACGAATACAACCTTTTATTCATGTTGAATTTAAGGCGAAACTGCTCAAAACTCCTAGGTAGAGACTGGAGAATGATATCGACCTAGGTTTACCCATCGATCTCTTCTCTTAGGACTTCCAGCTCATTCAAATGAGCCATCATCTTGAGAACATGATCCCTCATGGGTGTTCTCTCGATCATGGTGGTCGTCATCAAGTTCCTCATGGCTTCCTACCTTGCAGCCTGATTCTGGTGTCCGAAAATCTCTTTGAGATTGAGCATCATGTCATAAGTAGTGGGCATGGCTTGATGTTGATGTTGCAGTACATTTAACATAGATGCCAAAATGTAACATTGTGCCATCTCATTAGCCTTAATCCACTTCTTATAACCCTCCTTCTCCTTTTCCCTAGAATCATCCGCAGGCTTAGGAGGCCACTCTTCGAGGAGTACATATTTGTATTCCTCAGCAATCAAGACAAGGTCAAGATTCCTCTTCCAAACAACATAATTGGGTCCGGTAAGTTTATTTTCTTTCAGTATCACAGCAAGCGGGTTGAAAGTCATTTTGAAAAAACCTAAGAATCACATAGATCAAAACATTAGATTTCAAAAAATTATTGATTCCTCAAACAATAAAATTTTAAAATCAACCAACACCTCAAAACACCGAGAATATCGTATGCCACGATAGTGTGGACGTATACGAATTCTACATTTGTAAGAGGAGGTTTTACCCATTAATATTACTATCTTGTCAACCTAACTTTTTGACAAATAAAATTAATAGTTGGTTCTTCTTCGGCCCTACAAATAAAAGCAATGACTCCGATGGGGAGGATACTCCTATTTGTATCTAAGTGTTCACCATTTCTTGGCACCAAGGTAATTATCTCGGGTTATGTGCCTTCCGATGGGGAAGTACACACTCTCCTTAATAATTTTTATTTAACCATATTTGCCCCTGTGATTTGCAAACAAACTCATCTGATGGGGAGGAAGGCAATCATAGCCGACGCGCAAGTTTGTTTGCATCACATGTCAAATCGTAATGGAGGTCGTGGGAATTTATAAAAATATCCCTCTCCCACTTAGTAATTTAAAATTGAGGAATTTTCCTAGCCTACGACATGTATATCAAACAAGAAGCAATAAATATGAAAAAAAATATTTTTCAACTATTATGGCTTTTGTCTCCAATATGCCTCCCGTCGTATTGCCATCTCGTCCGCTCCTCCCTACGTCATGTGCAAGCCATCCGGAGATCCGAGCCGAGAAAAACTATTTTAATTTACATCCATCGAACCTATACTCCATGAAGGAGTGTACATGAAATCTAGATCGAAAGAAAACTAAAATAAAAAGAATGGTTAAACAATGTCGTACTTAATCACAAAATTAAATACTAGCCTCGTCAACCCTGAGGATTCAAAAAATATACAATTACACACATACAATCATATACACACATATGGCCATAATAGTTGATCCTATGCCTGCAACCAAAAAGTTAACCTATACACATCCTACTATTATCCGACACACATAATATATGAAAAGTGCATAAAAGTAACTGAATCCTAAACACACAAAATCGGAAACCATGGCTCTGATACCACTTGAAGGGAGGAAACTTCGCTTCCCACTTCAACTCTGTTGCTTGTTCATGGCGATCCCGTCTTCGTCCTCGGATAAAAAAAATTAATCCATGACAATTAAGGATAACCCAAGCTACCATTCCATCATCGTGCTATCCGATTAGAGTGGTCACTTGAACAAACTTGTTGTTCAAGCAACCTACCTCTATTCTTCGAATAGCCACGGAATAGACGATGTACGGATCACCGGTTTTTGTGTTTGTATTCGGGGTCTAAGTAAATTAGCCACATAACAAAATATACAACATACAAAGAAACCAAAGGAAAGCAAAACAAGATTTATACCTCTTGTTTACCTCAAGGTCTTCTATCGTATGTCCTATCCTCCTCTTGGACGTTGTATGGGAAATGATCCTCCAAGAGATGAAGCCTCCTAGATCATGATCTTCCTTTCCTTGCTCGCTCTGAACAAGAGGATGTATAGAAATGAAACTCTTCTCTTATCTAGGACCGACCATCAAGCTCCAAGCTTGATGCTTGCCACCAGCCCAAATAGAAGTGTAAGGAGTGGGCGCCGGCCAAGAGCTCCAAGGAACAACCCTAACCCTTGTTTCCACCAGCCAAGGAGAAGAGGAAGAGAGTTGGGATGCCGGCCAAGGATGAGAGGAAGAAGGGAGGCACCGACCAAAACCCTAGGAAGGAGAGAAAGCCTTGCCGCCCAAGGAGGAGAGGAAACCCTAGCCGCCCAATGCCTCTCCAAGCCCTAGCCGCCCAAAACCCTAATCCCCTTCAATGCTCTCCACGCCCTAGCTTTGTCCTCCTTTTATAGAGCTAGGCTTAAGCCTCTTTTTAATCTCCATCGTCGGATCTAGGAATTTAATCTCAACTGTCGGATCTAGAGATTTAATCTCAACCGTCGGATCTAGAGATTTAATCTCCACCGTCGAATCTAGAGTTTCATTTTCCATCATCGGATCTAGGCTTCATGAGGGTTTTAATAGGCTAGATAGGGACTATGAGGAGGAGTTGGATCTTGGCCACTCAATGGATCAAGCCCACATAAAGTCCGATCCATTAATGATAATCCATTCCACTAGAGGATTATCATTGATCTACCTCACCAACCCCCATAAGTTAATATGGGCTCCATATATTATGTGTATATTTATCTCCCCGTGTTTAAGATCTCGAATGTCCATCTATTAATTAATTTATTGATAATTAATTAATCAACATCTAACTCCATGAGTAGTACCACTCAACCTTATCATCATGCCGGACCAAGTCCACCTGCAGGGTTTACATGATGAACCTTATGAGTTCCTCAAGGGGACATCATCATCCTAATATATAGGACACAGTTTCCTCCTATAATCAACGACACGCCATATAAATAATATCATTTCCCAACTTACTGAGTCTATCGATTTACTCTATAAATCTCACCCATTGGTAAATCAAATAAATGAATACTAAGTATATGTGCCCGTTATTATATCGGGATTAAGAGCATGTACAACATAATATCTGAGGTCCGATTCGATTATGTAGTCAGTAATAAATCGAATCACCTCTAAGTCGGTCCTGCTCAATACACACAAAGTGTACTAGTGTAATTCTATGGTCAAGACAAACCAATACCAAATCACACTACAACCATACCAATGGCTTGTCCAAAACCATCTTGGTTGTCAGCCTTTACTCATACTTTACAAGGAACTGATAACATGATCTCCCATGTGACACTACACACCATGTTATCTACAATGTAATGTATTAGACGATATGCATAACCATAAATATGCAAACAATGATCATGTGGTTCTTATTTCAAAAATAAAGATGTTCATACAAAAGATAGACTTTTCAGTATACATCCCAACAAAGGCAAGTATCAAGCAATAGAAAAACTAGAGTAGAGTCAAGCTCTAAGTGACAACAATATGAAATCATATGCATCAGGGTTTAGCCACTACCTGACCAGGGTAGGAAATATTATCCACCTGATATGAAAACTTATCTGAAAATATCATTTGTCTTCACGTCCAAGAATCTATCTCAAATCAACATCATGTACACAACATAGAACATAATTAAATTCTATCGTACATCACATAATCGAATCAAACCCCACATTGACTTCGTATCTCAATCCATAAGGTTGATTTAGTTATCCAATTAACCTAATCGACCCTTCACATCCATCCTTATAATTCATCACCAACCAAAGCAAAATATAACCAAATCAAAGCTTACCTAATCTGATACAATCAACCATAGCTTCTTGATTCCCTCCCATGAATCTAACTTGCTCAATCCATATGAACTAAAGACAACCTCCAAATTCAAAATATTTTACATCTGATAATTAGATCATAAGAAACTTATGAGTTGCTTCACATACCTCCACCCCCAAACCACTGGACTGTGTCAGGTCCGTGCTCCCCTTCGATCTTGCTGTGGATTCACCAGTGAAAATATCGGCTAATACCAGCTCTGTCTCTTTCACATCGAGATCAGCAAATGGTGAACTAAGCTCCTCCCTCTTGTTAGGGAAATCAACCCGTGATATGGTTTTGATGTGTTTGGGAAAGGGTTTAAGTTAGTTTGTTATTGTGATTTGATATGTGCATTGAAGTCATGCAGGACTTAGTAATTCACACATGAAGCTTTGGCGGGTTCACCACTCACAACCTCGTGCTTGAGTCGGAGAAGGAGCATTGCAGAGTCGTGCGCTTGATGCTACCGAGGGACTGCCGGACGAGATGACTTGAAGCGAAGCCAAGGAAGCAGACTTCGAAGGCAAGAGACGCGAAGGAGCATTGCAGAGTCATGTACCTGATGCTGCCGAGGGATGTGGCCGCGAACGAAGAGAGCTTCGGCGAGGGACTTCGAGTGAGATGAGAGAATGAGTGAAATGTAAGTAGCTCATTAGGTGAACTTGGCCAAATGGCTGAGTGTCGGAGGCTTGACCGCAAGGGTTAAGGTTTACTCGACTGCCAGAAGCTCAAACGAATGTTAAGTTTGAGTTTCACACGGCACCAGTCGACTGCCATGAAATTGCAGTCGACTGCTCTGAGTCGAACGGGGTTCGACTGGTATCTGACTGATGAGTTTATGCCCAGCAGTCGACTGCCATGGAATGGCAGTCGAATGCTAGAGGAAGTCGCGGGCACAGAACCTCTCATAGCCGACTAGGCAGTCGACAATGGAGGCAGCAGTCGACTGATGGTTACATCAGTCGACGGCCAAGGGATCCGTTGGACTACAACGGTCGAGATCCGACGTGTTCGGAGGCCGTTGTAGTGGCGGCAGTCGATTGCCAAGGGCAGTAGTCGACTGGTGGTGACCAACGGGAAGAAATCAGCCCTCTCTATAAAAAGAGAGGGTGTGGGCTTTTGGATGGAAAATGCTTATAATCCAAACCATCATCCAAGTGCTCTACAAGTGATAAACTCCTTCTTCTAGTTTCTTTCACATCAATTGTAAAAGAAGGAGTGTTCTTGAGTTGTAAGGGTTACCTCCACCTAGCTTGGTGTAAAGGAGAGACCAATAGTGGATTGGTTGCGGAGTGATTCATCGAGGACGAATCGGGGACCGTGGATTAGCGGCGTAGCCATGAACCACGTTACATATTGTGTTAGCATTGTTTATCTTTGCATTTGTTGTTTTGTTTGCTTGTTTATTAGTATTCCGCTTGCGCTAACAATTTTGTAGACAAGAAAATTACGTCATCGAACGAAAGAGGGCTATTCACCCCCCTCTAGCCGGCCAACCACACACTGATCGATCCCCTACAAGTGGTATCAGAGCCAAGGAAAGCTTGTCGAGGACTAACTGCCACAACAAGCACATTCAAGAATGGTCGGCTCCAACATTCACCCACTGAAATTTGAAGGAGAATTCGCTTGGTGGAAGAAGCGGATGGAGGTATTCTTTGAAACCGATTTCGATATTATGCTTATAATGGAGAACGGTTTTGAGATGCCTAGGGATGAAGAGGGGAGAATACTAGACAAGTCAAGGTGGACTAAAAAGCAAAGAGAGGAACACCTTGCAAATTCAAAGGCTAAACATCATCTCCTCAACGTACTTCCCCAACAAGAGATCAACCAAATTGGGGATTGCTCTGGTGCCAAAGAGATGTGGGAGAAGCTAGTGGATCTTCATGAAGGCACATCCGAGGCAAAGGTAGCAAGGAGAGATGTCCTTCACTCCCAACTCAACAATATCAAACTCGATAAAAGGGAGAAGGTAACATCTCTACATTCAAGATTTAAAGAAATCCTTAACGGTTTATCTAGTATAGGAGAGAAGCTCTCCAATAGGGACATGCTCATGAAGGCAATAGATGCTTTTCCCCGATCATCCAAGTGGAGTTCAATGGTGGACTCATTCTATATTTCAAAGAATCTAGAGGTAAGTACTCTAGATGAATTTTTCTCCACTATGGAATTGCATGAATCTAGGCTTGAAGGAGTAGTAGAAGAGCCAAGACTTCAACCATCAAGGGGAGTGACACTATTAGCCAACAAAGGGAAGAAGAAGATGGAGACTCCCTCCTCCTCCGATGAAGCATCCTCCTCCTCCTCCATGGATAGCACGGAAGAAGCCTATATGGTAAGGAGGGTAAGGCGTGCATTAAAAAGTTTTAAATTTAATAAATCTAATGATAGGAGAAGAAGACCAAGGGGGAAGGTAATTTGATACAATTGCCAAGGAGAGGGACATATAAGGGATAATTGTCCCCTCTTGAACAAGAGCAAAGAGGAGAAGAGAAAGAAGGAAGAAAAGAAGAAGAAAAAGGGGAGCAAGAAGAAAGAAGAAGAGAAGAAAACCAAAGAAAAGGGAAAGGCAAAGGCACTAAAGGCAAGGACTTGGGATGACCCATCTTCCTCATCATCATCATCATCCGAGGAAGAAAATGCCTTTGTCACAAATTTGGCATTAATGGCTTTTGACGACCTAGACTCCACTTCCTCCTCCGAGCAAGAAGAAAGATCAAGTACAAGTGAGGAGAGCTCTAGTGAAGGGGGAGCTTCATCATCATCCTCATCCGAAGAAGAGGACATGGAAACTATGGTAACGAACCTTTCACAAAGTAAAATAGTTTCCATAATTTCTAGTCTTACTAAGGATCTATTTAGAGCCAAAAAGAAAAATAAAAGCATGCTAGATCAAATTAAGGACTTAGAAGAAAAATTAGAAAAAGCATGCTTAAATGTAAATGATAATATTTCTTCTAGCTTAAATGATGCATGCTCTCATGAATATATGTCATTTAATGTTAGTGATGCATGTATGGATGAAAATAAGGCTTTAAGGAAAAAGGTAGATCACTTGACCAAATCCCTAGAAAAGTTTACAATTGGCTCAAATACATTGAACATGATCGTGGGAGCCAAAGAGATAGTTTCAACAAGAAAGGCCTAGGATATAAGGAAAAGAAAAATGAAATGGCCTATAATTGCTTAATTGCTAGGGGTCAAGACAAAAAGAAGGAAATAGCTAGAAAATGAATCCCTAAGGAATTTTTAGTGAACCCCATAGGCAAGAATTTATATTGGGTTCCTAAATCCATCCTAAAGGGTTAGGAAAACCCTAGGATAGTCAACCATATGGAATTTATCTATATCATAAGTTGGTTGACTTAGGATGGCGGGACAATATTTTTGAAATAGTGTTAGGTGATGATAATGCACCTATAAATAGATAAATCATGCTTTAGGTGATATTTGCCTTGTTATCATGATATAATACCTAATGCATGATCACAATTTGATTAATATATTTGTTTCATGATCATAATATGAAATTCATACATATATGTTTTTATGATCATGTGGGATATTAGGATGATACTTAACCATGGGTAGAAATGCATGAAATTAATGGTTAAGTATATACAAATACCTTTAGGATGCATCTCACACTCACCATAGGCTACCTTGATTGAAAACTTAGCATGAGTGAGATGTTAGGATGATACAAATGTCCACTAATGCCTATGGCATTTCAAATGGTCAAAGTCAAGGGTCTAGATCTAAAGTCAACACCTAAGGCCTAAGAGATAAGAGTCAACCAAGGGCAAGAAAGGTTTGGGTCACAAACCTAAGCCTAAGGTGACTTATCATAGTGTTCCATTTGATTATGGAACACAAACTAGGGCTAGGAAAACCAAGGTCAATAGGGAAGTCATCCCTAAGGTTGACCAAGGTAGGTGCCTAGTGGCTAGGGTTTCAAGGAAACCTAGGGAGGCCACTAAGAAGGTTACAAGGGGAGTCACCCCTAGAGTTAACCATGGCAAGACCCAAATGACCAAGGCTAACAAGCCTAGAAGGGTCATTAGAAAGGTATCTAGGGAGGTTATCCCTAAGGAATACCTAATAAACCCTAGGAGCTCAAATAGGTTTTGGGTTCCTAAAAGCGTGATCAATTCACGCTAGATGGGTTTAGGGTGTGCCAACTTTAAATGGAAGGGTAGTTGACCTAACCATGGTAAAGGTGGCAATTTAGGTAATTTTCAAGGTTATGGATACCTTGGAAATAGATTTGATATTATGATCCTAAAAGATTTTAGGATGTGTCAATACATTTTTGGGATTGTGAAAAATAATTTTAATTGGCACAATTTAGGATTAGAGGTCATAGTGTGTCATTTTGGGTTTTTGGCACACTTGGGAGAAAAGTGATAATATGGCAAAATATACTTAATTATATCAAATGGCAATTAATACTATGTTTTAGGTATTATTATACCTATATATTTTATTTGTCATGCTTTGCTTGTCATATAACATGTCATGACATCATATTTATTTTTATCATTTATATGTCATGATTATGTGTAGAATTTAGGTTTAATGTCATGTGTTTTTAGATTATATCATGTGCCATGACATCAAGATCATTGGTCATGCTTACTTAATGTTATCATTTATGTCATGATCATTCATGCATTTTAATTTGATTTAAATTGATTTAAGGACAATAGCATGACTTGAAGTCCCATTTATAAGGGAATCAAGTAGGGTTGCCTTAGAAAAATGCATGAAACCCTATATTAGGATGAACAAAACCCACATCTCACATCACATTGACTTGTATGTGTTTTCATACACCCTAGATATATGTGAGATGCTAGGATATGAGTTAAGTTCAAGGTGCATAGTTTTTGCATCTAGATGAACTAAAATTCATCTTATCGTAATGGTGGATCATTGGTAAAGCTTGTGTACAAGCCATGTACATTAAGCCCAAGGAATATGATCCAATATAGGTTTTCAAAATCATTTTAAAATCTATTTAGAAAACCTTGGTGAAGTCTATCTTTTGATAGCAATCACCATTAATGAAGTTGATACAAAGTGAGCTAAAACATTGAAGTTTTTCTTCACTTTTGAACTTTGTATCAATTTCGATATTTTATGAGTAAAATATTTTTTAAACATTTTTCACCCATTGTATTACTTATAAGTAATGTACATATGAATTTTCATGATTTTTCAAAATATGTAGAATTACTTATGCTTTTTCAAAACTCGATTTCTGAAATTGAATTTGGGCAGTTTTAGTTATCAGTCGACTACTGCTTGATGGCAGTCGACTGATGAAGGGCAGTTCGACTAATAACTATAAGTAGTCGACTGTCAGGCTGATTTCGGGAAAACAAGGTTGTTTAGTCCATTTTCAGCTACGGTAAAGTTCCCTAACGACTCCTAACCCTAGGTTATGCTTCGGAAAGCATTATAAAGGGTGAAAATCCATTGGATATAGATTAGGAGAGTTGTTAGGGTGATGTATCAAATTTAAGTTATGGAAAAGTTCAATGTTGAACTTTAGACCTTATTTTTTGATGGTTTAGAGTTCCTATTGGCTTAGGGACTTTTCAAGGACATTGTTGGTGCAATGGTCAAGGGGGAGCAAGCCTTTAGGAGGATGTATCCATCATGGGATGATGGATGGTATTTTTTCCTCATAAGGGGGAAAAAATGAGATTTTTGAGATACCCAATTTGGAAATTGGGAGAGTGTATAGGATTGCCTCTCTTGAGTGATATGGGACTTATCACTAGGAAAATTGTAGGCATCCTAGGTATTTTTTGGACCAAGGGGGAGACTGTAAGATCTCATTGGGACATGAGACATTGACCTCCTTGGAGAAGACCTTTTTGATGTTAGTCAAAAAGGGGGAGAATGTTTGGGAGAGAATGTTTGAATGTTTTGGGAGAATTTATGAGATTACCAATTTGGGATAATTGGTAAGGAGATTTGAGTTAGTGTTCTAACTCAAAGGTATGTGTTTTTGTCAAACATCAAAAAGGGGGAGATTGTTGGTGCAATCGGCCTAGATCACAATTGACCAGATTCAACTTTGACTCGAGCGATGATTTGATATTTGACATGAATGTTTGACATTGATGTTTGACATTGATGTCTGATAAGATTTTGGGGAGATTGTGTAGGGCTCTCTTATGCAAAATAGCATATGCGCAATGGAAAAATAGGATCCCTTCCAAGTGATCCTTGCGAAAGAAAACCTCATACAAAAATAAATTTCTCAAAACCTATCTTATAGGAGAATATTACCTTTGTTGCGTGCCCTTTTGAAATCCCGCTTCTCCTTGGGTTTGTTGGATCTTTTAGCACGTTCAAATGTCCGTGCCTCTATATGTATCCACACGAGCAAGCTCTTGTCTCACAAAAGAAACTAGAAGAGCTCTCCTTTACTTCTTGCTAGAGAAGTCCCTAAAGGAGAGGAAGGTAGGGAAAAAGAGAAAGGAAGAAGAAGACTACTCTTCTTACTACACTCACAAAAGCCACACAACCAAAGCCTCTCACCACCAAGCTCTCTCCAAGCCTCAAGCTTCAACCATTTGGCCGGCCACCCCATGGGGTGTTTTATAGGATTGAAAAACCTTTCACCTCCTATCACATTCAATGCAATCAATTGCATTGAAACATAATACTCCTTGTTTGGCCGGCCACATGTGGAGGAAATCCAAAGGTCAAAACCCTTTGTCTCCTTCCACCTCATCAAGCTTAGGTGGCATGCTTATGTGGCATGCTTAGGTGGCATGCTTATGTGGCATTCATGCATGTTGAATTAATCTTATTAATCCAATAAGCTTATGTTATCATATTGAATTAATCTCATTAAATCAATAAGGTAACATATTGAATTAATCTTATTAAATCAATTAAGCATATTGAATTAATCTCATTAAATCAATAAGCTAAAATTCTCATTAAGCTTAAAGTCCAAAAACCATTTTGTACTTAAGCTCATTCCCAAATTATTCTAGTCAAACTAGAATGCACTAATTCTTCTAATCATCATGCTCTTTGTGTGTGACCCTATAGGCTCTCATAACGTTGGCAGTGGATCTAAACTCTTTTAGATACACAAGCAATGAGCGGCATCTAGCAATACATCATTGCTACCCAAGTTACGAAATAAGTCAAGATCCGACTAACCTTTCCGTGACTACTATAATGTATGACCGTGTCCTTCTATCCTTGATATCAGATTGACCAATGAGGCATAGACCGTGTCATCCTCGATCAATCTATGTGTTTCTTGATCCCTGAGTAAACTAACTCAAACAAATGAGCTCAATATCTCATATTGACTCATTCGAGCATGGCCATGCGTTTTAGTAGTTCTACTCAATCAAGGGGCCCACAGATATCACTCCCGTCATATGGGAGGGATAGATCCCATCTACATCACTCACATCCCTCCGCATAATTTGTTATATACCCAGTAATCGCCTTTATGGTCCACCCTATTACGGGTGACGTTTGACGATACCAAAGTACACAACTCCTTATATAGGGAACCATAGTGACTTCAGGTCTGAGGACTATTCATACCAA
Organism: Wurfbainia villosa; assembly: GCA_025175895.1. NCBI lineage: Eukaryota > Viridiplantae > Streptophyta > Magnoliopsida > Zingiberales > Zingiberaceae > Wurfbainia > Wurfbainia villosa. The sequence goes on from CM045996.1 coordinate 94,876,436, forward strand.
TAGTCACATGAGAAAGTTTATGACACTCATATAACAATCCATGAAACTTTCTCATGGCGGGTCAGTTCAGTATATATTCTCTAATATATACCCATGTGTCAACTTGATATCATATATCCATGACTTGTGAGATCAAGTCATCAATTGACCTACATGCTAGTCTTTATGTATTAATATTGCCCTTGCATATTAATACTTGACTAGGAACATTTAGGAAAGTGTTCTCTACAACCTCTCATAATCAATTCTTCCAATTGATGTGCTGTAGATAAGAACCTACTTTTCTAGGGCATTATTATATATTTAATTTAGCTGTCACAAGCAAGACGTAAATATATAATAACCAATCCTTTGCCTTTATAGAATATGATACAAAATGTTCTCTATTCAACCATCACATGATTGGTTCTAGGGCTATAACTAACAATCTCCCACTAACACTAGTACCAATAACTATGATATCTAATACCTAGTGACCTAGTGTGACCATCATGCTTCCTCTGTGCCAAAGCCTTGGTCAATGGATCTGCGATGTTAGCTTCTGTCGGTACTCTGCATATCCTCACATCTCCTCTATCGATGATCTCTCGAATGAGATGGAAGCGCCACAGTATGTGTTTGGTCCGCTGATGTGATCGAGGTTCCTTAGCCTGTGAAATAGCCCCATTGTTGTCACAATAGAGGTCTATTGGATCTGCAATGCTAGGAACTACCCCAAGTTCACTGATGAACTTGCGGAGCCAAATAGCCTCCTTTGTTGCATCAGACGCAGTAATATACTCGTCTTCTATTGTAGAATCACCAACTGTGTCCTGCTTCGAACTCTTCCAGCTCATAACTCCACCATTCAGGCAAAACACGTACCCCGATTACGATCTATAGTCATCCTTGTCTGTTTGGAAGCTTGCATCACTGTAACCCTTTACAGTTAGCTCCTCATTGCCTCCAAATATCAGGAAATATTCTTTCGTTCTTCGTAAGTATTTAAGAATATTTTTGACTGCTATCCAGTGACTTTCATCTGGATCCGACTGGTATCTACTCGTCATGCTCAAAGCATACGAGACGTCAGGACGAGTACAAAGCATGGCGTACATGATAGACCCTATGGCAGATGCATAAGGGATCTTATCCATGTGATCTCTCTCCTCCTTAGAAGAGGGACATTGAGTCTTCGAAAGACTCACACCATGTGATAAAGGCAGAAATCCTTTCTTGGAATTTTGCATAGCAAAACGATCTAGCACTTTATCAATGTATGTACTCTGACTTAGGCCAAGTAATCTTTTAGATCTATCTCTATAGATCTTGATGCCTAGAATATTGGCAGCTTCACCTAAGTCTTTCATCGAGAAACAATTCCCTAACCACATCTTCACAGACTAGAGTGAGGGAATATCATTTCCGATGAGAAGTATGTCATCTACATACAAGACAAGAAATACAACTGTGCTCCCACTATTTCTCTTGTAGACACAAGGTTCATCTTCATTCTTGATGAAACCAAACTCCTTGATTGCATCATCGAATCAAAGATTCCAGCTTCGAGAGGCTTGCTTTAGTCCATAAATGGACCTTTGTAGTTTGCATACCTTTCCAGGATGCTCTGGATCTTCAAAACCCTCAGGCTGTGTCATGTACACATCCTCGAGTAGCTTTCCATTCAAAAAAGCAGTTTTGACATCCATCTGTCAGATCTCATAATCGTGGTAGGCTGCAATAGCAAGTATGATCCAAATGGATTTAAGCATCGCAACTGGTGAAAAGGTTTCATCATAGTCAATACCATGAATTTGTTTGAATCCTTTAGCTACCAATCTACCTTTATAGGTATGCTTATTACCATCCATGTCAGTCTTTACTTTAAAGACCCACTTACACCCAATGGGTTTTACCCCTTCAGGTGGATCAACCAAAGTCCATACTTGGTTAGTGTACATGGATTCCATTTCGGATCTCATGGCCTCAAGCCATTTCTCGGAATCTGGGCTCATCATAGCTTCTTGATAGGATGTAGGCTCGTCAAGATCGACAAGCAATACCTCACCGTTGTCAGTCAAGAGAAAAGAATATATCTCGGGTTGACGACGGATCCTATCAGATCTACGAAGAGGTTGGTCTACATGAACAGGTGTTTGCTCCACAACTCTTTGGGCAACAATTTTCTCATCCACAACACTTTGTGGTACCTGTTCATTTTCCATCGAAGCCTTAGTGTTATCTTCATCTTGAATTTCTTCAAGATGAATTTTACTCCCACTAGTTTTTCTAGAAATAAATTCTTTTTCTAGAAAGACAGCATTTCTGGCAACAAACACCTTGCCAAGTGTGGGATTGTAAAAGTAATATCCCTTAGTTTCCTTGGGATATCCTACAAAATAACACTTATCTGATTTGGGTCCTAGTTTATCTGAGACTTGACGTCTAACATAAGCTTCACAACCCCAAATCTTTATAAAAGACATTTTGGGACTCTTCCCAGTCCATAACATATATGGTGTCTTTTCTACGGCTTTTGATGGGACGCGATTAAGTGTGAAAGCGACTGTCTCTATAGCTAAACCCCAAAAGGAAGTAGGTAGATCAGTCTGGCTCGTCATTGATCGTACCATATCTAATAGAGTACGATTTCTCCTCTCATATACACCATTCCATTGTGGTGTTCCAGGTGGAGTGAGTTGGGATATTATCCCACACTCAGCCAGGTGATCACGAAACTCTTGACTAAGGTATTCACCACCTCGATCTGATCGAAGTAGCTTAATACGCTTACCAAGTTGGTTTTGTACTTCATTCTTGAATTCTTTGAACTTTTCAAAGGATTCTGACTTATGTCTCATCAAATATAAGTAGCCAAATCTACTCATATCATCAGTGAAAGTAATAAAGTACTTATAGCCTCCTCTGGCTTCGACATTGAAAGGGCCACATACATCAGTATGTATGAGTCCTAACAAGTCTGTCACTCTCTCGCCATGTCCACTAAATGGAGTTTTAGTCATCTTTCCTAAAAGACAATATTCGCATACCTCATATGATTCAAAATCAAATGAGTCCAATAATCCATCTTTATGGAGTTGGGATATGCATTTTTCATTTATGTGACCTAGGCGACAGTGCTAGAGATATGTTTGGTTCAAATTATTCGATTTGAACCGTTTAGTATTTATGTTATAAATTGGGTTTTCTAAATCTAGAACATAGAGACCATTCATAAGTGGTGCATTACAATAGAACATTTCATTCAAATAAATGGAACAACATTTGTCCTTTATTATAAAAGAAAAGTTTTTCTTGTCTAAACAAGATACAGAAATTATGTTCTTGTTAATGCGGTACATAAAAGCACTCTCTAGTTCTAAGATAAGCCCGGTGGCAAAGACAAAGAATATGTTCCTACATGACAAAGAGAACTTTTGCGTCATTGCCTACTCGTAGGTCCACTTCGCCCTTTGCCATTAGTCTACTATTTCTCAGTCCCTGCACATTAGTACAAATGTGAGATGCACATCCGGTATCTAATACCCATGTAGAAGAAATAGATAGATTAACTTCTATAACGTGTATACCTAAGGCAGAAGTCCCACTTCTTTTCTTCTTTACTTCCTCAAGGTAGACTTTGCAGTTCCGCTTCCAGTGTCCAGTCTCACCGCAATGGAAACAATCCCCTTCCTTAGGTACTTTACCTTTACCCTTTGAAGTGGATGAATTGGCCTTGCCTTTGCGCTTACCTTTTCCCTTCTTGACCATTAGTACGTTACTAACTTTCTTCTTGAGATTCGGTTCAGCAGTTCTTAACATGCTGAGAATCTCAGGCAAAGGCTTATCAATTTCATTCATGTTATAATTCATGATGAATTGATTATATGCTTCCGACAACGATTGCAGGATAACATCGGTTGCCAATTCTTGGCTCAGTGGAAAACCTAGTCTTTCAAGGTTCTCAACGTACCTTATCATTTTAAGTATGTGAGTTCCTACAGGTGTTCCTTCTTGCATCTTGCATGCAAAAAGAGCCTTAGACACTTCAAAACTCTCGTGCCTAGCTTGTCCTTGATATAGTTGTTTCAAATGCTCAACCATATCATAGGCATCCATGTTCTCATGTTGCTTCTGAAGCTCAGAGTTCATGGTGGCAAGCATAAGACATGACACATCTAATGCGTCATTTTGATGCTTCTTATAAGCATCCTTTTCAGCACGAGTGGCTGCAAGGGCGGGTGTTTCAGGGATAGACTGCTCTAGGACATACAGTTTACGTTCTTGCTTGAGGATAATCCTCAAGTTCCTATACCAGTCTAGAAAGTTAGCTCCATTGAGCTTGTCTTTCTCAAGGACAGATCGCAAGTTGAGGGGGTGTGTCGTGTTAGATGACATGGTGATCTACAACATCAAAATGCAAAATTAAGTATCATACCTAAGTCATTTAATTAGGCCTTTAATTAAATGAGGCTCCCACTAAATTCTCATAGCTTTGATATGAGCTAATCATTGATGTAGGCAAACACATTTTGCTTACATCATTAGCTTCTATTTATCTATAAATTAATATGGGATAAAGATCCACATCATACTTCGTCTTGAGTTAGCTTTGGCTAATCGCCCAAGACATACTATGATTAGGTAGGCAATCTTTTGCTAATTACATCTGATGTAACTCTTTAATAGCTTTGGTTAAGTTTAGATTAGTTTAGTGCTTATTCCTAAACCAGCTTTCAGGCCATGGCGAGGCACAGAGGCCTTCTTTGATATCGGAGCAACGACCACTTTCTAAGCCAAAGCTGATGTTCGAAAATCACACAAAACTAATTTTTAAAACTTATGTTCAAAGCTAATATATGCCTCTACTTTCTTAATTAATTAAGAAAAGCTTAATTAAGTCTTAACCAAGTTTGATAGCGGGACATCACGATTGTCCACTCGCACTCTTCCAAGATAAAATGCATTGCTTTGCTTTGGCAAACCCAACAACAAATGATCGAGGAAGTAGTGAGTACCAAACTTTGGTAGGCATATCGTTTTTGACTTATTAAGAAATAAACTTAAACATGCATCACATACATATTAGCATACATCACATATAAGCTAAATTAACATGCATCACATACATATTAAACTAAGCGTGTCATGGTTATGGCCCTTATTCTACAATCTTCTCAAGCCAATGAAAAGATTGATTGGTCAACCTAGGGATAGCATCTTCTCCCAAGTGCTTCCTTTTGGTTGTCTTGTGTTGTTGACTTCCTCCTTGTAACTTCATCTTCCAATGGACCCTCCATCTTTATTTTGTATATTACAAAAGGAGAAATACTCGAGTTACATTCGAGTCTAAAACTAATTTTACAACAAGAATTTTAGGAGAAAGGCACGACACACAGGCCGTATTAAGAATTACAACACACACATTCACAAACTTTTTGGGACTAGGCCATAACCATACACCATGTCAATTTTAACTTTTAAAAGACATCGGATATTTTATTATGTTTGAAAAATTGCTAATGCAATTATCAACTCATAATAAAATTTATCCTACTTCTATATCATATATAAAATAGAGAAAACCTATTTTTATACGATCTTTTGCAAGTGGCTCTGATACCACTGTAGGGCTCTCTTATGCAAAATAGCATATGCGCAACGAAAAAATAGGATCCCTTCCAAGTGATCCTTGCGAAAGAAAACCTCGTACAAAAATAAATTTCTCAAAACCTATCTTATAGGAGAATATTACCTTTGTTGCGTGCCCTTTTGAAATCCCGCTTCTCCTTGGGTTTGTTGGATCTTTTAGCACGTTCAAATGTCCGTGCCTCTATATGTATCCACACGAGCAAGCTCTTGTCTCACAAAAGAAACTAGAAGAGCTCTCCTTTACTTCTTGCTAGAGAAGTCCCTAAAGGAGAGGAAGGTAGGGAAAAAGAGAAAGGAAGAAGAAGACTACTCTTCTTACTACACTCACAAAAGCCACACAACCAAAGCCTCTCACCACCAAGCTCTCTCCAAGCCTCAAGCTTCAACCATTTGGCCGGCCACCCCATGGGGTGTTTTATAGGATTGAAAAACCTTTCACCTCCTATCACATTCAATGCAATCAATTGCATTGAAACATAATACTCCTTGTTTGGCCGGCCACATGTGGAGGAAATCCAAAGGTCAAAACCCTTTGTCTCCTTCCACCTCATCAAGCTTAGGTGGCATGCTTATGTGGCATGCTTAGGTGGCATGCTTATGTGGCATTCATGCATGTTGAATTAATCTTATTAATCCAATAAGCTTATGTTATCATATTGAATTAATCTCATTAAATCAATAAGGTAACATATTGAATTAATCTTATTAAATCAATTAAGCTTAGCATATTGAATTAATCTCATTAAATCAATAAGCTAAAATTCTCATTAAGCTTAAAGTCCAAAAACCATTTTGTACTTAAGCTCATTCCCAAATTATTCTAGTCAAACTAGAATGCACTAATTCTTCTAATCATCATGCTCTTTGTGTGTGACCCTATAGGCTCTCATAACGTTGGCAGTGGATCTAAACTCTTTTAGATACACAAGCAATGAGCGGCATCTAGCAATACATCATTGCTAACCAAGTTACGAAATAAGTCAAGATCCGACTAACCTTTCTGTGACTACTATAATGTATGACTGTGTCCTTCTATCCTTGATATCAGATTGACCAATGAGGCATAGACCGTGTCATCCTCGATCAATCTATTTGTTTCTTGATCCCTGAGTAAACTAACTCAAACAAATGAGCTCAATATCTCATATTGACTCATTCGAGCATGGTCATGCGTTTTAGTAGTTCTACTCAATCAAGGGGCCCATAGGTATCACTCCCGTCATATGGGAGGGATAGATCCCATCTACATCACTCACATCCCTCCGCATAATTTGTTATATACCCAGTAATCGCCTTTATGGTCCACCCTGTTACGGGTGACGTTTGACGATACCAAAGTACATAACTCCTTATGTAGGGAACCGTAGTGACTTCAGGTTTGAGGACTATTCATACCAATAGTCACATGAGAAAGTTTATGACACTCATATGATGATCCATGAAACTTTCTCATGGCGGGTCAGTTCAGTATATATTCTCTAATATATACCCATGTGTCAACTTGATATCATATATCCATGACTTGTGAGATCAAGTCATCAATTGACCTACATGCTAGTCTTTATGTATTAATATTGCCCTTGCATATTAATACTTGACTAGGAACATTTAGGAAAGTGTTCTCTATAGCCTCTCATAATCAATTCTGCCAATTGATGTGCTGTAGATAAGAACCTACTTTTCTAGGGCATTATTATATATTTAATTTAGCTGGCACAAGCAAGACGTAAATATATAATAACCAATCCTTTGCCTTTATAGAATATGATACAAAATGTTCCCTATTTAACCATCACATGATTGGTTCTAGGGCTATAACTAACAGATTGTTGATGCAATCGACCCGGGTCATAACTGACCGGACTCGAGTTTTACTCGAGGGGGATTTTGATGGTTGATTGGAGTTGACCATGTCAAGGGAAAGTCCAAGCATGGGTCTTGGCATGAAAAGTCCAACATGGGTTGGTAAGGGAAAGTCCAAGCTTGAGTCTTGGCATTTGAGAAGTCCAAGGGATTTGATATTGGCGGCATAAAGTCCAAGCGGAGTCTTGGCAGCGTAAGTCCAATGTGCCTTGGCGGTGTAGACACCGTTAGCATGACATAACCGATGGAAGCACCTCAAGGCTAGCGCATGGATGACTTGGAGGGATTCGAGAGGCGTGAGGCTGACTGAGGTGGCTAGAAGGCTTTGGTCTAGGCTAAGGGTGGTCTAGCAAGTATGGCGGCACTATACTTGAGTTAAAACCTCATGTTTGAGGTTGATAGTCGACTGGTATTATGGCCGGTTCGACTATCATGAGTCGACTAGAGTTCGACTGTCATTTAATGGATGAAAAGGCTCAGCGACAAGCGCTCATTGAGGCGATCGATGATGGTGATCGATCGACCGCCATGGACTGATCGTGATCGATGGTTCGCCCAAGCATAGAATGCTCTGTCGATCGCGGGCGATCGACTCTGGACACTAGCGATCATTGGTCATGTCATCTATCGACTGCTAAGAGATTCGTTGGAATTTTTCCAGCATGGATCGAGCCATTGTCTCACGACAACAGTGTTGACAGTCGACTGGGGCCTTATGGCAGTCGATTGTCAGGCGAAAATCCAGATCGCACGGAAAGATAAAAGGAACTAGACGGGAAGGTTTTTGAAGCAATTTTCTTGGACGTTCTTGAGGTAATTTGCTACAACAAATCAGGGTCTTCAACCACAGTTCAAGCAATCAACAAGCAAGCATTCAAAAGAGCATTTGTAAAGTTTTTTTTGCATAGATTGTTGTATTCCTTTTGTATTTTCTTATTTTACTTTGTATTACTTAGTTTAATCTTTGTACGAGATTTCTCCGCCTCCGACGTGTTGTCGAGAAGGAGTTTATTGTTTAGTGGTTGCGTGTGCATCACTAGAGCTCTTTAGAGCTCGATCCATGGAGTAGGAACCATTCGGTTTCGAACCACGTTACATCCTCATGTTGTGCTTGTATTTGATTTTTTATTTTTATTTCTGCTGCGTATAACACATTTTGTAGCAAGCACATGATCGCGATCGAATTCTTCCATAGACGAGCGACGACGCTATTGATGTGAGCGAAACATATAGGGTTTTAGGAGTAGTTTTCGCTCACATCTAATTACATTTTATGTTAGTTTCATGCATATGCCACTCTATTTTGCATGCATTTCTTATTTTTTGGTTCGGAGGTCTGCTCTTTGTACTTTTGTGTGTAGGATAGCATTTCGGGGGAAAAAGGCACACTTTCGGAGCAAAAGAAAGACATTTTGTAGCTAGACGCAGAACGGGACACGTCCAGGGCGTGTGGCTACACACGGCCGTGTCCAATGGGCGAGATCAGATACCCTCTTCGTACGATGATGGAATTTGCTCGTCTACAAAGAATATTAGCGCAACGGAAACAAAACAAGACAAGAAAATAGAAATAAGAATACAAACGCTAACACAAAGTCGTAACGTGGTTCACGGCCTCGCCGCTAATCCACGACCCGATTCGTCCCCGGTGAATCACTCCGTAACTAATTCACTATTGGTCTCTCCCTTTAGCCAATGCAAGGTGGAGGTAAACCTTCTTACAACGCAAACACTCCTTCTTACAATAAATGTGAAAGAAAACTAGGAGAAGGAGTTGAAAGCTTGTGGGGCACATGGATGATCGTTTAAAACTTAAGCATTAGCCATCCAAAAGCCCACACCCTCTCTTTTTATAAGGAGGGCTGATTTCTTCCCGTTGGCTGCCACCAGTCTATAGGGGAACGATCGGTGTGTGTTGGCCCGGCTAGAGGGGGGTGAATATCCCTCTTCGTACGATGATGGAATTTTCTCGTCTACAAAATCGTTAGCGCAAGCGGAATACTAATAAACAAGACAAGCAAATCAAAACAACAAGAATAAAACCAATTCTAACACAATATGTAACGTGGTTCACGACTACGCCGCTAATCCACGGTCCCCGATTCGTCCTCGGTGAATCACTCCGCAACCAATCCACTATTGGTCTCTCCTTTGCACCAAGCTAGGTGGAGGTAACCCTTACAACTCAAGAACACTCCTTCTTTTACAATTGATGTGAAAGAAACTAGAAGGAGTTTATCACTTGTAGAGCACTTGGATGATGATTTGGAATATAAGCATTAGTCATCCAAAAGCCCACAACCTCTCTTTTTATAGAGAGGGCTGATTTCTTCCCGTTGGCCGTCACCAGTCGACTGCTGCCCTTGGCAGTCGACTGCCACCACTACAACAGCCTCCGAATACGTCGGATCCCGACCGTTGTAGTCCAACGGATCCCTTGGCAGTCGACTGATGTAACCATCAGTCGACTGCTGCCTCCGTAGTCGGCTGCCCAGTCGGCTACGAGCGATTCTGTGGCCCAAACCCTCTTGACCAGTCGAATGATGCCATCAGCAGTCGACTGATGGTCTTGGAAGTAGACTGCCAACATATGGCAGTCGACTATTGGCCCAAAAACCACTCAGTCGGATACCAGTCGAACCTTTCGACTCAGAGCAGTCGATTGCCATTTCATGGCAGTCGACTGGTGTCGGTGAAACTCAAACTTAACATTTGTTTGAGCTTCTGGCGGTCAGGTAAACCTCAACCCTTATGGTCGAGCCTCCAACACTCAGTCATTCGACCAAGTTCACCTAATGAGCTACTTACAATTCACTCATTCTCTCATCTCACTCGAAGTCCCTTGCGAAAGCTCTCTTCGTTCACGGCCACGTCCCTCGGCAGCATCAGACGCACGGCTCTGCAATGCTCCTTCGCGTCTCTTGCTTTCAAAGTCTACTTCCTTGGCTTCGCTTCAAGTCATCTCGTCCGGCGGTCCCTCGGCAGCATCAAGTGCACGGCTCTACAATGCTCCTTCTCTGACTCAAGCACGAGGTTGTGAGTGGTGAACCCGCCAAAGCTTCATGTGCGAATTACTAAGTCCTGCACAACTTCAACGCACATATCAAATCACAATAACAACCTAACTTAAACCCTTTGTCACACACATCAAAACCATATCACGGCATGAGATTGCCCTAACAATCTCCCCCTTTTTGATGTGTGGCAATCCGTTTATGTTAGGTAAAAACATTTGATAAATTATTAAGGAAAGAAAGCATGTGAATAACATGATTAGCAACTCTCCCCCTTAATACATGAAACTCCCCCTAAATATATTCCCCTTTACTTAAACATAGAGTTTTCTCCCCCTTTGACACCATCAAAAAGATTAAACAAAGTTTATATATCATGGCATCAAGTCTAGAGAGAAAAAAAAACTAAAACCAGTCAAAAACCTAATAAAATCAGGTTACTATGCTCATTCACAGTCCATCAGTCGACTGCTATCAGTATGGCAGTCGACTGGCACAAAGGAATCAAGTTTTCTAATTTTCTGGATGAATTTCATAAATACACTATAAATTCCAGAAAATTCAAAAAATTCTGAAATTTGGGGAACACATTTCTTGTAAGTATATCTATCAATGAAAAATAATTTTTCATGAAAAATCATTATATTTTCAAATATTTTCCAAAAATCTAAAAGCTTCAAAAACAACTAGTGTTTTGATCAAGTTTGTATCCATTTTAACACCTAGTTTTGCTTTGGATTGTTTCAAAACATGAACAAACAGATTTTAAAGTAAGAAATTGTTTTGAAAACATGTGAAATATTCAACCATGATCTTTGGGCAATATGTCTATGAATTAAACATAAGTCTTCCCCATGATTGGTCTATTATTGCTATTTTGATACCTTAAATGACCATCTAAATGTCATAAGCATTAGTGGACATTTGTATCATCCTAACATCTCACTCATGCTAAGTTTTCATTCAAGGTAGCCTATGGTGAGTGTGAGATGCATCCTAAAGGTATTTGTATATACTTAACCATTATTTTCATGCAATTCTATACAAGGTTAAGTATCATCCTAACAATCCACATGATCATAAAGACATATATGTATGAATTCCATATTATGATCATGAAACAAAAGTATTCATCAAATTGTGATCATGCATTAGGTATTACATCATGATAATAAGGCAAATATCACCTAAAGCATGATTTATCTATTTATAGGTGCATTATCATCACCTAACACTATTTTAAAAATATTGTCCTGCCATCCTAAGTCAACCAAAATATGATATAGATAAAGTCCATATGGTTGACTATCCTAGGGTTTTCCTAACCCTTTAGGATGGATTTAGGAACCCAAAATAAGTTCTCTCCTATTGGGTTCACTAAAAATTCCTTAGGGATCCATTTTCTAGAAATTTTCTTCTTTTTATCTTGACCCCTAGCAATTAGGTATTTATAGGCCTTTTCATTTTTCTTTTCCTTATATCCTAGGCCTTTCCTATTGAAACTTGCTCTTTGGCTCCCTATGATCATGTTAAGAGTGTTGGAGCCAATTGCAAACTTTTCTAGGGCCTTGGTCAAATGATCTACTTTCTCTCTTAAAGCCCTATTTTCCTCTATGCATGCATCATTAACATCAAATGACATATAAAGATCATGTGAGCATGCATCATCATTATTATCATTAAAACATGCTTTTTCTAATTTTTGTTTTAAATCCTTAATTTGATCTAGCATGCATTTATTTTTCTTTTTAGCTCTAAATAGATCCTTAGTAAGACTAGAAATCATGGAAACTATTTTACTTGGTGAAAGGTTCGTTACCATAGTTTCCATGTCCTCTTCTTCGGATGAGGAGGATGATGAAGCTCCCCCTTCACTAGAGCTCTCCTTACTTGTTCTTGATCTTTCTTCTTGCTCGGAGGAGGAAGTGGAGTCTAGGTCGTAAAATGCCATCAAGGCTAGATTGGAGTAGACATGTTCTTCTTCTCCTTCGGATGAGGATGATGAAGAGGAAGGATCATCCCATGTCCTTGCCTTGAGTGCTTTGGCCTTCCCTTTTTCTTTGGCCTTCTTCTCTTCTTCTTTGGCCTTCTTCTCTTCTTCTTTCTTCTTCTTGCTCCCCTTCTTCTTCTTCTTTTCTTCTTTCTTTCTCTTCTCCTCCTTGCTCTTGTTAAAGAGGGGACAATTATCCCTTATATGTCCCTCCCCTTGGCAATTATAGCAAATCACCTTCCCCCTTGGTCTTCTCCTCCTATCATTAGATTTATTAAATTTAAAACTTTTTAATGCACGCCTTACCCTCCTTACCATATAGGCTTCTTCCGTGCTATCCATGGAGGAGGAGGAGGATGCTTCATCGGAGGAGGAGGGAGTCTCCATCTTCTTCTTCCCCTTGTTGGCCAAAAGTGTCACTCCTCTTGAAGGTTGAATTTTTGGCTCTTCTATTATTCCTTCAAGTCTTGTTTCATGGAGCTCCATGGTTGAGAAAAATTCCTCCAAGGTGCTAACTTCTAGGTTCTTGGAGATGTAAAAAGAATCCACCATAGAGCTCCATCTTGATGACCGGGGAAAGGCATCTATAGCCTTCATGAGCATGTCCCTATTTGAAAGCTTCTCTCCTACACTAGATAAACCGATTATTATCTCTTTAAATCTAGAGTGTAGTGAGGTTACCTTTTCTCCCTTTTCTAATTTGATGTTTGATAGTTGGGAGCGGAGGAGGTCTCTTCTTGCAAGCTTGGCCTCCGAGGTACCTTCATGAAGTTCTACTAGCTTCTCCCACATCTCCTTGGTACTTGCACACTCCCCTATCCTATTCACTTCTTGTTGAGGGAGTACATTGTAGAGGTGGTGCTTGGCCTTTGAATTTGCCAAGTATTCTTCCCTTTGCCTCTTGCTCCACCTTGATTTCTCCAATGGCTCCCCTTCTTCATCCCTAGGCCATAATTAAAAGAATTTCAAAATTGGTTTCGAAAAATACCTCCATTCTCTTTTTCCACCAAGAGAATTCTCCTTCAAACTTTGGTGGGTGAATGTTCGAGTCGGTCATCTTTTGATGAAGTGCTTGTTGCGGCGGTTAGTCCTCGACAAGCGACTTGGCTCTGATACCACTTGTAGGGAATCGATCGGTGTGTGTTGGCCTGGCTAGAGGGGGGTGAATAGCCCTCTTCGTACAATGATGGAATTTTCTCGTCTACAAAATCGTTAGCGCAAGCAAAATACTAATAAACAAGACAAGCAAATCAAAACAACAAGAATAAAACCAATGCTAACACAATATATAACGTGGTTCATAGCTACGCCGCTAATCCACGGTCCCCGATTCGTCATCAGTGAATCACTCCGCAACCAATCAACTATTGGTCTCTCCTTTGCACCAAGCTAGGTGGAGGTAACCCTTACAACTCAAGAACACTCCTTTTACAATTGATGTAAAAGAAACTAGAAGAAGGAGTTTATCACTTGTAGAGCACTTGGATGATGATTTGGAATATAAGCATTAGCCATCCAAAAGCCCACACGCTCTCTTTTAATAGAGAGGGTTGATTTCTTCCGCCGCCTGACCATCGCGACTCGAACACGTTGATCCCGACCGCTGTAGTCCAACGGATCTCATCGATCGATAACCATCACGATAGCATCCGTAGTCGAACGCCTCCGATCGGTGGTTCTGCGGTCCAAACCTCTCTTGACACCGACTATTGCCATCACCGATCGATGGTCTATAAATGATCCGCCAACATATGGCAGTCGATTGTTGGCCCAAAAACTACTCAGTCAGATACCAGTCGAACCCATTCGACTCAGAGCAGTCGACTGCCATTTCATGGCAGTCGACTGGTGCCGTGTGAAACTCAAACTTAACATTTGTTTGAGCTTCCGGCGGTCAGGTAAACCTCAACCCTTACGGTCGAGCCTCCGACACTCAGCCATTCGGCCAAGTTCACCTAATGAGCTACTTACAATTCACTCATTCTCTCATCTCACTTGAAGTCTCTTGTCGAAGCTCTCTTCGTTCGCGGCCATGTCCCTCAGCAGCATCAGGCACATGGCTCTGCAATGCTCCTTCGCATCTCTTGCCTTCGAAGTCTGCTTCCTTGGCTTCGCTTCAAGTCATCTCGTCTAGCGGTCCCTTGGCAGCATCAAGCACATGGCTCTGTAATGCTCCTTCTCCGACTCAAGCACGAGGTTGTGAGTGGTGAACCCACCAAAGCTTCATGTGTGAATTACTAATTCCTGCACGACTTCAACGCACATATCAAATCACAATAACAACCTAACTTAAACCCTTTGCCACACACATCAAAACCATATCACAGCAAGAGATTTCCCTAACACAGTCGACTGCTGCCCTTGGCAGTCGACTGTCGCCACTATAACGGCCTCCGAACACGTCAGATCCCGACCGTTGTAGTCCAACGGAACCCTTTGCAGTCGACTGATGTATCCATCACCGATCGATGCCTCAAGTCGATCGCTCGGCTTACGAGGTTTTGTGCCCAAAACCCTCTCGACTACCGATCGCTATCATCGAGTCAATCGATGGTCTTTAGTCGATCGCTAATATAGGCAATGATCAGGGGCCAAAAACCCATCAGTCGGATACCAGTCGAACCTCGTTGGACTCAGAGCAGTTGACTGTCATTCCATGGCAGTCGACTGATGTCAGAAAATCTCATCCGACACTTAGCCAAATGGCCAAGTTTCACCTAAGAGCACTACCCCTTCCCGAGTTACATTCGCTCACTCTCATCCCTTGGAGTCCCTCGCCTTTGAAGTTGTCTTCGTCCGTCCACGTCGCTTGGATGCGCCAAGCGCACGGCTCTACAGCGCCATCCTTCGCATCTCGCCCTGAAGTCTACTTCCTACAGCTTCACTCCAAGCTCCTCGTCCAGCGGTCCCTCGGATGCTCCAAGCGCACGACTTTCGCAAAGCCATCCTTCACCGACTCAAGGACCGAGTCATGAGATGTGAAACTTGCCAAGGCTCCATGTGCGAATTACTAAGTCCTGCAAGACTCCAACGCACATATCAAATCACAATAACAACCTGACTTAAACCCTTTGCCACACACATCAAAACCATATCACGGGTTGATTGCCCTAACAATCTCCCCCTTTTTGATGTGTGGCAATCCGTTTAAGTTAGGTAAAAATATTTGATAAAATATTAAGGAAAGAAAGCATGTGAATAACAAGATTAGTAACTCTCCCCCTTAATACATGAAACTCCCCCTAAATACATTCCCCCTTACTTAAACATATATCTTTCTCCCCCTTTGACACCATCAAAAATATTAAACAGGGTTTATATGGCATGGCATCAAGTCTAGAGAGAAGAAAAAATCAAAAACACTTAAAATCCTGATAAAATGAAGTTACTGTGCTCGTGCACAGTACATCAGTCGACTAATATTAGCATGGCAGTCGACTGGCACAAGGAAATCAGAATTTCTAATTTTCTGGATGAAATTCAAAAATACACTATAAATTCCAAAAAATTCAAAAAATAGTGAAATTTGGGGAACATTTTTTTTTAGGGTTCTTTATCAATGAAAAATAGTTTTTCATGAAAAAACATTATATTTTCAAAGATTTGTCAAAAATCCAAAAGCTTTAAAAATAACTAGTGTTTTGATCAAGTTTGTATCCATTTTAACACCTAGTTTTGGTTTGAATTGTTTCAAAACATGAACACACAGATTTTAAAGTAAGAAATTGTTTTGAAAACATATGAAATATCCAACTATGATCTTTGGGCAATATGTCTATGAATTAAACATAAGCCTTCCCCATGATTGGTCTATTATTGCTATTTTGATACTTTAAATGACCATCTGAATGTCATAGGCATTAGTGGACATTTGTATCATCCTAACATCTCACTCATGCTAAGTTTTCAATCAAGGTAGCCTATGGTGAGTGTGAGATGTATCCTAAAGGTATTTGTATATACTTAACCATTATTTTCATGCAATTCTATTCAAGGTTAAGTATCATCCTAACATCCCACATGATCATAAAAGCATATATGTATTAATTTTACATTATGATCATGAAACAAATGTATTCATCAAATTGTAATCATGCATTAGGTATTACATCATGATAATAAGGCAAATATCACCTAAAGCATGATTTATCTAGTTATGGGTGCATTATCATCACCCAACACTATCTCAAAAACTTAGTCCCGCCATCCTAAGTCAACCAAAAATATGATATAGGTAAATTCCATTTGGTTGACTATTCTAGGGTTTTCCTAACCCTTTAGGATGGATTTAGGAACCCAAAATAAGTTCTTTCCTATGGGGTTCACTAAATACTCCTTAGGGATCCATTTTCTAGCAATTGTCTTCTTTTTGTCTTGACCCATAGCAATTAAGCATTTATAGGCTTTTTCATTTTTATTTTCTTTATATCCTAGGTCTTTCTTGTTGAAGCTTGCCCTTTGGCTCCCTATGATCATGTTAAGAGTGTTGGAGCTAATTGTAAATTTTTCTAGGGCCTTGGTCAAGTGGTCTACCTTTTCCCTTAGGACCCTATTTTCTTCAATACATGCATCATTAACATCAAACGGTATATAGTCATGTGAGCATGCATTATTTAGGCTAGAAGAAATATCATCAATAATATTTAAGCATGCTTTTTCTAATTTTTCTTCTAAGTCCTTAATTTGATCTAGCATGCATTTGTTCTTTTTCTTTGCCCTAAACAAGTCCTTAGTGAGGCTAGAAATAATTGACATAACTTTCTTGGGGGAACGATTGGTTACCTCACTTACCAAATCCTCTTCCGATGATGAGGGTGTAGAAGAAGCTCCCCCTTCACTCGAGCTCTCCTCACTTGAACTTGCTTCTTCATTTTCGGAGGAGGAGGAGTCTAAGTCGTCAAATGTCATTAATGCCAAATTTGTGACAAAGGCATTTTCTTCCTCGGATGATGATGATGAGGAGGAGGAAGGGTCATCCCAAGTCCTTGCTTTTAGTGTCTTTGCCTTTCCCTTTTCTTTGGCTTTCTTCTCTTCTTCCTTCTTCTTGCTCCCCTTTTTCTTCTTCTTTTCTTCCTTCTTTCTCTTCTCCTCTTTGCTCTTGTTCAAGAGGGGACAATTATCCCTTATATGTCCCTCTCCTTGGCAATTATAGCAAATCACCTTCCCCCTTGGTCTTCTTTTCCTCTCATTAGATTTATTAAATTTAAAATTTTTCAAAGCACGCCTTACCTTCCTTACCATGTATGCTTCTTCCGTGCTATCCATGGAGGAGGAGGAGGATGCTTCATCGAAGGAGGAAGGAATCTCCATCTTTTTCTTCCCCTTATTTGCCACTAGGGCTACTCCTCTTGATGGCTTGATACTTGATTCTTCAATTACTCCCTCAAGCCTTGTTTCATGGAGCTCCATGGTTGAGAAGAACTCCTCCAAGGTGCTCACTTCCAAATTCTTGGAGATGTAGAATGAGTCCACCATAGAGCTCCATCTTGAGGACCGGGGAAAGGCATCTATGACCTTCATAACCATATCCCGGTTGGAGAGTTTTTCACCTACACTTGTCAAACCGGTTAGAATTTCCTTAAATCTAGAGTGTAGGGATTTTACCTTCTCTCCCTTTCCGAGTTTGATATTGGATAATTGGGAGCGAAGGACATCTCTCCTTGCTAGCTTCGCCTCGGATGTGCCTTCATGAATCTCTATTAATTTCTCCCACATCTCCTTGGCGCTAGCACACTCTCCTATCTGGTTGACTTCTTGTTGGGGGAGTACATTGTAGAGGTGATGTTTGGCTTTTGAGTTTGCCAAGTACTCCTCCCTTTGCCTCTTGCTCCACCTTGATTTTTCTAATGGCTCCCCTTCTTCATCCCTAGGCATTTCGAAACCATTTTCCATAATTAAAAAAATTTCAAAATCAGTTTCGAAAAATACCTCCATTCTCTTCTTTCACCAAGCGAATTCCCCCTCGAACTTCGGCGGATGAATATTAGAGCCGGCCATCTCTTGATGAAGTGTTTGTTGTGGTGGTTAGTCCTCGACAAGCGACTTGGCTCTGATACCACTTGTAGGGTCGATCGATGTGTATGTGTTGGCTGGCTATAGAGGGGTGAATAGCCCTCTTCGTACGATGATGGAATTTTCTCATCTACAAAGAATATTAGCGCAACGGAAACAAAACAAGACAAGCAAATAGAAATAAGAATACAAATTCTAACACAAAGTCGTAACGTGGTTCATGACCTCGCCGCTAATCCACGACCCAATTCGTCCCCGGTGAATCACTCCGCAACCAATTCACTATTGGTCTCTCCCTTTAGCCAATGCAAGGTGGAGGTAAACCTTCTTACAACCCAAACACTCCTTCTTACAATAAATGTGAAATAAAACTAAGAGAAGGAGTTGAAAGCTTGTGGGGCACTTGGATGATCGTTTAAGAATTAAGCATTAGTCATCCAAAAGCCCACACCCTCTCTTTTTATAGAGAGGGTTGATTTCTTTCCGTTGGCTGCCACCAGTCGATTGTTGCCCTTGGCAGTCGACTGCTGCCACTATAATGGCCTCCGAACACGTCAGATCCCGACCGTTGTAGTCCAACGAAACCCTTGGCAGTCGACTGATGTATCCATCAGTCGACTGATGCCTCGTAGTCGACTGCTCAGTTGGCTACAAGAGGTTCTGTGCCCAAAACTCTCTCGACCAGTCGACTGCTATCATCAGCAGTCGACTGATGGTCTTGGCAGTCGACTACCAATATATGGCAGTCGACTGCTGGGCCAAAAACTCATCAGTCGAATACCAGTCGAACCTCGTTCGACTCAGAGCAGTCGACAGTCATTGCATGGCAGTCGACTGATGTCGGGAAATCTCATCTGACACTTAGCCAAATGGCCAAGTTTCACCTAAGAGCACTACCCCTTCCCGGGTTACATTCGCTCACTCTCATCCCTTGGAGTCCCTCGCCTTTGAAGTTGTCTTCGTTCGGCCACGTCCCTCGGATCCGCCAAGCACACGACTCTGTAGTGTCATCCTTCGCGTCTTGCCCTGAAGTCTACTTCCTCCAGCTTCACTCCAAGCTCCTCATCCGATAGTCCCTCGGATGCTCCAAGCGCACGGCTTCTACAAAGCCATCCTTCACCCACTCAAGGACCGAGTCATAAGATGTGAAACTCGCCAATGCTCCATATACGAATTACTAAGTCCTGCAAGACTCCAACGCACATATCAAATCACAATGACAACCTAACTTAAGCCCTTTGCCACACACATCAAAACCATATCACGGGTTGATTGCCCTAACAATTACAATGTTGGTTCATGTTAAATTCTGCCTTTGAATTTGATTAGACAATTGGTAGTTATTTTTACTATATCTATGTGTGTTTAGCTTTCTATCTGCTGTGCTTAAGTGATACGAGGGGTGACAGCCCTCGTATCTAAGATTTAGGGGATTTTATACAAGGAACCTAGGGGTAAACTTGATCCCTTGTAACTGTGGGTAGAAGGGTACGATGGAATTGGAAACGGTTCATTGTAGGGATTGATTCGGCCTCCTCATACCGTCTATCCCATCCTTTTAGGCGGAGATAGCTCCCGATAGATGCGGTGGCTTTGCGGGAGAGTGTATGATGTCCCTTCCACAAAACCATAGCTAAACGTCTAGACAACGCCAATTGACAACATTGTTTTGTGATACACAAGCGAAATCGAAGTCCTAGAATCACCTTTGAAGACCTTGACACACTCTCATCCTCCTCCGTGTGACATCGTATAGAGTAAAGTCCACTGACAGCCCTCACCAATCGAAACCTCTTAGAGTTACGTCCGAACAATTACAACCACTGAATATATTGGTATTCGAATCCCAATCCCTATGGGATCGATAATCTTTATTACTTGACGACATCCATGCACTTGCGGGCGTTGAGCGCGAGTGCGCACTTCGAGTCCTCGACGGCCTTCGTCGCGAGATTTGAGGTCGCATTTGTGCGCATCAAGTTTTTGGCGCCATTGTCGGGGACTGATTGATTCGATATCGAATCGAGAAGTGGATAATTGGATCGAACTTAGGATAGATTTACTTTTCTTATTTTAATTTATTTTATTTTATTTTAATTTATTTTATTTTATTTTATTTTATTTTATTTCAGTTCTATTTATTCAGTTGCTCTTTCCTTATTTATAATTTCCTGCATATAACTGTGCATGTTTTTACTCATGATTATGGTCAATTGAATGTTATAAGTTTTGGTAATATTTATTGTGAACATTGTGGTGAAACATGGCATACCATTAATGTTTGTCCGGATATATTCGGACCTTCACAATTTGAACAACAAGATGTCACCTAAAATTACAACCAGTGGTCACAAGATGATTCCTATTCATATAGTTATGACCCTGGGTACTTAAACCCTCAATATTGTCCGCCTAAATCCCGACTTGAGCAGATGATGGAAGATTTCATTCGAACAAAACAAGCGACGAACGCTGAATTCCAACGGCGGCATTCGTAGACAGAGACTCAATATTGTTTCCAAAATGAGAACGAGAGCTATGAGTCACCATGCAAATTTTATCCAGAACCAAGTCCCCACTTAGAAGCCCCGCTAGATAATTTTACTTGAGAATGCGAGGAGTATAGCCAACAATTTACAGAGATTATGGAATGAGATCTAGCAAGAGAAGAAACCAAACGACTAGAAGGTGGCTTTGATGACTGGATTAAACCTAATATGACAGAGACTCACTTTGAGCGAATGGATGAGGAGGACGTAGATGACATTGAAAGTAAAGAAGGACAATCCATTCAATCACCACTAGAAGGAGAACTTGAGGATTATATAATTGATACTTTAATTGAGGAGTGCATTGCTTCAATCAAAACACCTCCTAACCTCAAGGGTCTAGAAGAGCTTGCCTTAACCCTCACCAAAACTTTAGTTACCAATAACAAAGCCCACCTAGTGATTTGTAATGATAAAATTTCATTCGACATGATAGAATCTGCTAATAAATCTTTCGGTGAGAATATTTGTGGTGAGTTACATTATTTATAGCATATGGATGAAACAGAATATCATGACCAATCTCCTGATGATTCTTTAAAGATAAGCATGTTCACTCTCAAACCAAGGAAGGCAGCCAATAAATATCTTACCCCTTCACGAGCAAGATTTAAGAGATATGGTGATAAGGGATCACAAGGGAGGAGGCATAAGTTGAGCAAATATCTTGCTCCCCCACGAGCAAGATTCAAACGCCTTAAATGAAACGTAGGAATAAGGTCGAGCTAAACGACCTTAAATAAAGCGCTTCTTGGGAGGCAACCCAAGTTTAGTTTTAGATTTCCCTTTTTGATTGCATTGCATGCATTTATTTGATTTTAGTTTTGATTTCCATCCCATTTTGGGTTAGGACTAGAGAAGAACTTTGCTAGGCAAAAATAAAATCTATATTAACCTACACGGCGAAAGGTGTGAGAGAATTCGAGCTCTGACGCAAAATGGAGAGAGAAATGGGGACACGCGGCCTGGTCGTGTGTTTTCCCATGACCATGCCCGACCACCCGAGGTGCACACGGCCGTGGTGCGCGAGGTTAAAAGGGGTGAGCCGTGTGTTTTCATCCCATTTGTGTCGTGTGCTTCGAAAGCTCTTGCCCTAGCCATGTGGTTTCATCTTCCTCGCCATTTAGAAGCACTTTTAACCTCAAAGGAAGCCAAAAGGAGCAAGGATGAGGAGGACCAAGCAAGTAGCACCTCGATCCGGCGTTTCGGAGCGACTTCGAAGGAGAGCCAACGCCCCTCAAGATCTGGAGGAGGGTAACACCCTAACCACTCTTCTTTTTCATAATAATGAACATAGAGATAAATATAATGTGCTCTCTACTCGTAAGCTCACTGCTACTAGGTACTCAGATGAAGATTTGCTAGAGTCTTTAGGGTTGTTGGGTGATATTCAAGCCCTATTTACAAAAATGGGGTGGGAAGAGATGATGGGAATAAGGCACCCAACCTACCCTAGGATAGTTCTAGAATTTTTAAGTTTCTTAGAGGCAGAAATTTTAACAGGTAGAGAGAGCGAGGAAAGGTAGGATAAATTTTAGGCTTTTTAACATTGAGCATGAGTGGACCCTTAACCAATGGAACTCATGTTTTGGCTTGCCAAGTGGGGGAGAGAGAAGACTCCCTATTGGGTTCAACTCTCAAATAGTTTGGACTGAGTTGACAGGGGAGTACGCTTATGACCCATCTAGGGCCAAAGCGTCGCACCTCCAAAACCCTGTTTTCCGATATCTCCACCGCATCATGGCCAGTACTATATTTGGTTGTGGCGAGAGTGACGGTGTAGTTAGAACTAGTGAGATGCTTTGCCTATGGGATATGCTACAAGAAAGGAGTAGCATCGATGTAGGGTCCCACTTCATCAGACACTTAGTGAAGATGGGCAAAGTAGCACGAGGAGAGATTAATGTGGGAGGCCTACTTACCCACATTTGCCATAGGATGGGGTACGATTACACAGCATTAGAGAGTATAGAGGGGAGCCCTAGGATCGACCTAGGAGTGTGCACGGCCATGCAATTGATTGTGAGAGAAGGAGACTCCTTATGCTTTGTAAGGAAAAATCTGACGGCCCGTAGGCTCCCCGACCCAGATCGTACCACAATCGCTATACACGCCAACTGGCGCTTGGACCTGATAGTGGAGTCCTCTCCACATGAGGGACCATCCACATCGCCGCCCATCTCTCCACCTTTATATCACTCTCCCTCTAGTCCATACATGCATAGGAGCCCACCTAGTCCACACCAACATGAGCCTGCACCTGCACCACCACCTTTTTCTACTTTTGAGCAGGATGCAGGTACATCGGCCTATGATTTCTCGGAGTTCCGATCGTGACTCAACGACATATACACTGAGCAGTAGACATAGAGGCAGCGATGGGAGGAGTAGAGCGCCACCAAAAAGGGGAGTTCCAGGGATTCTAGAAGCATTTCTAGCAGGCTGAGGAGTTCTACTATGAGGCCCGCATATACTTCCAGGAGGAGGCTGCTCGTCGCCAGGATGAGGCTGCCTACCGTAGAGAGAGATCTGGCGACGCCACATGTACATGTGGCATCAGAGGCTCAGCAGCAGGTTCTCCCAGGATCCAGAGATGTCGAGGCTCCCAGACTTTCCACCTCGTCCACCATACTAGAGGTATATTTTCCTTTAAGTCTGGGGGGGACCCCAAAGTTTATTTTGTTTTGTTTCCTAGCAGTAGTTCCTTTTCTGTTATTTTCATTCATTTATTCATGCATGGATTGTTGAGTTTCAATCAGTACTTAGTTTTTGTTATCTGTAAAGCTGCCTCAGTTGTATTTTTTAAAAAAGTTGCTTACATGAGTTATTCCAATAGGTAGCTTAACTTCATTTTATCTTGTGGTATTTTATTTTATTTGTTCTATTGAATGTTCTAGACTTACACTGGTTAGCTTTATTTTTACACTTACACATGTTGAACATTCTGAAAGGGAAAATCTAGTACATACCTAGTTATGATTCATCTCAGTAGTCTAGTACTTTGGAATCCATAGGTGACTCTAGGTTTAGCATTTTAGTTACTGGAGATGCTCGGATTGTGTAAGCTCATTTGGAAAAATCAAAATCCAGTGAGCTTAAAAATAAAAGAGAGAAAAGAAAAGAGAAATAAAAGAAAAAGAGAAAAAGAAAACAAAAAAAAAGAGAGAAAATATTATGAGGGATAAAAAAAATAGTTGTCGTGGGTGGAAATGGCTAGGTGCCCCTTTGAGAGCGAGTTAGGTTACTGGGGAAACACCTACCAATTTCTCTCAATACCGAGCACGCCTTTGAGACTTTATGCTAGATCTAGGGAACAACCCTCTCTTTGGGCAGGTAAGTGTTAGGGCAATCTCTTGCCATGATAAGGTTTTGATGTGTGTGGCAAAGGGTTTAAGTTAGGATGATATTGTTATTTGATATGTGCGTTGGAGTCTTGCAGGACTTAGTAATTCGCACATGGAGCCTTGGCGGGTTCACCCTCACAACCTCGGTCCTTGAGTCGGTGAAGGATGACTTTGCGGAAGTCGTGCGCTTGGAGCATCCAAGGGACCGCCGGACGAGATGACTTAAAGTGAAGCCAAGGAAGCAGACTTCGGAGGCAAGAAACGCGAAGGAGCATTGCAGAGTCGTGCGCCTGATGCTGCCGAGGGACGTGGCCGCGAATGAAGAGAGCTTCGGCAAGGGACTTCGAGTGAGATGAGAGAATGAGTGAAATGTAAGTAGCTCATTAGGTGAACTTGGCCGGATGGCTGAGTGTCACAGACTTGACCACAAGGGTTAAGGTTTACCCGACCGCCGGAAGCTCAAACTTATGTTAAGTTTGAGTTTCACACGGCACCAGTCGACTGCCATGTAATGGCAGTCGACTGATCTGAGTCGAGTGTGTTCGACTGGTATCCGACTGATGGGTTTATGCCCAACAGTCGACTGCCATGGAATGGAAGTCGACTGCCAGAGGATGTCGCGGGCACAGAACCGCTAGGCGGGCCGACTACGAGGCGGTGAGTGAGGTTCATCACCGATCGCCAAGTGTTCCGTTGGACTACAACGGTCGGGATCCGACGTGTTCGGAGGCCGTTGGAGTGGCGATTGACGATCGTTCAGCCCTTTCTATAAAAAGAGAGGGTGTGGAGCTTTGGGAGGTTAATGCCCAAGTTCTAAACGACCATCCAAGTGCTCCACAAGATTCAAACTCCTTCTCTTAGCTTTCTTTCACATCTATTGTAAAAGAAGGAGTGTGCTTGATTTGTAAAGGTTACCTCCACCTAGCTTGGTGCAAAGGAGAGACCAATAGTGATTGGCTTTGAAGGAGTGATTCACCTCGGATGAATCGGGATCGTGGATTAGCGGTGTAGTCGTGAACCACGTTACATCTTCTTTGTTAGTGTTTGTATTTTCGTTTATTGCTTTGTCTTTATTGTTTATGCTTCCACTTGCGCTAACGATTGTGTAGACGAGCAAACGAAAGAGAGAATTCCGACATCCATCGTAAGAGGGCTATTCACCCCCCTCTAGCCGGCCAATCGATCCCCAACAAGTGGTATCAGAGCCAAGTCACTTGTCGAGGACTAACCGCTGCAACAAGCTCTACATCAAAATGGCCGGCTCAAACATCCATCCACCAAAGTTTGAAGGAGAATTCGCTTGGTGGAAGAAGTGAATGGAGGTATTTTTCGAAACGGATTTTGATATTATGATTACAATGGAATCCGATTTCGTTTTGCCTAGGGATGAAGAGGGGAAGCCAATAGAAAAGTCAAGATGGACCAAGAGGCAAAGAGAGGAGCACCTTGCAAACTCAAAAGCCAAGCACCATCTATACAATGTGCTTCCTCAACAAGAAATAAATAGAATTGGAGAATGCCTAAGTGCCAAGGAGATGTGGGAGAAGCTAGTAGAGCTTCATGAAGGCACTTCAGAGGCAAAGCTAGCAAGAAGAGACCTCCTTCGCTCCCAACTCAACAACATTAAACTAGAAAAGGGAGAAAAGGTAATTTCCTTACATTCTCGTTTCAAGGAAATTATAACCGGTTTGTCAAGTGTAGGTGAGAAGCTATCCAACCGGGATATGGTAATGAAGGCCATAGATGCCTTTCCCCGGTCCTCAAAGTGGAGCTCCATGGTAGACTCCTTCTATATCTCGAAGAATTTAGAAGTGAGCACCTTGGAGGAGTTCTTCTCAACAATGGAACTCCACGAAACGAGGCTTGAAGGTATACAAGAAGATCCTAGAATCCAACCTTCAAGGGGAGTAGCTTTGATGGAAAACAAGGGGAAGAAGAAGATGGAGATCCCCTCCTCCTCCGATGATGAAGCCTCTTCCTCCTCCTCCATGGATAGCACGGAAGAAGCGTATATGGTAAGGAGGGTAAGACGTGCATTAAAAGGTTTTAGATTTAACAAATCAAATGATAGGAATAGGAGACCAAGAGGAAAGATCATATGCTATAATTGCCAAGGAGAGGGCCACATAAGGGACAATTGTCCCCTCCTAAACAAGAGCAAGGAAGAGAAGAAAAAGAAGGAAGAAAAGAAGAAGAAGAAGGGGAGCAAGAAGAAAGAGGAGAAGAAGACAAAGGAAAAGGGGAAGGCCAAGGCATTCAAAGCAAAGACTTGGGATGACCCTTCCTCCTCATCTTCATCATCATCCGAGGAAGAAAATGCATTTGTCACCAACCTAGCATTGATGGAATTTGACGACTTGGATTGCTCTTCCTCCGAAAATGAAGGATCAAGCTCAAGAGGAGAGAGCTCAAGTGAAGGGGGAGCCTCTACATCCTCCTCATCCGAAGAAGAAGAAGAGGACATGGAAACTATGGTAACGAATCTAACTCCTAAGAAAATAGTTTCCATGGTTTTTAGCTTAACTAGGGATTTATTTAGAGCTAAAAAGAAGAACAAAAGCATGCTAGATCAAATTAAGGACTTAGAAAATAAGTTAGAAAAAGCATGCTTAAATGAAAATGAAAATATTTCTTCTTGCCATGATGATGCATGCTCACATGAATATATGCCATTTAATGTTAGTGATGCATGCATGGATGAAAATAGGGCCCTAAGGGAAAAGGTAGATTACTTGACAAAAGCCCTAGAAAAATTCACTATAGGCTCCAACACCTTGAACATGATCATAGGGAGCCAAAGAGCTAGCTTCAACAAAAAGGGCCTAGGTTATAAAGAAAAGAAAAATGAAAAGGCCTACAAATGCCTAATTGCTAGGGGTCAAGATAAGAAAAAGACAATTGCTAGGAAATGGATTCCTAAGGAGTATCTAGTGAACTCTATAGGCAAGAATTTGTATTGGGTTCCAAAATCCATCCTTAAGGGTTAGAAAACCCCTAGGGTAGTCAATCATATGCAATTGACCTTTATCATATTTTGATTGACTTAGGATGGCGGGACAACATTTTTAAATAGTGTTAGGTGATGATAACGTGCCTATAAATAGTTAATAATGCTTAAATCATGATAATTAATGTAATTGCTATGTATGTTTGCAATCATGATTTATGATTTTGAAATTTGGCACGTCATCATGAGAAATAGGGTTAAATCATGTTTTAGGTGATAATTTGTTTATTATCATGATATAATACCTAATGCATGATAACAATTCAATGAATACATGTGTTTCATGATCATAATGTAGAATTAATGGATATATGCCTTTATGATCATGAGGATTGTTAGGTTGATACTTAACCTTGATAGAATTGTATGAATATAATGGTTAAGTATATACAAATACCCCCTAGGATGCATCTCACACTCACCATAGGCTACTTTGATTGAAAACTTAGCATGGGTGAGATGTTAGGATGATACAAATGTCCACTAATGCCTATGGCATTTAGATGGTCATTTAAGGTATCAAAATAGCAATAACAGACCAATCATGGGGAAGGCTTATGTTTAATTCATAGACATATTGCCCAAAGATCATGGTTGGCTATTTCATATTTTTTCAAAACAATTTCTTACCCTAAAATCTATGTATTCATGTTTTGAAACAATTGGATGCAAAACTAGGTAGTTAACTTGATACTAGAATGATCAAAAACCTAGTGGTTTTTAAAGCTTTTGGATTTTTGGTAAAAACAAGAAAATCTAATGAATTTTCATGAAACCCTATTTTTTATTAATAGATATACTTAAAAGAAATATGTTCCTCAAATTTCATGATTTTTTGAATTTTCTGGAATTTTTAATGCATTTCTGAAATTCGCCCAGAAAATCAAAATTTTCTTGTGCCGGTCATTGCCATATCTAGCGATCAGCTCACCTGAAAAACAGCCCAATATTTTCTGATTTCAGATTTTAATCATGTTTTTGGTGTTCTCTTTCTATTAGACCCGATGCCATGAGTTTATAAATTAGGTTTAATCTTTTTTATGGTGTCAAAGGGGGAGAAATGTATGTTTAAGTAACGGGGAATATATTTTGGGGGAGAAATGATTATGCTTATGATAGGGGGAGAAAATTTTTATGTGGAGTTTCATGGATTAAGGGGGAGTTGCATGTTGCTATATCATGTTTATGTTTACATGCCTTCTTACCTTAGAATTTTCATCAAATGTTTTTACCTAACTTAAACGGATTGCCACACATTAAAAAGGGGGAGATTGTTAGGGCAATCTCTTGCCATGATAAGGTTTTGATGTGTGTGGCAAAGGGTTTAAGTTAGGATGATATTGTTATTTGATATGTGCGTTGAGGTCTTGCAGGACTTAGTAATTCGCACATGGAGCCTTGGCGGGTTCACCCTCACAACCTCGGTCCTTGAGTCGGTGAAGGATGACTTTGCGGAAGTCGTACGCTTGGAGCATCCAAGGGACCGCCGGACGAGATGACTTGAAGTGAAGCCAAGGAAGCACACTTCGGAGGCAAGAAACGTGAAGGAGCATTGCAGAGTCGTGCGCCTGATGCTGCCGAGGGACGTGGCCGCGAACGAAGAGAGCTTCGGCAAGGGACTTCGAGTGAGATGAGAGAATGAGTGAAATGTAAGTAGCTCATTAGGTGAACTTGGCCGGATGGCTGAGTGTCGGAGACTTGACTGCAAGGGTTAAGGTTTACCCGACCGCCGGAAGCTCAAACTTATGTTAAGTTTGAGTTTCACCTGACACCGATCATTGCCATTACATGGCGATCGGATCGAGTCGAGTGTGTTCATGGTATCCGTGATGGGTTTATACCCTGATCAGCACATGGAATGGCGGATCATTGCCGAGGATGTCAACGCGAGACCGCTCATCCGTATTAGGCGTCGACTACGGATCTGTGATCGTGGTGAGATCCATCGATCATTGCCAAGTGTTCCGTTGGACTACAGCGGTGGGATCCGGCGTATTTGGAGGTCGTTGGAGTGGCCCAAGAGCGTGATCGGCGTGGCGGCCGGAAGAAATCAACCCTCTCTATAAAAAGAGAGGGTGTGGAGCTTTGGGAGGTTAATGCTCAAGTTCTAAACGACCATCCAAGTGCTCCACAAGATTCAAACTCCTTCTCTTAGCTTTCTTTCACATCTATTGTAAATGGAGTGTGCTTGATTTGTAAAGGTTACCTCCACCTAGCTTGGTGCAAAGGAGAGACCAATAGTGATTGGCTTTGAAGGAGTGATTCACCTCGGACGAATCGGGATCGTGGATTAGCGGTGTAGCCGTGAACCACGTTACATCTTCTTTGTTAGCGTTTGTATTTTCATTTATTGCTTTGTCTTTGTTGTTTATGCTTCCACTTGCGCTAACGATTGTGTAGACGAGCAAACGAAAGAGAGAATTCCGACATCCATCGTAAGAGGGCTATTCACCCCCCTCTAGCCGGCCAATCGATCCCCAATAGTAAGTGCCTAAGAGCCGAAAACCTTAGGAAAGCTATGGGGTGACGACTTAACTCACCATGGAACGGGCATCCCCGAAGAATGGTTCCCTTAGCACCTATGGGATTACATAGGTGCTAAGGGAACTCATTCTTTTTCTCTTTTTCTTTTATTTCTCTTTTCTTTTCTCTCTTTTATTTTTCATCTCACTGAATTTTGATTTTTCCAAATGGGCTTACACAATCCGAGCATCTCCAGTAACTAAAATGTTAAACCTAGAGTCTCCTATGGATTCCAAAGTACTAGACTACTGAGATGAATCATAACTAGATATGTACTAGATTCTCCCTTTCAGAATGTTCGACATGTGTAAGTGTAAAATCAAAGCTAACCAGTGAAAGTCAAGAACATTCAATAGAGTGAATAAAATAAAATACCACAAGATAAAATGAAGTTAAGCTACCTATGGGAACAACTCATGCAAGCAACATTTTTTAAAAAAAAATACAACTGAGGTAGGCTTTACAGATAACAAAAACTAAGTACTGAAAGAAACTCAACAATCCATGCATGAATAAATGAATGAAAATACCAGAAAAGGAACTACTGCTAAGAAACAAAACAAAATAAACTTTGAGCCCCCCCCCCAAACTTAAACGAAAATATACCTCTAGTATGGTGGACGAGGTGGAAAGTCTGGAAGCCTGGGCATCTCTGGATCTTGGGAGAGCCTACTACTGAGCCGCTGATGCCACATGTACATGTGGTTTATCTGGGAGCTGGTGGATGCAGCGGCTACTCGGTGCTCCTCCTCAAC
This sequence comes from Wurfbainia villosa, assembly GCA_025175895.1. Taxonomy (NCBI): domain Eukaryota; kingdom Viridiplantae; phylum Streptophyta; class Magnoliopsida; order Zingiberales; family Zingiberaceae; genus Wurfbainia; species Wurfbainia villosa. The sequence goes on from CM045996.1 coordinate 94,907,124, forward strand.
CTTGCTTCTTTTGTCTTTCTTATAGGTTCAAAGTGCTTCTAGATGGTGGGGAAAACAAAATCACACAACTAGGGCAAGAGCTTTCGAAGCACACGGTGTAAATGGGGTGAAACACACGGCTCGCCCCTTTTAACCTCACACACCATGGCCATGTGAAAACACATGGCCAGGCTGTGTGCGCCTCGAGTCGGTCGGGCACGACCATGGGAAAACACACGGTCAGGCCGTGTGTCCCCATTTCTCTCCCCGTTTTGCATCAGAGCTCGAATTCTCTCACACCTTTCGCCATGTAGGTTAATATGGATTTATTTTTTTGCCTAGCAAAGTTCTTCTCTAGTCCTAACCCTAAATGGGATGGAAATCAAAACTAAAATCAAACAAATGCATGCAATGCAATAAAAAAAAAAATCTAAAACTAAACTTGGGTTGTCTCCCAAGAAGCGCTTTATTTAAGGTCGTTTAGCTCGACCGCACTCCACTATCAACTTAGCTCTGGAGGTTCAGTGAACCTCCATTCATCCATCTCGGGAGCTTTATCTGGAGGTTCCAGCTTCATTCTTCTAAGTGTGAAGCCGTCGAGGTAGGAAGCTCTATGCTTCGAAAGGCTGAAGAGGATGATCTCCCCATCTACCTCCAGGGAGATCTGGTGTACCTTCACGTCTATGCATGCCCCTGCAGTCGCTAGAAAAGGCCTTCCCATAATGATGGGATTCTGGGGATTTGGTCCTGCATCCATTATGATGAAGTCCGTGGGTATCACAAAATCCTCAATCACCACAGGCACATGTGGTAGCAGGCCAACGGGCTCCTTGACTGAATCATCTCCTATACAAATACCAAGATTCGCTAGTTAGAGCCCGCTCAGTCCTATCTTCAGATAGTATGCGTAGGGCATCACACTGACTGATGACCCCAAGTCGCATAGAGCTTCATCGAAGCTCTCCCCATAAATTGAGCAGGGGATAACAAATTCACCGAGGTCCTCAAGCTGTAATGGAAACTTCTCTTCAAACTCAGCTTGGTCAGGTAGGGTGGTAATCATGGTTGCACACCTTTTGGCGAATTGGATACTTTTCCCCCACTCCTTCCCTTTTCCTTGACTCACCAGAGAGCTCTTCACAGGTTGCGACATAGTTTGGGTTATCTGGGCCACTTGCATCTCCAACATCCTGATGTGACTTACAAGGTCGTCAACAGTGGCCTTCAAGTCTCTGATTGATTCTTCAGACTTCTGATGTTGGCGTCGAAATTCCTCATTGGCCTTAGTTTGGGTAACGATGAAGTCCTCCATCATCAGTTCCAGTCTGGACTTCTGTGGTTGCTGCCCATTGCCCTGCTGCTGCCCATACCCCCTGATGGTTGTGCATTTCCCAAGTTATTCTTATAAGAGAAAATTGGGTGATTTCTCCATCCGGGATTATAAGTATTGGAGTATGGCTTGTGGGGCCTTTGGTCATAGTCCCCAACTGCATCAACATGCTCAATCTGCTCCTCTGAGGTTCCCTTCCCTCCATAGTGGTCCTCTCGATACGCTGTTGCTCCCTCTCTAAAGTTAATGGTCGTGCATGTAGATGAAGGATTCAAAGATTCAAACTGTCTACTGAGCGCGTCCATCCTTGTTGCAAGGTGGTCCATGGAGTTGACAGTGTATCGTTCCGCTGCAGGTGTAGGTTGACCACGTTCGGAATCCCATTGATGGTGGTTCTGGGCCACCTCTTCGATCAGCTCCTCAGCTTCCTCTATGGTCTTATTCATCAGTTCTCCTCCTACTACAGAATCTAGGTACATCTTTGTGGTGTAAGCGATCACATTGTAGAAAATGTAGATCACCAGCCACCTTTCCATTCCGTGGTGGGGGCATTGGTAGAGTAGCCCCTTGTAGCGATCCCAAGCCTCGAATAAGAACTCCACCTCCTTCTGGCGAAAGCTCGTGATGAGATGGTGCATGTGAGTAGTCTTGCTTGGTGAGAAGTATTTGTTCAGAAACTACTGCTCACATTGCTCCTATGTAGTGATGCTTCCCGAAGGTAGGGAGTGAAGTCATGCCTTAGCCTTATCCCGCAATGAGAACGGGAATAGGCTCAGGCGGATCACATCAGCAAGGACTCCGTTCATCTTCATTGTTGAGCAGATTTCTAAAAATGCCTCTAGGTGCCAGTTCGGGTCTTCAGTCGCAGCTCCACTGAATTGGCTCTGCTAGACCATATGTATAAGTGTCGGCTTCAGCTCAAAGTTATTTGCCGAAATAGATGGTCTAAATATACTCAGCCTGAATCCTCTAGCGCTAGGAGTTGCGCAGTCCCGCAGAGGTCGACTACCTATTTTCACCTCAGATGCGGCTTGATCCTCCATCCTTCGCTGCTCTTCTCTCCGACAATGAAAGGTTCGCTCAATTTATAAGTCGATCGGAATTAGACCTTCCAATCCTAATCACCTAAGCATACGACGAACCAAGCCACAAAATTAGGAGTGCTAATCTAATTCTAAGAGGAAAAAATAAAAAAATCTAGCAAATCAAAATCTAAGATGCAATAAGTAAATAGAAAACTACTGCTAAAAGTAAAAACTAAATCTAAATATGGAAAATATAGAACTAAAGCAAATGAAGCAAACTAAAAAGAAAATAAAGCAAGTAAATAAATTTAATCCTAAATCCGATCCAATTTACCACTGTTCGATTTGATATCGAATTGATCAGTCCCAAGCAACAGTGCCAAAAACTCGATGCGCACGAACGCGACCTCAAATCTCGCGACGAAGGTCGCCGAGGACTCGAAGCGCACACTCGTGCTCAATGCTCCAAGTGCACGGATGTCGTCAAGTAATAAAGATTATCGATCCCACAGGGACTGGGATTCAAATACCAATATATTAAGTGGTTATAATTGTTCGGACGTAACTCTAAGAGGTTTCGATTGGTGAGGGTTGTCGGTGGACTTTACTCTATATGGTGTCACACAGAGGAGGAAGGAAGTGTGCCGAGGTCTTCAAAGGTGATTCTAGGACTTCGGTTTCGCTTGTGTATCACAAAACAATGTTGTCAATTGGCGTTATCTAGACGTTTAGCTATGGTTTTGTGGAAGGGACATCATACACTCTCTCGTAGAGTCGCCGCATCTACCGGGAGCTATCTCCGTCTAAAAGGATGGGATAGATGGTACGAGGATGCCGAATCAATACCTACGATGAACCATTTTCGATTCCATCATACCCTTCTACCCACAGTTACAAGGGATCAGGTTTACCCCTAGGTTCCTTGTATAAAATCCTCTAAATCTTAGATACGAGGGCTGTCACCCCTCGTATCACCTAAGCACAGCAGATAGAAATCCAAACATGCATAGATATAGTAAAAAACAACTATCAATTGTCAAATCAAATTCAAAGGCAGGATTTAACATGAACCAACATTGTAATGTGTACACAAGCTACTCCCTAATGCTAGAATCGAAAGTACTACTCCATGTATATGAAGGAAGAATCACAAAGCATGTCTATGTTCGAATACATAAGGAATAAAATGCAGGAACAAAGAATTACAATGCTTTCATGGTCTTCTCTACGGCAATGAAGTGCAAGGCGTGGACCTCCGGCGGCGTTCCTCCTCCCCGTTGCGAGTTACCAAAGCTTTTTAGGGCTTCGACGTGTCGTCCTAGCCGTCGTGCCTTCCCCCTAGGGTTTGGACGGAGCCATCCTTATATAAATATCGCCTCGGACCGCTATAAAATCCGAAAAAAAACCCTAGTCGTGCAAATATGGAGGGCCGCCACACGGTCGTTTGTTTCCACATGGCCAGGTCGTGTGTGACCCTGGAGTGTCTGATCTCGCCCATTGGACATGGCCGTGTGTAGCCACATGCCCTGACCGTGTCCCATTCTGTGTCTAGCTGCAAAATGTCCTTTTGCTCCGAAAGTGCACATTTTTCCCCCGAAATGCTATCCTGCACACAAAAGTACAAAGAGCATACCTCCGAACCAGAAAATAGGAAATGCATGCAAAATAGAGAGACATATGCATGAAACTAACATAAAATGTAATGAGATGTGAGCGAAAACTACTACTAAAACCCAATATGTTTCGCTCACATCACTTTACTCTTTGTACTTTTCTGTGCAGGATAGCATTTTGAGGGAAAAAGGCACACTTTCAGAGTAAAAGAAAGATATTTTGCAGCTAGATGAAGAATGGGACACGGCGGGCTACACGGCACGCGGCCATGTGGCTACACGGCGAGGCGTGTGGCTACACGGCGGCGTGTGGCTGGTGCGTGTGGCTACCTGTGTGCCTGGGTGGTCAGCGGCGGCGTGTGTTTCCACATGGTCGTGTAGCGGCTTACAAGATTTCCGCGACAAGGGTTTTTTCGGATTTTGCAATGGTTCGAGGTGATGTCTATATAAGGATGACTCCTCCCAAACCCTAGGGGGAGGCACGACGGCTAGGACGGAATGCCAAAGCCCTAAAAAGCTTCGGTAACTCACAACGGGGAGGAGGCGCTGGTCCACACTTCAACGCGTTGGAGAAGACCCGCAGCATTGTAATTCTTTTTTCCTGCATTTTATTCCTTTTGTATTCGAACATAGACATGCTTTGTGATTCTTCCTTCATATACATGGAGTAGTACTTTCGATTCTAGAATTAGGGAGTAGCTTGTGTACACATTACAATGTTGGTTCATGTTAAATTCTGCCTTTGAATTTGATTTGACAATTGGTAGTTAGTTTTTACTATATCTATGTGTGTTTGGCTTTCTATCTGCTGTGCTTAGGCAATACAAGGGGTGACATCCCTCGTATCTAAGATTTAGGGGATTTTATACATGGAACCTAGGGGCAAACCTGATCCCTTGTAACTGTGGGTAGAAGAGTACGATGGAATCGGAAACGGTTCATCGTAGGGATTGATTCAGCATCCTCGCACCGTCTATCCCATCCTTTTAGGCGGAGATAGCTCCCGGTAGATGCGACTGCTCTGCGAGAGAGTGTATGATATCCCTTCCACAAAACCATAGCTAAATGTCTAGACAATGAAACCGAAGTCCTAGAATCATCTTTGAAGACCTCGGCACACTCCCTTCCTCCTCCATGTGACACCGTATAGAGTAAAGTCCACTGACAACCCTCACCAATCGAAACCTCTTAGAGTTACGTCCGAACAATTACAACCACTGAATATATTGGTATTTGAATCTCAGTCCCTGTGGGATCGATAATCTTTATTACTTGATGACATCTGTGCACTTGCAGGCATTAAGCGCGAGCACGCGCTTCGAGTCCTCGACGGCCTTCGTCGCGAGATTTGAGGTCGCGTTCGTGCGCATCAAGTTTTTGGCGCCATTGCCAGGGACTGATCGATTTGATATCAAATCGAAAAGTGGTAAATTGGATCGGATTTAGGATTAGATTTATTTACTTGCTTTATTTTCTTTTTAGTTTGCTTCATTTTTTTTAGTTCTATATTTTCCATATTTAGATTTAGTTTTTACTTTTAGCAGTAGTTTCCTATTTACTTATTGCATCTTAGATTTTGATTTGCTAGATTGTTTTATTTTCTGCTATTATAATTAGATTAGCACTCCTAATTTTGTGGCTTGGTTCGTCGTATGTTTAGACGATTAGGATCGAAAGGTCTACTTCCGATCGACATAGAAATTGAGCAAACCTTTCATTGATACACAAGCGAAACCGAAGTCCTAGAATCACCTTTGAAGACCTCGGCACACTCCCTTCCTCCTCCGTGTGACACCATATAGAGTAAAGTTTACCGACAACCCTCACAAACTGAAACCTCTTAGAGTTACATCCGAACAATTACAACCACTAAATATATTGGTATTTGAATCCCAGTCCTGTGGGATCAATAATCTTTATTACTTGATGATATTCGTGCACTTGCGGGCATTGAGCGTGAGTGCGCATTTTGAGTCATCGATGGCCTTCGTCGCAAGATTTGAGGTCGCAATCGTGGGCATCAAATTTTTGGCGTCGTTGTCAGGGACTGATCGATTCGATATCGAATCGGGAAGTGGATAATTGGATCAGACTTAGGATAGATTTACTTTTCTTGTTTTATTTTATTTTATTTTATTTCAGTTCTGTTTATTCAGTTGCTCTTTCCTTATTTATAATTTCTTGCATATAACGATGCATGCTTTTACTCATGATTATGGTCAATTGAATGCTGTAAGTTTTGGTAATATTTGTTTAGAACATTGTGGTGAAACACGGCATACCATTAATGATTGTCTGGATATATTCGAACCTTCACAATTTGAACAACAAGATGTCACCTACAATTACAACCAGTGGCCACAAGATGATTTTTATTCATATAGTTATGACCCTGGGTACTTAAACCCTCAATATTGTCCGCCTAAATCTCGACTTGAGCAGATGTTGAAAGATTTCATTCGAACAGAACAAGCGGCGAACGCTGAATTCCAACGACGACATTCACAGACAGAGACTCAATATTGTTTCCAAAATGAGAACGAGAGCTATGAGTCACCATGAAAATTTTATCTAGAACCAAGTCCCCACTTAGAAGCCCCGCTAGATAATTTTACTAGGGAATGCGAGGAGTATAGCCAACAATTTGCAGAGATTATGGAACGAGATCTAGCAAGAGAAGAAACCAAATGACTAGAAGGTGGCTTTGATGACTGGATTAAACCTAATATGACAGAGACTCACTTTGAGCGAATGGATGAGGAGGACGTAGATGACATTGGAAGTAAAGAAGGGCAATCCATTCAATCACCACTAGAAAGAGAACTTGAGGATTATATAATTTATACTTTAATTGAGGAGTGCATTGCTTTAATTAAAACACCTCCTAACCTCAAGGGTCTAGAAGAGCTTGCCTTAACCCTCACCAAAACTTTAGTTACCAATAACAATGCCCACCTAGTGATTTGTAATGATAAAATTTCATTCGACATGATAGAATCTGCTAATAAATCTTTCGATGAGAATATTTGTGGTAAGTTACATTATTTACAGCATATGGATGAAATAGAATATCATGACCAAACTCCTGATGATTCTTTAAAGATAGCATGTTCACTCTCAAACCAAGGAAGGCAGCCAATAAATATCTTACCCCTCCACGAGCAAGATTTAAGATATATGGTGATAAGGGATCACAAGGGAGGAGGCATAAGTTGAGCAAATATCTTGCTCCCCCATGAGCAAGATTCAAACGCCTTAAATGAAACGTAGGAATATGGTCGAGCTAAACGACCTTAAATAAATCGCTTCTTGGGAGGCAACCCAAGTTTAGTTCTAGATTTCCCTTTTTGATTGCATTGCATGCATTTGTTTGATTTTAGTTTTGATTTCCAGCCCATTTAGGGTTAGGACTAGAGAAGAACTTTGCTAGGCAAAAATAAAATCCATATTAACCTACACGGTGAAAGGTGTGAGAGAATTCGAGCTCTGACACAAAACGGGGAGAGAAATGGGGACACACGGCCTAGCCATGTATTTTCCCATGGCCATGCCCGACCGACCTGAGGCGCAAATGGCCTGGCCGTGTGTTTTCACACGGTCATGGCGCGCGACGTTAAAAGGGGTGAGCCGTTTGTTTTCACCCCATTTGCACCGTGTGCTTCGAAAGCTCTTTCCCTAGTCGTGTGATTTCATTTTCCCCACTATCTAGAAGCACTTTGAACCTCTATGGAAGCCAAAAGAAGCAAGGATGAGGAGGACCAAGCATGTAGCACCTCGATCCGGCACCTCGGAGCGACGAACAAGGAGAGTCGACGCCACTCAAGCTCCGGAGGAGGGTAACGCCCTACCCACTCTTTTTTTTTGCAATAATGAACATAGAGATAGATATAATGTGCTCTCTACTCGTAAGCTCACTGCTACTAGGTACATAGATGAAGATTTGCTTGAGTCTTTAGGGTTGTTGCATTATATTAAAGCCCTATTTGCAAAAATGGGGTGGCAAGAGATGATTGGAATAAGGCACCCAACCTACCTAGGATAGTTCTAGAATTTTTTAGTTCTTTAGAGGCGGAAGTTTTAACGGGTAGAGTAAGCGAGGAGGGTAGGATAACTTTTAGGCTTTTTAACATTAAACATGAGTGAACCCTTCGCCTATGGAACTCATGCTTTGGCTTGCCAAGTGGGGGAGAGAGAAGACTCCCTATTGGGTTTAACTCTCGGATAGTTTGGACTGAGTTGACGGGGAAGCACGCTTATGACCCATCTAGGGCCAAAGCGTCGTGCCTCCAAAACCCCATTTTCTGATACCTCCACCGCATCATGGTCAGTATCATATTTGGTCGTGGGGAGAGTGACGATGTAGTTAGAGCTAGCGAGCTGCTTTGCCTATGGGATATGCTACAAGAAAGGAGTAGCATCGATGTAGGGTCCCACTTCATCAGACACTTAGTGAAGATGGGCAAAGCAGCACAAGGAGAGATTAATGTGGGAGGCCTACTTACCCACATTTGTCATAGGACGGGGTACGATTACACAGCATTAGAGAGTATAGAGGGGAGCCCTAGGATTGACCTAGGAGTGTGCATGGCCATGAAAATGATTGTGAGAGAAAGAGACTCCTTATGCTTTGTAAGGAAAAATCTTACAGCCCTTAGGCTCCCCGACCCGGATCGTACCACCATCGCTATATGCATCCACCTTTATATCACTCTCCCTCTAGTCCACACATGCATAGGATCCCACCTAGTCCATGCCGACATGAGCCTGCACCTGCACCACCACCTTTTTCTACTTTTTAGCAAGATGCAGGTACGTCGGCCTATGATTTCTCGAAGTTCTGATCATGCCTCGATGACATATACACTGAGCAGCAGACACAGAGGCAACGATGGGAGGAGCAGAGCACCTACCAGCAGGGGGAGTTTCAGGGATTCCGGGAGCATTTTCAGCGGGCTAAGGAGTTCTACGACGAGGCCCGCATATACTTCCAAGAGGAGGCTGCTCGTCGCCAGGATGAGGTCGCCTACCGCAGAGAGATGCGGCAGCACATGCACGCCCAGCATGCGCAGTGGAATAGGGAGGAGGAGTTCCGAGCAGCCGCTGCATCCACCAGCTCCCAGATCGACCACATGTACATGTGGCATAACGCGGCTCAGAAGTAGGTTATCCCAGGATCCAGAGATGTCGATGCTTTCATACTTTCCACCTCGTCCACCATACTAGAGGTATATATTCGTTTAAGTTTGGGGGGAACCCCAAAGTTTATTTTGTTTGGTTTTCTAGCAGTAGTTCCTTTTCTGGTATTTTCATTCATTTATTAATGCATGGGTTGTTGAGTTTCTTTTAGTACTTAATTTTTGTTATCTGTAAAGTTGCCTCAGTTGTATTTTTTTTTAAAAAGTTGCTTACATGAGTTGTTCTCATAGGTAGCTTAACTTCATTTTATCTTGTGGTATTTTATTTTATTCGCTCTATTGAATGTTCTAGACTTACATTAGTTAGGTTTATTTTTACACTTACACATGTCGAACATTCTGAAAGAGAGAATCTAGTACATACCTAATTATGATTCATCTCAGTAGTCTAGTACTTTGGAATCCATAGGTGACTCTAGGTTTAGCATTTTAGTTACTGGAGATGCTCGGATTGTGTAAGCCCATTTGGAAAAATCAAAATCCCAGTGAGCCGAAAAATAAAAGAGAGAAAAGAAAAGAGAAATAAAAGAAAAAGAGAAAAAGAAATGAAAAATAAAAAAAAAAAGAGAAAAGATTATGAGGGATAAAAAAATAGTTATCGTGGGTGGAAATGGCTAGGTGCCCCTTTGAGACCGAGTTAGGTTACTGGGGAAACACCTATCAATTTCTCTCAATACCTAGCACACCTTTGAGACTTTATGCTAGATCTAGAGAATGACCCTCGCTTTGGGCAGGTAAGTGCCTAAGAGCCGAAAACCTTAGGAAAGCTATGGGGTGACGACTTAACTCACCATGGAACGGGCATCCCCTAAGAATGGTTCTCTTAGCACGAGCACGAGGAGCTAACTTAGTGAATTTCTAGAACATATTTATTCTGCTTTGATTGTAAATTCCACTTGATAAATTTAGTTATCATGCTAAGTATGGAACAATGTCTTTTAAATTTCATGGTATTGAGGTTTGCCTGAGGACAAGCAAAGATTTAAGACTGGGGGAAGTGATATGAGCGAAACATATAGGGTTTTAGGAGTAGTTTTCGCTCACATCTCATTACATTTTATATTAGTTTCATGCATATGTTACTCTATTTTGCATGCATTTCCTTTTTTCTGGTTCAGAGGTCTGCTCTTTGTACTTTTGTATGCAGGATAGTATTTCGGGGGAAAAGGTGCACTTTCAGGGCAAAAGAAGGACATTTTGCAGCTAGACGCAGAATGGGACTCGGCCAGGGCGTGTGGCTACACGCAGTCGTGTCCAATGGGCGAGATCAGACACCCCAGGGCCACACACGGCCTGGCCATGTGTTTCCACACAGCCGTGTGGCGGCCCGCAAGATTTGCGCGACTAGGGTTTTTTCGAATTTTGCAGCGGTCCGAGGTGATCTCTATATAAGGATGGCTTCATCCAAACCCTAGGGGGGAGGCACGACGGCTAGGATGGCACGTCGAAGCCCTAAAAAGCTTCGGTAACTCGCAATGAGGAGGAGGAACACCGCCGGAGGTCCACGCCTTGCACTTCAACGCCGGAGAGAAGACCACGAAAGCATTGTAATTCTTTGTTCCTGCGTTTTATACCTTATGTATTCGAACATAGACATGCTTTGTGATTCTTCCTTCATATACATGGAATAGTACTTTTGATTCTAGGATTAGGGAGTAACTTGTGTACACATTACAATGTTGGTTCATGTTAAATTCTTCCTTTTAATTTGATTTGACAATTGGTAGTTGTTTTTTACTATATTTATGCGTGTTTGGCTTTCTATCTGTTGTGCTTAAGCAATACGAGGGGTGACAGCCCTCATATCTAAGATTTAGGCGATTTTATACAAGGAACCTAGTGGTAAACCTGATCCCTTGTAACTGTGGGTAGAAGGGTACGATGGAATCGGAAACGGTTCATCGTAGGGATTGATTCGGAATCCTCATACCATCTATCTCATCCTTTTAGGCGGAGATAGCTCCCGGTAGATGCGGCGGCTCTGCGAGAGAGTGTATGATGTCCCTTCCACAAAACCATAGCTAAACGCCTAGACAATGCCAATTGACAATATTGTTTTGTGATACACAAGCGAAATTGAAGTCCTAGAATCACCTTTGATGACCTCGGCACACTCTCTTCCTCCTCCTTGTGACATCGTATAGAGTAAAGTCCACTGATAGCCCTCACCAATCGAAACCTCTTAGAGTTACGTCCAAACAATTACAACCACTGAATATATTGGTATTCGAATCCCAGTCCCTGTGGGATCGATAATCTTTATTACTTGACGACATCCGTGCACTTGCGGGCATTGAGCCCGAGCGCACGCTTCGAGTCCTTCACAGCCTTCGTCGCGAGATTTGAGGTCGCGATCGTGCGCATCAAGTTTCTAAAAACCATATCTAAACGTCTAGACAACGCTAATTGACAACATTGTTTTGTGATACACAAGCAAAACTGAAGTCCTAGAATCACCTTTGAAGACCTCGGCACACTCCCTTCCTCCTCTGTGTGACACCGTATAGACTAAAGTCCACCGACAGCCCTCACCAATCGAAACCTCTTAGAGTTATGTCCAAACAATTACAACCCCTGAATATATTGGTATTCAAATCCCAGTCCCTGTGGGATCGATAATCTTTATTACTTGATAACATCCGTGCACTTGCGGGCATTGAGCGTGTGCATGCGCTTCGAGTCCTCGACGGCCTTTATCGCGAGATTTGAAGTCACGTTCGTGTGCATCAAGTTTTTGGCGTCGTTGTCAGGGACTGATCGATTCGATATCAAATCGAACTGTGGTAAATTGGATCAGATTTAGGATTCGATTTATTTACTTACTTTATTTTCTTTTTAGTTTGCTTCATTTGCTTTAGTTCTATATTTTATTCAGCCCTCCCCCTCTAGCAGTCAACGATTCCTCTACAGTAAGCTTCAACTCGGGTACTATTACAAATGGTTTCCACCGGGATGACTGCTTCAGTTCCATACACCAGACTGAATGGGGTTTCTCAGTGGTTGTTTTTGGTGTGGTTCGGTAAGCCCATAATATTATGGGCTACTCGTCCACCCAATTTCATAACTTTGGCTCCAACTTTGTTTTTAACCCTTGAATGATAATTTTGATAACTACTTCCACCTGACCATTGGCTTGAGGATGAGCTACTGAGGTGAAGGCCTGTTGAATATTGAGACTTTGGCCCCACTCCCTAATCTTTCGGCCCTGGAATTGACATCCATTGTCACTAACCAATTTTCATGGAACTCCATAATGGCAGATGATATTCTTCCAAAGGAACTATTTCATCACACTCTCTGTGATCTTGGTTAAAGGTTCAGCTTCTATCCATTTTGAAAAATAATCCACCGCCATAAGCAATAATTTCTTTTGTAAAGGGGCGATAGGCATTGGGTCGACTATGTCCATTCCCCACAAGTAAAATGGGCAAGAAGCAACTACAACCTTCATCAACTCGGTGGGCTGCTCTGACCTATTGCTATACTTTTGACATGCTGGACAAGTCTGCACTAGGCATGTTGCATCTTGATGAAGAGTTGGTTAAAAGTATCCGACTAACATCACTTTCCGAATCAGCGCCCTTCCTCCCAAATGGTTGAAAAAACATCCTTCATGTATTTCTCTGAGTTCCCACTCTGCGTCCTCTTTCCCGAGACACTTTAGCAGAGGTCGGCCAAAAGACATCTTATATAGAGTTCCATCAATAATTACAAACCTCTTCACTCTTTTCAACAAAGCTAATGTTGGCCCACCTTCAGCTGGAATATTTTCATGTTGCAAATAAGCAATGATGTCGGTTCTCCAGTCGGATGTACTATTACTTTCTTGCATCACATCTTCCACATTATGCACCATCAAGGAATGAGGAACTTCTATACAGATAGAATCCTAAAACCTCCATCCCACTAAGGCACTGGCCAACCGAGCCAATTTATCAGCCATTCGATTCTCCTCTCTCAGGATTTGTTGTAGGGTTACCTCTTGAAAATGAGTCTTTCCTTTTTCAAAAGCCTCGAAATATTTCTGTAGCATATCCTCCAACTCCATGACACCCGGACCATCAAATTCCCCTCTTCTTACTTCCCTCCCATCTTCAAAAGATACCCCCTCTTTGATTATTCAGCAGGTAATTTCTGAACTTCTTCCTCTGCCATTAAACCTCCACCTCACATCTTCCACCTCTGTCTACTCCGAAGGAAGTGATGCACATAAACGCGACCTCAAATTTTGCGACAGGAATCGTCGAGGACTTGAAGCGCGTTCTCGTGCTCAACGCTCGCAAGTGCACGGATGTCGTCAAGTAATAAAAAGATTATCGATCCCACGAGGACTGAGATTTGAGTACCGATTGGTTTAGTGGGCGTTATTGTTCGAAGTTTCGTTATAATGGTTGTGATGATGAGGGTTGTCGGCGGTCCTAACTCTAGTATGGTGTCTCACAGAGGAAGAGAAGGGTTGCTACGAGTCTTTTGAGGGAATTCTAGGATTTCGATTTCACTTGTGTGGCGCAGAACACGATATCAATTGGGTATTATCTAGACGTCTAACTATGGTCTTGTGGAAAGGACATTATACACTTCCCTAATGAGCCTTCACATCTATCAGGAACTACCTTTGCCATACCAGGTCGACCCCTGGCTTTAGGACAGGATAGGCGGTATGAGGATGTCGATTTAATCTCTATGACGAGTCGGAATGTGTCCTGTTTCTGACTCTATCACACCCTTCTATCTACGATTATCGAAGATGAGGCCAACCCCTAGGTTCCTCCTTAATTCTCCTAAATCTTTGATACGAGGGCCATCACCCCTCGCAACAGCTATGCATAGTAAATAAAAGACCAAAACAAATAACTATCAATCTAAACAATCATCAATTGTAAATATGATTTCAAGAACAGAAATATATTTGAAATAACATATTCTACGCACACAAACTACTCTCTAATCCTAGAATAGGAGAATCAACTCCATAAATACGAGAAGAGAAACACAAAGCATATTAGAATTCATAGAAACAATGTAAACTGCGCAAAGAACGTGAATTACAATGCACTTTGGCTCTCCTCTCCGGCATTGATGTGCAGAACTTGATCCTCGAGTGGCCTTCCTCCTCCCCGTTGCGAGTTCCCAAAGCTTTTAAGGGCGTCGGAGTGTTGTCCCGACCGTTGTGCCTCCTCCTAGGGTTTGGGCATAGGTTTCATTATATAAACATGAGGCTGGCTTTCCATAAAATCCAAAAAAAACCTTAGTTGCGTCAAAATGACTTGCCGCCACACAGCCGTGTGTTTCCACACGGCTAGGCCGTGTGTGGCACTGTGGTGACCGATCTCGAACCTCGGACACGGCCATGTGTAGCCACACGCCCTGGTCGTGTCCCCTTCTGTGTCCAACTACCAAATGCCCTTCTTTTGCTCTGAAAGTACGTTGTTTTCCCCATGAAATACTATTCTACACACAAAAGTACAAAGAGCATATCTCTGAACCAGAAAATAGGAAATTCATGAAAACACAAAGTGAAATATGCATGAAACAAGTCTAGAATGCAATGGGATGTGAGCGAAAACTACTCCTAAAATTTTATATATTTTTCTCACATCAATCCCCCCAGACTTAAATCTTTGCTTGTCCTCAAGCAAACCTCAGTGCCATGAAATTTTAAAAAGCAATTGTTTCATGCTTAGCATGTTAACTAGATGTATCAAGTGGTATTTCCAATCAAAGCAAAATAGATATGTTCTAGAAATTCACTAAGTTAGCTCCTTGTGCACGTGCTAAGCGAATCTTCTTAGGGGATACTCGTTCCATGGTAAGTTAAGTCGTCATCCTATAGCTTTCCTAAGATCTCCGACTCTTAGGCACTTACCTGTCCAAAGCGAGGGTCGTTCCCTAGATATAGCACAAAGTATCAAAGGCATGCTCGGTATTGAGAGAAATTGTAGGTGTTTCCCTAGTAACCTAACTCGGTCTCAAAGGGGCACCTAATCATTTCCACCTATGACAACTGTTTTTTTTATCCCTCATAATCTTTTTCAATTTTTCTTACTCTCTTTTTTTTTCTTTCTTTTTTTCTTTTCTTATTCCATTTTTTTTCTTTTCTTTTCTCTCTCTCTTGGGATTTTGATTTTTCCGAATGGGCTTCCACAATCCGAGCATCTCCAGTAACTAAAATGTTAAATCTAGAGTCACCTATGGATTCCAAAGTACTAGACTACTGAGATGAATCATAACTAGGTACGTACTAGATTTTCCCTTTCAGAATGTTCGTCATGTGTAGGTGTAAAAATAAAAAATAACCAGTGTAAGTCTAGAACATTCATTAGAGCAAATAAAATAAAATAAAATACCACGAGGTAAATGAAGTTAAGCCACCCATGGAAACAACTCATGA
Source organism: Wurfbainia villosa (assembly GCA_025175895.1). Taxonomy (NCBI): domain Eukaryota; kingdom Viridiplantae; phylum Streptophyta; class Magnoliopsida; order Zingiberales; family Zingiberaceae; genus Wurfbainia; species Wurfbainia villosa. The sequence goes on from CM045996.1 coordinate 94,922,657, forward strand.
AGAAAACTTTAAAAATACTACTGAGGCAGCTTATAGATAGCAAAAACTAAGTGTTGAAAGAAACTAAATAACCTATGCATGAACTAATGAATGCTAACTAAAATGCAAATATCAAGAAAGAAACTACTGGTAGAAACAAAATAAATCAAAACATGGCCCCCCTAGACTTGTATGAAGCTATACCTCTAATATGATAGTTGAGGTGGAAAGTCCGATAGCCTCAGCATCTCAGGATCCTGGGAGAATCTGGTGTTGAGTCGTTGATGCCACATGTACATGTGGTCGATCTGAGAGCTAGTGGATGCAACGGTTATTATGTGCTCCTCCTCCCAGGCCCACTATGCCTGCTAGGCACGCATGTGCTACCGAACCTCCTAGCGATATGCATCCTCCTCCTGACGATGGGCAGCCTCCTCTGGGAAATAGATACGAGTCTCGTCATAGAACTCCTCAGCCCGCTAGAAGTGGTCCCATAAGCCTTGAAATCTACCTGTGTATAAGTGCTCTGCTCCTCCCATCGTTGCCTTTGCATTTGCTGCTCGGCGTATATGTCATCGAAGTGCGATTGGAACTCTAAAAAGGCATAGGAAGATGTACCTATATCCTGCTCGAATGTAGAAAAAGATAGTGGTGCAGGTGCAGGCTCTCGTCGTGGACTAGGTGAGCTCAAAATGTTTTTTTCTTCTACCTAGCAAGTTCTTTCTAATCTTAAACTATTTGCAGAAACATAAATGACCATAAATCAAAGTCTAAATTATACACATGAATGCAATAAAATCAAAAACATATATAAAACTACACTTGGGTTGCCTCCCAAGAAGCACTTGTTTAATGTCTTTAGCTTGATCGTACCCCTACGTCTCATCTTGGCTCTAGTGGCCCAAGGAGATTTTTCTTCCTCCCCTTCTTGATGCATTTGAATCTTGCTCATGGGGGAGCAAGATATTTGCTCACTTTACGCCTCCTCCCTTATGGTCCATCATCACCACATCTCTTAAATCTTGCTCGTGGAGGGGTAAGATATTTACTAGCTTCCTTGGTTCAAGATTGAACATGCTTATCTTCACAGAATTATCAGGACTTTGATCATAGTATTCCATTTTGTCCAAATGTGGTAAATAACATAACTCACCATGGGCATTCTCACCAAAAGATTGATTAGTATATTCTATTATGTTGAATGAAATTTTATCATTACAAATCACTAAAAGAGCTTCACTATTTGAAATTGAAGTTTTGGTGAGGGTTAAGGTAGGCTCTTCTAGATTCTTGAGGTGAGGAGGTGTTTTGATTAAAGTAATGCACTCCTTGATTAAAGTATCAATTATATAATCCTCAAGTTCTTCTCCAAGTGATGATTGCATGGATTGCCCTTCTGTACTTTCTATGTCATCTATGTCTTCCTCATCCATTCACCCAAAGTGAGTCTCCACCATATTAGGTGTAATCCAGTCATCAAAGCCACCTTCTCATCATTTGGTTTCTTCTCTTGCTAGATCTCATTACATAATTCCACAAATTGTTAGCTATGCTCCTCGCATTCTCTAGTAAAATCGGCTACCAAGGCTTCTAAGCGGGGACTTGGTTCTGGATAAAATTCACATAGTGATTCATAGCTCTCGTGCTTACTTGGGAAATAATATTAAGGGTTCAAGTAGTTATTAGTGAAAGCCCTAGAGTCAATCATGTGATGATTGTTGTATAGACTTTGTTGTATCATATTCCTATTTATAAAGGTATTTCTTTGTTGTTATTATACTTACTTGTATTGGTGTCAAATAACTAAGTATAATAACGTCCTTGAGTACAAGGTTCTTATCTATATCAATCGATTGGTTGAATCAATAATGAGATGATATAGAGAACACTACTCTTAATCATTCCTAGTCAAGTATTAATATTCAGGGACAATGTTAATGCGAAGAGACTAGCATATAGGTCAACTCGATGACTTGATCTCACAATTCATGGATATGAGATATCAAGTTGACACATGGGTATGCATTAGAGAATGTATACTAAATGACCCACCATGAGAAAGTATCATGGAACATTATATGAGTGTCATATACTTTCTCATGTGACTATTAGTCCTTGGACCTGAAGTCACCATGGTTCCCTACATAAGGAGTTGCATACTTTGGCTTCGTCAAACGTCACCCGTAAATGGGTGGACTATAAAGGCGATTACTGGGTATGTAACAAATTATGCGGAAGGATGTGAGTGATGTAGATGGGATCTATCCCTCCTATATGACGGGAGTGACATCGTTATTCTTGATAGAGTGAGACCACTAAGTGCATGGCCATGCCCAAATGAGTCAATATGAGATATTGAGCTCATTTGATTAGAGTGAGTCTACTTGGAGTTCAAGATATAGATTGTACCGAAGATGACACGGTATATGTCTCAATTGGTCAATCTAGATGTCAAAGATAGAGGGACATTATCATATATTGTGAGAGTCACAATCAGTAGTCACAAAGGTGATGTTGGATCTCAACATTCTTGTAACTTGGGTAGCAATGATGTGTTGCTAGATACCGCTCATTGCTTATGTTTCTAAATGGGTTTAGGAACATTGCCAACGTTACAAGAACCTATAGGGTCACACACAAAGGGAAATTAGATGGAGATTAGGTTCATATGATGGACCATGAGGATTAGGTTCATGGGATGGACCAAATTGGATTAAGAGTAATCCAAATTAAACTAATTGAGTTAGGCTCAATTTGATTCAAGTGTTGAATGAGTCTAATTTAGATTTGATTCATTGATTCAATTTAAACTAATGAATAGATATTCATTAAATTAAATTGACTTGAATCAAATGGTTGGATTTGATCAACCATGGGAGATAAGAGGTCAAGTTTGACTTGACTTGAGTGGGAAGATTAATGGTCAAGTTTGACTTGACCAAATGTCATGTCATGATGAATTGGCATGGGTCAGCCAATAATGATGTTCCACATCATCATGGACACATCATGGGGTGCCACCTCATGAGGGAGACAAAGAGCCATGGCTCTTGGTATTACATGCAAGTATATAACCCTCCATGAAGTGGCCGACCACTTTAGGCTGCTGCATTAGTGTGAAGTTAAGTGTAGTAACTTCATCTTCTTCCTCCTCTATTCTCAAGATCTCTTGCCCTCATCCTTGACGTGAGCTTCTAAGGGTGCTAGCACACTCTAGGTTGCTTTTCTCCACCTATTGCTCGTGTGGATACCGATAGAGGAGTGTACACTTGACACTCTCGAGTTCCGACAAACCGTTTGGACGAGCGGGATAAGCGAAGGGCATTGCATCAAGGGTAACACTCCTTTCATGTAGATCTAAGGTAGATCTAGGTTTTCTAAACATGTACATGTAATTTTTGTTTATGTTCGCACGGATCCGTGGGCGACTTCCGAGGTTTTCGCAATGCAAAAAGCGATTTTTGCGACTCAGATAGTCCAACAGTGGTATTAGAGCCACGTGCGAAGCATGTATGTGTTAAGTTTTGTAATTTTTGTATTAGATATAAAAATTACAGATCTGTAAGTTTCTATAAATTTCCTATTTTATAGTTTTTTTTGGGTATTTTTCTTGAAGAGTCGAAGCAGCAAGTGTTGGGACACTAGTAGGCTTCAACCACCGAGAAAAACTCTCCAGAACGGTGAATTCTCACTCTAGTCTTTTGGGAGAGTGATTTAAGGCACTATAAGATCTAGATGGGGACACTTGTTAGATTCATTTTGCGAGTAGGGGCGCTGCCCCTAACCCCGCAAGGGGCATTGTCCCGTGATCGTGCCCGGAAATCGCTTAGCGGGACCGTTACTAAGATATGACTCATAAAATTGAAAATAAAATAGGAAAAATTATAGAAATTTCTGTAAAATACATAATTTAGAATTATGTATAATACTATGATGGTCATGGACCAAGAACCCCAATGTGATTGGATAAATGTGTTGTAATTCATAATATAGCTTGCGCGTCGTTTTTGTGTTGTGCATGTTGTATAATGTATGTGACCTGCGCATCGTGCCTCTCTTTTTATTATTCCAGTTGTAAATAGTTTTAGACTCAAATGTAACTCGAGTTTCATGTTTTTAATGTACAAAAATGGAGCGATGGAAGGTCCACTAGTAGACGAAGTTACGAGGAGAGTGCCGACGACACATGGCGGTCAAAGGAGGCACTTGGAGAAGCCGCTAACCCTAGGTTGACCGTCCGATCTTCTCATTGGCTTGAGAAGATCGTAGTAGGGCCATGACCTCATCACAATATATTTATATACGTGTGTATATATATATATATATATATATTTGTTTTTGCTTGTATGTATGTGATGCATGCTAGTAAATTTTGCTTGTATGAATATGATGCATGCTAGTATATTTTGCTTGTATGTATGTGATGCATGCTAGTGTAGGGTAATAAAGTCCTTAATGCGTATATGATACACATTCACGATTAGATTAGATCTTAATCGAATCAACTCGAAAATTCCTACCAAATTTTGATACTCATCACTACCTCGATCATTTGTTGTTGTTGAATCTGCCAAAGCAGAGCAACGTATATTATCTTGTTAGGGTGCAGAGGGACAATCTTGGTCCCGCCTATCACAACTTGGGTGAGAATAAGCTCAATTAGATTGAGTAAAACTAGTTAACTCAATTGGATCGAGTAAAACTATAGGCATATTCCAACCATTGGAAAGGTAGGATAAGATTACATTTACACTAAATCTTGGGCGATTTAGCCAAAGCTAACTCAAGGTCTTTTGTAAATGTGGATCTTGATCCTATAAACAAGAGTTGCATAGAGATGTAATCGATATTTTGTTACCTACCGATCAAACTAAGTCTTGAGTGATTTAGTCAAAGCTAACTCAAGGCGTAGTATCATGTGGATCTTGTCCCGTGAGAATTATAGCTAGTTTGTATGAATCTAGTAATGTGGTTTGACCACATCCATGACTCGATTCTACAAAAGTCCTATAATTCAGTGGGAGCATCATTTGATTAAAGGCCTAATTAAATGATAAATGGAATATGATATTAATTTTCTGCATTATGTATGTTGTAGATTACCATGTCGACAAACACGAACACTCTCTCCCTGCGTTCTGTCCTTGAGAAGGACAAGCTCAATGGAGCTAATTTCCTGGACTGGTACAGGAATCTGAGTATCGTTCTCACTCAAGAAAGAAAATTGTACATCCTTGAGCAACCCATTCCGGAGGCACCTCCTGCCACTGCCTTGCGAGCTGACCGAGATGCTTACAAGAAGCATCAATATGATGCATTAGATGTGTCATGCCTCATGCTCATTACCATGAACTCTGAGCTTCAAAAGCAACACGAGTTCATGAATGCTTTTGATATGGTTGAACATCTTCATCAACTGTATCAAGGACAAGCAAGGCACGAGAGATACGAGATCTCTAAGGCACTATTTCAGTGCAAGATGCAAGATGGGACTCCTGTAGGTCCATATGTACTCAAGATGATTAAGTACATAGAGAACCTACAGAGGTTGGGATTCTCACTTGGTCAAGAGCTGGCCATTGACTTGATCTTGCAATTTTTGCCACAAAGCTATAATCAATTTGTCATGAATTACAACATGAATGAAATTAATAAGCCACTGCCTGAGATACTTAGCATGTTGAGAACTGCTGAGCTCAACCTTAAGAAGGGAAAATCTGACTCCATTTTGATGGTGTAAAAGAAGAAAGGCAAGGGCAAGCCTAAAGGTAAGGGAAAGTCCCAAGCCAAGGGCAAAAGCAAGGCACTGAAACCGAAAGGAGGGGTGGCCAAGGAAGGGACTTGCTTTCACTGTAAGGAATCTGGACATTGGAAGCGTAACTGCAAAGCATACCTGGAAGATCTTAAGAAGAAGAGAAGTGAGACTTCTACTTCAGGTATAAATATTATAGAAGTAAATCTATCTATTTCTTCATCATGGGTATTAGATACCGGATGTGCATCTCACATTTGTACTAATGTGCAGGCGCTGAGAAATAGCAGGGCATTGACAAAGGGAGAGGTGGACCTACGAGTAGGCAATGGAGCAAGGGTTGTTGTTGTTGCTGTATGAACTTATTTTCTATCTCTGCCCTCTGGGCTTGTACTAGAACTAGATGAATGTTGTTATGTGTTTGCTTTGACTAAGAACATAATTTCAGTTTCTTGTTTAGATAAGAAAGGCTTTTTGTTTATAATAAAGAACAAATGTTGTTCAGTTTATTTAAATGATATGTTCTATTGTAGTACACCTCTTATGAACGGACTCTACATTCTAGACTTAGAGAGCCCCGTCTATAACATAAGTACCAAAAGGTTCAAGTCAAATGAGTTGAACCAAACCTATCTCTGGCATTGTCGCTTAGGTCACATAAATGAGAGTCGCTTATCCCAGCTCCTTAAGGATGAGCTACTGGACTCATTTGATTTTGAATCATATGAGACATGCGAGTCTTGCCTTCTTGGCAAGATGATCAAGACTCCCTTTAGTGGACACAGCGAAAGAGCAACAAACTTGTTAGGACTTATACATAGTGATGTATGTGGCCCTTTCAATGTTGCTGCTAGAGGTGGTTATAGGTACTTCATTACATTTACTGATGACTTCAGTAGATATGGTTATGTGTATCTGATGACACATAAGTCTGAATCCTTTGAAAAGTTCAAAGAATTCAAGAATGAAGTACAAAACCAACTTGGCAAGAGTATTAAGATACTTCGATCAGATCGAGGTGGTGAATACCTTAGCCATGAGTTTCGTGACTATCTAGTTGAGTGTGGGATTCTATCCCAACTCACTCCTCCTTGAACACCACAGTGGAATGGTGTATCCGAAAGGAGGAATTGTACCCTATTAGATATGGTACGATCTATGATGAGTCACACAGATCTTCCTATATCCTTTTGGGGATATGCTCTAGACACAGCAACCTTCACACTTAACCATGTACCATCCAAGGCTGTGATAAAGACACCATATACGATATGGACAGAGAAATATCCCAAGATGTCTTTCATGAGGATTTGGGGTTGTGAGGCTTATGTTCGATGCCAAGTCTCGGACAAACTGGGACCAAAATCCGATAAGTGTTATTTTTTTGGATATCCCAAGGATACGAAGGGATATTACTTCTACATTCCCAGTCAGCACAAAGTGTTTGTGGCAAAGACTGGGGTATTTCTAGAAAGATACTTTGTTTCTAGAAAAACTAGTGGGAGTACATTCAATCTTGAAGAAATTCAAGATAAGGACCATAGCACTGAGGCCTTGATGGAGGTTGAACAGGAACCACAAAGTGTTGTGGGTGATGAGATTGTTGCACAAAGAGTTGTGGAACAACAACCTGTTCAGGTAGACCTACCTCTTCGTAGGTCTGATAGGGTATGTCGTCAGCCTGAGAGATACTCATTTCTCTTGTCTGACCATGATGACATAATGCTCATTGAGAATGAGCCTACCTCTTATCAGGAAGCTGTGATGAGCCCAGATTCTGAAAAATGGCTAGAGGTCATGAGATCCGAGATGAAATCCATGTACACCAACCAAGTATGGACTTTGGTTGATCCACCTAAAGGCGTCAAACCCATTGGGTGTAAGTGGGTCTTTAAGAGAAAGACTGACATGGATGGACTTACGCATACCTATAAGGGTCGATTGGTGGCTAAAGGTTTCAAGCAAATTCATGGTATTGACTATGATGAAACCTTTTCTCCAGTGGCGATGTTTAAGTCCATTCGGATCATGCTTGCTATTACAGCATACCACGATTAGCAGATGGATGTCAAAATTGCATTTCTGAATGGAAACTTGCTCGAGGATGTGTACATGACACAACCTGAGGGTTTTGTAGATCCACAGCATACTGGGAAAGTATGCAAGCTGCAAAGGTCCATTTATGGGCTAAAGCAAGCTTCTCGGAGCTGGAATCTTCGATTCGATGATGCGATCAAACAATTTGGTTTCATTAAGAATGAAGATGAACTCTGTGTCTACAAGAGGGTTAATGGAAACACAATTGTCTTCCTTGTATTGTATGTAGATGACATACTACTCATTGGGAATGACATCCCTTCGCTACAGTCTGTGAAGACTTGGCTGGGGACGTGCTTCTCAATGAAGGACTTAGGTGAAGTAGCCTATATTCTAGGCATCAAGATATATAGAGATAGATCTAAGAGATTGCTTGGCATAAGTCAGAGTACATATATTGATATGGTATTACTACGGTTTGCCATGCAGAATTCCAATAAGGAACTTCTGTCGATGTCACATGGTGTGAGTCTTTCGAAGACTCAAAGTCCCTCTTCTAGAGAGGAGAGAGACCGCATGGATAAGATCCCTTATGCATCGGCCATAGGATCTATCATGTACGTCATGCTATGTACTCGTCCTGATGTCTCGTATGCTTTGAGCATGACGAGTAGATATCAGTCAGATCGAGGTGAGCGTCACTGGATAGCAGTCAAGAATATTCTTATGTACTTGAGAAGGACTAAAGAATATTTCTTGATATTTGAAGGCGATGAGGAGCTAGCTGTAAAGGGTTACAGCGATGTCAGCTTCCAAACTGACCAAGATGATTATATATCACAGTCAGGGTTCGTGTTTTGCTTGAATGGTGGCACTGTGAGCTGGAAGAGTTCGAAGCAAGACACAGTTGCTGATTATACAATAGAGACCGAGTATATTGCTGTATCAGAGGCAGCAAAGGAGGCAGTTTGGATTTGCAAGTTCATTACTGAGCTTGGGGTGGTTCCTAGCATAGAAGATCCTATAGAGCTCTATGGTGACAACAATGGAGCAATTGCGCAGGCTAAGGAACCTCGCTCACACCAGCGGACCAAACACATACTATGACGCTTCCATCTCATTCGAGAGATTATCGATAGAGGAGATGTGAAGATTTGCAGAGTGCTCACAGAGGCTAACGTCACAGATCCCTTGACCAAAGCTTTAGCACAGAAAAAGCATGATGGTCACACTAGGTCATTGGGTATTAGATACTACAGTAATTGGCACTAGTGCTAGTGGGAGATTGTTAGTGAAAGCCCTAGAGTCAATCATGTGATGATTGTTGTATGGACTTTGTTGTATCATATTCCTATTTATAAAGGCATTTCTTTGTAGTTATTATACTTACTTGTATTGGTGTCAAATAACTAAGTATAATAACGTCCTTGAGTAGAAGGTTCTTATCTATATCAATCGATTGGTTGAATCGATAATGAGATGATATAGAGAACACTACTTTTAATCATTCCTAGTCAAGTATTAACATTCAGGGACAATGTTAATGCGAAGAGACTAGCATGTAGGTCAACTCGATGACTTAATCTCACAAGTCATGGATATGAGATATCAAGTTGACACATGGGTATGCATTGGAGAATGTATACTGAATGACTCGCCATGAGAAAGTATCATGGATCGTTATATGAGTATCATATACTTTCTCATGTGACTATTAGTATGACTATTAGTCCTTGGACCTGAAGTCACCATGGTTCCCTACATAAGGAGTTGCATACTTTGGCTTCGTCAAACGTCACCCATAAATGGATGGACTATAAAGGCGATTACTGGGTATGTAACAAATTATGCGAAGGGATGTGAGTGATGTAGATGGGATCTATCCCTCCTATATGACGGGAGTGACATCGTTATTCTTGATAGAGTGAGACCACTAAGTGCATGGCCATGCCCAAATGAGTCAATATGAGATATTGAGCTCATTTGATTAGAGTGAGTCTACTTGGAGTTCAAGATATAGATTGTACCGAGGATGACACGGTCTATGCCTCAATTGGTCAATCTAGATGTCAAGGATAGAGGGACATTGTCACATATTGTGAGAGTCACAATTAGTAGTCACAAAGGTGTTAGTAATATATGAGAGATGTCCTAAGGCAATCGCCTTATGTATGAACCATTTATATGATAAATAAAGATTCACTATTTGAGTATATATGTTTCATGTATTTGATTGGATCTTAAACTCATTTACTGAATGTCCACGATGCGATTCACAGCATGAGAGAATTTGTGATTGGATCACAACTAGTGAGTATCTCTACATGTGTAATTGTGATGTATCGGAATTATCCCTAGTCGATGAATTGATGGATTTGGACACCATCAATTCTGCAAGACTAGCACGAGGTATACTCCTGGTGTATCCAAGCACCGATTCTCACTGGCTGGAGACATTGTGATGTCCGGAGTTGATCGTGGATGCTAGTTATGGTAACTAGTTCATTGGAGTGACCAGCCGTAAGACTTCATATGGTTCTCTGCATATATAGATATGTCAATGAAGTTCTTACTGTAGCTTAAGTGCGATGTTCCTTTGACTTGCGGTATTCAAGTCATCTTGATCATGGAGACTTATGCTTTGACATCTTAAGCAAACATCTCTAAGGAGATGTGGACCCGGGATGATTGGGTATAAGTCGAAGCGATCGAAGGTGTTTGAATAGCCTATAAAGGATTCACCACTCCTTGCGAGGAGATGTATACCCATGGCCTCTCGTCGGATTGTTACTAAAGTCTTTGGCCAAAGCATTACATGTTTAGAGTAAGGTACTCTTCGATACATGTAGAGTAACTAGAACTGTAGGGATGAGGAAATGATACTTGGGCTAGGTGTGACGTAGTCAGCCTAGTGGGGACTGACACTATAGACCATGTCCCGAACCAAGTGGGTATAAGATGAGTGAAGGGAATGACGATTCATTCGAGCCATCAAGGGTTTAAATAGTTCGATCAACCGCTTGATCTTTTCGGTTAATTGGGGATCATGATGTACTACTAGGTGCCACTCATGATCGCTCTATAATTAATGGTTAATTATAGACGGCCAACATAAACCGAGAACCTATTTGGTCACACGCACAACGAGCGTAATCCGAAGGATTTAAACGAGCTTGAGAATGGGATTCTCAGACCGAGAGAAACTATGTTTGGTTGGACCAAACATAAAGCGAGCATGAAATTGTTTCAGTCGCAATGGAAGCATGGATGGGCCGTGTCTTATGAAGACATAATGGATGGACCAAAATGGTTTGGTTCTAATCCAATGGATGAGAATAAACCAAAGGGTTTAGTTTATTTTAAACGAATGAACCAAAAGTTGGTTCGGTTCGTTTTAACTTAAAATAAACCATCATGGTTTGGTTTATTTTAACTTATCCTAATGGAGCGGGTTAACGGGCCTAATGGTTATGATCCAATAACCATTAAGAGAAGTAGTTCTCTATAAAAGAGGGTTTAAGGGATAATTAAGCCCTAATCCAAAACCCTAGCCCTTGGAGTTGCCGCCCACCCCTTGAAGGAGGTTTTCGGCGCCAACCCTAGTGTGCCGCCGCCCAACCTCTTGTGCCGCCGTCCAACTTGTTGCCGGCGTCCAAGCTTCATCCGACTATCCTCCGACGACCCTCCGGTGATCTCCTATAGGTTTGGTATCAAGGTGAGCCTTTTCTTTCCTTGGTTGGCCGGCGCCTATATCCTCCACCAAGCTGTCCAGTTTTCTGGACAGCTTCTCCTCCTCTCGTCGGAGCGTCGTTTGGACGACGGTTAGTGCTCCAACAGCGGCTAACTTACCGGGGATTTGATCTCCGGTAATTCTCTGAGGTGGAGGACGGCGATTCGCCAAACGGTTGACGAATACCTCTCCGGAGAAGCGAGTTTTGAGAACTCGTATTAGGATCCGAATTTGGATTCGGATCGTGATCATCTCTCGATCACGCTGTCTTCAACACGAGGCTAGTAACCCGTACGAAGACGAAGCTCGTGGCTTAGCGAAGTCATCCCGAGGAGCTCGGCGTGATACGGATAGAGACGATTCTACGAGGATCGCTCCGCTGATGCCGCTTCGCTACACGCCATACAAAAGGTATAACGAGATAATTTTCTTTATTGCAAATTTTAATTTACGTTATGTCTACACTTGTTGTAATATGCATGCGCAGTGTTGTGTGTGTTGTAATAAATATAGATTTATTATTTTTAATTGCTTCACTGTGCTCATGTTTACGTAAACATGATCGAACACACACACGCCATGCAAGGCTTTAAACCCAACAAAGGGTATCAGAGCCTGTGTTGTGTTTCAACATAATCAGACATCTCATGGCTTCTAGCCATTATATTTCGATACGTCATAATGTAGCTCCGACAGAGGTTTTGGAAAGCAATACGTAACCGAACGAAGCACAATTTTTCAATTTTGGAAAGTCTAGAAGTATTTATGGAAATCTTCCACTTTTGGAAAGTTGGAAGTATTTATGGAAATTTATATTTTCCATAAATAAAATATTTGATTAGATTCTGGAAATTTATTTCCTAATTTAATCATGATTTGATTTAGGAAATCAAATCTTAAAATATTTTATTTCCATAAGTAGTTTTAAAGATTTAGGAAATTGGTTTCCTAAATAGATTTTCCTTAATCAAATAATTCCATGAATAAAAATATGTGATTAGATTTGGAAATTTGTTTCCTAATTTAATTATGATTTGATTTGGAGAATCAAATCTTAAACATATTTTATTTCCATAAATAGTTATGACATATAAAGAAATTATATACATGACATAATTGTATGCCATGTAATTGCATTAGATGCATAACATTATGCCATGTGTGTCGTGACATGTAGATGTATGCCATGTATGCCATGCCATGTAGATAATAGTTATTTGTATGCAAAGAGGATGAGACATAAAAACCCTTAATCAATATTAAAGCCTACACCTTCCATTAATATGGTTAGAACCAGAGTTCTGTTTCTTGTTTGGGTTGTTGGACTCTCTCCAAGCCCGGCTCGAACCTGAATATGTTCAAACCATGGAATAGTTTAATACTAATATGGTAAGAGTCAGAGGTCAATCATTAGCTTTGGTTGTTGGACTCTCTCCAAGCTAGGCTAATTGGTTGAATGCGCTCTAACCATATTAAAACTATGTCCTGATTAATGGGTTGGCTTTAACCTGGAGCATCGGCTTGTTGGACTCTCTCCAAGGTCGATGTAAAGGGAGGTAAAGTTGGGTGTTATGCATATGATGCATACTTGTTAATGTGTTAACAACCCGATGTATGTGTGAACATTCAATTAGTTGATAGCACATTGTGATAGTTGCATATACGTGATATGCAATCGGTATAGATGATACCTACCGTCGTAGTTATGAATGGCTTGTTGGACTCTCTCCAAGGTTGTTCATAACTATGATGGATATCAGCCCATTCGGAGATAGACCTATGATCTCTCGAAGTGATTTTGGGGTTTTTGAAATTCGAAAAATGAATGAGATTTATAAATGTATATTGATGCATTTTAAAAATCATTTTCTCATATATGCTCATTTTGTATTTCTAAGATCGATCATGATGTCTTTGAATTTGCGTTCCATTTTGGATTCGAATAAATTGACTGGGCCGAGCTTCTTGGACTGGCTTAGAAGCTAGAGAATTGTTCTCAAGGTTGAAAAGCTTGCAAATGTCCTCGAAGCGCCTCTTCCCGCCCGTCCTAGTGACGATGCAACTCTGGACCAATTGTTGGCCTTTCAGAAACATGTGAGTGATTCTGAACAAATGAGTTGCATCATGCTAGCCGCGATGGAACCCAAGCTACGAAAGCAGCATGAGCATATGGATGCTCATATCGTAGTCCTTCATCTTTGTGAGTTGGTTGATGAGCAAGTGAGATTCAAAAGGTTCGAAGTCTCAAAGCTCCTCTTCACCTCTGAGATGCTAGAAGGTTCATCTGTGGTACTGCTCAATATGCTGAAGACTGTGGAGTCTTCTGAGAAGCATGAGCAGGGGACGGTGCTATTAGTTGATTCCTCGAAGAAAGGTTCTAAGAGGAAGTCAAAGGAACAACAGAAGGGAAAGAAGAGAAAGGCTAAGAAGGTAGAACTAGCACAAAAGGAAACTTGCCATCATTATGGCAAGGAGAACCATTTGCGAAGAAAGTGCAAGATTTATCTTGAGTCCGTGAAGAAGAATAAGGCATCAGATGCCCCATCTTCTTCAGATATCTTCATTATTGATTGTCATTCTATTTCCTCAAACACTTGGATATTGGATACTGGGTGTGGCTCACATATATGTAATGACATACATGGGCTAAGGAATAGAAGAAGACTCGTCAAGGGAGAGTCAAATTTGCGTGTTGGGAATGGAGCAAAGGTTGCTGCAGTCGCCATTGGAACGCATTTGTTGAAACTCCCTACAGGACTTGTCTTAGAACTGGACAATTGCTTTTATGTTCCTTCGTTGATAAAGAACATCCTTTCTATTTCTTGTTTAAATAGAAATGGGTACCATTTGACTTTTAGTAACAATTGTTGTTACATAACTTTGAATGGAGTTCTTTATGGGACTGGAACTTTAAGCAATGGTGTTTATACGTTGGACGTATCCAGTGACATCTTCAATATCGAAGCGAGCAACAAGCATGCTCGAAAGGATAATCAATTAGACTCTCATATGTGGCATTGTCGTCTTGGCCATATAAGCAAGAAACGCATGTCCGAATTACACCGATGTGGAATTCTGGAATCGTTTGAATTGGATTCATACGATACATGCGAATCATGCTTAAAAGGCAAGATGACTAAGTTACCTTTTACAGGAAAAGGTGAACGAGTGAGAGAGTTGCTAGGCCTAATACATAGTGATGTATGTGGACCTATGTCAACTCAAGCTTTAGGAGGCTATAGCTACTTCATTACCTTCACCGATGATCACTCACGGTTTGGGTATGTGTTCTTGATGAAACACAAGTCTGAAGCCTTTGAAAGGTTCAAAGAATTCAGAAATGAAGTAGAGAAACAACATGACAAGAGTATTAAAATACTTCGATCAGATCGAGGTGGTGAATACTTAAGTCAAGAGTTTCTTGATTATCTAAGAGACAATGGCATATCGTCTCAATGGACTCCGCCCTATACACCACAGCATAATGGTGTATCTGAGAGGCGTAACCGGACCTTGTTGGACATGGTCAGGTCAATGATGAATCATGCGACTCTTCCCAAGTCCTTTTGGGGTTATGCACTTCAGACAGCTGTTTACTTGTTAAACAGAATGCCTACCAAGGTAGTCTCAACTACTCCATATGAGATATGGAATGGTAAGAAACCTCATGTATCTTACTTGAAGATATGGGGTTGTCATGCTTATGTGAAGCGGGTATGTCGGACAAATTTGGATGCTAAGTCGATAAATGTCTATTTATTGGATACCCTAAGGAAACAAGGGGTTACCAATTCTATCATCCTGTGGAACAAAAGGTGTTTGTTTCAAGGCATGCTGTGTTTCTAGAGAAAGAGTTTCTCTTGCAAGAAAACAGTGGGAGTGTCATCGAGCTTGAGGAGGCTCGAGAGACTCAAATAGACATTGATGAGATACCTGGTGAAGCACAACAGCCGACAACTCATAGTGATGAGCAATCGGCTGGACCTATTGTAACACCACATCTTCGTAGATCTGGTAGAACACATAATATTCACGAGAGATATGGATTTCTCGTAAGTGAATCGAAGCGACGTGTTACTCATTGATGATGGAGCCTACAGTTATGAAGAAGTCTTGACAAGTTCGAGAAGGGATAAGTGGCTTGGTGCCATGAAGTCGGAAATGGATTCCATGTACGAAAACCACGTTTGGAACTTGGTTGACCCACCTGAAGGCATAAAGCCTATAGGGTGCAAGTGGGTTTTCAAGAAGAAAACCGACATGGATGGTAATGTGATTACCTATAAGGCTAGATTGGTGGCGAAAGGATATCGTCAAAAACAAGGTGTTGATTATGGCCGAAACCTATTACTTTGTAGCTATCTTAAATCCATTCGGATGCTCTCGCCATAGCGGCTCATTATGATTATGAGATATGGCAGATGGATGTGAAAACAGCTTTCCTTAATGGAAACCTGCTCGAGGACGTGTATATGATACAGCCTGAGGGTTTCACATCGGTTGATAAAACCAAGGTATGCAAATTGCGACGGTCCATTTATAGATTGAAGCAAGCATCCAGGAGCTGGAATATCCGTTTTGATGAGACAATCAAAAAGTTTGATTTCTCACAAAATCCAGACGAACCTTGTGTGTACAAGAAGGTTAGTAGGAGTACAGTCGTATTCCTAGTATTGTATGTCGATGACATACTACTTATAGGAAACGATGTTTCAATCTTACAGTCAGTGAAGGTTTGGTTATCCAAGACATTCTCCATGAAAGACCTGGGAGAAGCAACCTACATCCTCGGGATTAAGATCTATAGAGATAGATCTAAACGGTAGCTTGGTCTTTCGCAGTCTACATATATAGACCGAGTGCTAAAGAGGTTTAGCATGTCGGAATCCAAGAAAGATTTCCTACCCATCAGGCATGGGGTACACCTTTCGAAGTCTATGTGTCCGCGCACAGAAGACAAGAGGATTTGCATGAGTAAGATTCCCTATGCATCCACAATAGGATCTTTCATGTATGCTATGTTATGTACGAGGCCCGATATATCGTATGCTCTGAGTGTCACGAGAAAATACCAGTCCGATCCAGGAATGGATCATTGGGCGGCTGTTAAGATGATCCTTAAGTACTTGAGAAGAACTAAGGATGTGTTCCTAATATATGGAGAAGGGGACATGGTGATACGCGGGTATACGGATGCGGCTTCGGACGAACAAGGATGATTCCATGTCTCGATGCGGATCGTGTTCACCTTGAATGGAGCGCAATGAGTTGGAAAAGTTCCAAACAAGAGATGGCGGATTCTACCACGAGGCGGAATACATTGCGGCAGGCGACAAAGAGCGGTTTGGATCAAGAAGTTCGTTCATGAACTTGGTGTGATTCCGGCCATTGTTGAAGCAATACCGGTCTACTGCGACAACAATGGAGCAATTGCACAGGCGAAAGAGCCAAGGTCTCATCAACGATCCAAACATGTGCTTCACCGCTATCATCTTATCAGAGAGATCATCAGTAGGAACGAAATACAAATCGAGAAAATTCCCACTGAAAGGAACTTAGCGGATCCCTTGACTAAGGCATTACCTCAAAATAAGTTTGAGGGTCATGTTAGAGCTTATGGTATTGGATACCGTAGCGATTGGCATTAGGCCAAGTGGGAGTCTGTTAGTAATATATGAGAGATGTCCTAAGGCAATCGCCTTATGTATGAACCATTTATATTATAAATGAAGATTCACTATTTGAGTATACATGTTTTATGTATTTGATTGGATCTTAAACTCATTTACTGAATGTCCACGATACGATTCACAGCATGAGAGAATTTGTGATTGGATCACAACTAGTGAGTATCTCTACATGTGTAATTGTGATGTATCGGAATTATCCCTAGTCGATGAATTGATGGATTTGGACACCATCAATTCTGTCGAGACTAGCACGAGGTATACTCCTTGGTGTATCCAAGCAGCTGATTCTCACTAGCTGGAGACATTGTGATGTCCGGAGTTAATCGTGGATGCTAGTTATGGTAACTAGTTCATTGGAGTGACGGTAGTAAGACTTCATATGGTTCTCTGCATATATAGATATGTCAATGAAGTTCTTCTTGTGGCTTAAGTGCGATGTTCCTTTGACTTGCGGTATTCAAGTCATCTTGATCATGGAGACTTATGCTTTGACATCTTAAGCAAACATCTCTAAGGAGATGTGGACCGAGATGATTAGGTATAAGTCAGTGATCGAAGGTGTTTGAATAGCCTATAAAGGATTCACCACTCCTTGCGAGGAGATGTATACCCATGGCCTCTCGTCGGATTGTTACTAAAGTCTTTGGCCAAAGCATTACATGTTTAGAGTAAGGTACTCTTGATATATGTAGAGTAACTAGAATCCAGTAGGACGAGGAAATGATACTTGGGCTAGGTGTGGCGTGAGTCGACCTAGTGAGGACACTATAGACCATGTCGAACCAAGTGGGTATAAGATGAGTGAAGGGAATGGGGCACGATTCATTCGAACTCTGAAGGGTTTGAAATAGTTACGGATCAACCGTTGATCTTTTCGGTTAATTGGGGATCATGATGTACTACTAGGTGCCACTCATGATCGTTCTATAATTAATGGTTAATTATAGACGGCCAACATAAACCAAGAACCTATTTGGTCACACGCACAACGAGTGTAATCCAAAGGATTTAAAAGCGAGCTTGAGAATGGGATTCTCAGACCGAGAGAAACTATGTTTGGTTGGACCAAACATAAAGCGAGCATGAAATTGTTTCAGTCGCAATGGAAGCGTGGATGGGCCATGTCTTATGAAGACATAATGGATGGACCAAAATGGTTTGGTTCTAATCCAATGGATGAGAATAAACCAAAGGGTTTGGTTTATTTTAAACGAATGAACCAAAAGTTGGTTCGGTTCGTTTTAACTTAAAATAAACCATCATGGTTTGGTTTATTTTAACTTATCCTAATGGAGCGGGTTAACGGGCCTAATGGTTATGATCCAATAACCATTAAGAGAAGTAGTTCTCAATAAAAGAGGGCTTAAGGGATAATTAAGCCCTAATCCAAAACCCTAGCCCTTGGAGTTGCCGCCCACCCCTTGAAGGAGTTTTCGGCGCCAACCCTAGTGTGCAGCCGCCCAACCCCTTGTGCCGCCGTCCAACTTGTTGCCGGTGTCCAAGCTTCATCCGGCTATCCTCCGGTGACCCTCCGGTGATCTCCTATAGGTTTGGCATCAAGGTGAGCCTTTTCTTTCCTTGGTTGGCCGGCGCCTATATCCTCCACCAAGCTGTCCAGTTTTCTGGACAGCTTCTCCTCCTCTCGTCGGAGCGTCGTTTGGACGATGGTTAGTGCTCCGACAGCAGCTAACTTACCGCGGATTTGATCTCCAGTAATCCTCTGAGGTGGGGAACGAAGGATTCGTCAAACGGTTGACGAATACCTCTCCGGAGAATCGAGTTTTGAGGACTCGGTTTTGGATCCGAATTTGGATTCGGATCGTGATTATCTCTCGATCACGTTGTCTTCAACACGAGGCTAGTAACCCGTACAAAGACGAAGCTTGTGGCTTAGCGAAGTCATCCCGAGGAGCTCGGCGTGGATACGGATAGAGACGATTCTTACGAAGATCGTTCCGGTTGATGCCGTTCCCGCTACACGTCATACGAAAGGTATAACGTAGATAATTTTCTTTTATTGCAAATTTTAATTTACGGTTATGTCTACACTTGTTGTAATATGCATGCGTGTGTTGTGTGTGTTGTAATAAATATAGATTTATTATTTTTAATTGCTTCCGCTGTGCTCATGTTTACGAAACATGATCGAACACACACACACCGCGGTGCCGGAAACCCAACAAAAGGTGATGTTGGATCTCAACATTCTTGTAACTTGGGTAGCAATGATGTGTTGCTAGATACCGCTCATTGCTTATGTTTCTAAATGGGTTTAGGAACATTACCAACGTTATAAGAACCTATAGGGTCACACACAAAGGGAAATTAGATGAAGATTAGGTTCATATGATGGACCATGAGGATTAAGTTCATGGGATGGACCTGTTGGAATGTATACTGAAAGCCTAGCTCTTTTTGTATGAACATTTTATTTTGAAATAAGAATCACATGATCATTGTTTGCATTTTATATATTCATTATATATGTGTGCATATTGTCTAAATATTTTACATTGTAGATAACATGGTGCTTGGTGTGGCACAGAAGATCATGTTATCAGTTCCTTGTAAAATATAAGTAGAGGCTCACAACCAAGATGGTTTTGAACAAACCATTGGCATGGTTGTAGTGTAGCTTGGTATTGTTTTGTCTTGAACATAGAGTTACACTGGTACACTTAGGTGTATTGAGTAGGACCGACATAGAGGTGATTCAATTTAGTACTGACTACATAATTGAATCGGACCTCGGATATTATGTTGTACATGCTCTTAATCCCGATATAATAACGGGAACATGTACTTAGTATTTATTTCTTTGATTTACCAGTGGGTGAGATTTAGATGGATTAAATCAATATGCCCGGTAAGTTGGGGAATAATATTATTTACATGGTGTGCCGTTGATTATAGGAGGAAACTGTGTCCTATATATTAGGTTGATGATGTCCCCTTGAGGAGCTCATAAGGTTCATCATGTAAACCCAGCTGGTTGACTTAGTCAACATGATGATAAGGTTGAGTGGTACTACTCGAGGAATTAGATGTTAATTAATTGATGGTCAGTAAATCAATTAATTGACGGACATTCGATATCTTAAACACGGGGAGATTAATGTACAAATAATATATGGAGCCCATATTGATTTATGGGGGTTAGTGAGGTAGTTCAATGATGATCCTCTAGTGGAATGGAACATCATTGATGGATCAAGTTTGTGTGGTTCCGATCCATCGGGTGGCCAAGACCCAACTCCTCCTTATGGTCCCTATCGTAGCCTAATATAATCCTTATGAAGTCTAGATCCAAGAATGTAAAACAAAACCTAGAACCAACGGTTGGGATTAAATCCCTAGATCCGATGGTTGGATGAAACCCTAGAACCAACGGTTGGGATTAAATCCCTAGATCCGATGGTTAGGATGAAATCCTAGAATCGACGGTTGGGATTAAATCCTTAGATCCGACGGTTGGGATAAAACCCTAGATCCGACGGTTGGGATGAAACCTTAGATCCGACGGTTGGGATGAAATCCTAGATCCGATGGTTGGGATTAAACCCTAGATCCGACGGTAGAGATTAAATCCCTAGATCTGACGGTGGAGATAAAAGGAGGCTTAAGCCTAATCCTATAAATAGAGGCTTAGGTTGGGCGGCAAGAAAAGGTTTTTGGATTTAGGGTTTGGCTCTTGGAGAGGTGGGCGGCTAGGGTTTGGAGCAAGGGTGGGCGGCAACTATCTTCTTCCTTCTAGTTGTTGCCGGCACCCAACTTGCACCATCAATACTTGGCCGGCGCCCAACCTTAAGGCTTTTCTCTTCTTCCTTGGCCGGCGGTTCTCCTCCCATTGGTGGCCGGTTCTCTTCCTCCTCCCTATTCTCCAAAAGTGGCGTGAGCAACTCTTCTTGGAGAAGTTGGCCGGCGCATCATCCATTGCTCCTTGGCCGGCGGTTGCACCAAATTCCCTAATTTGGTGGCCGGTTCTAGATAGGAAAGGTATTTGCTAGTTCTTCTCTTTGTTCGCAGTGGACAAGGTAGAGAAGAAAGCGATCTAGAAGGCTTCTACTCGTGGAGGATCTTCGTCCACACGTCGTCCACGAGAAGGATAGGACATACGGTAGAAGATCGTGAGGTATAAAGTTATTTTAACTTTATGTACAGATCTGAGCATGTTCTTATTTGTTTTGATTATGCATGTGTGTGTATGAATATATATTGTATAATCATGGACCCCGAAGACAAACACAAAAACCGGCGATCCATCCGTCGTCTCTTCCGCGGCTAACCAACTAGAAGAGTTGTGTTGCTTGAACAACTAATTTGTTCAAGCGACCACTCAAGTTGTTAGCACGACGACGAATAGGTTGTGCTAAGGAAGCTCATCCCATCCGGATTAATCCTTTCATTAGTGAAAATTTTAATCCGGGGACATGGGAGCCAATGAGCCTCCTATGCGGCCACCTAACAACTGGTATCAGAGCCAACGGTTTCCGGTTTTGTGTGTTTTGGATTTGATTAATTTTTATGCATTTTTCATATATTATATGTGCCGGATAATAGTAGGATATGCGTAGTTTAACTCTTTGGTTGCAGGCATAAGATCCGACTATTATGGCCATGTGTGTGTATGTGAATGGATGTGTGTAAAAATTTATTATTTGAATCCTCGGGGTTGACGAGGCTAGATTAGTATTTAATTTTTGTAATTAAATACGGCATTGTTTAGCCGATCATTTTAGTTTACTTTCGATCTAGATTATTTGTACACTCCTTCGTGGAGTATAGGATCGATGGATGTAAATAAAATGATTTATCTCGGCTCGGATATCTTTGGTGACTTCTTGCGGGAAAAGGTGGAGCGGACGAGGTGGCGACACGACGGGATGCATATTGGAGAACAATGCCATAATAGTTGGAAAAAATTCTGTTTTTCCATATTTATTGCTTATTTGTTTTATATGCATGTTGTGTATGTTTAAAATTCCTCTATTTCAATTTACTAAGTGGGAGAGGGATATTTTAATTAATTCCCGCGGCCTCCATTACAATTTGACGTGTGATGCAACAAACTTGCGCGTTGGCTTTGAGTGCCTTCCTCCCCATCGGATGGGTTTGTTTGCGGATCACTAGGTCAAATAATGGTTATAGGAAATTATTTAGGAGCGTGTGTACTTCCCCATCGGTAAGGCACATAATCCAAAATAATTCCCTTAGTATCGTGTAATGGTGCACACTTAGATACAAATAAAGGTATCCTCCCCATCGATCAGCTTTTATTTGTAGGGCAAGAGGAACCAACTATTAATTTTATTTGTCAAAAGTAAGGTTGACAAGATAATAAAATTAATGGGTAAAACCTCCTCTTACAAATGTGGAATTAGTATCGTCCACACTATCGTGGCATCACGATATTCTCGGTGTTTTGAGGTGTTGGTTGATTTGAGATTTTATTGTTTTGAGGAATCAATAATATTTGAAATCTAATATTTTGATCATTGTGATTTTTAGGATTTTCAAATGGCTTTCAACCCACTTCTTTGTGATTTTAAAGAAAACAAACTTCTTGGTCCAAACTACATTGATTGGAAAAGAAACGGATATTGTCTAAGCTGCGGAGGAGTACAAATTTATGCTCTTGAGGTCTATCCTCCTAAGCCCTCTGATGACTCTGATGAAAAGGAGAAAGAACATTATAAGAAATGGGTTAAGGCAAATGAGATGGCGCAGTGTTACATTTTGGCATCTATGTCAAATGTGCTGCAACATCAACATCAGGCCATAGCCACTGCTTATGACATGATGTTCAATCTCAAGGAACTTTTCGGACATCAGAGTAGGGCGGCTAGGCAGGAGGCAATGAGAAACTTGATGACGACCACCATGGTCGAGGGAACACCCGTTAGGGATCATGTTCTCAAGATGATGGCTCATCTTAATGAGATGGAAGTCCTCGGAGCTGAGATCGATGGGGAAACCCAGGTCGATATCATTCTCCAGTCTCTGCCTAGGAGTTTTGAGCAGTTCCGCCTCAACTACAACATGAACAAGAGGTTGTATTCGTTGGCGGAGCTTCTGACAGAACTCCAGGCGGCAGAGGGGATTTTTCGTCAGAGTTCTCAAGCCATGGTCGCTCAGAAGGTTTCTTCCTCTAAACCGAAAGGTAAGAAGAAGAAGAAGCAAGGTGGAGCAAAGAAGGTGGCAGTGAGGCCTCAGGCAGGAGTGAAGAAGCCGAAAGGCAAGTGCTTCACTTGCAAGTAGACTGGACATTGGAAGGCGGACTGTCCTCGCCGAAAGAACAAAGGTATATCTTCTTGTTTAGTTGTTGAAACATGTTTAGCGGTGTTATCTACCAGTGCCTGGTGTGTAGATACAGGAGCCACTGATCATGTCTGCAATACTTTGCAGGGGTTCCAGGAAACCCGACGACTAGCTGAGGGAGAGATTACCATCTTCATGGGCAATGCTTCAAAGGTGGCGGCTATTGCAATGGGAGACGTTTATTTATCTTTTGATAGGAATAAAGTTTTGGTTTTGAGAAATTGTCTTTATGTACCTACTTTTAGAAAGAATTTAATTTCAGTTTCTAAATTGTTTTTGGATGGATATTCTGTTTCTTTTAATGACAAGGTGGTTATAAAAAGGAATAGGGAGATTATCTGTTCTGGTACATTGGTTGGCAATTTATATACTATTGAACCAAAAACTGCCACGATGCAAATAGAAGTAAATAACTCATCTTCTAAATCTAATAAGAGAAAAGAACCTTCGCAAATGAACCAAACATATATTTGGCATCTAAGGCTTGGTCATATTAACCTAAGTAGAATTCAAAGGTTGATAGCTGATGGACCTTTGGGTTCATTAGTGGTGGAGGATCTCCCAACCTGCGAATCTTGCTTGGAAGGTAAAATGACCAAGAGGCCTTTTAAGGCCAAGGGGTATAGAGCCAAAGATGTGTTAGAATTGGTTCATTCTGATTTGTGCGGTCCTATGTCTATCCAGGCAAGAGGTGGCTTTGAATACTTCGTCTCTTTTATAGACGATTATTCAAGGTATGGATACATTTACTTGATGCGCCGCAATGCTTTGACAAGTTCAAAGAATTCAAGGCTGATGTTGAGAACCGTCAAGGTAAAAGTATCAAGACATTACGATCTGATCGTGGTGGCGAGTACCTCTTGGGAGAGTTTAGGAGTTACTTATCGAGGTCGATTCAATCCCATTGTCGCACTGCACACCCAGTAAATGGTGTGGCGGAGCGAAGGAATAGGACTCTTATGGAGATGGTCAGATCAATGATGAGTTATTCTGAGTTACCTGATTCATTCTGGGGGTTTACTCTGGAAACAACAGCACACATTCTGAACTTGGTTCCATCTAAGTCACCCTCTACTCCCCAGAGTTGTGGATGGCGAAAGCCTAGTCTAAGACATATTCCAGTTTGGGGTAGTCCAGACATGTCTTTGAAGGGAGATCTTGGTAAGTTGGAATCTAAATGCAAGTGCGCTTGTTTGTTGGCTACCCTAAGGGAACGAAGGGTTGTTTATTCTATAGTCCTAGAGATCAGAAGGTGATCGTGAGTACGAATGCCAGATTTCTAGAGGAAGACTATGTGATGAACCACAAGCCCACGAGTAGGATTGTTCTTGAGGAGATGACAGGGGAAGTCCCGACTTCAGTACCACCGGTACAAGAGGAGACACCACAAGTCACTGCACCGCGTGTCACAGAGCATACACAGGAGGCACCTCGTCGTAGTGGGAGGGTTGTTAGACAACCCGACAGATTCATGTTTTTGGGAGAGTCTTCGGACTTAGTCCCTGGTGAACATGAACCTGATCCCTGGACATATGACGAGGCAATCCAAGATAGAGATGCAGTATCTTGGCAAAGAGCGATGAATTCAGAGATAGAATCTATGGATTCTAATCAGGTCTGGGAGCTAGTAGAGCCACCCGATGGTATAAAAACCATTGGATGCAAGTGGATCTACAAGAGAAAGAGAGGAGTAGACGGGAAGGTTGAAACCTTCAAAGCTAGGCTTGTTGCGAAAGGGTATACTCAGAAAGAGGGTATCGATTATGAGGAGACCTTTTCGCCGGTAGCTATGCTTAAGTCTATCCGGATTCTCTTATCTATAGCTGCTCATATGGATTATGAGATTTGGCAGATGGATGTCAAGACAGCTTTCCTTAACGGAAGTCTTGAGGAGAACATCTATATGCGCCAACCAGAGGGATTCATTGCTAAAGGCAAAGAGCATCTTGTATGTAAGCTTAATCGGTCCATTTATGGATTGAAGCAAGCTTCTAGATCTTGGAACATCCTCTTTGATGAGGTAATCCAGTCATATGGATTTATTCAAAGTCCGGATGAGCCTTGTGTATACAAGAGATGTGACGAAAACGTAGTGGTGTTTCTTGTACTATACGTAGATGACATTTTGTTAGTTGGCAACAATATCAAAGTGTTATCAGACGTTAGGGTATGGTTGTCCAAACAGTTTGATATGAAGGACTTGGGAGAAGTGGGACACATCCTTGGGATCAAAGTTATAAGGGATTGCAAGAAAAGGATGTTGTGCTTGTCTCAAGCTTCATACATTGACACTATCCTTGCTCGTTTTAGCATGCAGAACTCCAAGAAAGGTTTTCTACCTTTTAGGCATGGAGTTCCTTTGTCTAAAGAGATGTGTCCCAGAACATCAAAGGAGATAGAGGACATGAAGGCGGTTCCTTATGCTTCGGCAGTAGGAAGCCTTATGTATGCTATGCTATGTACGAGACCGGATATCTGCTTTGCCGTGGGCATGGTTAGCAGATATCAGAGTAATCCTGGACATGGACATTGGACTGCGGTAAAGCATATATTGAAGTACCTGAGAAGGACTAGGGATTATATGCTGGTTTACCGGGCAGATCAATTAGTCCCTGTGGGTTACACGGATTCGGATTTCTAATCAGATAGGGACAAGAGTAAGTCTACCTCGGGGTTTGTGTTTACTTTTGGAGGTGGAGCCATAGCATGGAGGAGTGTCAAGCAGAAATGCGTGGCGGACTCTACCATGGAAGCTGAGTATGTGGCAGCCTCTGAGGCAGCCAAGGAAGCTGTATGGCTCAGGAACTTCTTGATGGACTTGGATGTGATTCCTGGTTTGCCCAGAACTATCACAATTTATTGTGATAATAGAGGTGCAGTAGCAAACTCGAAGGAACCACGAGCCCATAAGGCGAGTAAACACATAGAGCGCAAGTACCACCTCATACGAGAGATCATAAAGCGAGGAGAAGTTGCTGTCGCCAAGATTGCATCAGAGGATAACCTGGCGGATCCATTCACTAAGGCCCTTCCAGCGAAAGCGTTTGATAGGCATGTGGAGGACATGAAGATCAGATGTATGGCAGAGTGATGATGGCATAGTCTTTTAGTATATGTGGGAGATTGTTGGAATGTATACTGAAAGCCTAGCTCTTTTTGTATGAACATTTTATTTTGAAATAAGAATCACATGATCATTGTTTGCATTTTATATATTCATTATATATGTGTGCATATTGTCTAAATATTTTACATTGTAGATAACATGGTGCTTGGTGTGGCACAGAAGATCATGTTTTCAGTTCCTTGTAAAATATAAGTAGAGGCTCACAACCAAGATGGTTTTGGACAAACCATTGGCATGGTTGTAGTGTAGCTTGGTATTGTTTTGTCTTGAACATAGAGTTACACTGGTACACTTAGGTGTATTGAGTAGGACCGACATAGAGGTGATTCAATTTAGTACTGACTACATAATTGAATCGGACCTCGGATATTATGTTGTACATGCTCTTAATCCCGATATAATAACGGGCACATGTACTTAGTATTTATTTCTTTGATTTACCATGGTGAGATTTAGATGGATTAAATCAATATGCCTTAAGTTGGGAATAATATTATTTACATGGTGTGTCGTTGATTATAGGAGGAAACCGTGTCCTATATATTAGGTTGATGATGTCCCTCGAGGAGCTCATAAGGTTCATCATGTAAACCCAGTTGACTTAGTCAACATGATGATAAGGTTGAGTGGTACTACTCGAGGAATTAGATGTTAATTAATCGATGGTCAAGAAATCAATTAATCGACTGACATCTGATATCTTAAACACGGGAGATTAATGTACAAATAATATATGGAGCCCATATTGATTTATGGGGTTGGTGAGGTAGTTCAATGATGATCCTCTAGTGGAATGGAACATCATTGATGGATCAAGTTTGTGTGGTTCCGATCCATCGGGTGGCCAAGACCCAACTCCTCCTTATGGTCCCTATCAGCCTAATATAATCCTTATGAAGTCTAGATCCAAGAATGTAAACAAAACCTAGAACCAATTGGGATTAAATCCCTAGATCCGATGGTTGGATGAAACCCTAGAACCAACGCTGGGATTAAATCCCTAGATCCGATGGTTAGATGAAATCCTAGAATCGACGCTGGGATTAAATCCCTAGATCCGACGGGTTGGGATAAAACCCTAGATCCGACGGTTGGGATGAAACCTAGATCCGACGGTTGGGATGAAATCCTAGATCCGACTGATGAGATGAAACCCTACATCCGAAGCTAGGGATAAAACCCTAGATCCGACGGTGAGATTAAATCCTCAGATCCGACGTGGAGATTAAAGGAGGCTTAAGCCTATTCTATAAATAGATGCTTAGGTTGGGCGGCAAGGTAATGAACAAGGGAATTTCTAATCGGGATTAGGCTCGGAGAAAGGTGGGCGCCAGGGTGGGTGGGCGGCAACTATCTTCTTCCTTCTAGTTGTTGTCGGCGCCCAACTTGCACCATCAATACTTGGCCGGCGCCCAACCTTAAGGCTTTTCTCTTCTTCCTTGGCCGGCGGTTCTCCTCCCATTGGTGGCCGGTTCTCTTCCTCCTCCCTATTCTCCAAAAGTGGCCGGCGGCAACTCTTCTTGGAGAAGTTGGCCGGCGCATCATCCATTGCTCCTTGGCCGGCGGTTGCACCAAATTCCCTAATTTGGTGGCCGGTTCTAGATAGGAAAGGTATTTGCTAGTTCTTCTCTTTGTTCGCAGCGGACAAGGTAGAGAAGAAAGCGATCTAGAAGGCTTCTACTCGTGAAGGATCTTTGTCCACACGTCGTCCACGAGAAGGATAGGACATACGGTAGAAGATCGTGAGGTATAAAGTTATTTTAACTTTATGTACAGATCTGAGCATGTTCTTATTTGTTTTGATTATGCATGTGTGTGTATGAATATATATTGTATAATCATGGACCCCGAAGACAAACACAAAAACCGGTGATCCATCCGTCGTCTCTTCCGCGGCTAACCAACTAGAAGAGTTGTGTTGCTTGAACAACTAGTTTGTTCAAGCGACCACTCAAGTTGTTAGCACGATGACGAATAGGTTGTGCTAAGGAAGCTCATCCCATCCGGATTAATCCTTTCATTAGTGAAAATTTTAATCCGGGGACATGGGAGCCAATGAGCCTCCGATGCGGCCACCTAACAGGACCAAATTGGATTAAGAGTAATCCAAATTTTTCTAATTGAGTTAGACTCAATTTGATTCAAGTGTTGAATGAGTCTAATTTAGATTTGATTCATTGAGTCAATTTAAACTAATGAATAGAGATTTATTAATTTAAATTGACTTGAATCAAATGGTTGGATTTGATCAACCATGGGAGATAAGAGGTCAAGTTTGACTTGACATGAGAGGGAAGATGAATGGTCAAGTTTGACTTGACCAAATGCCATGTCATGATGACTTGGCATGGGCCAACCAATAATGATGTTCCACATCATCATGGACACATCATGGGGTGCCACCTCATGAGGGAGACAAAGAGCCATGGCTCTTGGTATTACATGCAAGTATATAACCCTCCATGAAGTGGCCGGCCACTTTAGGTTGCTGCATTAGTGTGAAGTTAAGTGTAGTAACTTCATCTTCTTCCTCCTCTCTTCTCAAGCTCTCTCCCCCTCATCCTTGACGTGAGCTTCTAAGGGTGCTAGCATACTCTAGGTTGCTTTTCTCCACCTATTGCTCATGTGAATATTGATAGAGGAGTGTACACTTGACACTCTCGAGTTCCGGTAAGCCGTTTGGACGAGCGAGATAAGCGAAGGGCGTCGCATCAAGGGTAATGCTCCTTTCATGTAGATCTAAGGTAAATCTAGATTTTCTAAACACATACATGTAATTTTTGTTTATGTTCGCACGGATTCGTGGCTGACTTCCGAGGTCTCCGCAACGCAAAAGGTAGTTTTTGTGGCTCGAATAGTCCAACAGTAGCCAGGGTCATAATTATATAAATAGGATTCATCTCGTGGCCACTGGTTGTAATCATAGGTGACATCTTCTTGTTCAAATTTCGAAGGTTCAAATATATCCGGACAATCGTTAATGGTATGCCACATTTCACCACAATGCTCACAATAAATGTTATTGAAACTCACAGCATTAAATTGACCATAATCATGAGTAAAAGCATGGATCTTTATATACAGGAAAATATAGACAAGGAAAGGAGAAGTGCCTTGGCAAGAGTCTTAAAAAAAATGCTATGAAAATAACTAAAAGAAAAACTGTTATAAAATAACTAAAGCTAGAAGCAAACTAAGATCTAAATTAGTACTAAATTAAACTGGTGCACTAAACAAGATGAAGAAAAACTAAAAAACTTAAATAAAGCAATATGTCAATCTGTCGAGAACCTTCCTCTATCAAGAACTACCTTTGTTATACCAAGTCGACCCTTGACTTTAGGACGGGATAGGCAGTACGAGGATATCAATTCAATCCCTATGACGAGTCGGAACGTGTCCCATTTCCGACTCTATCACACCCTTCTATCGACGGTTACCGAAGATGAAGTCAACCCCTTGGTTCCTCCTTAATTCTCCTAAATCTTTGATACACAGTAAATAGAAGATCAAAACAAATAGCTATTGATCTAAACAATAAACAATTGCAAATATGATTTTAAGAATAGAAATATATTTGAAATAACATGTTCTATGTACACAAACTACTCCCTAATCCTAGAATAGGAGAATCTACTCCATAAATACAAGAAGAGAAACACAAAGCATATTAGAATTCATAGAAACAATGTAAACTGCGCAAAGAACATGAGTTATAATGCACTTTGGCTCTCCTCTCCGGCGTTGATGTGCAAAACTCGATCCTTGAGCGGCCTTCTTCATCCCCGTTGCAAGTTCCCAAAGCTTTTAAGGGCGTCGGAGTGCTATCCCGACCGTCGTGCCTCCTTCTAAGATTTGGGCGTAGCTTTCTTTATATAGACATGAGGCTGGCTTTCCGCAAAATGTGAAAAAAACCCTAGTTGCATCAAAATGACTTGCCGCCACACGACCGTGTGTTTCCACATGGACAGGTCATGTGTGGCACTATGGTGGCCAATCTTGAGCCTCGAACACGGTCGTATATAGCCACACGCCCTGGCCATGTCCCCTTTTATGTCCAATTGCCAAATCCCCTTCTTTCGCTCCAAAAGTGCGCCGTTTTCCCCATGAAATGCTATCCTGCACACAAATGTACAAAGAGAAGATCTCCGAATCAAAAATTGTTGGATCGAGAAGCGTCGCTAGAGGGGAGGGTGAATAGCGAGAGTAAATCTTTTCGTTCGATCGTTCGATACACGAGTAAGCACAGTGGAAAATAAAGAGACACATTTATTTTACTTTGTTCACAACCCAGCATTGCTACTCCAAGGCCCTATCAGTCCTAGACCATGTATGGAGGGCAAAGCACTATAACGTCTCCTCCTCGTTGGAGGTAGGAGACAACGATCACAAAACCGAAAGTACAAGGATGAAGCAACAAGCCTACCTCACCTCGTTACAAACAAAAACAAAGAATACAATATCAAAATAGATTACTTGATGCTGCTGCTGACAAAGAAGATCAGAACTTGTCGTCGCGTCGGCGTTATGACGGTGTTGGAGCGTTGGCGTTGTAGGAGCACTTGAGAATAAACTTGATGATCTGTGGAGTTGGAATCCTCCCCTCCTTTTATAGAGTTTGGTGCTTGAATATGTCTCCTCAGAATTTGGAACATATCACGAAGTTGTACAAATTTTATCGCAAAGTGGTCGCGTCAAACGTTATCCTTTTTGACCTAGCGCAAAGGCTGATTCGTCGCCATCAGTCGACTGATGCCTCCCATCAGTCAATTGATGAGCATTGGTCGACTGCTAAATGTTCAATAGTCGACTGCCAGCCTGGTCACTTCCCTGAAATAAGAGGTTAGCATGGAAAATGATAAATGCGATGATTTCTGACCGTCCGATCTCAACCTAGACCTTCCACAGGAAGTCTTAGTCGGATCGCCACCTACGGTCGTCCCCATACAAAGGACATGACCTTACCATCTCTCACTCACACGAGCTTACCTCGATACTTACTGTGTCGCTTTCGCTTCCGGCCTTCCACTCGATTCCTTCAACTCCCTCCGAAGTCACTCGAGTGTCGCCCGACCACCGCAGCTTCCTCCGGGTGTCGCTAGCCTTCAGCTCTAGCTTTAGTACTTTTCTGCACACTCGATTTATCTCATGAGATAACGATGTAAACTTAACTTTGTGTCTTTGCCATAATCAAAACACAGCTTCGATTATCTGGTGCCCCTGCACCAACAGAAAATAGGAAATGCATGCAAAACAAAGTGAAATATGCATGAAACAAGTCTAAAATGCAATGGGATGTGAGCGAAAATTACTCCTAAAATCCTATATGTTTTGCTCACATTAGGAAGTTCTTTGGCTATAACCCTTTTCTTCATCAGTTCCACATCCTCCTTTACTACTAATCTTCGAACCTCCCTACCACTTGTGACATCTTCCCTTTCCCTTTCCCTTTCTTCCTCCCCTTCATCTTCAGAACCTTCGAGTTCCCCATCTTCAAGCCAAAACCCTACCCCCCCCCCCCCCCACCTTGTAGTGACATTTCCCCTTTTTCCTCCGGAACCTCCCTTCTTTTTCCCTTTGAGCTAATAGAACAATTTTTGGCAGCACATCATCCTTCACCAATTATGAGTGAACCATCCCCCCTCATTGCCTCTACTCTTTCTTCTCCCTCTGCAAGAGACTAACACATTCTCAATTTGGATGAATTAATATCACAGATGGAAAGCTTGCAACATGCTCTGGAACTGGTAAGCTTCTCCATGTCATTCTTGCATGCATATTCAATAATGACCTTTTCTCTAACTTGCTATTTTTAGGCGATAACAAATTTCCAAGAACTGAAACGCTCCTTTTCCCATTATCAACTACAACTTTAGCAACAAACTGTGCAACAAACCATCGCCAGTTCAACATCTCAAGAAATGTTTAAATAGAGAGAAAGTTCCTTACTTCAAGAATTGGCTCAATGTCATGCTCAACTATCAAAGACACAACAACAACAATAAAGAGATGCCAAGACTATAACTGCCCTATGAGCCAAAGGAAGTAGGGAGATTTTCCATAGTTCGGCTTTAATATTAGAGAGAAATCAAGAGCATTCTCAAGTGCACCGACATGAAATTTTCTTGCAGTAAGTGAGGCACGAAGTGGCTCACACCAGGGCCTATTCTAAAGCTGTGGAAGAAGTCTCAGCCTCCCAATCTCAGGGCAAGTACATCTTGACTGATACTATCACCCAAACATCATGCTAATATCGCTGAATCCATCAAGACTTTTTGGAGCACAGGGAGCACTGCATCAAGTTCCGCCAGGAGGTGCATGCTGCTAACAATCGCCGACAAGAAGGCTTGAAGCCCTTGATGCAAGCCACCTTCAAGGATGGTTTAAATGTGGAAGTTAGACAGTATGTTCTCTGGGATACACTCCGACACATCAACCAGCTCCTTTTTTGAATTGGGAAATTGGTTTTAGACGCTATCCCCCCGAGCATTTTAGGCTGTAACTTTTCTATTTTTCTTCTTCTTCTTGTAGTTGGAAACATTTACTGATTTCAATGATATAGAACAATATTTAAGTGGCATTTCTCCTTTCTAATGATTAATAGCATACTTGTAACATATAACCCTTCTTAGTGATGTCCCTTGATTTCTCCTTTTCTTAATTGGAAGATTGGTTTCAGATGATATCCTCCTGAGCCTTTTAGGTTGTAATTTCCTTACTTTCTGTCTCTTGATAATCGTAGCCAACTACTGGTTGCAATGATATGAAACTGTATTCGAGTTATCTTCCTTCTTTTTTGGATTAATAGCAAACATGTAATAGATAACTCCTCTTATTGATGTCTCTTAATTACATGGTATAAAAATATTTTAAATGCACAACATTCCAGGGCCTAGGCAGCTCCTTGCCCTCAACATCTTTTAAGTAGTACGCCGATCCAACAACTCGACGAGTAACTATATAAGGTCCTTCCCAATTAGAGGCTTGTTTTTCAGGACGTCCAGTAGGATTGACTTTGCATAAAACTAAGTCACCTTCTTGCAAGCTTTTCGGTACTACCTTCTTCTTGAAGACTTGTTGTATTCTTTTCTTGTATGCTTCAGCTCTTATTCGAGCTTCTTCTCGCTTTTCTTCCAGTAAATCTAATTTAGTACATCTCATGATTTGGTTTTTCTCTGGCTTGTAAGCTTCAACTCGGGCACTATTCAAAATGGCTTCCACCGGGATGATTGCTTCAGTTGCATACACCGGACTGAATGGGGTTTCTCTAGTGGCTATTTTTGGTGTGGTTCGGTAAGCCCATAATATGTCGAGCAACTTGTCCACCTAATTTCCTCGCTTGGCCCCTAACTTTGTTTTTAACCCTTGAATAAGAATTCTATTAACTACTTCCACCTGACCATTGGCTTGAAGATGAGCTACTGAGGTGAAGGCCTGTTGAATATTGAGACTTTGACACCACTCCCTAATCTTTCAACCCTTGAATTGACATTCATTTTCACTAACCAACTTTCGTGGAACTCCATAACGACAGATGATATTCTTCCAAAGGAACTATATCACCGCACTCTCCGTGATCTTGGCTAAAGGTTCTGCTTCCACCCATTTTAAAAAATAATCCACCGCCACTAGCAAGAATTTCGTCTGTAAAGGGGCAGTAGGGATTGGGCCAACTATGTCCATTCCCACTGGTCAAAGGGGCAAGAAGAAACTACAACCTTCATCAACTCGGCAAGCTGCTCTGACCTGTTGCTATGCTTTTGATAGGCTTGACAAGTCTGCACTAGGCATGTTGCATCTTGATGAAGAGTTAGTCAAAAGTATCCGGCTAACAACACTTTTTGAGTCAACGCCCTTACTTCCAAATGGTTGCTACAACATCCTTCATGTATTTCAATGAGTACCCACTCGGCATCCTCTTTCTCGAGACACTTCAACAAAGGTCGGCCAAAATACATCTTGTATAGAGTTCCATCAATAATTACAAACCTCTTCACTCTTTTCAACAAAGCTGATGTTGTCCCACCTTCAGTTGGAATACTTCCATGCTGCAAATAAGCCATGATGTCGGTTCTCCAATCGGATGTACTATTACTTTCTTGCACCACATCTTCCACATTATGCACCATCAAGGAATGAGAAACTTCTATACAGACAGAATTCTGAAGCCTTCATCCTACTAAGGTACTGGCCAACCGAGCTAATTCATCTGCCCTTCGATTCTCCTCTCTCGGGATTTGTTGTAGGGTTACCTACTGAAAATGAGTCTTTCCTTTTTCAAAAGACTCAAAATATTTCTGTAACCTAATCTCCCGAATTGAAAAAGCACCCTTGAGCTGTGACATGACCAATTGGGAATCTGAATAGATTATGACTGAAGTGGCCCCCACTGCCCGAGCTTCCTATAATCCAGCCAAAATAGCCTCATATTCTGCCTCATTATTGGATGCTTTATATCTCAAATGAATGGTTATACGAGTTTCTTCTTTTAATAGACAAATAAGTACTACTCCAACTCCACTCCACTCCCTCCGACCCCTGAAGATCCATCCACAAAGATGTTCCATGCACTCTTTCCTCTTTTTTTTCTTTTGTCAAACTGTTCCCCATACCCATTGACACTTCAGCTAGGAAATCAGCTAGTGATTTAGCCTTGATAGCAGTTCAGGGATGGTAATGAATATCATACTCACTTAGCTCCACAACCCACTTGGATAACCTTCCTGAAAAATTAGGTTTAGTGACCACCCGACTTAACTCATATTTTGTCAGCACATTCACCGGATGAGCTCAGAAATAAGGCATCAACTTACGAGCAGTTAAAACTCGAATATATGCTAACATTTCCAACTCGATGTATCGCAACTCTGCCCCTTTCAATATATGGTTGCTATAATAAATAGGTTACTATTGAGAACCTTCCTTTTTCAGCAACACTGAACTGACTGCCCCTTCCGATATAGCTAAGTACATCTACAATGGTTCCCCAAAAATAGGCTTAGCCAATAGAGGGACTTTGACTAAATACTTCTTCAATTTCTAAAAAGCTTTCTTACACTGTTCATTCCACTGGAGTCGAGCAATCTTCTGTAGAATTCGGAAGAAGGGTAGCCCCTTATCTATTGATCTAGCTATAAACTGAGATAGAGAGACTATCCTTCCTACTAATTTTTGGGTTTCCCAAAAATTAATAGGTGATTTCATATTGCATAATGCCTTCACCTTTTCAGGATTAGCCTGGAGTCCTTTTTCAGTCATGATATATCCTAGGAATTTTTCACTCTTTACCCAAAACAAACACGTCTTTGGATTTAACTTCATGTTGTACCATCTAAGGGTAGCAAATGTCTCTTCAAGATCCTTCACTAGATCTCGAGTGAACCTTGATTTGAATAGAATATATCAACATACACTTCCACATTCTTGTCTTTCTGTTCAGCGAATATCTTATTCATGAGCCTCTAATAGGTAGCTTCTGCATTCTTTAGCCCAAAGGGCATCACCACATAGGCATACAATCCTTCTGTCATTATAAAACTAACCCTCTTCTGATCATCCTGGGGCAAGAGGATTTGATGATACCCTTGATAAGCATCCATAAGTGATGCCACTTCATAACCCACAGTAGAATCTACCAACTAATCAATACGAGGCAAGGGGTAGCAGTCTTTAGGGCATGCTTTATTTAAATCACGAAAGTTAATACACATCCTTCACTTCCTAGAAGGCTTGGGGACCAATACTACATTTGATACCCACTCGGAGAATTGAATTTCTTTAATGTGACTAGCTTGCAATAGTTTATCCACCTCCTCAGCGATAACCTTGTCTTTCTCCAGTCCGAAGTGTCACCTCTTCTGTTGAACTAGCCTAGCACCTCGGACAACATTGAGATGATGTTCAACCATTCGGGGATCAATCCCCGTAAGGTCATGCATATCTTTAGCGAAAATATCTCCATTTTGCTATAGGCAGGTGATGAGTTCTTCCTTTATCTCCAGTTGTTGGGCTATCCGAGTGACTTTCCCGGGGGCTATCTCTACAGGCTCGCCTTCTTCCATCTTCTCTGCTTTGGGTAAGGCTTCCTCTAGCACATACTCCTGAGGTAGCAACATCCTTTCCTTTGGGATCATCCACTCGGGCTTTCTTCTTGTCATCCCTCACCATCTGGATATAACAACTCCAAGCTACCCTATGCTCTCCTCATACCTCTCCAATGAGTTGGCCTACAGGGAACTTGATTTTCTGGTGGTAGGGAGAAGCTACCGCTTGAAAAATTGATAGAAAAGGGCGACCCAAGATACCATTATAGGTGGAAGGAGCATCCACCACAAGGAAAGGAATCATATTAATTTTTTGGCTTGGTTTTGTGCCCAAGGTAAGAGGTAAAGAGATTTTCCCTACATGATGCACCATGTGTCCGACAAACCCAAATAGAGGAGTTGCAACATCCTCTAATTTCACATTCCTTAGCTGCATTTGTTCGAAAGATTCCTAGAAAAGAATGTTAACAGAACTTCTCTAGTCCACTAGGACTCAAGCCATGTCATAATTTGCAAGGGAGACCTGTGTGAGGTAGGAGGATACCTTGAAGATCTTCAGGCTCGAAGTATATCCGGGGCATGCTCTGGATGGCCCGATCTTCTTCGATAGACAAACTCTCCATTAAGCAAGCGTAAGACTTCCTGAGTCTATTGGAATCCCCATCAGTGGGTCTACGACCTCTACCTATTCGTTCTCTGAACTATAGTTGTAAGTGAGGATATTCAGCCCTAATAAGCTCTAGCTCACTTTGTAGCTTGAAACACCAGTCGCTAGTATGCCTAAAGTCTGTGTGGTATTGATAGAAGAATAGGGTTGGGGGATTGCGAGGAATCCCTCTATATCCTGCTAGGCGTTGAAGGATACCTTGCCGATAATATGCCTCCATCTCCCGCTCCTTCCATGTTCGCGGGAGAGGTAAGACCTCTGTAGCCATAATTCGCAAAGGAGGCTAAGGGTAAACTACCAATGTTGGGGGTCACGATCGAGGTGCTTCGGGTAGAAAGGGTTTAACGTATTCCCTTCTGGAAGGTCCCTGTTGGATAGGAGGGGGGTTTCTTTTCACAGGAGTAGAAGTGGGCTTCTTTTATGCCCTTCTTGCTCTCAACCCTTCCTCCTTTTTAATGTACTCTTCAGTACGGACTAGTAGTTCTTCATAGTTGATGGTTGGTTTTCTCGACAAGGAGCTAAGGAAGGGTCCTTCCTTCAATCCATGAGGGATAACAACCTCAGAAGGTCAGGCATTGCAGAAGGTATTTGCCGAGCAGTAGTAGTGAAGCGATGGACGTAACTCCTCAAAGACTCTGAGAACTCTTGTTTTAAATGAAGAAAAATGGAAGCATCATTCTTATACATTTTATAGCTAGCAAACTACTGAAGAAAAACTCCCTTCAAATCAGAAAAACATGTGATAGAACCAGGAGGTAAAGACTTTAACCATCTCTAAGAAGAAGTGACCAAGGTGATGTGGAAGGCCCGATGCTTAAGGGCATCAGTATAGAAATGGAGGGTAGCCGCCCCTTCGAATTGAGATAAATGCTCTTCTCGGTCGAAAGTGCCATTATACATCCATACTTGGGGGGGGGGCTCGAAAGTGTGCTACAGTTGTTCTAGCACTATGTCTTCAGTGAAAGGACAAGACTCATAAGATTTTGGTACCTTCGTAGAATGACTCTCCCCCTGGTCTTCACGCCTTGCCAGCATCACCGGGAAAGGATACTAATATACTCCCACCGTAGGCACTTCTC
The DNA here is from genome assembly GCA_025175895.1 of Wurfbainia villosa. Taxonomy (NCBI): domain Eukaryota; kingdom Viridiplantae; phylum Streptophyta; class Magnoliopsida; order Zingiberales; family Zingiberaceae; genus Wurfbainia; species Wurfbainia villosa. The sequence goes on from CM045996.1 coordinate 94,961,079, forward strand.
GAGCAATGCACTATAAGGCCCTCCGACTCGAGAACTCTCGACTTCGAAGGGGTTCACTTTTTACAATGATTAAGAGATAGGTAACACTCTACCTTCTCGTTGGAATTAAATACATAAAGCGAAATAGACAAAAATAAAATATACCAATAATTTAGAGCTATTGAATTAGGGCACGGAGTGTCAGGATTGCGTCTTTGCGATGGGATGTAGCTTCTATAGATGACGAACACTAGTAGCAGCACTTGGACGTAGTAGATGAGTTACCTGCCGGCTACCCTACCAGACTTACCATTCTTGACATCCGATCTAACCCACCAGGGCTTCTATTAGGGCAATCAACCCATGATATGGTTTTGATGTGTGTGGCAAAGGGTTTAATTTAGGTTGTTAGTGTGATTTGATATGTGTGTTGGAGTCTTGCAGGACTTAGTAATTCGCACATGGAGCCTTGACGAGTTTCACCTCTCATGACTCGGTCCTTGAGTCGGTGAAGGATGGCTTTGCGGAAGTCATGCGCTTGGAGCATCCGAGGAGCTTGGAGTGAAGCCAGAGGAAGTAGACTTCAGGGCGAGACGCGAAGGATGGCGCTGTAGAGCCGTGCACTTGGCGCATCCAAGGGACGTGGCCGAACGAAGACAACTTCGAAGGCGAGGGACTCCGAGGGATGAGAGTGAGCGAATGTAACTCGGGAAGAGGTAGTGCTCTTAGGTGAAATTTGGCCATTTGGCTAAGAGTCGGATGAGATTTCCCGACATTAGTCGGCTTCCATGGAATAGCGTTGATCGTTACGAAGTCGACGGAGTTTGACCGGTATCCGATGATGGGTTTTGGCCCACAATCGATCGCCATATGTTGGCGATCCTTTGAACCATCGATCAGCCATGGAATGGCAGTCGACTGATGGAGGCAATGTCGGGCACAGAATGGAGTCGAGCTTGCGAGCACTCGACTGATAGTCCATCAGTCGACTGATCTTAAGATCAGTCGACTAATGATGTTGTCGTTGGATGAAATCCAACGTGGAAAGCAGCTGTTATTGGGCAACGGCTACAGGACCAGTCGACTGATAGGGACATCAGTCGACTGCTCCTGTGTCAACGGGAAGAAACCCTTTTCCTCTATAAAGAGGAAGGGTGTGGGGCTTTGGGGGCTTAATGCTTCAACTCATAACATCTCCCAAAGTGCTCTAAGGGTTTTTCCACTCTTCTACTTGTGTTAATTCTCATTCTATTGTAAGAAGAGGGATTGTAAAGAGGTTACCTCCACCTAGCTTGGTGCAAAGGAGAGATCTAGTGGATTTGGCAAAGGAGTGATTCACCTTGGACGAATCGGGATCGTGGATTAGCGGCGTAGCCGTGAACCACGTTATATTCTCTTGTTAGCATTGTTTGTTTCCTTTGCTTTGTCTTTCTTTGTTTGTATTTGCATATTCCGCTTGCACTAATATTCTTTGTAGACGAGCAAATTCCACCATCGAACGATTGAGGGCTATTCACCCCCCTCTAGCCAGCCACATACACACCGATCGATCCCCTACAAGTGGTATTAGAGCCAAGGAAAGCTTGTCGAGGACTAACCGCCACAACAAGCACATTCAAGAATGGCCGGCTCGAACATTCATCCACCAAAGTTTGAAGGAGAATTCTCTTGGTGGAAAAAGAGAATGAAGGTATTTTTCGAAACTGATTTCGAAATTCTTTTAATTATGGAAAACGGTTTCGAAATGCCTAGGGATGAAGAAGGGGAGGCATTGGAAAAATCAAGATAGAGCAAGAGGCAAAGGGAGGAGTACTTGGCGAACTCAAAAGCCAAACATCACCTCTACAATGTACTCCCCCAACAAGAAGTCAACCGGATAGGAGAGTGTGCTAGCGCCAAGGAGATGTGGGAGAAACTAATAGAGATTCATGAAGGCACATCCGAGGCAAAGCTAGCAAGGAGAGATGTCCTTCGCTCCCAATTATCCAATATCAAACTCGAAAAGGGAGAGAAGGTAAAATCCCTACACTCTAGATTTAAGGAAATTCTAACCGGGTTGATAAGTGTAGGTGAAAAACTCTCCAATCGGGATATGATAATGAAGGTCATAGATGTCTTTCCCCGGTCCTCAAAATGGAGCTCTATGGTGGACTCGTTCTACATCTCCAAGAACTTAGAAGTGAGTACCTTGGAGGAGTTCTTTTCAACCATGGAGCTCCATGAAACAAGGCTTGAAGGAGTAGTAGAAGAGTCTAGAATTCAACCTTTAAGAGGAGTAGCCTTGATGGCTAACAAAGGGAAGAAGAAGATGGAGACTCCCTCCTCCTCCGACGAAGCTTCCTCCTCCTTCTCCATGGATAGCACGGAAGAAGCTTATATGGTAAGGAGGGTAAGGCGTGCATTAAAAAGTTTTAAATTTAATAAATCTAATGATAGGAGAAGAAGACCAAGGGGGAAGGTGATTTGTTATAATTGCCAAGGAGAGGGACACATAAGGGACAATTATCCCCTCTTGAACAAGAGAAAAGAGGAGAGGAAAAAGAAAGAAGAAGAAGAAGGGGAGCAAGAAGAAAGAAGAAGAAGAAGGGGAGCAAGAAGAAAGAAGAAGAGAAGAAGGCCAAAGAAAAAGGGAAGGCCAAGGCACTAAAAGCAAGGACATGAGATGACCCTCTCTTCATCATCTTCATCATCATCGGAAGAGGAGAATGCCTTTGTCACCAACCTTGCTTTGATGGCATTTGATGACCTAGACTCATCCTCCTCTGAAAATGAAGGACCAAGCACAAGTGAGGAGAGCTCGAGTGAAGGGGGAGCTTCTTCTACATCCTCATCATCGGAAGAGAATTTGGTAAGTGAGGTAACAAATCTTTCCCCCAAGAAAGTTATGTCAATTATTTCTAGCCTCACTAAGGACTTGTTTAGAGCCAAAAAGAAAAATAAAAGCATGCTTAATAAAATTAAAGATTTAGAACAAAAATTAGAAAAAGCATCTTTTAATAATGATAATGATGATGCATGCTCACATGATAACTATATGCCTTTGGATGTTAATGATGCATGCATAGAAGAAAATAGGGCTTTAAGGGAGAAAGTAGATCATTTAACCAAAGCCCTAGAAAAATTCACAATTCGCTCAAATACATTGAACATGATAATTGGGAGCCAAAGGGCTAGCTTCAATAAGAAAGGCCTAGGATACAAGGGAAAAACTAATGAAAAGGCCTATAAATGTTTGATTGCTAGGGGCCAAAGCAAAAATAAGACAATTGCTAGAAAATGGATCCCTAAGGAATTTTTAGTAAACCCAATAGGAAATAACTTATTTTGGGTTTCTAAATCCATCCTAAAAGGTTAGGAAAACCCTAGGATAGTCAACCATATGGACCTTATCTATATCATATTTTGGTTGGCTTAGGATGGCAGGACAATATTTTTGAAATAGTGTTAGGTGATGATAATGCACCTAGAAATAGATAAATCATGTTTTAGGTGATATTTGCCTTATTATCATGATGTAATACCTAATGCATGATCACAATTTGATGAATACATTTGTTTCATGATCATAATGTAAAATTAATACATATATGCTTTTATGATCATGTGGGATATTAGGATGATACTTAACCATGGGTAGAAATGCATGAAATTAATGGTTAAGTGTATACAAATACTTTTAGGATACATCTCACACTCACCATAGGCTACCTTGATTGAAAACTTAGCATGGGTGAGATGTTAGGATGATACAAATGTCCACTAATGCCTATGGCATTTAGATGGTCATTTAAAGTATCAAAATAGCAATAATAGACCAATCATGGGGAAGGCTTATGTTTAATTCATAGACATATTGCCCAAAGATCATGGTTGGATATTTCATATGTTTTCAAAACAATTTCTTACTTTAAAATCTGTGTTCATGTTTTGAAACAATTTAAAGCAAAACTAGGTGTTAAACTTGATACTAACTTGATCAAAAACCTAGTTACTTTTGAAACTTTTGGATTTTTGGCAAATACTTGAAAATATAATGATTTTTCATGGACAACTATTTTTCATTGATAAATATACTTACAATAAATATGTTCCCCAAATTTTATGATTTTTCGAATTTTATAGATTTTCTAATGCATTTCTGAAATCCACCTTGAAAATCTAAAAAATCCGAATGATATTTACAATGACAAATCAAGTAATGATGTCTCTAATGCCCAATAACCTTTTGTATCCGATTTTAAGGCATGTTTTAGCTTTTGTTTCCCTCTAAACTTGATGTCATGCTTGAACCTTGATTTAATATTTTTGTATGTTAAGTAAGGGAGAATGTATTTAGGGAGTTTCATTTGATAATGTATTAAGAGTTGCTAATCATGTGATTCACATGCTTTCTTTCATAATATTTTATCAATGTTTACCTAACTTAGCGGATTGCCACACATCAAGGGAAAAGTTAGGCAATCAACCTATATATGGTTTTGATGTGTGTGACAAAGGGTTTAAGTTAGGTTGTTATGATTTGATATGCGTTGGAGTCTTGTAGGACTTAGTAATTCGCACATGGAGTCTAAGTTTCACCTCTCATGACTCGGTCCTTGAGTCGGTGAAGGATGGTTTTGTAGGCCTTGGAGCATCCGGTGGATCAAGGACGAGGAGCTTAGAGAGGAAGTAGACTTGGCGAGACAAGGATGCCGGCAGTGACCGGCGCATCATAGGGGCGTCGGGCGAAGACAACCGAAGGTGAGGACTCGATGAGAATGAGCAGATGTAACTCGGAAGGGGTAGTGCTCTTAGGAACTGAAACTTGGCCATTTGGCTAAGTTTTTGATTGACATCGGCATTACATGGCAATGGATTATCGAGTTAGTATGCTCCGATATGGTTTTTGGGAGTCCATATATGAAAGATGACATCGCCATGGAATGGCGACTAGGAGCAATGTCACTGTATGGAGTCGAGCTCGTGAGCACTGATCGATGTCCATCAATGGGTAAAATTAGTCGATGATGATGTTGTCGATCTGAAATTAATTATTGGGCAAATCGATAGGGATCGAAACCTTTTCCTCTATAAAGAGGAAGGGTGTGGGGCTTTGGGGCTTAATGCTTCAACTCATAACATCTCCCAAAGTGATCTAAGGGTTTTCCACTCTTCTACTTGTGTTAATTATTCTATTTTAAGAAGAGGTTACCTCACCTAGCTTGGTGCAAAGGATACAACAAGTGTAGACATAACCGTAAATTAAAATTTGCAATAAAAGGAACTTAAACTACGTTATACCTTCCGTATGACGTGTAGCGGGAACGGCATCAACCGGAACGATCCTCGTAAGAATCGTCTCTATCCGTATCCACGCCGAGCTCCTCGGGATGACTTCGCTAAGTCACGAGCTTCGTCTTAAATGCGGGTTACTAGCCTCGTGTTGAAGGCGGCGTGATCGAGAGATGATCACGATCCGAATCAAATTCGGATCCAAAAGCGAGTTCTCAAAACTTCGCTTCTCCGGAGGTATTCGTCAACCGTTTGGCGAATCGCCGTCCTCCACCTCAGAGGATTACGAGATCAAATCCCGGTATGTTAGCCGCTGTCGGAGCACTAACCGTCGTCCAAGCGGCTCCGGCGAAGGAGAAAAGCTGTCAGAAAACTGGACAGCTTGGTGGTGGAAGGAAGCGCCGGCCAAAACAAGGAGAGAAAAGCTCACCTTGATGCCAAACCTAGGAGGAGATCACGGAGGGTGGCGGAGGTTCACCGGCTGGAGCTTGGAGCGGCAAGGGTCTTGGCGGCACAAAGCTGGTGGCGACAGGAGGTTGGCGCCGGCAAACAATGGGTGGCGGCAACTCTAGAGGCTAGGGTTTTGATTTTGGATTAGGGTTTAACAATCCCTTAAGCCCTCTTTTATAGAGAACTAATTCTCTTAATGGTTAATGGATCATATCCATAAAGCCCGTTAACCGCTCCATTAAGATAAGTTAAAATAAACCAAACCATGATGGTTTATTTTAAGTTAAACGAAGAACCAACTTTTGGTTCATTCGTTTAAAATAAACCAAACCCTTTGGTTTATTCTCATCCATTGGATTAGAACCAAACCATTTTGGTCCATCCATTATGTCTTCATAAGACACGCCCATCCACGCTTCCATTGCATGTGAAACAATTTCATGCTCGCTTTATGTTTGGTCCAACCAAACATAGTTTCTCGATCGAGAATCCCATTCTCAAGCTCGTTTTAAATCCTTTGGATTACACTCGTTGTGCGTGTGACCAAATAGGTTCTCGGTTTATGTTGGCCGTCTATAATTAACCATTAATTATAGAGCGATCATAGTGGCACCTAGTAGTACATCATGATCCCCAATTAGAGAAAAGATCAGCGGTTGATCGAACTATTTACGAAACCCTTGCCTTCACTCATCTTATACCCACTTGGTTGAGGACATGGTCTATTGTGCCGATCCCCACTAAGTGACTCTCGTCACCTAGCCCAAGTATCATTTCCTCGTCCTACGGATTCTAGTTACTCCACATGTATCGAAGAGTACCTTACTCTAAACATGTAATGCTTTGGCGAAAGACTTTAGTAACAATCCGACGAGAGGCCATGGGTATACATCTCCTCGCAAGGAGTGGTGAATCCTTTATAGGCTATTCAAACACCTTCGATCACTTCGACTTATACCCAATCATCCCGGTCCACATCTCCTTAGAGATGTTTGCTTAAGATGTCAAAGCATAAGTCTCCATGATCAAGATGACTTGAATACGCAAGTCAAATGAACATCGCACTTAAGCCACAGTAAGAACTTCATTGACATATCTATATATGCAGAGAACCATATGAAGTCTTACGGCTGGTCACTCCAATGAACTAGTTACCATAACTAGCATCCACGATTAACTCCGGACATCACTATGTCTCGGCCCGGTGAGAATCTGCTTGGATACACCAAGGAGTATACCTCGTGCTAGTCTCGCGAATTGATGGTGTCGATCCATCAATTCATCGACTAGGATAATTAGATACATCACAATTACACATGTAGAGATACTCACTAGTTGTGATCCAATCACAAATTCTCTCATCTTTGTGAATCGTATCATTGGACATTGATAAATGAGTTTAAGATCAATCAAATACATAAAACATGTATACTCAAATAGTGAATCTTCATTTATCATATAAATGGTTCATACATAAAGCGATTGCCTTAGGACATCTCTCATATATTACTAACAGACTCCCACTTGGCCTAATGCCAATCGCTCGGTATCGATACCATAAGCTCTAACATGACCCTCAAACTTACTTTGAGGTAATGCTTTAGTCAAAGGATCCGCTAAGTTCCTTTCGATTGGGAATTTTCTCGATTTGTATTTCGTTCCTACTTATGATCTCTACGATAAGATGATAGCGGGAAGCACATGTTTGGATCATTGATGAGACCACATCAAGTTCATAGATGAACTTCTTGATCCAAACCGCTTCCTTCTTTGCTTCCGAAGCTGCGATGTATTACGCCTTAGTGGCGAGAATCCGCTATAGTGTCAAGCTTGGAACCTTTCCAACTTATTGCGCCTCCATTCTAGGTGAATACATACCCGGACTAAGACATGGAATCATCCTTGCATGCATCGGATCAGCATCCGTATACCCACGTATCACCATGTACCCTTCTCCGTATATTAGGAACACATCCTTAGTTCTTCTCAAGTACTTAAGGATCGTCTTATGACAATGATCCATTCTGGATCGGTGAGTATCTGCTCGTGACACTCGAGGCATACGATACATCGGGCCTCGTACATAACATAGCATACATGATAGATCCTATTGCGGATGCATAGGGAATCTTACTCATGCAAATCCTCTCGTCTTACGTGCGCGGACACATAGACTTGAAAGGTGTACCCCATGCACGATGGGTAACCTTTCTTGGATTCGACATGCTAAACCTCTTTGCTTTTCGGTCTATATATGTAGGCTGCGAAAGACCAAGCAACAGATTTGATCTATCTCTATAGATCTTAATCCCAGGATGTAGGTTGCTTCTCCCGGTCTTTCATGGAGAATGTCTTGGATAACCAAACCTTAGCGGTGTAAGATTGAAACATCGTTTCCTATAAGTAATATGTCATCGACATACAATACTAGGAACATTTGCCTCCCACTAACCTTCTTGTACACACAAGGTTAAATGCGGATTTTGTGAGAAATCAAACTTTTTGATCGTCTCATCAAAGCGGATATTCGACTCTGGATGCTTGCTTCAATCCATAAATGGATCGTCGCAATTTGCATACCTTGGTTTTATCAACCGATGTGAAACCCTCGGTATGTCATATACCGTCCTCGGCGAGTTTCCATTAAGGAAAATGTTTTCACATCCATCTGCCATATCTCATAATCATAATGAGCGCTATGGCGGGAGCATCGAATGGATTTAAGCATAGCTACAGGCGAAGAGGTTTCGTCATAATCAACACCTTGCTTTTGACGATATCCTTTCGCCACCAATCTAGCCTTATAGGTAATCACATTACCATCCATGTCGGTTTTCTTCTTGAAAACCCACTTGAACCCTATAGGCTTTATGCCTTGGTGGGTCAACCAAGTTCGAACTTGGTTTTGTACATGGAATCCATTTCGACTTCATGGCACCAAGCCACTTATCCCTTCTACGAACTTGTCGGCACTTCTTCATAACTGGTAGGCTCCTCATCATCAATGAGTAACACGTCGTTCGATTCACTTACGAAATCCATATCTCTCGGGAATATTGCGTGTTCTACGGATCTCTGAAGATGTGGTGTTACAATAGGTAGGATTGCTCATCACTATGAGTTATTTGTTGTGCTCACCGGTATCTCATCAATGTCTATTTGAGTCTCTCGAGCCTCCTCAAGCTCGCGACACTCCCCTTTGTTTTCTTGCAAGAGAAACTCTTTCTCTAGAAACCGCATGCCTTGAAACAAACACCTTTTGTTCCACAGGATGATAGAATTAGTAACCCCTTGTTTCCTTAGGGTATCGATAAATAGACATTTATCGGACTTAGCATCAATTTATACGTCTGATCCGCTTCACATAAGCGAGACAACCCCATATCTTCAAGTAAGATACATGAGGTTTCTTACTATTCCATATCTCATATGGAGTAGTTGAGACTACCTTGGTAGGCATTACATTTAACAAAGTAAGCAATTTATGCGAAGTGCATAACCCCAAAAGGACTTGGGAAGAGTCGCATGATTCATCATTGACTGACCATGTCAACAAGGTCGATTCGCCTCTCGGATACACCATTATCTTGTGGTGTATATGGCGGAGTCCATTGAGACAATATGCCATTGTCTCTTAGATAATCAAGAAACTCTTGACTTAAGTATTCACCACCTCGATCCGATCAGTATTTTAATACTCTTGTCATGTTGTTTCTCTACTTCATTTCTGAATTCTTTGAACCTTTCAAGGCTTGGACTTGTGTTTCATCAAGAACACATACCCAACCGTAGTGATCATCGGTGAAGGTAATGAAGTAGCTATAGCCTCCTAATGCTTGAGTTGACATAGGTCCACATACATCGGTATGTATTAGACCTAGTAACTCTCCCACTCGTTCACCTTTTCGGTAAAGGTAACTTAGTCATCTTGCCTTTTAAGCATGATTATCATGTATCGTATGAATCCAATTCAAGCGATTCGAATTCCACATCGGTGTAATTCGGACATGCGTTTCTTGCTTATATGGCCAAGGCGACAATGCCACATATAAGTCTATTTGATTATCCTTTGAGCATGCTTGTTGCTCGCTTCGATATTGAAAATGTCCTTTGAATCGTCCAGCGTATAAACACCATTGCTTAAAGTTCGGTCCATAAAGAACTCCATTCAAAGTTATGTAACAACAATTGTTACTAAAGTCAAATGGAAACCATTTCTATTTAAACAAGAAATAGAAATGATGTTCTTTATCACGAAGGAACATAAAAGCAATTGTCGATTCTAAGACAAGTCCTGCTGGAGTTCCAACAAATACGTTCAGATGGCGAGTCACGCAACCTTTGCTCCATTCCCAACCGCGTAAATTTGACTCTCCTTGGACAAGTCTTCTTCTATTCCTTAGCCCATGTATGTCATTACATATATGTGAGCCACACCGATATCAAATACCCAAGTGTCTAAGGAAATAGAATGACAATCAATAAAGAAGATTTCTGAAGAAGATGGGGCATCCGATGCCTTATCCTTCTTCACGGACTCAAGATAAATCTTGCACTTTCTTCACAAATGGCTCTCCTTGCCATAATGATGGCAAGTTTACTTTTGTGCTAGTTCTACCTTCTTAGCCTTTCTCTTCTTTCCCTTTCTTGTTCCTTTGACTTCCTCTTAGAACCTTTCTTGAGGAATCAACTAACAACAAGTCCCCTGCTCATGCTTCTCGGAAGACTCCACGGTCTTGACATATTGGCGATACCACAGATGAACCTTCTTGCATCTCGGAGGTGAAGAGGAGCTTGAGACTTGAACCTTTGAATCTCACTTGCTCATCAACCAACTCACAAAGATGAAGGACTACGATATGAGCATCCATATGCTCATGCGCTTCGTAGCTTGGGTTCCATCGCGGCTAGCATGATGCAACTCATTTGTTCGAGAATCACTCACATGTTTACGATAGGCCAACAATTGATGTCGGTTGCATCGTCACTAGAATGATCGGAAGAGGCGCTTCGAGGACATATGCAAGCTTTTCACCTTGAGAACAATTCTCAAGTTTCTAAGCGATCCAAGTTAGGCCCGGTCAATTTATTGAATCAAAATAGTGCATAAATTCAAAGACATCATGATCAATTTATTGACCTAGAAATACAAAGCGAGCATATATAGAAAGATGATTTTAAAATGCATCAATATACATTTATAAATCCCATTCATTTTTGAATTTCAAAAACCCCAAAATCACTTGGAGATCGTAGGTCCATCTCGAATGGTGATATCCATCATAGTTATGAACAACCTTGGAAGAGTCAACAAGCCATTCATAGCTATGATGGTAGGTATCAACTATACCGATTGCATATCATGTATATTCAACTATCACAATGTGCTATCAACTAATTGAATGTTCACACATACATTGGGTTGTTAACACATTAACAAGTATGCATCATATGCATAGCACCCAACTTCACCTCCCTTTACATCGACCTTGGAGAGAGTCCAACAAGCCGATGCTCCAGGTTAAAGCCAACCCATTAATCGGGAAATAGTTTTAATATGGTTAGAGCGCATTCAACCAATTAGCCCAGCTTGGAGAGAGTCCAACAACCAAAGCTAACGATTGACCTCTGACTCTTACCATATTAGTATTAAACTATTCCATGGTTTGAACATGTTGAGGTTGAGCGGGCTTGGAGAAGTCCAACAACCCAAACAAGAAACAGAACTCTGGTTCTAACCATATTAATGGAAGGTGTTGGCTTTAATATTGAGTTAGGGTTTTATGTCTCATCCTCTTTGCATGCAAATAACTATTATCTACATGGCATGGCATACATGGCATACATCTACATGTCACGACACGCATGGCATAATGTTATGCATCTAATGCAATTACATGGCATACAATTATGTCATGTATATATTTCCTTATATGTCATAACTATTTATGGAAATAAAATATGTTTGAGATTTGATTCTCCAAATCAAATCATAATTAAATTAGGAAACAAATTTCCAAATCTAATCACATATTTTATTCATGGAATTATTTGATTAAGGAAAATCTATTTAGGAAACCAATTTCCTAAATCATTAAAACTACTTATGGAAATAAAATATTTTAAGATTTGATTTCCCAAATCAAATCATGATTAAATTAGGAAACAAATTTCAGAATCTAATCAAATATTTTATTTATGGAAAATATCAATTTCCATAAATACTTCCAACTTTCAAAAGTGGAAGATTTCCATAAATACTTCTAGACTTTCCAAAATTGAAAAATTTCCATAAATACTTCTAAATTTCCAAAATTAGAAAATTTCCAGAAATACATTATGACTATCAAAACCATTTTACGATTATGTGAAACACAACCTGGGCTCGATACCCTTTGTTGGGTTTTCGGCACATGGCGTGTGTGTGTTCGATCATGTTTAGTAAACATGAGCACAGCGGAAGCAATAAAAATAATAAATACTCCTATTTATTACAACACACACAACACACGCATGCTATTACAACAAGTGTAGACATAACCGTAAATTAAAATTTGCAATAAAGGAAATTAAACTACGTTATACCTTCGTATGGCGTGTAGCGGGAAACGGCATCAAGCCGGAGCGATCCTCGTAGAATCGTCTCTATCCGTATCCACGCCGAGCTCCTCGGGATGACTTCGCTAAGTCACGAGCTTCGTCTTCGTACGGGTTACTAGCCTCGTGTTGAAGACGACGTGATCGAGAGATGATCACGATCCGAATCCAAATTCGGATCCAAAGCGAGTTCTCAAAACTCGCTTCTCCGGAGAGGTATTCGTCAACCGTTTGGCGAATCGCCGTCCTCCACCTCAGAGGATTACGGAGATCAAATCCCGGTAAGTTAGCGCTGTCGGAGCACTAACCGTCGTCCAAGCGGCGCTCCGGCGAGGAAGAAGCTGTCCAGAAAACTGGACAGCTTGGTGGACGAGTAGGCGCCGGCCAAAACAAGGAGAGAAAAAGCTCACCTTGATGCCGAACCTATAGGAGATCACCGGAGGGTCGACGGAGGTTCACCGGCTGGAGCTTGGACGCCGGCAAGGGTCTTGGGCGGGGCACAAAGGCTGGCGGCGGCGGAGGGTTGGCGCCGAACAACTCAAGGGTGGGCGGCAACTCTTGAGCTAGGGTTTAGGGTTTTGGATTAGGGTTTAACAATCCCTTAAGCCCACTTTTATAGAGAACTAATTCTCTTAATGGTTAATGGATCATATCCATAAAGCCCGTTAACCCGCTCCATTAAGATAAGTTAAAATAAACCAAACCATGATGGTTTATTTTAAGTTAAACGAACGAACCAACCTTTGGTTCATTCGTTTAATATAAACCAAACCCTTTGGTTTATTCTCATCCATTGGATTAGAACCAAACCATTTTGGTCCATCCATTATGTCTTCATAAGACACGGCTCATCCACGCTTCCATTGCGACTGAAACAATTTCATGCTCGTTTTATGTTTGGTCCAACCAAACATAGTTTCTCTCGGTCTGAGAATCCCATTCTCAAGCTCGTTTTAAATCCTTTGGATTACACTCGTTGTGCGTGTGACCAAATAGGTTCTCGGTTTATGTTGGCCGTCTATTATTAACCATTAATTATAGAACGATCATGAGTGGCACCTAGTAGTACATCATGATCCCCAATTAACCGAAAAGATCAACGGTTGATCCAGAACTATTTCTGAAACCCTTCAGTAGCTCGAATGAATCGTGCCCCATTCCCTTCACTCATCTTATACCCACTTGGTTCAGGACATGGTCTATAGTGTCAGTCCCCACTAGGCTGACTACGTCACACCTAGCCCAACGGATTCTAGTTACTAGACATGTATCGAAGAGTACCTTACTCTAAACATGTAATGCTTTGGCCAAAGACTTTAGTAACAATCCGACGAGAGGCCATGGGTATACATCTCCTCGCAAGGAGTGGTGAACTTTATAGGCTATTCAAACACCTTCGATCACTTCGACTTATACCCAATCATCCCGGGTCCACATCTCCTTAGAGATGTTTGCTTAAGATGTCAAAGCATAAGTCTCCATGATCAAGATGACTTGAATACCGCAAGTCAAAGGAACATCGCACTTAAGCCACAAGAAGAACTTCATTGACATATCTATATATGCAGAGAACCATATGAAGTCTTACTACTGGTCACTCCAATGAACTAGTTACCATAACTAGCATCCACGATTAACTCCGGACATCACTATGTCTCCCCGGTGAATCACCGCTTGGATACACCAAGGAGTATACCTCGTGCTAGTCTCAATGAAATTGATGGTGTCGATTCATCAATTCATCGACTAGGATAATTCCGATACATCACAATTACACATGTAGAGATACTCACTAGTTGTGATCCAATCACAAATTCTCTCATCCGTGAATCGTATCGTGGACATTGAAATGAGTTTAAGATCCAATCAAATACATAAAACATGTATACTCAAATAGTGAATCTTCATTTATCATATAAATGGTTCATACATAAGGCGATTGCCTTAGGACATCTCTCATATATTACTAACACACGTGGCAAGGAGGGCTTGGGCGGCAACTTGCTGCCTTGGAAGTGGTTTCAAACTTAATGAAGGTTGGACTCTCATTGGTTGAGTTGGGCGGTAGTTAAGGTTCCAAAGCTAAGTTGTTTCCCCACTCAGTGATGGCTAGGAGAAAGGGGAAGGAGAAGGGTCAGTCAGGTCAAAAAGGGCCTAGGGATGTGGTAAGTCAAGCTGAGGTGGTGAGGTGGATGGACAAGTGGCAAGAGGTGCTGGCCAGATGGACCAACCAGTGGCTGAGGAGGTGGATGAGTGCAATGACATGGAGAGTTTGGGGGTTGAGGAGGAGGCTAGGGAGGAAGGTGCTGTGGAGGCTTCTCCTGGTTCACCGATGGTTGAGCAGTAAGAGCAGGAGATGCAACCGGAAAAGGAGGGGGCTGAGGGAGAGGCGGAGGTTGGAGGTTGAGGGCCAAGTACATGGGTAGGCTTGTTCAAGGATAATCAAAAGAGGCAAAGGTGATGCTTCATGGGGTTGCATAGAGCAATGGAAGGTTGTGTATAAGTTCTTCATGCACAAAAGTGGATGGGTGGTCTATCGGTTTGACATGCAAGAGGACAGGGGACCCTACTTTCCGATTTTGATGAAGATGGGAGACATGTTCCGGCATGGGTCCAGATTCATGGTCTTCCGCGGGACTGCTGGTCATAGAAGGTTTTGAGTATGGTGGGCTCAGAGATAGGCAAACCGTGGCTTTGGAGGTTCCAATAAAGGTCCCAATTACCTTGCGCAGTGGATCTTCATATCGTTTATGAGGCATTAAATTCTATGAGAAATGTCATAGGACATCGATGGAACAATGTGGGATGGGGAGGAGGTGATGGGGGCTATGAACGGCATTTACAATCGATCAACAAGTGAGGATAGAGCTAGGGGGCAACAAGGAGGCGCCTGGAAATCAAGAGGATGGTGATAATGTCTAGCCCGATCCCGGTTGTGGTAGAGCCCCCCCATGTCACAAAGTGTTACTGTGGAGGAAGGGGAGGATGTTAGGGGCGGGGATGTTGGAGGATTAAAAGAATCGGAAGGACAGAACCAGCATGGTGAGGAGCAGGTGGAGCAGCAGCTAGTTTTGAGGCAGGTGGAGGTGGTGAGGGCGAATGGAGTGTTGGTGGGCGCTCGGCAGGATGGGGGGCGAGGGCAGTAGCAAGTAGCTCGTGGGAAAGACCCGGTTCAGCAAGGGGGAGGGTCTCCTAGGGCTGGACACGCCCATGCCAAGAAGACCAGAGGGCGTGGGAGTCATGTCGGATCGCTGAGAAGTGACTGGGGTTCTTCCACCTCCTCGTTGGTGGCTGCGACTTCATCTTCGACAGCATCTACTTCAGTAGACACTTCGATGGCAAGAAGTAATGGTATGGATGGTATGATAGGAAATGGAGGGGTGGGGGCTGATCGTAGCGGTCGACAATTACGTACGCGAGTAGTCCGCAGGGGTGATAAATGAAGGTTGCGGCGTGGAACATTAGGGGCTTTCACAGGTCCCTGAAGCGAGGAGGGGTGCAACACCTCCTTAAACATAAAGACATTTAGGTTATGGCACTTTTGAAAACAAAGCTTGGGGAGGTTTCTCTTGATTAGATTATGGCAAACCGATTTGGAGGTATGGGGCATTCACATAACTTTGGAGTGGCTAATCATGGTCGTATTTTGTTATTTTGGGATTTACAGCGAGTGGATATGGAGATTATTACTACGACGGAGCAATTTATACACACGCATATTCGGTGTCAAGTCACGGGAAGGGTTCTTGGTTTCATTTGTGTATGGGTTGCATTCTATAGTGGCTCGAAGACCATTATGGGAGGCACTTACGGAGCTTGGAGAGGACATTATGGAGTCATTGATGATTATGGGGGACTTTAATTCCATATTATCAACTGAGGATAAGCAAGGGGGAGTCCCAGTTACAAATTATGAGATGAGGGATCTTCAGATATTTACTCAGGTATGTGGATTGGTGGATCTTCATTCGATTGAGTGTCGGCTTGCTTGGACGAATGGGGTGGTTTCTTGCAAATTGGATCGAGCTATGGTTAATTCACACCAGTTAGCGACAAACTTTGATGCATATGCAGAATTTATAGCCCCAAGTTGTCTTTCAGATCATTTGTGTGGAATTGTGCATACTATAGCAAAAGATAGACCCCTAAATCGCCCTTTCAAGTTCCTGAATATGTGGACACTTCATGGGGATTTCCAGTAGATTGTGAAGGATTCATGAGCTCCTCCAGTTGGTGGGATTGTTCAATTTGTTCTCAAAAGCAAGTTGGGTCGGTTGAAAGGGAAATTGAAGGAGCTGAATAAGAAAGAGTTTGGTCATATATCGGAGAAAGCAAGAAGGGCAAATGCTGAGTTAGAAGAAGTGCAAAGGGGTATTCTTGATGGTGGTTTGGTCCCTTCGAACTATGGGCAAGTTAAGAGGCAAGCTACGCTATTAGCAGAGACGAAAAAGAAATATTTTCAGCAAAGGGCTAAACATGTATATCTCCGGAGTGCGGATAAGTGAACTAAGGTTTTTCATGATGTGGTGAAAAGGAACAACAAAAGGAATGTCATTGTGACGCTAATCAAAAGGGATGGGGAGCAAACTACGAGCATAGGGGAAGTTGTGAAGGAATTTGTAGACTATTATCATGGGCTTCTTGGGAAGGATGGGGCATGTAATCAGATGGACAGCGGTGGTCTTCCGGGAAGATGTCTAAATGGTGCACAAGGGGCGAGTTTGGTGAAGAGGGTAGAGGTGGAGGAGATCAAGGCTGCACTATATGATATTGGGCAGGATAAGGCCGCGGGACCGGATGGGTTTGGGGTAAAATTCTTTACATCCACTTGGGAGGTTGGGGGAGGAGACTTTGTGGCAGCAGTAAGGGAGTTCTTTCGAGAGGGAAGATTGCTTAGGCAGTGGAATCATGCATTGGTATCTTTGGTGCTGAAGGGGGATCATGCCTCGAGGGTGGAGGACTACCGGCCTATATCATGTTGCAATGTTTCCTATAAGGTGATTGCTAAAATATTGGTTGGTCGATTATCTAAAGTTATGGGCTACTTGGTGGATGAGGCACAAGCGGCATTTGTGCAGGGGAGATCTATTGGTGAGAACATTAACCTGACGCAAGAGTTGCTAAGAAAGTATGCACGGAAGAGGATTTCACCACGATGTATGATCAAGGTGGACCTAAAGAAGGCATTTGATATGGTCAGATGGGATTTTCTTATGGAGGCGCTTGATGGGATGGGCTTTCCGCAGCAGTTCCAGAGCTGGATTAAGGAGTGTGTCACGACGGCATCGTATTCCATTTCTCTCAATGGGGGCATCTATGGTTTCTTCACTAGGGGGAGGGGTTTGAGGCAAGGTGACCATTGTCTCCTTTGCTTTTTGGGTTGTGCATGGAAGTTCTATCCAGAAGATTGAAGGTTGCATCCTCTCTGCCATCACATCAATTTCATCCCATGTGCAAGGAGGTTGGAATTACTCATTTGATATATGCGAATGATTTGATGCTATTTGCTCGAGCGGATGAGACTTCCATAAGGGTGGTGGCAGATTGTTTAGAGTAGTTTGGGAGTGAATCAGGGCTTCATGCTAATGCCAGGAAGTCGCATATTTATATGGCAGGGGTTGATGATGGATGTAAGGTGCGATTGCTTGGGAACATGGGGTTTCAAGAAGGGGTTTTTCCGTTTCAGTATTTGGGCATCCCCTTGGCTGCAGAAAAGCTGCAAGTAGCAAATTATGGGTCATTGCTTGAAGCTCTTACGAGAAGGATAAATTCATGGCCGAAGCATTTTTTTTCATATGCAAGGCATTTGGAGTTGGTGAGGACAGTTCTTCAGGGCATGGAGTGCTATTAGCTATCTTTAGTGCCTATTCCTGCTGGTGTTATTGAAAAGATTAAGGCAATATGTCGGGCATTTGTGTGGTCATCCAAGCACCCCCCCCCCCTATTGCATGGGCCATGCTATGTCTTCCAAAGGAAAATGGTGGATATGGGATTAGGGATCTTGGGGTATGGAATGAGGCTCTCCTTAGCATAACACTATGGGCGATCAAGTTAAGGGGTGACTCGTTGTGGGCAAAATGGGTGCACCAATATGCTGTCAAAGGAGCAGATTTTTGGCAATGGGAGGTAAGGAGCTCAGATTCTCCACTTATTAAGTGGCTAGTGGATATCCGAAATAAAATCCAAGGGCTTGCTAGAGCGGTAGGGGATGAAGATGATTGATTGGTTTGCGGGGAAAGGGAACGGAGCTGCAGAGGCTTATGCTTTCTTTGCACCAAGGGGAGGTATGGTGGAGTGGACGTCAGTGGTATGGAGAAAGGAGATCGTGCCAAAGCACCGGTTTATATTGTGGTTGTTGGCACATGGGAAGCTCCAAACGGTGGATAGAATGTCATATGTGGTGGAAAAAGGGTGTATGCTTTGCCGGAATCAAGAAGAGACAAATAAGCACTTATTCTTTGAATGTGGCATCTCGGGTGCGTTATGGGTGAAGGTAAGGGGCTGGGTGGAATTTCCATATGATGTGCACTCTGTGGCGGAGCTATTTGGGATTCTGGGGCAGCATTATAAAGGGTATGGAAGGAGGATGAGGGCTTGCTATCTTGGCATATCTTCCTTGGTATATGTATTATGGGAAGCTCGCAATCGAAGCCGCTACGAAGGAAGAGCCCTAGACGTGGATAGGATGTTTCGCAAGGTGCAAATACATGTGTATTGCTTCATGGATGGGTAAGGGGCGGTCTTGGCTAGTTGTTAAGCCAGATCTGCCAAGTATAGCATGTAGGGATGCAAGTAGTACTTTGTGTGTGCGTTTTTCTTGATGTGTGGTTGTATGGGTTGGGAGTATATTGATGGTTGTATGTGCGTGATAGGCAAAGAGTGAGAGAGGGATGATGTGTGGATTGTAAACCTCATGCTTGGTATAGTTTTGGGATGTATGGGTGGGCTAGCTTCATGGAGGGGCTGCCGACACCTGGGATGACAAGGAGATGTGGGGGTGTAAGAACAGGGGTTTCCCCGCAGTTATATATATTTACCATTTCCATGAGAGGTGTCCTAAGGCAATTGCCTTATGTTTGAACCATTTATATAATAAATGAAGATTCACTATTTGAGTATACATGTTTTCATGTATTTGATTAGATTTTAAACTCATTTATTGAATGTCCACGATACGATTCACAACATGAGAGAATTTTTTATTGGATCACAACTAGTGAGTATCTCTACATATGTAATTGTGATGTATTGGAATTATCCCTAGTCGATGAATTGATGGATTTGGACACCATCAATTCTGTCGAGACTAGCACGAGGTATACTCCTTGGTGTATCCAAGCAACTGATTCTCATTGGCTAGAGACATTGTGATGTCCGGAGTTAATCGTGGATGCTAGTTATGGTAACTAGTTCATTAGAGTGACCAACTGTAAGACTTCATATGGTTCTCTGCATTTATAGATATGGCAATGAAGTTTTTACTGCAGCTTAAGTGCAATGTTCCTTTGACTTGCGGTATTCAAGTTATCTTGGTCATGAAGACTTATGCTTTGACATCTTAAGCAAGCATCTCTGAAGAGATGTGGACCCGGGATGATTGGGTATAAGTCGAAGTGACCGAAGGTGTTTGAATAGCCTATAAAGGATTCACCACTCCTTGCGAGGAGATATATAACCATGGTCTCTCGTCGAATTATTACTAAAGTCTTTGGCCAAAGCATTATATGTTTAGAGTAAGGTACTCTTGGATACATGTGCAGTAACTAGAATTCGTAGGATGAGAAAATGATACTTGGGCTAGGTGTGACGTAGTCAACCTAGTGGGGACTGACACTATATACCATGTCCTGAACCAAGTGGGTATAAGATGCATGAAGGGAACATGACACAATTCATTGTAGTTGTTGAAAAGTTTCAGAAATGGTTTTGGAATCAACATTTGATTTTTCCAATTAATAGGGGATCATGATGTACTACTAGGTGTCACTCATGATCGAACTATAATTAATGGTTAATTATAGACAACCAATATAAATCGGGAATATATTTGGTTACACGCACAACGAGCGTAATCCGAAAGATTTAAAATGAGCTTGAGAATGAGATTCTCAGATCAAGAGAAACTATGTTTGGTTGGACCAAACATGGAGCAAGTATGAAATCGTTTCAGTCGTTACGGAAGCATGGATGGGCCGTGTCTTATGAAGACATGATGGATGAACCAAATAGGTTTGGTTCTAATCCAATGGTGAAGAATAAACCAAAGGGGTTTGGTTTGTTTTAAATGAATGAACCGAAGTTGGTTCGGTTCGTTTTAACTTAAAATAGACCAACTCGGTTCGGTTTATTTTAACTTAAGTTATTAGAGCGGGTTAACGGCTTTTGGTTATGAACCAATAACCGTTAGGAGAATGTGTTCTCTATAAAAACAGGGCTTAAGGGTTTTTTTGAAACCTAATTCTATTCTTGCCACCCAACCCTCTCTTCTCCTTGTCGTCGCCCAAGCTCTTCATGCCGCCAGCTTTTGTGCCACCGTCCACCTTATTGTCGGCGTCCAAGCTTCTGCCGGCGACCCTTTAGCAACTTCCCTTGGCTCCGGTGACCAAGGTGCAGCTGGCCATCCTTCTTTGGGCCGGTGTAACTCCTCCACCAAGCTGTCCAGTTTTTTGGATAGTTTTTTTCTTTCGTATCGGAGCGTCGTTTAGAAGACATTTTGAGCTCCGACAATAGCTACTTTATCGGGGATTCAATCTCCGGTAATTCTCATAGGTGGAGGATGAAGGATTCGTCAATCGGTTGACGAATACCTCTCTAGAGAAGCGAGTTTTGGGGACTCATTTTCGAATCTGAATTTTGATTCGGATTGTGATCTTCTCTCGATCACATCGTCTTCGACATGAGACTAGTGACTCTTACGAAGATGAAGCTTGTGGCTTTGTGAAGCCATCCCGACAATACTCGGTGTCGATACGGATATAGACGATTCTAGCGAGAGTCGCTCCAGTTGATGTCATTCCCGCTGCACGTGATACATCAGGTATAACTAGAGTAATTTCCTTTTATTGCAAAATTTGAAACTACGATTATATCTACACATGTTGTACTATGCATGTGTGTGATGTGTGTGTTGTAATAAATTAGATTTATTTCTTTTTAATTCTTCCACTGTGTACATATTTACGAAATATGTTCGAACACACACTCACCGCAGTGTCGGAAACCCAACATCGACTTACTAGGACTTCATGTTAAGCCTGCACACTTAACACTCATATCAGAACACAAGTAAATCCTAACTTGAACTAGAGTTCATACATCAAAATTAAGGATTGATGCTCTCTACACCAACAATCTCTCCCTTTTTGATGTATGACAACACATCAATTAAAGTTAGGAGAATCAATTTGCAATATTCAAATTTAACATATATCAGAAATGCATTGAGCTAAAAATGTATATGCATGAGATGCTCATATGCATGAAAAACTTTTATTATTTAAATTTTCTAACTTTAAATTTTCTCTCTCCCCCTTTGGCATACATCAAAATCATTATTAAGCATCAAATGCCACAATTTAAAGATGAGGATTAAAGCTTTTCAAATATAATGACTAAAGATTATAATGTTGGTGCAACAATGCTCCAAGCATTTATATGTTTTGATGTTTGGCTAATCATCTAAGTTAGGCAATATCTTGTGATCTAATTACGAATGTGTTTAAGTGACAGGGAAATCCAAGGATAAAGACTTGGTAAAAGTATGATCTTGGCAAAGGAAGTCTAAGGGATGGACTTGGCGGCATAAGACCAAGCTTATAGTCTTGGCAGCATAAAATCCAAGTGAACCTTGGCAAAGGAAGTCCAAAGTAAAGTCTTGGCAGCATAAGTCCAAGCTTGTAGTCTTGGCGGCGTAAAGTCCAAAGCATTTGGCAACCCAAGACATGACGAAACCGAAGGAAGCTCTTGGAAGCAAAGCGCAAAGGATGAACAAGTCGCAGACTCGGAGGGATCCTGAAGGCGCAAGGCTTATTGAGGAGCTAGAAGGTTGAGTCTAGGTCTAGGGTATAAAATCAAGTATGAATTACTCATACTTGATGAGTATCAGTCGACTGATACGATGTATCAGTCGATCGCGTCAGCGCTCGACCGAGTCGATGAAACTCGACCATCACCGACCGCCTTGATCGAGCAATCGATCGATGCGATCACCGATCGCCAAGGGCATCACCGATCGATCAAGGGAAATATCGCTACGCACGCGCCTCACTCGATCGCCGCTTGATCACTCGATCGATCACCCCATCGATCCGATGATGGAGGATCATCGTGATCATCACCGCCATGGAAATGCGGCTACGAATCTCGCGAGATCGCATTTCATAAGTCGTTGAGCCGCGGCGGTGATCGATGGCATGCATCACCGACCGATCGACGCCTAACGGAAAAACAGCCCCTCTTCTATAAAAAGGGGTCATAGGGAGCTTGGTGAAGCTAGTGCTCTTGCTCCTAACTATACTCTCGTGCTCACCAAGCCTTCCAAGTGTTTTTAGCGATTTAAATCCTCCTCTTCTCTTGTTCTTGATCATCCATCATTGTAAAGAAGAGGAGAGAATTGTAAGAAAGGTTTCTCCACCTTGGTTCATCCAAAGGAGGTTCTAGTGAAGGTTGATTAGGGCTAATCCACCTTACGGATTGCCGTGGAGTAGGAGCGTCATCTCCGAACCACGTTACATCGGGTGTTAGTTTTGTTTCTTGTTTTTGTTTGTGTTTATATTTTGTATTGCTTCCGCTAACATTGTTGTAGAAAACAAGAAAGGCTAATCACCCCCCCTCTAGCCATTCCAAGGGTCCTAACAAGTGGTATCAGAGCCCGGATAGCTTGGAAGATTTCACCATCAACCAAGACATCAATGGCTCTTCAAGAGGGATATAGCATCGCCAAGCCACCGCTCTTCGATGGGAGTCACTTTGCGTATTGGAAAGGTAGGATGAAGTACTATCTTATGAGTAATATTGAAATTTGGCATATTGTTGTAGATGGCTTCGAGGAACCGGTGGATGAACATGGACATCCTATTCCAAGCAAGGATTGGACAAGAGAAATAAACAAGAAATTTGAATCAAATGCAAAGGTCGTCCTCACCATCCAATGCGGCGTCACAATGGAGCAACTCAACAAGGTGGGGCCTTTTGAATCCGCCAAGGAGCTATGGGAAAAGCTCATTGAAATAAATGAAGGTTCCAAGGAGTCAAAGAGGGCCAAGAAGAACCTATTAATTGGACAACTTCAAGCCTTCCAAATGAAGATGCATGAAACCGTAAGTCAAATGCATGGAAGGTTCAAGGAAATTGTAAACGGACTCCATATCATAGGTGAGCGAGTGGACAACCGGGATTTGGTAAGATATATTTTACAAGCATTTCCTAGAAATTCTTTATGGACTTCAATAGTTGATGCCATTAAGGTAACTAGGGATTTATCTCAAATTAAAATTGATGAATTATTTTGTGAGTTTGAATTACATGAGCAAACTAACATGTCCTCTAAGGAAAAGGGGTTAGCTCTATTTGTTGAAAAGAAGGACAAGAAAGAAAAGAAGAAGAAGGAAAGAAAAGAAGCTTCATCATCATCCGAGTCGGAGGATGAGTCAAGTAGTGATGGAGACTCATCTAGTGAAATGGCAAATTTCGTCAAGAAGCTTTATAGAAAGTCAAGAGAGTTCAAGAATAGAGAAGCAAGGAAGGGGTCTCATTCCTCAAAAGGTAAATTTAATGGTAGTTCAAGTTTTAGCAATAATGTGATTTATCATGCTTGCAATAAGAAGGGGCATATAAAGCCGAATTGCCCGGAGCTAAAGAAGAAGGAGGAAAAGGAAAAGAAAAAGAAGGACAAGAAGGAAAAGAAGAAGAAGGAGGCCATGGTGGCTCAAACCACATGGGACACACCAAGTGTTGAAGACTCTTCATCCGATGATGAGCTTTGCCACATCACACGCCATGTGGCACTCATGGCATTAGAAGATGATTCCGACACATCAAGTCAAGAAGATTCTTCAAGTGATGAATCGTCATCTAGTGACGATGAGGTAATGAATTCTCCCAAGGTTATGCTTCTATATAAATCAATTGCTTATCTTAAAGAAGCTCTAGATAAGTCAAAATCTAAGGTTAAGAGCATGAAGGTAGAACTAAAGGCCATTAGGAATGAAAAGTCTTCACATATTGACTCTTGCATGCTTAGGGAAGAAAATGACAAACTTAAGGATGAGGTTAGTGACTTGAAAGCATGTTTAGAAAAATTTTCAAATGGCTCAAAGTGTCTTGATATGATTCTTAGTAGACAAAGAGCGGTTTATAACAAGGCCGGGTTAGGATATAAGCCAAAAGAAAAAGAAGTTGCTTATATTTCACTAATTAATAGGAAAGCAACCATTAAGGGTAAGGTTAAGAAAGCTTGGGTACCTAAGAAGTTTTTACTTAATGTTACCGGTCCAAATGTTTGGGTACCAAAAGCTTGTGTTTTTCATGTGATTTAGGTAGGAGAGCGAGGTATGTGGATTGTGGATAGCGGTTGAACAACACATATGACCGGGGATGTGAGCAAGTTCTCCACAATTAAATATGTGAAGAAGGGAGCGGTGTCCTTTGGGAATAGTGGAAAACTCAAGATATTAGGTAGAGGAACAATTGAGGTATCCCTCAAAATTGTTATTCACAAAGTCTTGCTAGTTGAAAATATGAAATTTAATTTATTAAGTGTTAGTCAACTTTGTGATGCAAACTATCATGTATCTTTTGAATCCTCTAAATGCATGATTAGACACAAGGAATTAAATGATTGCATGTTAGTTGGATATAGGAAATCAAATATCTATTATGTTGATCTTTCATATGCTTCTAACATTTCTACTAAGTGTTTTGTTGCAAAAGAAGAGGAAAGTTGGCTATGGCATAGAAGATTGGGGCACATCAACATGAAAAACATAGCCAAGGTAGCCAAGATGGAGTTGGTCAAAGGGCTACCAAAGATCAAGTATGTCAAGAACAAATTGTGTGATGCATGCCAAGAAGGAAAACAAACAAGGCATCACACAAAGGTAAAACTCTAACCAATACCTCTTTACCATTAGAATTATTGCATCTTGACTTATTTGATTGCCATAGTACTCCATCTTTAAATGGTAATAAATATTGTTTGGTTATAGTAGATGATTTTTCTAGGTATACTTGGGTCTATTTTATGAAACATAAGGATGATACCTTAGAAATAATCATAGGATTTAGTAAAAGGGTTGAAAATGAAAAGAGTCTCAAAATCAACTGTATCCGTAGTGATCATGGTGGTGAATTTGAAAATCTAAAATTTTCACAATTTTGTTTAGAGCAAGGGTACAAGCATGAGTTCTCTTGTCCTAGAACACCCCAACAAAATGGGGTGGTGGAAAGGAGAAATCGTGCCCTACAAGAGGCGGCTAGGACTATGCTTAATGCATATTCTCTACCTAGCTACTTGTGGGTGGAAGCGGTTAATACCGCTTGCTATATCCAAAATAGGGTTCAAATCCATAGGTTTTAGGAAAACACCATTTGAATTATGGAATGGGACTATACCCACAATTCATTATTTCAAAGTCTTTGGATGTAAAGTTTATATTCTAAACACCAAAGATAACTTAGGAAAATTTGAATCAAAAGCGGATGAGGGAATCCTAGTTGGATACTCATCCACAAGTAGAGGGTATAGAGTCTACAATAAGAGAACCAAAGGGATTGAGGAGTCTTCTAATGTTCAATTTGATGAAACTACTAGTACCTACCCTAGAAAGTCCTCCATTGATAAGGATATTAATGACAACAATCAAGACATTACCCAAAAACTTCAAAATTTGACCATTAGGGGTAATGATCAAGGGGGAGGAAGAGGAGACTCCGATGATGAAAGAAGGGTGGAAGATAACAATGATCAAATTGAAACCCCTTCTAGAAACCTAAGAATTCATCAAGATCATCCACTTGACCAAGTAGTAGGAGATCTATCTCAAGGAGTAAGAACTAGGTCATTTCATAGACCTCCTACTAGTCAAGTTGCTCTTATCTCACAAATTGAGCCCAAATCGATCAATGATGCATTACATGATCCGGATTGGATTTTGGCAATGCAAGATGAATTGGCTCAATTTGAGAGAAGTCAAGTGTGGGAATTAGTACCTAGACCCAATGATAGCACCATAATTACTACAAGGTGGGTCTTTAGGAATAAACTAGATAATCAAGGAAATATCACTAGAAATAAAGCTAGGTTGGTTGCTAGGGGATTCAATCAAGTTGAGGGGCTTGACTATGATGAGACTTATGCCCCGGTTGCAAGGTTAGAATCTATTAGGATTCTCTTAGGGTATGCTTCCTACATGGGATTTAAACTTTACCAAATGGATGTTAAATCGGCATTCTTAAATGGTTTTATTAAGGAGGAAGTATATGTAGAGCAACCACCCGGATTTGAGAACATAGATTATCCAAATCATGTATGTAAGCTTAGGAAAGAATTATATGGGTTAAAACAAGCTCCTAGGGCATGGTATGAAAGATTGTCATCCTTCTTAATTTCTAAGGATTTTAGAAGAGGCCAAGTAGATCAAACTTTGTTTATAAAGTCAACGTTAAAAGATATATTCATAGCCCAAGTATATGTTGATGATATCATCTTTGGGTCAACAAATGATGATCTTCTTCAAGACTTTATGAAAATATGGAAAATGAATTTGAAATGAGTTTGGTTGGAGAGCTTACCTTTTCCTAGGCTTACAAGTCAAACAAACCAATGAGGGTATTCATATTTATCAAACCAAATATGCAAATGAAATGATCAAGAAATTTGGTTTGGAAAATGCCAAAATTGTAACCACTCCTATGGCCACTAGCACTAGGATAGATAGTGATCATGAAGGTAAATCAATTGATCTTAAACTTTATAGGAGTATGATTGGTAGCTTACTATACCTAACCGCTAGTAGACCCGACATTTTATTTGCGGTAGGTATGTGTGCAAGATACCAATCTTGTGCCAAAGAATCACATTTGGTAGCCGTCAAAAGAATATTAAGGTATATTAAAGGCACCCTAAATGTAGGACTTTGGTATCCTAGGACTAGGTCATTTGAATTACTTGGGTATACCGATTCCGATTATGCCGGGTGCAAATTGGATAGGAAAAGTACTAGTGGTGGATGCCAATTTCTTGGGTCCTCCCTAGTTAGTTGGAGTAGTAGGAAGCAACATTGTGTTGCTTTATCAACCACCGAAGCCGAATATGTGGCTATGGGTGATTGTGTAGCTCAATTACTTTGGATGAGGCATACTCTTGTAGACTATGAGCTACACTACTCTAACATTAAAGTTTATTGTGATAATGTGAGTACCATCAACTTGACCAAAAATCCGGTACATCACTCTAGGACCAAGCACATTGAAGTGAAACATCACTTCATAAGAGATCATGTGGCAAGAGGGGACATTGAACTTAATTATGTAGAATCTAAGTCCAACCTTGCCGATATCTTCACCAAAGCTCTTCCCGAAAATGAATTTTCATCCTTAAGGAGAGAACTTGGTATGTGCTTTGTAGAGTAAAATTCTAGGTTTGCATGATCCCATGTTTATATGTTATCTTTGTACCTTGATACATCTCACAAAAAGCCTTAAGAAACCTTGATTTTTGTATTGAGACACTTAGAACCATGTGAGATGATAGGGAAGGTGTACTTGGCTCATCATGCTTGTTATGATGCATTACTATGAGCCAATGACACACCTAGAGACATAAATACCTTATGGACCAACCATTGGGAAGACTTGTATTCAAGTAATGAGTACATAGCTCTAAGAACATGGTTGGAAATTCCAAATCATATATATTTTAAACTATGTTCATTATATTTTGGAAAACAGTTTTCAAGTGAATCACAAAAGTGATACAAAGTTTGAAAATTCTTTAGAACTTTTGTAAGTTTCTAAATTTGTATCAATCTTGAAATCTAGAAAACATATATTTTTCAAATTATTTTTCCTTAATAGAGTATGATTTCAGAAATGTGTACGCAAAATTTCGTGATTTTTTGAGATTTCTGGAATTTCTACCGCATTTCTGAAAATGGGCTGAAAAGGCTGAAATTTCGATTTAGTGTAGAATGGATGTTCAATACCACCGAATGATACACTAGGTTTTTTGATAATAAGCTCCATTTTCTGATATTTGGTGTAATTTTGATATCCTAACACTCTAGTATGATAATACTGCGTATAAACGAGTCTTAGGACTGCTTAATACAGTGGTTTAGGGGGAGTTTCAATAAATTCTATCCTTTTATCCCCAAAACCATTGTTGGTGCAAAGTTAGGATTTAACTTTTGAATTTTAGATTATGCTTTGCTTCAAATGTAATTTACATCCTATCTTAGATTAAGGGGGAGCTTAATTTCAATCTAATACCTTAGTCAAAGATCCAACATTCTTAATTCTTTCATCCTTCTCTTTTTGATGTATGTCAAAGGGGGAGAAGGAATGCTTAAGTTAGATGATTATGTGTGTATCTTTAAAGACCTAACTTAAATGATTGTCAAACATCAAAAAGGGGGAGATTGTTGGTGCAACAATGCTCCAAGCATTTATATGTTTTGATGTTTGGCTAATCATCTAAGTTAGGCAATATCTTGTGATCTAATTACGAATGTGTTTAAGTGACAGGGAAATCCAAGGATAAAGACTTGGTAAAAGTATGATCTTGGCAAAGGAAGTCCAAGGGATGGACTTGGCGGCATAAGACCAAGCTTATAGTCTTGGCAGCATAAAATCCAAGTGAACCTTGGCAAAGGAAGTCTAAAGTAAAGTCTTGGCAGCATAAGTCCAAGCTTGTAGTCTTGGCGGCGTAAAGTCCAAAGCATTTGGCAACCCAAGACATGACGAAACCGAAGGAAGCTCTTGGAAGCAAAGCGCAAAGGATGAACAAGTCGCGGACTCGGAGGGATCCTGAAGGCGCAAGGCTTATTGAGGAGCTAGAAGGTTGAGTCTAGGTCTAGGGTATAAAATCAAGTATGAATTACTCATACTTGAATACGATGTATCACCGACGACCATCACCGATCGCTTTGATCGATATCTCGCGATCACCGATCCGCTAAGGGCATCACCGACCGATCAAGGGAAATATCGCTACGTAACGCGCCTCACTGATCGCCGCTTGATCACTCGATCGATCACCCCATCACCGATCGATGGAGGGATCACCGATCGATCACCGCCGCTGAGATCATACTACGAATCTCCGCGAGATCGCTTTCGTGGTCGCTGGGCGCAGAATGATCGATGGCATGCATCACCGACCGATCGACGCCTAACGGAAAAACAACCCTCTTCTATAAAAAGGGGCCATGGGGAGCTTGGTGAAGCTAGTGCTCTTGCTCCTAACTATACTCTCGTGCTCACTAAGCCTTCCAAGTGTTTTTAGTGATTTAAATCCTCCTCTTCTCTTGTTCTTGATCATCCATCATTGTAAAGAAGAGGAGAGAATTGTAAGAAAGGTTTCTCCACCTTGGTTCATCCAAAGGAGGTTCTAGTGAAGGTTGATTAGGGCTAATCCACCTTACGGATTGCCATGGAGTAGGAGCGTCATCTCCGAACCACGTTACATCGGGTGTTAGTTTTGTTTCTTGTTTTTGTTTGTGTTTATATTTTGTATTGCTTCCGCTAACATTGTTGTAGAAAACAAGAAAGGCTAATCACCCCCCCTCTAGCCATTCCAAGGGTCCTAACATATAACACTTGCTTGACAAGCTTCATCAAAAATACCTAAGCCTTATAAATTTCAAGAGTTAATTAAAATTTATTTAAGGACTATGACATTATTTGAAGTCTCATATATAAAAGAATCAAATAGTGTTGCCAAGAAAATGCATGAGACCTTAGTTTAGGATAAACAAAACTGACATCTTACATAAAATTGATATGTATGTATTTTCATACACCCTAGACACATGTGAGATACTAGGAAATGAGTTAAGTTCAAGGTGCATAGTTCTTGCATCTAGATGAATCTCATCTTATACCATGGATGAATCATGAGAAAAGCTTATGTACAAGTCATGTGCATTATGCCCATAGACCATGGTTTAATATAATATTTTAAAATCATTTCAAAAACTTTTTGAAAAATCATGGTGCAGTCTATTTTTTGATAGAAGCCACCATTGAAGAAGTTGATACAAAATAGGTCAAAAATATTGAAGTTATCAATGGTTTTGAATTTTGTATCAATATCAATATTTAATGGGTATTTTATTTTTCAAATATTTTTCACCCATAATGATTAGCCCAAGTATTATACGTATGAAGTTTCATGATTTTTAAAATTACGTATAATTACTTATGTATTTCCAAATTTTGATTTCTGCACTTGCAGAAATCAGTCGACTACCATGGATGGCAGTTGACTGGCGTTAAGGGCAGTCGACTATTGACCGACAGAGTCAACTACCAATGCTAATTTCGAGTAAACAAGGATGTTTAGCCCATGTTTCAGCTATGTTAGGCTACCCTAACTGCTCTTAACCCTAGGATATGATTTGGAAAGCATTATAAAGGGTGAAAATCCATTGGATATGAATTAGGAGTGTTGTTTGGTTATGTATCAAATCTTAAAGTGCGTGAAAGTTCAAGTTTGAACTTTTGACCTTAATTTTGATGGTTTAGTATTCCTATAGGCTTAGGGACTCTCCAAGGACATTGTTGGTGCAATGGTCAAGGGGGAGCAAACCTTTAGGGGGAGGTTATCCATCATTGGATGATGGATGTGTTCTTCCTCATAAGAGAGACAATTTGGAGAGTTGAAGAATTTGAAGGATTGCCTCTCTTCAGTGATATGAGACTTATCACTAGGAAGAGTGAAGACATCTTAGATGTTTTTTTGGACAAAGGGGGAGATTGTAGGATCTCATTGGGATATGAGACATTGATACCCTTGGAGAGAGCATTCTTGATGTATGTCAAAAAGGGGGAGAATTGATGAGAAAATTGAGTGAGAATTTGGAATTCCCAATTTGGACAATTGGGAGGATTGATTTGAGTTAGTGTTCTAACTCAAAGGTATTTGATTTTTGTCAAACATCAAAAAAGGAGAGATTATTGATGCAATTGGCCCAGGTCACGATTGACTAGACTCGAGTTTGACTCGAGCGGTATTTTGATGTTCGATAAAATGTATGACAATGTGATTGTCATGGGAAGTCCAACTCTTGAGTACTTAGCATGGAAAGTCCAAGCATGGGTCTTGGCAATGGTAAAGTCCAAGTCTTGGGTACTTGACATAGAAACTTCAAGCATGGGTCTTGGCAATGGTAAAGTCCAAGTCTTGGGTACTTGGCAATGAAAAGTCCAAGCATGGGTCTTGGCATTTGGAAAGTCCAACATGAAGTTGGTATGGAAAGTCCAAGAGTGTAGTCTTGGCCATGTAAGTCCAAGTATATAGTCTTGGCGGTGAAAGTCCAAGTCATGGGTACTTAGCATTTGGGAAGTCCAAGGATTAATATTGGTAGCGTAAAGTCCAAGGGTGGAGTCTTGGCAGCATAAGTCCAATAGTTGGCGACGTAAAGTCCAAGTGTGTGTTTTGGCAGCGTAAGCCAAAATGTGTCTTGGCGGTGTAGACTAGTTTAGTATGACAATAGCCGATGGAAGCACCTGAAGGCTAGCATATGAATGAACAAGTCATGGATGACTTAGAGGGATCTGATAGGCGTGAGGCTGATAGAGGTGGCTAGAAGGCTTAGGTCTAGGCTAAGGATGGTCTAGCAAGTATGAGGGCGTCATACTTAGGGTAAACCTCATGATTAAGATATAGCAGTCGATTGGGGTTATGGATCAATCGACTGGTCAAGTATTTTAACACTTGACGTCGATCGACCGAAGCGATCGACTAGGATTATGACGATCGTATCGTGAGTCGTGACATTCGACTCTGATAAGTGACACTTGGCGGTCAGTCGACATTGGCGATCAACTAGAATTATGACGGTCATCGTCGTGAGTCATTGGCGCGTTCGACTGCGGCAAGTGATCTTTGCAGTCGACTGCTCTCTATGGTAGTCGACTGCTCAATGTTGGCAGTCAACTGCTGCTGATTTTGGTCGCAAGGACAGAACGCTCGGTAGTCGACTAAGCAGTCGACTATGGGCTTGAGTAGTCGACTGTTGAAAATGGCAGTCGACTGCCAGTGTATCTGTTGACTCGAATGTCAACGTGGATCAAGTCCGTTGTGAGACAATGACACTGTTGGCAATTGACTATGGGCCTTTTGGTAGTCGACTGCCAAGAGAAAATTCAGGTCGCACGAAGGCATAAAAGGAGCTCGACAGGGAGGATTTCTATAGCAATTTTCTTGGGCGATTTGAAGGGGATAGTTGGTGCTTTCTAGTCATTCAAGGCTAGTCCAAGGTAATCAACAAGCAAGCATTCAAAGCAACCATTTGTAAAGTTTTCTTTACGTTATTTATTATATTTACTTTGTATTTGTTTGTTGTATCTTGTTTATTGTTATAAACGCTTGTATGAGGTTTCTCCACCTCTGACGTATTATCGAGAAAGAGATTTATTAGTGGTGTGTACACCACTAGAGCTCGTTCAGTTCGCCCCGTGGAGTAGGAACCCTAAGGTTCTGAACCACGTATATTTGTGTGTATTGTGTGCTTGTTGTTATGTATTTATTTTATCATTATATATTTCATTGCGTACACTAACAATTGTAGACAAACTCACAACCACGATAGAATTCCATCAAGTGAACGTAGCATGATGCTATTCACCCCCCCCCCCGTTTAGCACTCACCGAAGTTCTTACACTTCTTTGCCATCGACCCTAACAAGGCTCCTTCTTGTTTAGGTCTGGCCAACTCCTCCCTAAGGAAGTGGTGAACTCCAGCCAAGTCTTCCTCAAGGTGGATTGATCATTCACCTAAGGCTTGGAACAAAGATTTCTTCCTTTGTGCCCTTGGTCGAACCTAGGAGAATTAGGGTTTGGTATTCCACCGGCCATCAAGGAAACAAAGGTTGTTTCCACCTCTTTAGAGGTCGGCCACTCTAGGTTTTAGGGCTATTGTTGTCGCTTATTGAAGCTTCAAAAATGGCGGTTAATTCTGACCCGAATCGACAACCTTACAAAGGTTGTTCGAGGACTCATTTGTGTTGCAAAACGAGTCGGTGATTGCTTTCTGATCACCCGACCTTCTTGCTTCATCTAGTAGTGAAGAGAAGGTCAAACTCGTGGTTTAGAGAAGTCGTCCCTCCGAAGATTCAGCATGGATACGAGTAAAGACAAAGCTCCACGAGCATCGTACGGTTGATGCCCTTTCGGCTTGCCATCATCCGAAAGGTATATATAGAGTGAAATTTATTTTATTCTTGTTGTATGTAAAATTTTATTTGGCAGATATGTCTGCACGTGTTGTAATCCTGCATACGTGGGCATGAGTATTGTAATAATTTAGAAAATTATTACGTTTTTCTTCCCCTGCATTCGTTTTTGAAATGACAAAAACATATCTACGCGCCGACCATAACCCAACAATTAAAGTACACCCAAAACTCACAATGCAGGTCACTCGTAGATTCGTATCGTACTTAGACTTTCCTATTAAGAGGAGGCACCTTTGGGACTTCCTCATTTTTTTCAAGAGGCCTCTCCTTCAAGATTCACTCTGCCGAGAGGTCTCACCTCTAATATTTTCATATTTGTTAGACATTTAATTAATCTTAACCTATTAGAATTTTGACTTATCAAACATTCGATTAGCCTTTACTTTGTTAAAATCTTCATTTGCTAAGCATTTAAAACTTCTTATTAACTTATTAAGTATTCAGTCAATCTTAACTTATCAAGAATTTTACTTATCAAACATCTAATTAAACTTGACCTATTAGGACTTTTTTTAAGTGAGCCTTGATTTGCCATGACATTCATTCTCCAGGTAAATAATCCTTACCTCGTTTGGATTTCTTTAACCATTAAATATTCAATCATTTTTTATCTAATTGGACTTCATCTCAACTAATACATATTGAACTATTCCCTAGCTGACATATTAATTTTCACTAATTATCAAGTATAAAGTTAACTTGGACTTACTTAATGAATCATATTTACATATCTTAAGCTCTTAGGCTAAACTTAAGGCGATTGTTAAACATCAAAATCATTTACTTGATCTTGACCATATAGGTGTGACTATAGTAATAAAATCCCTAATAACTTAATCTCCTCAAGTATCAGCCACTTGGATGAGCTCAACCATTGGAGCATCGATACCCATGCTCCAATTTGTCCACTCAATGGAGTCCAACTTTTCATAATAATATAAAGGAAATAAATTGAAATAAAAAAAGTAAATACATATAAATTACAATCCGATGCACGAAGCTTCCGTCATGTAGAGTACCGAAGAAGGAATCCATTGTATGCAGTCTTACCTTACTTTTTTACAAGAGACTGTTTTCAGGATTTGAATCCGTGATCTCTTGGTCATAAGGCAACAACTTTACCGTTGTGTCAAGGTTCCCTTCTAAAAAAGAAAAATAAATACATATACGATAGTATATGTATTTATTTTTTTATATGTATTTACTAAAACAGTAAATACATATACGATAATAAAAGATATTTAAGAAGGGTAAAAATATATATATAATTTTCCCATTTGAAAATTATTATTTCTATTTTAAAAATAAGTAGAGCGTAATTATCATCTCCATTAAATATTGATATATATTTTATTTAAACTTTTTATCTGCACGTTTGGTGTGTGTCATATATTTGCATGTTTTGTTTGAAATTATTCAGATTACTGAGTGTGCAAATATGTTTATAATTTTTGAATTAATAAAATTTGTGATTCTCCTTTTGTGGATAAGGGCCACTTCCTTGTTAATCCACTATACTCAGTCAGTGTTATTTATATACAAAAATTAAATACAATATTATAATATTATGCCCACGCAAATAGGAAAAACAATCAGATGTAACTATCCACTGGAAAATGCACTTTCGTCTACGGTGGGCTATTATTAAAGAAAATATCACGCAGTAAAGTGGGAACACATAATTATTCGGCGTCCAGACAAAATTGAATCTTATGATTTTTTTCTAAGAGAAAGAAACAGAAACATTTTTTCCAGGAGGGAAATAAAAAAGAATCAAAACACAAATACTCTACCGAAATTGCCAAGAAGAGAACAGGTTGGGATTCGGGACGAAAGTCTAACTGGCAGAGAGAGCGACGACCACCTAATCCACGACGCGTGGTCACTGATAAATGCAGAATAACAGGTGGTCCCACATCTTACTCCACGCGTCCACGTCTTCTCCGTCGGATGCCTCCCTCATTCCGTCGACTTCCTCTGCCAGTGAGTCGAACCTGCCTGCCTTCCGCTGCCTTCTAGTGCTTATAAAATAAACCCAACCCCTGACTTCGTTCCCAGCGCATCGTCGTACAGCGATAATCCTTCGATTCGCGCCGTATCTGCTTCCAATCTTCCTGCTCTTTTCCACTCTCTCTGCCGATCGGGATCGCTTTCCATCGAAACCATCCCTTGATTCTTCTCCTTCTCTTCTACCCCTATCAAATTTCCCCGGTGCTTGTATATCTTCCTCAACCGGCCTTGGAACCTTTGTCGGCTCTGTAGAAGCCAGGAGTAGGAAGAAGCATCATCGAAAGATGGTAGCGATCGGGCTCGAGGATGGCGTGCACAGCGTCAGCTTCGTGGTTGAACAGGAGGAGGACGAGGGGGTGATTCCGAAGGAAGCCAGGAAGATCTTGCTCCGCCTGGCCTCCGGATGGAGCGACGTGGATGACTCCAGGGCGCTCGAGGTTACGCCCCTCCAGGGCGCCATGACCAACGAGGTCTATCAAATCAAGTGGCCCTCGCATGGGCAGCGCCCTCGCAAGGTGGTCGTTCGAATCTACGGCGAGGGTGTTGATGTCTTCTTCGACCGTGACGAGGAGATCCGAACCTTCGAGTGCATATCCCGGCACGGCCAGGGCCCGCGTCTCTTAGGTCGCTTCACCAACGGCCGCGTCGAGGAGTTCATCCATGCCAGAGTATGTTCAGTTCGAATGCTTTAGACTTTTGGACGCATTTGTTGATTTTGTTAGTTTTCTTTTCTTTCAAATTTATCCCCCGAATTGAAAAGGCGCTTGTTGTTTCTGATTGAATTCTTGGTTTTTATGAGGAAATTTCTGGCAACTCCCTAAATCTTTGTTCCTGGGCGGTGTGTCTTCTGCTTTTTAGGGTTTATTCTTGGTGAATCGCACGGCCTCGAGAAATTCTTGCGAGATTCCTCGCTCCCACACTATCTTTTCATCATTCCTCCATGCGTTTCAGTACCGGTTTGGTTGCCCGGGTTTTTTTTTTTTTTTTTGCTTTATCGTTTCCGTTCGCTTCGCGATGACGTAAATTGCACGTGTTGCAAGATTGTTCCTTCCTGACCAATGCTTTCTTTTCTTATTATGACTACCAGATTAAAAAAACTGGCAAATCCGAAAGGCTTTTTCCTTCAAAAACATTAAATAATTCACATATAATAAGATTTTTTTAAAAAAAAATTAAATTCCTAATATAATCAAAATATATAATATTGCTTTTTATATAAACTAATTCAAAGCAACTATGTTTAATCAAAGTTGTTTTAGGTCTAAATTTGGAGTCAAGTTTTGCATGGAATTATGAGTTAAAAACGAGAACTTTATTTGGCTTTTATTATAGAAAAGAGTTCTTGCAGAGTTATTTTTCTTTTCCAATGTGATTGGGGTGGTGATGCCTCGGTGTTTGAGCCCCTATTCTCCGCTTTTTTTTTTCGGTAGGTCACTGAATTTAGTTAAAAATTGGAGAGAAAAAACTGAATTGTTTCAGAAAATTCCAAAGAACAAGTAGATTGAACTTTTAATTAATAGGATAATGAAGTCCACATAAGCCGTAAGTGAAAGGATTTCTATGTACTCTCTTTTTCCTCAGAGAGTTGATCAAGTAAACACTTGACTTGCTTAATATGGTCAAGTCGATAGCGTATAAGATGTTCGATTAAGTAAAACACTTGATTTGCTTGAATACTATTTCCTTTCTTGAACCGTTAGGACTCTCATCTTTCTTGAAGATATAGGCATGGGCCGATTTCACTTCAATGATAGTCTAAATGAATATAAAAGAGAGAAGCACGTTCGTCTGTATAAATGCAAAATTACTATAAGATCATTCTATCTGTAATTGCCTCATTGGTTATAACACGTTTCTCCTGATTTTTTCCCCATTTTCCACTTATATCATCAATATAAACACCTTCGATAATTCTTGAACATTTACTTCCTATTTTACTCCGTTTTCTCATCGAATTGCATCACCTTAAATTAGTGCTGTTATGGTTGACTAATTAAACTCGTGCTTTTACATCATGAATTCCGCAGACACTTTCTTCTGTTGACCTCCGTAATCCAGAAATATCTGCCCTCGTAGCATTAAAACTGAGGGAGTTCCATGATCTTAGCATGCCTGGCCCGAGAAGTATACTACTTTGGAAAAGAATGAGGTACTTAAATTCTTTGTCTAACAGTGTGTTTGATTCAAATTCACCACACGCTTTCCGCTGATTCTTCTCCTGTAGAAACTGGCTTAATATAGCAAAAAGCTGCTGCCCTGCTGCTGAAGCTGAAGAGTTTTGTTTGGATGCACTTGATAAGGAGATCGCTACTCTGGAGAATGAAACCATTATAGAACAAAGGATAGGCTTTTGTCATAATGATCTTCAGTATGGAAACATTATGATTGATGAAGATACTGGCGTCGTGACTATAATAGTAAGTTTCTCCTCTAAAATTTGTCACCTGAATCATTAGCAGTACAAAATTCTAGCAGTGAACCCTCATATGTGCAGTGAACCCCAACCCTTGGAGTTGTTGCCAAATGGATGGCTATGTATTACTTCCCGAGCTTAGGTAGACAGTTAATTTTCAATTATTTCATGAGTGAGTAAACCCTCCAGAATGCTGTCTTTTGATTAATAGATTTTTGACTCTATAGCTATTTGTATTAACCATTGCATCTTTGGTTTGCAAGCTAATTTCCACTTGTGTTTAATGTTTATTAGTTCCTCTATTTTATAGTTATATGGCAGCATAGCTTTATCATTCTACTTGGCTTTTCTTGCAACGGTATAATTCTCTTCCTAGGTACTTATAGGACTTTGATAGCTTATCATTGCTATTTAAATCAAATAGTTTTTTGCCTAGCATTCTCTGGGATACAAAGCAAAAGGCGAAACATAGAATTATAACCACTGCAATCTTATAAATACATCATAAATAATTGTAGAATGACATTAGTTGTTACTAAATTAATTTGATCATTTATTAGGTTCTTGAAACCACACAATACATGCATATACATTAATTCTCAATATGCATATGCATTAATTTTCAAAATTAACTTTTAACACTCCCTCTTAAGTTTGAGAGATCTAACAATCCAAGCTTTTCATGGAAGTAGAGGAACTTTTCGATTGACAGTGGCTTTGTGAAGATATCTGCTACTTGATCTTTGGTCTTGCAAAAAGCTAACTCTGATGAAATGATGTCATGGCTCGATGTGCTTTGTGTGGCTGTGGAAAAGAGGGTTCTTGGTCATTGCAATGGTAGACATATTGCCACACAAGAGTATGATCAGCGCAAAGCGATCTTGCTTCATATCCTCGAGAATTCTCTGCAGTCAAATAGCTTCCCATGTTGCTCCACATGCTGATATACACTTAGCCTCGGCAGAAAACATAGCCATGGTATTTTGTTTCTTTGATGACTAAGAAATAGGCTTTGTTCCTATGAAGAAAATATCGCCGATGATCAACCTTCTCACCTCCCTCATTTCTTGAAAGCTTATCATTGACTATCATATGAGTACAAGAGGCTTTACAGCAATCATGTTGAATTTCTTCATCAAATCAGCAGTTTATTTTTCTGGAGAGATAAAGATTCTCCCATTCTCTTGCTTTACTTGCATCCTAAGAAAATATCTCATAAATCCTATGTCTGCCATCGCAAATTGGCTCATCATGGCTTTCTTATTGTCTTCAATCATCATCATATTATTACTCATATATATCATATCATCAACTTAAAGGCGTGCTATAAGGAAATTAGTTGTACCTTTTGTCTTTACATACAATGATGGCTCACTTCCACTTCTCTGGAATCATTTTTTTTAAATAATTGACAATTTTGCTATTCCTTGCTCATGCGGCTTGCTTTATCCTATAAATAACCTTTTGAAGTTGAGACACCATGTTTTCTTGACCTATAATTACATATCCTTGTGGCTATTAGACATGCTTCTTCTTCAATTTCTCCATTAAAAAATGTCGATTTAACATCTAGTTGATATACCAACAATTTGAGTTGAGTAGCAAGAGTCATAAACGTACGAATAATTTCCATGCAAGCAACTAGTGCAAATGTCTCAATGAAGTCAATTTTGGGCTATTCCCTTGGTCATCTTCATTACACTTAGTCTTGAAGACCCATTTTAAGCCGATAATCTCTTTGGATGGTGGCTTTTTAATGACATCCTCAATCATCTTATTTTTTTCATTCATGGCTTGTACCCAAACTTCTTCTTTAATGACATCCTCATAGCTTTGGGGCTCACTAGCAGCAAAAGCAACATCACGTGCTTTATATATTTCTTGCAATGAATGAATCTTTCTTGGTAGTGAGTCAGTTGTATCTAAAACCAAATGACTTGTTGATGATGAATAGCTTGGAGTTTCTATATTTGGAGAAATTAAATAAGTGACTTTACTAGCCTGAGGAGATGTTGCATGGGAATCTAGCTCTGTCTTTCCACTCCCATGCACTTCATCAAAAATCACATCGCTTGACATGATCAATTACTGAGTGTTAGGATTGTGCAACCTGTATGACTTTAGAATGGTCACTGTAGCCAATGAAATTGCATTTCTCTCCTTTTCCATCAAACTTCTCTCTATCTCTCTTTTTTTTTATTGGCACCAGGGTATCCGAACCTTCGGTCCGACTAATCTCTGGGAGTGATCGACCCTGCCCCACGGACTTTTGGAATGTTTCATTAACAGTTGAGTTGGGTAAGGTCGAAGCCCAAGTGGCCTCCATCGGCCACCAAGGGTAAATCAGGGAAGCGCTCACAGCTTTTTCACGGTTCAGTCTGGACTCCGCAGTCGCGCCATCCTTGAACGACGGTCCAATGTTGAAGTTGTATTCCGTCCACCAGACAAACTCCTAGGCCCTACGACCCCCCAAATGGATTTTTCCTAAATTCGCCATCGAACGATGTCGTAGCAGATGATTGAATTACGTTCTCCTGTGGGATGCCTCTCCACTTTTTCTCCTGCACTGTACCCTTGGGGTCTTCCATCAAACTTCTCTGTTTTGACAAAGAATGGAATAATAAGGCAAAGAACAAAAAGATCATAAGATGATTAATCTTCGATTCTCGTTGGAACCATGCTTTATAAGGCTTCATGTCTTGGACAACCTTTGTTGGAGATCTGTTCAAAAGATGTATAGTTGTATTAACAGCTTCTACCTAGTAGATGTTTGGCAAACAATTGGCTTTCAACGTGCTTCTAGCCATTTCCACAATGCTACGATTATTTTACTTTGCAATGCCATTTTGTTGAGGACTTTGTAGATAATAAGCTGAATTTTATGCCCTTTTCTTTGCAATAGTTCCAAAATGGCTTTGAAATGAAATCTCTTCCTCGATTTCTTCTTAAACCTTTAATGACCTGTCTATTTCTCTTTTAACATTAGCCATAAATTAAAGAAATTTAGAGAAAGCTTTAGATTTCTACTCAAGAAAATTGACCCATATCATCCTTGAATAATTATCAACAAACAGAAGAAAATATCTTTTATTATTCAAAGAACAAGTTTTTGTTGGATCACAAATATCGACATGCAATAATTCTAGTGGAGCTGTAGCTCTCCATGAGAATTCTGGAAAATGATATTCTAAGGATTTTTCCATAAATATAACCTTCACAAACTCTCCCTTTAATGTTAACACAAAGGTAGCCCAATAACCATATCCTTTTTATTATTCAACAGTTTAAGACTCTAATAATTTAAATGTCCATACCTCATATGCCAAAGCATTAACTCATCTATGATTTCAAATTTTAAAATCAGATTTTCTTTAGTTACCTCTTACAATGCAGGGAAAAATTACATATAATAGACCATACTTTGGGACCCACATTGATGGGAGCTTCGGCTACCCTTTATTTTCTTTATGAGGCATACGTATTAAGAGCACTATTTGATGTCATAAGTACTATAATTATTATGTATGATGTCATAAGTACTATAATTATTATTTGATCCCTTTTTTGTCAATAATTGTGCATTTATCTCTATCAAATGTGAGCATATAACCTTTTTCAATCAGTTGACACACACTCAATAAATTTTGAGATAATTTAGGGACATAAAGCACATCTTTAATAAGTTTATAAGTACTTCCCTTTGTTTTCAACGATATCACCTTTGCCTTCCACCTTCCATACTTTCCATTTTCAAGATTCACTTTGGATTTAAATAAATCATCTAGGTGAATAAAACTGAACTTCATACTTGTCATATGGAGACTGCACCCGCTATCGAGGTACCATTATCTTGATCTTCATACTTATGCAAGAGTAGAACAATTGTTTTGAGGATTCATCATTTTCAATGAAGTTGGCTTGATTTTTCTGCTTCTTTAGACAATTGATGTAAAGATGGTTAGAGTCTTTACAATCATTACATAGTTTGAACCGACAATCTTTTCTTTCATGATTGCTCTTTTTGCATATGTGGCATTGTCTAAAATCTTTTTGGTAGATAGATTTTTCTTCCAGTCTTTACCTTTTGATTTCCCTCTTGAATTTGAATTTTGATGTTGGTACTTTGCTCATCTCTGTCAATCTTCATTTTTTTTTGTCTCATTCATTTTGGATTGGAGGGCTTGCTCTAATGGTTCCTTTGTATATCTAGCCATTCTTTTCT
Organism: Wurfbainia villosa; assembly: GCA_025175895.1. Lineage (NCBI taxonomy): Eukaryota > Viridiplantae > Streptophyta > Magnoliopsida > Zingiberales > Zingiberaceae > Wurfbainia > Wurfbainia villosa. Next base: position 95,003,480 of record CM045996.1, read on the forward strand.
CATGAGCTTTAAGGGAACCCATTAGTTCATACATGGTAGTAACAAGTCTTTAGATTCCTTAATGACAGGAATAAATTTTGAGATAATTCAGGGACATAAAGCACATCTTTAATAAGTTTATAAGTACTTCCCTTTGTTTTCAACGATATCACCTTTGCCTTCCACCTTCCATACTTTCCATTTCCAAGATTCACTTTGGATTTAAATAAATCATCTAGGTGAATAAAACTGAACTTCATACTTGTCATATGGAGACTGCACCCGCTATCGAGGTACCATTATCTTGATCTTCATACTTATGCAAGAGTAGAACAATTGTTTTGAGGATTCATCATTTTCAATGAAGTTGGCTTGATTTTTCTGCTTCTTTAGACAATTGATGTAAAGATGGTTAGAGTCTTTACAATCATTACATAGTTTGAACCGACAATCTTTTCTTTCATGATTGCTCTTTTTGCATATGTGGCATTGTCTAAAATCTTTTTGGTAGATAGATTTTTCTTCCAGTCTTTACCTTTTGATTTCCCTCTTGAATTTGAATTTTGATGTTGGTACTTTGCTCATCTCTGTCAATCTTCATTTTTTTTTGTCTCATTCATTTTGGATTGGAGGGCTTGCTCTAATGGTTCCTTTGTATATCTAGCCATTCTTTTCTCATGAGCTTTAAGGGAACCCATTAGTTCATACATGGTAGTAACAAGTCTTTAGATTCCTTAATGACAGGAATAAATTTTGAGATAATTCAGGGACATAAAGCACATCTTTAATAAGTTTATAAGTACTTCCCTTTGTTTTCAGTGATGTCACCTTTGCCGGAAACCTTCACATACTTTCCGTTTCCAAGCTTCACTTTGGATTTAAATAAATCATCTAGGTGAATAAAACTGAACTTCATACTTGTCATATGGAGATTGCACCTGCTATCGAGGTACCATTGTCATCTTCATTCTTATGCAAGAGTAGAACAATTGTTTTGAGGATTTATCATTTTCAGTGAAGTTGGCTTGATTTTTCTGCTTCTTTAGACAATTGATGTAAAGATGGTTAGAGTCTTTACAATCATTACATAGTCTGAACTGACAATCTTTTCTTTCATGATTTTTTTTTTCATATGTGGCATCGTCTAAAATCTTTGTTGGTAGATAGATTTTTCTTCCAATCTTTACCTTTTGATTTGCCTCTTGAATTTGAATTTTGATGTTGGTACTTTGGTCATCTTTGTCAATCTTCATTCTTTTTTTTTTGTCACATTCATTTTGGATTGGAGGGCTTGCTCTAATGGTTCCTTTGTATATCTAGCCATTCTATTCTCATGAGCTTTAAGGGAACCCATTAGTTCATACATGGCAGTGACAAGTCTTTAGATTCCTTAATGACAGGAACAACCCGTTGAAATTTTTGTGGTAAAACTCTCAAAATTTTATCTACTATTTTGTTTTTTTTGCTATAGTGTTACCACAACTTCTAATCAAATTAACTGTCTCAGCAACTTTTTAAAAAAAATCACATACGCTTTCAGTTTTTTTCATGGACAAATTATCAAAATTGGTCCATAGAGTTTGTAGTTTGATGATAGCGAGTTTCTACGAGCCTTGGAGCTCTTTTTTCAGAATTTCCAAACTATTCTTAGCCTTTTTTTATGCCGAAATTTTGAGGGAAAATTGACTTGCTCAGGATGTATCATAGTGCATTTGCATCCTTTTTCACATTCTCTTTATGTTGCCTTTGTCGAACATTTGTTAACGCCGAAGGGGTTTTTGTTAGCGGTTCTTCATAGTTTTCTTCAATTACTTCCAAGAGATCCCGTGAGATGAAAAATGTTTCCATCTAGCTACTCTAATAATCATAGTGGTCTCCATGAAAAATTAAAACTTGACTTTGAGAGTATTGGAAGAGGGTTTTGCCATCAGAAAACAAAGCGAGTATATATATGCTTTGATACCACTAATAGATATTGATGTACAAGGAGAAACTTAGAATTACGAAACAATGGAACAAAAATTTGATGTATTATATGATATTGAGTATGTTTTGTGGTATAACCACTACAATCTTATAAATACATCGTAACATTAGTTATTATCAAATTAATTTGATCATTATTTGCTAGCTTCTTGAAACCACATAATACATGCATTTGCATTAATTCTCAGCATGCATATGCATTAATTTTCAAAATTGGCTTTTAACATCTATCAGTTGTTTGAACTTTTCTCTCATATGGGCAGCTTGAATTTTCAACTATCAGATATTTCTTTTATCTTCAATCAGTTGTATATATATATGTTTTCTTTGTTACAGGACTATGAGTATGCCAGTTACAACCCTATTGCATTTGATATTGCCAATCATTTCTGCGAGATGGCTGCTAATTACCACACTGAAACGCCTCATTTATTGGACTACGCAAAATATCCAGGTCAACTTATTTTTTCCGTGCTTTGTATTCAGATTCTCTTTTCTGATTCAAAAGATCAAAATGACTGTCTAACTGTCTAACGTCACTGCTTTTATACTCCAGATTTCAAAGAAAGGAAAAGATTTGTAGAGATATATCTTGGTTCTTCAGGTAATGTAGGCTCAAAGTCCAATACTAGGCGTTTTCACGATGACGCTTGTACACTTCTGGAATATCTTTGAAGTAGTGTAGAACTGGCCTACAGGTTTTTCGATTACTACAGCATATGCTGAGCAGTGAAATATCAACATATTTAGTTATTTACTAATTTTGAAAATCGCTTTATTAGCATAACTAGTAAAACTATTGTTCTGATACTAGCCAATAACACACATTTAAAGCATCACTTTGCTTTCGTCAATGGTGCTAAATAATTTCATTTGGTTTCTTTAGGATGAATTAATAAGGTTAATATTTCAATACTTACTGCACACTTATGAATCTTCAAAAATTCCTCACTTTTAAATTTGAAATGTAGGTGAGAAAGCAGAAGGTGCCGAAGTTGAGAATCTGCTCCTCTTTATCGAGAAGTATGCTTTGGCAAGCCATCTGATATGGGGTTTATGGGGAATAATCTCAGTGAGAAACACTCTTCCTTGCTAATTCGATTTACCCTGCACGTATTTCATGTTTGATAACTAAATCCTTGCTCTTGTTGTAGGATAAAGTAAATGATATAGACTTTGACTACGTGGAGTATGCAAGACAGAGGTTCCACCAATTCTGGTCCAGGAAGTCTGCAACCATGGATCCCAGCGTCAATGGCAATAGTTTGGTTTTGCATACTGGACTAAAAGAGATCTGAAATCACTAACTGAGTCAAGGTTTGTTTCTTTTTTTTTTTGTTGTTGTTGTGTGTTCGGGGGCGCGAGTTGTGCTTGGTTGCTTCAATGCTAAATCAATAAAGGGAAAAAGAAAAACAAAATGCACATGACCGTGCTCATGATGTAAATTGGTTTTACCGTCTTGTATATCATGCTCTATATTATTTTACTAATCTCTTGGATATGGCAAGCCCCATGTTTACAATGGCACAAGTAAATGGATCTTGGCATTTTGTTTAAGCAAATGCATGCATCATAATAGCATTAGAACAGAAGCCCAGTTTTACATGATTCAAGCTAGGCTCACTCGCAAAATCCATGAAGAAAATATAGATTAAATACAAAGCACCAAAATATTTGACCTTTTTGTCCCTGTGATATCTCAACGACTCTACAAAATATATTTTCTTAAGCACAAAAGCAACAGATTCATGTAGGAACCTGAGTTCCACATCCCAGGTCTGCGTATATTAAAGAGAACACAACTTTTAACAAAAGCTAGCCAGATGCATTGGGGGTGAATAAACCTTTTATCCAACACTTCCTTCAATTGAGACCATGGTGCATTTGGTTCAAAGACATTGAAATACAGATTAATTATCTTAAATACACGAGGAATAGTTATTCAGCGCAGATTTTATCCTTTCATTAATTAACACATTTAATAGGCTCAGCTAAATGGGTTGGACTTGTTTGTGCAACCAATCCATTGTGAGGTTGACTATGATTTTGAATTTTGACATTTGAATAATAAATTTGAATTATATGTTTGATGTTGAAGATAATAGGTCAAACAAATTAAGATTGATCGGATATTTGATAATAAAAGAAGTTCAAATGGATCAATGTTGATTATAGATATTAGTTGAAGTCCAACAAATGTTAACAGATATGAAAACTTGAACAAAGAGTTAGCAAGAAAAAAATCAAATGCATCAGAGTCAACTAAGCACTGAAATTGTTAAAGGGAACTCGATATTAGGTAAATGATGGAAGTCTAAATAGATCGTGGATGTATTAGATGCTTAATAGCGATGAAATTGTTAATAGGTTAAAGAGGACTAGATGTTGAACATATTAGGATCGTTGTATCCCTAGAGGGGATGAGTGATTCTTGTCAATCATTCGATTCCGTGTATTTGTCTATAAATGATTAGTAGGTAGCAAAGAAAACATAAAATAAAATACAAGCACATATCAAATCTCAGTTCTTACTCCACAACTTAATCTTAGTGATAACATCAATATCTTTTCTTCTTCTTGGATATCTTCCAGAGGCAAATAAATCTCTTACAATTTATTTTTTTTTACAACCAAATACAAGTACAAGTGTGACCTTTTCGTGCTTGCTATTTGATTGCTTTAAAATATTTTTTGAAGGTGTGGAATGCAATGTTACTTCCCCTTTAAATTCTTTAAGAATTGATTTCTCAAATCTTCCACAAAATCCCCTTTAATAGGGGTTGTCGTCAGATTGATTTTCATCAATTAGCCAACTATCTTCTTCTATCAATCGACTACTCTATTGAATTCAAAATTACGATTGCAAAATGTCTTTTTTTGGCTCAAATTTGATCATAATGCTCAACTTATGAAATAGTCAACTAGTAATACTTCGCAATCAATTGCTAACATCCAAAACCCCTATAAACTATATCAAACCTCTGAACTTAGGGTTTTTGATTTATCAATCGATTGTTATACCCTATCAATCGATTGATACCTCAATTTCGACCTTAATTGAATTGAGGCTAAACTCTCATTTCACCTTAACATTTGATTGACTTTAACCTACCAGGTCTTTTCTTGTCTAACATTTGATTATTCTTGACTTGTAAGGACTTTATCTGTCTAGCATTTGATCACTATTGACCTGCTAGGACTTCATCCGTTTAACATCATATCACCCTTGACTTACTAGGACTTTATTGACACTAAACATTCAGTCCTCCCTAATCTGTCTGGACTTTCCTTCTCATGCCTAATATTCATTCAACCTTGACTTGTTAGAACTTCTCCAATCACAAACATCGGATCTTTCTTGACTTGTTTGAACTTCAACACTCACCTAACATATGATCTTGTTAGGAATTTTCATACTCACCTATTATCTGATCCTTCTTAACCTATTAGGATTTTTCACACTTGCCTAACATCTGATCTTCCATGAGCTGCTAGGACTTTCCATTTTATGTCAAGTGTTCGATTAATCATGACCTATTTGGACTTTATCTCTCATGCTAAGTTTCTAGTCAATTGAAATCCACTTGGAATTTTCATTTGCTAATGCCCTATTGGATTTTTGACTATCAAGTGTTTGATCCTCCATGACCCACTTGGACTTGCCAATGCTCTATTGTGTTGGACTTTCCGAGCCGCAAAAACCGCTTTTTGCGTTGCGAAAACCTCGGAAGCCCAGTCACGGATCTGTGCGAAGATAAAAAAAAATAAAAATTACATGTATGTGTTATGGAAAACCTAGATCTACCATAGATCTATATGATGAGAGCGTCACCCTCGTAGCGACGCCCTTCGCTTATCCCGCTCGTCCAAATGCTTTGCCGGATCTCGAAGAGTGTCAAGTGTACACTCCTTTACAAGTATCCACACAGACAAATGGTGGAAAAGACACCTTAGAGTGTGCTAGCACCCTTTAGGGATCTCGGCAAGAAGAGGATTGGGAGAGATCTTGAGAGGAGCAAGGAAGAAGATGAAGTTAATCCCAATTAACTTCCCACACTAATACAAAAGTAGCCGACCACTTCAAGTTGGGGGGGGGGGGTTACATGCATGCATATAACTCTAAGAGCCAATGACTCTTGGTCTCCCTCATGAGGTGACATCACATGATAAGTCCATGATGATGTGGAACATCATCATTGGTCGGCCCCCATGCCAAGTCACCATGACATGACAATTGGTCAAGTCAAAATTCACCATTCATCTTCCCTCTCAAGTCAAGTCAAACTTGACCTATTATCTCCCATGGTTGATCAAATCTAACCACTTGATTCAAGTCAATTTGATTTAATGAATCTCTATTCATTAATTTAAATTGACTCAATGAATCAAATCTAAATTAGACTCATTTAACACTTGAATCAAATTGAGTCTAACTCAATTAGTCTAATTTGGATTACTCTTAATCCAATTTGGTTCATCCCATGAACCTAATCCTCATGGTTCATCATATGAACCTAATCTCCATCTAATTGTCCTTTGTGTGTGACCCTATAGGTTCTTGTAACATTGGCAATGCTCCTAAATCGATTTAGGAACATAAACAATGAACGGTATCTAGCAACATATCATTGCTACCCAAGTTACAAGAATGTTGAGATCCAACATCACCTTTGTGACTACTAATTGTAACTCTCACAATATGTGACAATGTCCCTCTATCCTTGACATCTAGATTGACCAATTGAGGCATAAACCATGTCATCCTCAATACAATCTATATCTTGAACTCCAAGTAGACTCACCCTAATCAAATGAGCTCAATATCTCATATTGACTCATCTGGGCATAGTCATGCACTTCGTGGTCTCACTCTATCAAGAATAACAATGTCACTCCCGTCATATAGGAGGGATAGATCTCATCCACATCACTCACATCCCTCCGTATAATTTTTTACATACCCAGTAATCGCCTTTATAGTTCACTCATTTACGGGTGACGTTTGACGAAGTCAAAGTATGCAACTCCTTATGTAGGGAACCATGGTGACTTCAGGTCCAAGGACTAATATACTAATAGTCACATGAGAAAGTATATGATACTAATATAACGATCCATGATACTTTCTCATGGCGAGTCATTCAGTATACATTTTTCAATGCATACCCATATGTCAACTTAATATCTCATATCCATGACTTGTGAGATCAAGTCATCGTGTTGACCTACATGCTAGTCTCTATGTATTAACATTGTCCCTGAATGTTAATACTTGACTAGGAATGATTAAGAGTAGTGTTCTCTATATCTCATTATCGATTCAACCAATCGATTGATATAGATAAGAACCTTCTACTCAAGGATGTTATTATACTTAGTTATTTGGCACCAATATAAGTAAATATAATAACCATGCCTTTATAAATAGGAATATGAAACAATAAAGTCCATACAATAATCATCATATGATTGACTCTAGGGCTTTCACTAACATATTGGACTTTTGACCACTAAGTGTCCGGTCCTTCATAATCCACTTGGACTTCACTACTTGTTTATTATTTGATCAACTGATAACCAACATTTTGATACATTATTTTGGCTCTCAATCTTGACAATTTTAATTCTCTCATATGATTATTTATGATATATATCATATTTTACAAGTTTGGATTCATTTAGAGCTTTGAAGTTATGTTTCTTGTATTTATAAATTTATACTTAAATTGTGCAATTGTTATCTTGTAGGGGATAAAAAATGAGTCATGGTTAGACTCGAGTTGGAACAACTTTAATCTAAATTAGGGTTACAAGGGGAGTTTAAATCTAGAGTGATCTGGACCCTTTATTCAAATCTAAAGTAATCTGATCAATCTTGATTGTTCATTGAGATCTGATTGATTTTAAGTCATTTATCTAGATCGGGGTGATCCTATCCATAAACTCAAATCGAGTCATCCTTGTCTTTCATTCAGATTAGGTTGATCTTGACCATTTGTTCAGATTTTATCACATTCTTTCATTTCAAATCTAGGACAATTTCAGTCGTTCATTCATATTATAGATTTATTTTAAGGGATCTACCGTGATCACTGTAGCATTCCTATTCACGCATAGAAAAAGAATAGAGGCGGTCGAAGTTTCATCTCACTCCAATGGCTTGAATTCAAGCGTCGGAGAGGAAAGTAGTTTCCCTCCTTTTTTAATGGTCACCTCCGGGTATCCACAGTGCGATCGAACCCATTTCTCACATTGTATTGTTGCCACCTCTATGACTTGCCAAGCTTCCACCAATCATTGCTGGACCTCAAGAACAAGCAAGGGGGTTTCCTACTCCTTCAGAAGGTTCGAAGCCACTTTCCTTTCACTCAATCTAACATCAAGATCAAGCAATCAAAGTTCAATTGAATTCACAACCGTTGGCCAACTTATTTTCCATTTCTTCTCTAAACACAAATTAAAGCCAAGCCTTGAGGTTTCCCTAGATTGATCCATGAGATGTTTTCTTGTGTTAGCATTTCTATTTTTTTTTTTTGAATTGTAGATTGTTTATGTTGTTGATTGTAGCACAGTTAATCCAAATTTTCTTGTTCTTATCTTGTTTTTGTTTTGGCAGTTAATTAACTAAAGTTACGGTTCATTTTGATAATTAAAGTCTTATTTACTTAATTGATGCATTAGAATTTATAATGAATCTTGTTATTGATTGTTTCTTCCAATGCAGTAGCTTAGATTATTTATATTTCTTATTTATAAGTTCTAGGCTCTAGGATTGAGTTAGACAAGTTGTTCTCTGCAATGTTTCTATGGAGATGGTGTGGTGGTTAAAGCACGGCGGAGTTTACGGATAAAGCAAGGGTCAATTCCGGAGGAGGTCTACAGCTCTTTTATGGATTCAGATGACTTCCACGTGTCTTGACCACCACGTCAAGACTCATAGTACTCTCCGTGATTTATTTCCCTCACACTGATCGTGGGACAGACCGATGAGAGTCATTAGGTTGACGGATTCCAACCTTTACGAAGTTAGACAAACTGTTTGGATTTTCATTAAGAGAATACTTTTAATTTTTTTATTCTAATGTTCATTGAAAATCTCCATTTACAATTCAAAAATTCCAAAACCGTAGTTGTTAATAATTAATCATCAAATTATTATCCTGCCATTACATATTACATTCCTTGTGAGATGATATGAGCTATCTCCTATATTATATTAGTGTAGAGGAGTTCAATAAATTGTTTGATATCATATTGCGACATAAAATGAGATTTTATCAAAATTTAGCATTGTTGTCAGGGAAATATTAATGATGTTTGATAATTTTAGGATTTTTTTTTCTATTTTCCTATAAAAAATAAAAAATATTATTAGGTGGCTTTATGTTCATGTACTCATGTATTTTGTATTGTATGATTTATGTGTATTTAATCTTATTTGTTAGTATTTCAGGGAAAGACTAAGAAATATCTTTTGCATGTAAATATGGATCCTTACTATCAACAGTTTAGAGGCTTCAATGATGCTTATATTTCTGACATTGGGTAGCAAAAAAAAAAAGTTAGTTGGATGAGATAACTTTTCTTCTTAGATAGATGACCTTAAATCATCAATAGCCTATAACATAGCCAGTGTAAGAAAAGAGCACTGTGGCATTTGTGCTAGTCCATTCCTCGATCTGATATATGTTCCTTCTTGTATCAAAATCAGAGAGTACATGCAAATATTTTTCCCATCGATCCTCAGTGTTACCCACACTAGCATCATGACTTATACGATCCAACTCCTAGTGCTTATATCCATGATTGGGGAGTTCATCTAACTTAGTACTATCAACCCAATAATTTTTTGAACAGCATGAGTATTTCTAGCCTTAACAACAAAATAGGTATGACTTTAATTTTGTTTGGATGAATCATTCAGATTTTAGGTATGGGGACTCACAGTAGACTATGAAGCAACCTCAATTCTACCATCCTAATTTGATGGATTGTCAAAACTAAGTATGGGAACACATAATAAGAGAGTGCTCAACCTTTTTGAGCATATCAGAGTCTATTAGGATTTTAAGATGATTCAATATTTAACGTGTTGGGGATCCTTTGTATGACTAGAGGGGGATAAATAACCTCTTTCGATTTCTACACGAATAATTAGCAGAAGCACAGTACAAATCAAAAGCTAATAATGAAAGACAAAGAAAAACAATTGCTAACACAAGTTATTTAACGTGGTTCGGAGATGATGTTCCTACTCCACGGAAATCCTTAAGATGGATCATCCCTTTCAAGCCTTCACTAGAAAACTCCTTTTGATGAGAACACCAAGGTGGAGAAGCCTTCTTTATAATGCACATTCTTCTTCTTACAAGATAATTGAATTAAGCTAAGGAAAAAGAGATTAAAAACTTAGAAAACTTAGAAGAAGGCTTAGTGAGCTTAGGAAGAAAGATTAGAATGAGAGCACTTGCCATCTTCAAGCTCCCTAAGCCTCCCTTTATAGACTTTGAGTGTTTCTTCCTGTTGAGCCTGACGCCAATTGACTTCTGCATACCAACAGTCGACTAGTGTTATTGTTGACCAGATCCAACGGCTTCTGACGAGGCCTGATTGCGATCGTCACCACTAAATGGACACTTAATCAGTCGATTGCTCATACCAACAATCAACTACCCAAGCCAACAGTCGACTGCTCCAAGTGAATAGTTGACTCAGAAAACTTCTATGCTCATGTCCACTTAAACCAGTCGACTGCCAATACATGGTAGTCAACTGCTAGTGGCTAGTCGACTGCCAGAGCCACAGATTAGTCAAGCTACAATTGACTACATGACTAGTCAACTGGGTCATAATCCCATCGACTGCTGATGCGCACGGACACGACCTCGAATCTCGCGATGGATACCGTCGAGGACTCAAAGTGCACGCTCGCGCTCAACGCCCGCAAGTGCACAGATGTCGTCAAGTAATAAAGATTATCGATCCCACAGGGACTGAGATTCGAATACCAATATACTTAGTGGTTGTAATTGTTCGGACGTGATCTCTAAGAGGTTACGGTTGGTGAGGGCTGTCGGTGGACTCTATTCTGTATGGTGTCGCATGGAGGAGGAAAGGAGTGTGCCGAGGTCTTCAAAGGTGATTTTAGGACTTCGATTTCGCTTGCGTATCACAGAACAATGTTGTCAATTGGCGTTGTCTAGACGTTTACCTACGATTTTATGGAAGAGACATCATACACTCTCCCGCAGAGCCGCCGGATTCACCGGGAGCTATCTCCGCCCACAAGGACAAGATAGACGGTACGAGGATGCCAAATCAATCCCTACGATGGACCGTTTCTGATTCCACCGCACCCTTTTCCCTGTAGTTGCAGGAGATCAGGTTTACCCCTAGGTTCCTTAATCAAATCTTCTAAATTTTAGATTGTGAGGGCTGTCACCACCTTGTATCGCCTAAGCACAACGGAAAAAAAGCCAAACACACGTAGATATAATAAAGAGCAACTACCAGTTATCAAATCAAACTTATGGCCAGAATTTAATATGAACCAACATTGTTTATGTACACAAGCTACTCCCTAATCCTAGAATCGAAAGTACTACTCCATAAATACGAAGAAAGAATCACAAAGCATGTCTAAGTTTGAATACAATAGAAGTAAAGCGCAGAAATAGAGATATACGATGCTTTCGTGATCTTCTCTTCAGCGTTGTATTGCAAGTTGTGGACCTCTGGCGGCGTTCCTCCTCCCCGTTGCGAGTTACCGAAGCTTTTTAGAGTTTCGGCGTGCCGTCCTAGCCGTCATCCCTCCCCCCAGGGTTTGGGTGGAGCCATCCTTATATAGACATCGCCTCGGATCGCTGCAAAATCTAGAAAAAGCCCTAGTCGCGTAAATCCATCGGGCCACCACATGACCATGTGTTTCCACATGGCCAGGCCGTGTGCGGCCCTGGGGTGTTGATCTTCTCCCATTGGACACAACCGTGTGAATCCACATGCCTTGGTCGTGTCCCACTCTGCGTCTAGCTGCGAAAGTCCTTCTTTTGCTCTGAAAACGCATCTTTTTCACCTGAAAAGCTAACCTTCACACAAAAGTACAACGAGCAGACCTCCGAACCAGAAAATAGGCAATGCGTGCAAGAATAGAGTAACATATGCATGAAACTAATACAAAATGTAATAAGATATGAGCGAAAACTACTCCTAAAATCCTATATATTTTGCTCACATCACTTCCCCCAAACTTAAATCTTTGCTTGTCCTCAAGCAAACCTCAGTGCCATAAAATTTAAAAAAAATATTGTTCCATAATTAGCATGCTAACTAAATTTATCAAGTGGTATTCGCAATCAAAGCAAAGTAGATATGTTCTAGAAATTCACTAAGTTAGATCCTCGTGCTCGTGCTAAGCGAACCATTCTTAGGGGATGCCCGTTCCATGGTGAGTTAAGTCGTCACCCCATAGCTTTCCTAAGGTTTCTGACTCTTAGGCACTTACCTGCCCAAAGCAAGGGTCGTTCCCTAGATCTAGTATAAAGTCTCAAAGGCATGCTCGGTATTGAGAGAAATTGGTAGGTGTTTCCCCAGTAACCTAACTCGGTCTCAAAGGGGCATCTAGTCATTTCCACCCACGACAACTATTTTTTATCCCTCAAAATCTTTTCTCTCTTCTCTTTTTTTTTTCATTTCTTTTTCTCTTTTTCTTTTGTCCCTCTTTTTCTTTTCAGCTCACTGGGATTTTGATTTTTCCGAATGGGCTTACACAATCCGAGCATCTCCAGTAACTAAAATGCTAAACCTAGAGTCACCTATGGATTCCAAAGTACTAGACTACTAAAGTGAATCATAACTAGGTATGTACTAGATTCTCCCTTTCAGGATGTTCGACATGTGTAAGTGTAAAAACAAAGCTAACCAATGTAAGTCTAGAACATTCAATAGAGCGAATAAAATAAAATACCACAAGATAAATGGAGTTAAGCTACCCATGAGAACAATTCATGCGAGCAACTTTCAAAAATACTACTGAGGTAGCTTTACAAACACCAAAAGTTAAGTACTGAAAGAAACTAAACAACTCATGCATGCATGAACAAATGAATGAAAATACCAGAAAAGAAATTACTGCTAGGAAACAAAACAAAATAAACCTTGGGCTCTCCCCCCAGACTTAAATGAAAATATACCTCTAATAGGGTGGACGACGTGGAAAGTCTGGGAGCCTGGGCATCTCTGGATCCTGGGAGAACCTACTGCTGAGCCGCTGATGTCACATATACATGTGGTCGATCTGAGAGCTAGTGGATGCAGCGGCTACTCGGTGCTTCTCCTCCCTACCCTACTGCGCCTGCTGGGCATGCGCTGCCGCATCTCCCTGTGGTAGGCTGCCTCATCCTGGCGACGAACAACCTCCTCTTGGAAGTATATGCGGGCCTCATCGTAAAACTCCTCAGCCCGCTGGTAGGCGCTCCCAGAATCCCTGGAACTCCGCCTGCTAGTAGGCACTCTGCTCCTCCCATCACTGCCTCTGCGTCTACTGCTTAGTGTAAATGTCGTCGAGGCACGATCGGAACTCCGAAAAATTGTAGGCCGATGTACCTCCATCCTGCTCAAAGGTAGAAAAAGGCGGTGGTGCAGGTGTAGGCTCATGTCGGCGTGGACTAGGTGGGCTCCTATGCATGTGTAGATTGGAGGGAGAGTGATACAAAGGTGGAGAGATGAACGCTGATGTGGATGGTCCCTCATATGGGGGGGGGGGACTCCACTATCAGGTCCAAGCGCCAGTTGGCGCATATAGCAATGGTGGTACGATCCGGGTTGGGGAGCCTAAGGGTCGTAAGATTTTTCCTTACAAAGCATAAGGAGTCTCCTTCTTTCACAATCATTTTCATGGCCATGCATACTCCTAGGTCGATCCTAGGGCTCCCCTCTATACTCTCTAATGGTGTGTAATCGTACCCCATCCTATAGCAAATGTGGGTAAGTAGGCCTCCCACATTGATCTCTCCGTGTGCTGCTTTTCCCATCTTCACTAAGTGTCTAATGAAGTGGGACCCTACATCGATGCTACTCCTTTCTTGTAGCATATCCCATAGGCAAAGTAGCTCGCTGGCTCTAACTACATCGTCACTCTCCCCACGACCAAATATAGTACTGGCCATGATGCGGTAGAGGTATCAAAAGATGGGGTTTTGGAGGCATGACAGTTTCGCCCTAGATGGGTCATAAGCGTGCTTTCCTGTCAACTCAGTCCAAATCATACGAGAGTTGTACCCATTAGGGGTCCTTCTCTCTCCCCCACTTGGTAAGCCAAAGCATGAGTTCCATTGGTGAAGGGTCCACTCATGCTCAATATTAAAAAGCCTAAAAGTTATCCTACCCTCCTCGCTTTCTCTACCCGTTAAAACTTCCACCTCTAAAGAACTCAAAAATTCCAAAACTATCCTAGGGTAGGTTAGGTGTCTTATTCCCATAATCTCATCCCACCCCATTTTTGCAAATAGGGTTTGCATATCACCCAACAACCCTAAAGATTCTAGAAAATGCTCATCTAAGTACCTAGTAGCAGTAAGTTTACGAGTAGAGAGCATATTGTACCTATCTCTATGTTTATTATTGCGAAAAAGTAGAGTGGGTAGGGTGTTACCCTCCTATGGAGCTTGAGGGGCGTCAGCTCTCCTTGTTTGTCGCTTCGAGGTGCCAGATCGGGATGCTACGGTCTTGGTCCCCCTCATCCTTGCTCCCTTTGGCTTCTTTAGAGGTTAAAAATGCTTTTAGAGGATGGGGAAAACGAAATTACATGGCTAGGGCAAGAACTTTTGAAGCACACGACGCAAATGAGGTGAAAACACACGACTCACCCCTTTTAACCTTGCGCGCCATGGCCGTGTAAAAACACATAGCTAGGTCATGTGTGCCTCTGGTCAATTGGGCACGACCGTGGGAAAACACACGGCTAGGCCGTGTGTCCCCATTTTTCACCCATTTATGCACCATGGCCCGAATTTTCTTATACACTTCGCCGTGTAGGCTAATATGGGTCTCATTTTTGCATAAAAAAGTTCTTTTCTAGTCTTAACTCTAAATGTGATGGAAATCAAAATTAAAATAAAAAAAATGTATGCAATGCAATCAAAAAGGGAAATCTAAAACTAAACTTGGGTTGCCTCCCAAGAAGCGCTTTGTTTAAGGTTGTTTAGCTCGACAACACTCTACTATCAACTCGACTCTGGTGGTTCAGTGAACCTTCATTCATCCGTCTCGAGATCTTGGTCTGGAGGTTCCTTCCTAGCTCTCGCTGGAATCACATACTTCCCTGACCCAGGTTCCTGACTTCCTGTCCCAGCAGACTCAAATTCCATCTTATCCTCTCCCACTTTTAGGGTCAGCTTGTGATTCTTCACATCAATGACTATTCTTGCAGTCGTTAAAAATAGTCGCCCCAGGATGACGAGTGTCTGTAGGATATTTGAAGCAGCTAGAGGGGGGGGGTGAATAGCGTAGTGTTCGTTCGTAGATGGAATTCGATCGTGGTTGTCTCTACAATTTCGTTAGCGCGCAACGGAATAGTAATGAAAGCAATAACGAAATAAACAACAACGCAAACACAAATATTTAACGTGGTTCGGAACCGAAAGGTTCCTACTCCACGGATTAGGTTCGTACGAACCCTAGCGATGCCAATCACACACCACTATGATAAACACTCCTTCTCGACACAAGTCAGAGGCGGAGAAACCTCGTACAATATGATTACAACAATAATCAAAATGCTACAAGCAAATACAATGAAATACAAAGCAATACAAGTAAAGGAAACACTTTACAAATGCTCTTGAATGCTTGATCGCTTGGTTGCTTGATATCAACTTGGAGACCCAGATTTGCAGCAGCAAATCACCCCAAAAGCCCTCAAAAAACCATGCCATTTTCCTCCATCATGAGCTCCTTATAAAGCTTCAACCTGTGCTGGAAAAAGTCGATCAATCGACTGCTTGGGACCATCAGTCGACTGATGCCACTGTTGTCGTGAGACAACGGCTAGATCCACGTTGGATAAGTCCAACGGATCCATCATCAGTCAACTGATCATGAGTCAGTCGACTGATGGAGCCTTCACTCGACCAGTCGAGTGTCGACTCCATTCTGTGGCCGATTTCTCGAGCACCAATCGACTGATCGCACGATCAGTCGACTGCTCTAGCCATCAGTCGACTGCCCACCTCTGGCAGTCGACTGATAGACCACTTCCCACAGTCAAACCCTAGTTGACTACACCAGTCGATTGCCATATTACACCAGTCGACTGGCACACCTCAAACATGAGATTTTAGCCCAAGTATGATTCCCCCATACTTGCTAGACCACCCTTAGCCTAGACCTAAGCCTTCTAGCCACTTCCATCAGCCTCACACCTCTCGGATCCCTCCAAGTCATCCATGACTTGTTCATCCATCGCGCTAGCCTTCAGGTGCTTCCATCGGCTATATCATGCTAATGGTGTCTACACCGCCAAGACACATTGGACTTACGGTGCCAAGACTCCGCTTGGACTTTACGCCACCAACCATTGGGCTTATGCTGCCAAGACTCCCGCTTGGACTTTACGCCACCAATATCAAACCCCTTGGACTTCTCAAATGCCAAGACTCAAGCTTAGACTTTCCCTTGCCAACCCATGTTGGACTTTCCATGCCAAGACACATTCTTGAACTTCCCTTGTGCCAAGTACTCAAGATTTGGACTTTCCCAAATGCCAAGTGTCCCACTTGGACTTTCCCATGACAATCACATTGTCATATGTTTTTGTCGAAATATCAAAACATCACTCGAGTTAAACTCGAGTCCTGGTCAATCGTGACCTGAGCCGATTGCACCAACAATCTCCCCCTTTTTGATGTTTGACAAAAATCAAACAAAACATTGAGTTAGAACACTAACTCAAATCCCTTACCAATTATCCCAAATTGGTAATCTTAAACATTCTCCAAATGTTCTCCCCCAAACATTCTCCTCCTTTTTGACTAACATCAAAAAGGTCTTCTCTCCAAGGAGGTCAATGTCTCATGTCCCAATGAGATCTTACAATCTCCCCCTTGGTCTAAAAATACCTAGGATGCCTACCATCTTCCTAGTGATAAGTCCCATATCACTCAAGAGAGACAATCCTATACTCTCCCAATTTCCAAATTGGGTATGTGAAAAACTCATTTTTCCTTCCCATGAACCACCATCCATTATACCATGATGAATACCTCTCCCTAAAGGCTTACTCCCCCTTAACTATTGCACCAACAATGTCTTTGGGAAATCCCTAAGCCAATAGGAACTCTGAACCATCAAAGATAAGGTTCAAAGTTCAACATAGAACTTTCACTCACCTTAAGATTGATACAAACCCTAAAAACTCTCCTAATCCATATCCAATGGATTTTCACCCTTTATAATGCTTCCCAAAGCATATCCTAGGGTTAGGAGTGATTAGGGACCTTAATCACAGCTGAACACAGGCTAAATAAACCTAGTTTTCCAGAAATCGGATTGGCAATGACTCACGCTAATGATTACGATCACACATTATCAATCGATCGCCACCAAGGCGTCGATAATCAAATTTTCGAATTTCAGTTATCAGAGTCAAATTTTAGAAATTCATAAATAATTATACGTAATTCGAAAAATCATGAAATTTGATACGTATAATACCTATGACCAATACAATGGGTGAAAAATATTTAAAAATTATTTTACTCATAAAATACTGAAATTGATACAAAACTAAAAAGTGAAGAAAACTTCTAAGTTTTGGCTCACTTTGTATTAATCTCATCAATGGTGATTGCTATTAAAAGATAGACTTCACCAAAGTTTTTCAAAATGATTTTAAAATGTTTTCAAAACCTTATTTTGGATCATATTCCTTGGGCTCAATATACATAACTTGTACACAAGCTTTCCCAATGATCCACTATTGAAATAAGATGAGTTTTAGTTCATCTAGAAGCAAAAACTATGCACCTTGAACTCAACTCATGTCCTAACATCTCACATGTATCTAGGGTGTATAAATACACATACATGTCAATGTAATATGAGATGTGGGTTTTGTTCTCCCTAATCTAGGATTTCATGTATTTTCTAAGGCAACTCTACTTGATTCCCTTATAAATGGGACTTCAAGTCATGCCAATTGTCCTTACCTCAATTTTGAACAAATGCATGAATGATTATGGCATTAATGATGATATAGATAAGCATATGCTCATAATCATGATGTCATGGCATAAAATGAAATCTAAAAACACATGACATTCAAAAACCTTAATCCTAAAACATGATCATGACATATAAATGATAAAAATAGGCATTATGTTATGGCATGTTATATGACAAACAAAACATGACAAATAAAATACATAGGTATAATGATACCTAACTTTTAATATTAGTCGCCATTTCATATAATTAAGTATATTTTGCTATATTATCACTAATCTCCCTAGTGTGCTAAAAACCCAAAATGACACAATATGACTTCTAAACCTAAAATGTGCCAATTTGATCATTTTATCAAACTTCTCAAATAATATTGGCACATCCTAAAATCTTTTAGGATTAAAGCTCAAATGTATTCCCAAGGTAACCATAACCTTGAAAATAACTTAAAGTGCCACCTTTACCATGGTTGAGTTAACTACCCATCCAATAAAGGTTGGCACACCCTAACCCATTTAGCGTAATCACGCTCTTAGGAACCCAAAATCTGTTTGAGCTCCTAGGGTTAATTAGGTATTTCTTAGGGATAACCTCCCTAGATACCCTCCTAATGACCCTCCTAGGCTTGTTAGCCTTGGTCATTTGGGTCTTACTTAGGTTGACTCTAGGGGTAACTCTCCTTGCAACCTTCTTAGTGGCCACCCTAGGTTTCCTAGAAACCCTAGCCACTAGGCACAACCTTTGGTCAACCTTAGGGATGACTTCCCTATTGACTTTGGTCTTCCTAGACTTAGTTTGTGTTCCATAATCAAATGGAACACTATGGTAAGCCACCTTAGGCTTAGGTTTGTGACCCAAACCATTCTTGCCCTTGGTTGACTTTTGTTTCTTGGGTCCTAGATGTTGACTTTGAGATTTTGACTTTTGACTTTGACCATTAGACCCTTGCATTTGATGTTGCATAATCTTGAGGGTCTTTTCTAGTTTTTCAAGCCTTGACTTCAAGGCTTGGTTCTCTAATTCTAATTGCCCAATTTTAGAATTTTGATTTGGTCTTTGGGCATGGGACTTCCTAGGCATATGACTAGTCCACTTGGGATTCAAACCTAGGTGCTCTTGTATTTTCTTGATAGATTCCCTAGGTAAGGTATTTTTAGGGACATTAGTCCCAAATTTCTCCTTATTTCTTAAGTAGACACTTTTAGCTCCTAAACACAAATATTTATTTCTAGCATGCTTTTCATGGTGAATTGCAAGAGAATTAAATTTCCTAGCATGCTTTTGACTTTTAACTAAAGAAAAAGCATTATTAACATGATATACCTTAGGGTTTGCCTTAGTAGCTCCCCCTACTTGTGATGCTCCTTCTTGTAGGGGATCGGTACGGCCGGCTAGAGGGGGGGTGAATAGCCCTCGTTCGTTGGATGTCGTAATTCGTTCGTTCTTGTGTGCTCGTCTACAATTGTCGTTAATATACATAGTGGAATAACAATAGAAATAACAACAACACAAGCACAATTAATACACAAGCATATACGTGGTTCGGAACCAAATGGTTCCTACTCCACGGGTGAGCTCCTCGAGCTCTAGTTATGCGCACGACACTAACTATAACACTCCTTCTCGACAACACATCGGAGGTGGAGAAACCTCTCACAAGCAATTATAATGTAATATAGAAATACAAGCAAATACACAAATACAATACAAAAGAAAACTTTCACCGATTGCTTTGATCGCTTTGCTTGTTGCTTGCTTTGATTGGCTCTTGAAGGACTGGAATGCAGCAGCAATTCCCCTCCAATAGCTCCACAAAAGGCTTGGAAAAATCCTCCAACTCATGCTCTATTTATAACTTGCATCAAGCTGTTTTCGCGCCTAGCAGTCGACTGCCAAAAGGCCCCACCGATCGCTCAGATTGTCTCCACAACGGCGGATCCACGTCGGACAAGTTCCAACGGATCACCTACGATCGATGATGCCCATCGGTCATTGGTGACCAATGTCGGCCCCGATCGGCTCACGGGCGTTCGGCTGCGACACTCCCATCGGATCATTGCCATCCTCGGCGATCATTCTACTCGATCATTTCGATCGTGCGATCCATAGCGGCACCGCCAAGCAAAACCTAGCCTTACACAAACACCAAGTTGTTTGAGCATCCGACTGTCGGGTAAACCCTCCGATACTCAGTCTTAGCCACTTGGCCAAGTCCACCTTATCCCTCATGGAGTTCCCCACCAAAGCTCTCTTCCCTCGGCCTACGTCCCTCGGATGTGCCAAGCGCCGCAACCTTCGCGCGCCATCCTTGAAGTATGCTTCCCTTTGGGCTCACTCCATTCGCTCCCCGTCCGGCGGTCCCTCGGATGCACCAAGCGCACGGCTTCGCAATGCCATCCTTCACCGACTCAAGGACCCCGAGCCTAGTGAACTTGCCAAGTTCTCAAGACTTTCCAAATGTACCAAGCGCACGGCTTCGCAATGCATTTCTCACCAAGCACCAAGCGCACGGCTTCGCAATGCTTTGGATTTCCCATGCCAAGCACCAAGCGCACGGCTTCGCAATGCTTTGGACTTTCCCATGCCAAGGCTTCCCCCTTGGACTTCCACACCAAGCTCCATGCTTGGATTTTCCATGCCAATCCCATGTTGGACTTTCCCACACCAAGCTCCATGCTTGGATTTTCCATGCCAATCCCATGTTGGACTTTCCCACACCAAGCTCCATGCTTGGATTTTCCATGCCAACACCATGTTGGACTTTCCCATGACAATCCCATGTCATGAGTTTTGTCTATCATCAAAATACCATCAAGGTACTGCTGGGCCGATTGCACTAACAATCTCCCCCTTTTTGATGATTGACAAAACTACCATCTCAAGTCTACCAATTCTCCCATATTGGCAATTCTCATATCCCAATGAGAATTCCAACGAACCTTAATTGGTAACTTGGTAACTTCTCCCCCTTTTTGACATTACATCAAAAAGGTCCTCCCCAAGGGTATGAATGTCTCATATCCCAATGAGATCTTACAATCTCTCCCTTAGAGGAACACATGCCTACAATCTTTCTAGTGATCCCATATCACTTAAAGAGAGGCAACCCAATTTTCCTCCCATGAGGAAATACACATTCATCTTCCCATGATGGATACCTCCCCCTAGAGGCTTGCTCCCCCTTTACCATTGCACCAACAATGTCCTTGGAGAGTCCCTAAGCCAATAGGATCATTAACCAAATCAAAATTAAGGCAAAGTTCAACAATGAACTCACATCCACCTTAAAATTGATACTCACCCTCAACCCAACTCCTAATCCATATCCAATGGATTTCCACCCTCTCTAATGCTCTCCCAAGCATATCCTAGGGTTAGGAGTGGTTAGAGAACCTTAATCTAGCTGAACATGGGCCTAACCAACAAGATTTACCCGAAATCAGCTTGCGATCATTGAAATCAATCGATCACATTTGCCACTATCGATCATTGCCATCCATGGCGGTCGATTGATCTTACATCTGATTTTCAACATTTCAAAAATGGATTTCCGAAATCCATAAGTAAATATACGTAATTTTAAAAATCTTGAAAATGCATACGTATAATACTTATCCTAAACACTATGGGTGAAAAATATTGAAAAATTATTTTACCCACTAAATTAGGAGATTGATACAAAGTTCAAAAGTTTAGAAAAGCTTCAATAAAGAGCCCTCTTTGTATCATCCCATTCAATGGTGATAGCTATCAAAAGATAGGCTTCACCAAGGTTTTTAAAAATGTTTTCAAAAAGTTTTCAAAACCTTTAATTTCTTTTCCTTAAACATCTCACTTATATCTAGATGTGTAAAAACACATTCAAGGCAATTAATCTAGTGAGATGTGAGTTTTTGTTCTTTAAAATGGTCTCATGCATATTTCTAGGCAATATTATTTGATTCCCATCAAATCATGCCATAGTCCTTAACTCCATTTTAATTCATGCATGATATGATTATGGCATAGATATGATATAGATAAAAACATATGCCAATATCATGATGTCATGGCATGTGAATGAAACTTAAGCATACATGACATCTAAACATAAATCTAAACATGATCATGCATTTTATAGATAAAAATGAAAATGATGTCATGACATGGCAAGACAAACAAAACATGGCAAGTAAAATATACTAAGGTATAGAATACCTAAGTGTGAAAATCAATTTGCCATTTTTAGGGATTAATTCTATTTTGCCTTATTGCCATTCATTTCCCTAGTGTGCCAAAAACCCAAAATGGCACACCAATACCTCTATGACCTAATTGTGCCAATTTAAATCATTTTTTTTAACTTCTCAAACCATATTGGCACACCCTAATGTGTCAACTCTACTATGGTTAGGTTAACTACCCATCCACTTAGGGTTGACATACCATAACCCATTTAGCGTGAATCGATCACGCTCTTATGAACCCAATATCTATTGGAGCTCCTTGGGTTAACAAGGTATTCCCTAGGGATAACTTCCCTAGATACCTTCCTAATGACCCTTTTTGGCTTTGAAGCCATAGTCTTTTGGGTCTTTCCTAGGTCAACTCTAGAGGTGACTCCTCCATTGACCTTCTTAGTGGCTACATTTGATTTCTTTGAGGTGTTAGCCACTAAACACATACCATGGCTAGACTTAGGGATGACTTCCCTATTAGCCTTGGTTTTCCTAGACCTAGAAATAGTTCCATAATTAAATGGAATATTATGATAAGTCTTCTTGGGCTTAGGTTTGTCACCCAAACCTTCCTTGCCCTTAGACCGTTTTTGAACCTTAGGTCTTGACTTTTGGACATTTGACCCTAGAATTGAATTTTCTATGATTCTAAGGGCTTTCTCCATTCTCTCAAGTCTTGACCTCAAGACTTGGTTCTCTAGATCTAATTTTCCCATTTTTGAATTTTCATTAGGTTTTTGGGAAAACCTCTTCTTAGGCATATGCCTAGATTTCTTGGGATTAATACCCAAATTCTCTTCAATTCTTCTAATTGATTTCCTAGGTAGGATAGGTCTAGTGTTTTGGGTCCTAGGTTTGTCCTTAGAGAAACTAACACGGTTAGCACCTAAGCAATAGGCCTTATTGTTTCTCCTAGCATGCTTTTCATTGATAATAGCAAGAGAACTAAAATAATTTTTAGCATGCTTTTTGACTTTAGGAATTAAAGGTGCATTAACTAAATGTACCTTAGGGTTAGCTTTAGGAGCTCCCTCTACATGAATTGCACCTTCTTCCCCTTTCTTCCTCCCCCTAGGGCATTGGCTTCGATAGTGTTCCTTTTGGTTGCATTTAAAGCACACAATGTGCTCTTTGCTCTTGATTTTGGGAACACTGGCATCGTTTGACTTTGGGTTGACTTTTGGTGTCGATGCCTTCTTCTTAGCCAATTTAGGGCATTTGCTCTTATAATGCCCTTTCTCCCTACACTCAAAG
This sequence comes from Wurfbainia villosa, assembly GCA_025175895.1. Classification (NCBI taxonomy): domain Eukaryota; kingdom Viridiplantae; phylum Streptophyta; class Magnoliopsida; order Zingiberales; family Zingiberaceae; genus Wurfbainia; species Wurfbainia villosa. The sequence continues at coordinate 95,027,134 of CM045996.1, forward strand.
CATATTATGTGATTTTTATTTAAAATAATAACACTTGAGTTACCTAGGGAGGTGGTGGAGGCCTCTTCATGATCTTCACTTCTCCCGGATGTGGATGCTTCTTGTTCTTGCTCCGGGATGGAAGATTGCCTTTCCTCCTCCTCAATGCTAGAGGTGGAGATCTCCACCAAATCATCAACATCTTCAAGTGTTGTGGGTGCTTCTTCTTCGGCATTCTCCTCTACTTGTTCCGATTGGGAATTTTCTTAGAATTTCATTACCTTATTCCATAATTCCCTTGCATTTCTATAATCACCCAATCTAGACCAAATAGTGTTAGGCAACAAATCACTAATCAACTTGATTATCTTGAGATTTGTCTTGAAGTCTTTGATTTGGTCTTGGGTCCATTTTGACTTCTCAATTGGCTTGTTGTACTTATCCCTAGGCATTTCAAACCCGTTTTCTATAATAATCATAAAATCAAAATCGGTTTCTAGATATACCTCCATCCGTTTCCTCCACCAAGCAAAATCTCCATCGAATTTCGGTGGATGGATGAAGCCGGCCATTTGTAGTGCTCTCGCGGCGGTTAGTCCTTGAAGAGCGACCTCGGCTCTGATACCACTTGTAGGGGATCGGTACGGCCGGCTAGAGGGGGGGTGAATAGCCCTCGTTCGTTGGATGTTGTAATTCGTTCGTTCTCGTGTGCTCGTCTACAATTGTCGTTAATATACGCAGCGGAATAACAATAGAAATAACAACAACACAAGCACAATCAATACACAAGCATATACGTGGTTCGGAACCAAATGGTTCCTACTCCACGGGTGAGCTCCTCGAGCTCTAGTTATGCGCACGACACTAACTATAACACTCCTTCTCGACAACACGTCGGAGGTGGAGAAACCTCTCACAAGCAATTACAATGTAATATAGAAATACAAGCAAATACACAAATACAATACAAAAGAAAACTTTCACCGATTGCTTTGATCGCTTTGCTTGTTGCTTGCTTTGATTGGCTCTTGAAGGACTGGAATGCAGCAGCAATTCCCCTCCAATAGCTCCACAAAAGGCTTGGAAAAATCCTCCAACTCATGCTCCATTTATAACCTGCATCAAACTGTTTTCGCGCCTAGCAGTCGACTGCCAAAAGGCCCCAGTCGACTGCCCCTGTAGCCGTTGTCTCACAACGGCCAGATCCACGTCGGACAAGTTCCAACGGATCACCTACCAGTCAACTGATGATGCCCATCAGTCGACTGGTGACCCAGTAGTCGACTGCCCAGTCGGCTACGGAGCGTTCTATGCTCGCGACACTCCCATCAGTCGACTGCCATCCCTCGGCAGTCGACTGCTGTCGACTTCAGTCGACTGCCAGTCCATGGCAGTCGACTGCCAAGCACAAAACCCTAGCCTTACACCAGTCGAACTCTAGTCGACTTGGACCAGTCGAACCGGCACCTATGCCAGTCGACTGACGTCGGGCAAAACCTCAAACACCAAGTTGTTTGAGCATCCGACCGTCGGGTAAACCCTCCGACACTCAGTCTTAGCCACTTGGCCAAGTCCACCTTATCCCTCATGGAGTTCCCCACCAAAGCTCTCTTCCCTCGGCCTACGTCCCTCGGATGTGCCAAGCGCACGGCTTCGCAACACCATCCTTCGCGTCTCATGCCCTAGAAGTATGCTTCCCTTTGGGCTCACTCCATTCGCTCCCCGTCCGGCGGTCCCTCGGATGCACCAAGCGCACGGCTTCACAATGCCATCCTTCACCGACTCAAGGACCTCGAGCCTAGTGAACTTGCCAAGTTCTCAAGACTTTCCAAATGTACCAAGCGCACGGCTTCGCAATGCATTTCTCACCAAGCACCAAGCGCACGACTTCGCAATGCTTTGGATTTCCCATGCCAAGCACCAAGCGCACGACTTCACAATGCTTTGGACTTTCCCATGCCAAGGCTTCCCCCTTGGACTTCCACACCAAGCTCCATGCTTGGATTTTCCATGCCAACCCCATGTTGGACTTTCCCACACCAAGCTCCATGCTTGGATTTTCCATGCCAACACTATGTTGGACTTTCCCATGACAATCCCATGTCATGAGTTTTGTCTATCATCAAAATACCATCAAGGTACTGCTGGGCCGATTGCACCAACACTTCTTGGGTCTTTTTGCTCCCCCTAGAACATTGATTCCTATAATGTCCTTTTGAATTGCACTTGAAGCATATGATGTGCTCCTTGCCTTTAGGTATTGGGGAACCAACATCCTTGACTTTTGGTGCCGGTGGAGCTTTCCTAATATTCTTTGGGCACTTGCTCTTATAGTGCCCAAATTCCCTACACTCAAAACACATAATATTATTTTTATTTTGAATTACGGTGTTTGAGTTACCTAGGGTGGTTGTAGTGATTGGAGTGGATTCTTCATTCCTCCCGGAGGTTGAAGTGACTTCTTGCTCTTGCTCCGGTGTTGAGGATGGTCTAATATCCTCCAATTCTACTTCCTCTTCCTCCTTGGATGTTGATGGTCTCTCAACCTCCAAGTCCTCACTTCCTTGTTAGGATGATGGGCTTGCCTCTTCGGTCCCTTCCTCTTGGACCGGTGATGGACCTTCATGGAGCTTGGCCAAATTGCTCCAAAGCTCTTGAGCATCCATGCACTCACCTAGGCTACACAAGAAGTCATTAGGAATTAAATCGAAAATGAATTTGATTACCTTCTTGTTTTTCTCGAATCTTTGGAGTTGATCCTCACTCCATCTCTTCTTTTTGAGGAATCCACCTTTTGGTCCTCTTGGATACTCAAATCCTTCCATTAATAAGGACCATTCCTCTAAATCCCTCATCATCAAAAAATCTTCAATTCTTCTCTTCCAAGAATTGAAGCCTTCTCGTCCATATAATGAGTATGGGACCGGTGTGTTGATGTCCCAACCGAGTTGTTCTTCCAACTCCATCTTCACCCTCTAGCTTCTTTGTCTTAGCTCCCGATGGTTAGTCCGTAGAAGAGCCCCGGGCTCTGATACCAATTGCAGGATATTTGAAGCCGCTAGAGGGGGGGGGTGAATAGCGTAGTGTTCGTTCGTAGATGGAATTCAATTGTGGTTGTCTCTACAATTTTGTTAGCGCGAAGCGGAATAGTAATGAAAGCAATAACAAAATAAACAACAACACAAACACAAATATTTAATGTGGTTTGGAACCGAAAGGTTCCTACTCCATGGATTGGGTTCGTACGAACCCTAGCGATGCCAATCACACACCACTATGATAAACACTCCTTCTCGACACAAGTCGGAGGCGGAGAAACCTCGTACAATATGATTACAACAATAATCAAAATGCTACAAGCAAATACAATGAAATACAAAGCAATACAAGTAAAGGAAACACTTTACAAATGCTCTTGAATGCTTGATCGCTTGGTTGCTTGATATCAACTTGGAGACCCAGATTTGCAGCAGCAAATCGCCCCAAAAGCCCTCAAGAAACCATGCCATTTTCCTCCATCACGAGCTCCTTATAAAGATTCAACTGTCTTTGGAAAAAGTTGATCACCTCATTGCCGCCGGGACCATCGACGTGATGCCACAACGGCTAGATCCACGTTGGATAAGTCCAACGGATCCATCATCAGTCGACTGATCATGAGCATCAGTCGACTGATGGAGCCTTCACTCGACCAGTCGAGTGTCGACTCCATTCTGTGGCCGATTTCTCGAGCACCAGTCGACTGATCGCTTGATTAGTCGACTGCTCAAGCCATCAGTCGATTGCCCACCTCTGGAAGTCGACTGATAGGCCACTTCCCATAGTCAAACCCTAGTTGACTACGTTAGTCGACTGCCACATTACACCAGTCGACTGGCACACCTCAAACATGAGGTTTTAGCCCAAGTATGGTTCCCCCATACTTGCTAGACCACCCTTAGCCTAGACCTAAGCCTTCTAGCCACTTCCATCAGCCTCACGCCTCTCGGATCCCTCCAAGTCATCCATGACTTGCTCATCCATCGCGCTAGCCTTCAGGTGCTTCCATCGGCTATATCATGCTAATGGTGTCTACACCGCCAAGGCACATTGGACTTATGCCGCCAAGACTCCGCTTGGACTTTACGCCACCAACCATTGGACTTATGCTGCCAAGACTCCCGCTTGGACTTTACGCCGCCAATATCAAACCCCTTGGACTTCTCAAATGCTAAGACTCAAGCTTGGACTTTCCCTTGCCAACCCATGTTGGACTTTCCATGCCAAGACACATGCTTGGACTTCCCTTGTGCCAAGTACTCAAGACTTGGACTTTCCCAAATGCCAAGTGTCCCACTTGGACTTTCCCATGACAATCACATTGTCATATGTTTTTGTCGAAACATCAAAACATCACTCGAGTTAAACTCGAGTCCTGGTCAATCGTGACCTGGGCCGATTGCACCAATAGTATCTTGGGATCCTCTTCCATCTCCATCACCACAAAGTCAGTTGGCAGTGTAAACTTCCCCACCTTAATAAGAATGCCTTCTAAAATCCCCAATGGGTAGCGGTATGTGTGGTTAGCTAGTTGTAGTGTCATAGTAGTGAATTTTAAATTTCCTAACCCTAACTTTTTGCATAAGGTGTAGGGCATAAGACTCACACTTGCTCCCAAGTCATAGAAGGCTTTGCTAATCAGTGTCATCCCTATATAACATGAGATATAGAAGCTCCCTGGATCTTTTAATTTCTGAGTAGCTTCGTTTTGGAGATAAATGCTTGATTCCTTTGTGAGGGCCACTATTTCCGACTCTGTGACCTTCCTACGATGCGCCAGAATATCTTTCATGAACCTAGGGAACTGGGGCATTTGGTACAATGCTTCGAGTATCGGTACCTCTACTGAGATCGACTTCAACATGTCCAGGAATTTACGAAACTCGGCGTCTTTCTTTGCATTCATCAACCGCTGTGGGAATGATACAGTAAGAGGCGGTTGAGCCCTCACAGCAGGCTCTTGGTTCGTTTCTCTCGGTTTTTCATTCTCGGCCTCCCCTAGAGGTTCTAGTGTTGCAGGTCCCAGGTGCTTTTTAGCAACTAACCATCCTGGCATCTCTTTTAGGATCCTTCTACTTCGCAGTGTCACTGCCTAGCACGGCTCTACCGGATTGGCCTATGCTCTTCATGGTAGCTTCCCTGGTATCCTGGAGATTTGGTTCGCGATCTGAGCTACTTGAATTTCTAGCGACTTCTGCCTGGTGGCAAGATCCCTTACAGATGACCCCAACCCCTTGATCATCGTATCTATCTGCGAATGTCATCGCTGAAATTCAATGTTCGCCTCCCGTTGCATTCGAATGAAGTTCTCCAGCATATTCTCCAGACGGGTGTTAGAGGGACGTGGCTGCCCATTCTCTCCCGGTGGTTGGAACCTTCCCAAGTTATTCTTATAAGGAAAATTTTGGTGATTCCTCCATCCCGAATGAGAAGGGCTGGAGTATTAGTTGTTGGGTCTTGGGTTGTAGTCTCCAACCACATCGCAGTGCTCAATCTGCTCGTTCCAGGTCCCCTGCCCTCCATAGTAGTCCAAGGAATTGACAGTGTAACATCCCGCTGCAGGCGTGGGTTGACCACATTTGGAAGCCCATTGATGGTGGTTTTGGGCCACCTCTTTGATAAGCTTTTTCGCTTCCTCTATGGTCTTATTTATCAGTGCTCCTCCTGCGGCAGAATCTAGGGACATCTTCATGGCGTAAGCGATCCCATTATAGAAAATGTGGATCACCAGCCACCTCTCCAGTCCATGGTGGAGGCATTGGTAGAGTAGCCCCTTATAGTAATCCCAAGCTTCGAATAGGGACTCCCCCTCCTTCTGATGAAAGCTCGTGATAAGATGGCACATGTGAGTAGTCTTACTTGGTGGGAAGTATTTATTTAGAAACTGCTGCTCACACTGCTCCCATGTGGTGATGCTGCCAGAGGGTAGGGAGTGAAGCCATGCCTTAGCCTTATCCCGTAGTGAAAACGGGAACAAGCTCAGGCAGATCGCATCAGAAGGGACTCCGTTCAATTTCATTGTCGAGCAGATTTCAAGAAATGCCTCAAGGTGCCAGTTCGGGTCTTCAATCGCAGCTCCCTCGAATTGGCTTTGCTGGACCATATGTATAAGTGCCAGCTTCATCTCAAAGTTATTTGCCGAAATAGATGGTCAAGCTATGCTCGGCATGAATCCTCTAGCTCTAGGAGCTACGTAGTCCCGAAGAGGTCGGCTTCCTATGTTCACCTCGGATGTTGCTTGATCTTCCATCTTTCGCTATTCTGCTCTCCGACGATGAAAGGTTCGCTCAATCTCTAAGTCGATTGGAATTAGACCTTCCGACCCTAATCGTCTAAGCATACGACGAACCAAACCACAAAGTTAAGAGTGCTAATCTAATCCTAAAAATAGAAAATAAACAATCTAGCAAATAAAAATCTAAGATGCAATAAGTAAATAGGAAACTACTGTTGAAAATAAAAACTAAATATGGAAAATAGAACTAAAGAAAATAAGATAAACTAATAAGAAAATAAAGCAAGTAAATAATCTAATCCTAAGTCCGATCCAATTTACCACTGTTCGATTTGATATCGAATCGATCAATCTCTGGCAACGTTGCCAAAAACTTGATGCGCACAGATGCGACCTCGAATCTCGTGACAGATACCGTCAAGGACTCAAAGCGCACGCTCGCGCTCAACGCCTGCAAGTGCACGGATGTCATCAAGTAATAAAGATTATCGATCCCACAGGGACTGGGATTCGAATACTAATATACTTAGTGGTTGTAATTGTTCGGATGTGATCTCTATGAGGTTACGATTGGCGAGGGCTGTCGGTGGACTCTACTATGTACGGTGTCACACGGAGGAGGAAAGGAGTGTGCCGAGGTCTTCAAAGGTGATTCTAGGACTTCGATTTCGCTTGCGTATCACAAAACAATATTGTCAATTGGCATTGTCTAGACATTTACCTGCAATTTTGTGGAAGGGACATCATACACTCTCCCACAGAGCCACCGCATTCACCGGGAGCTATCTCCGCCCACAAGGATGAGATAGACGGTATGAGGATGCCAAATCAATCTCTACGGTGGATAGTTTTCGATTCCACCACATCCTTTTCCCTGCAGTTGTAGGAGATCAGGTTTACCCCTAGATTCCTTAATCAAATCTCCTAAATTTTAGATTGCGAGGGCTGTCACCATTTCGTATCGCCTAAGCACAGCGGAAAGAAAGCCAAACACGCGTAGATATAATAAAGAGCAACTACCAATTGTCAAATCAAACTTATGGCCAGAATTTAATATGAACCAACATTGTTTATGTACACAAGCTACTCCCTAATCCTAGAATCGAAAGTACTACTCCATAAATACGAAGGAAGAATAACAAAGCATGTCTAAGTTTGAATACAATAGAAGTAAAGCGCAAAAATAGAGATATACGATGCTTTCGTGATCTTCTCTCCGGCGTTGTATTGCAAGTTGTGTACCTTCGGCGGCGTTCCTCCTCCCCGTTGTGAGTTACCGAAGCTTTTTAGGGCTTTGACATGCTGTCCTAGCCATCGTGCCTCCCCCTCAGGGTTTGGGCAGAGCCATCCTTATGTTAGTAATATATGAGAGATGTCCTAAGGCAATCGCCTTATGTATGAACCATTTATATGATAAATGACGATTCACTATTTGAGTATACATGGTTTCATGTATTTGATTGGATCTTAAACTCATTTACTGAATGTCCGCGATACGACTCACAACATGAGAGAATTTGTGATTGGATCACAACTAGTGAGTATCTCTACATGTGTAATTGTGATGTATCGGAATTATCCCTAGTCGATGAATTGATGGATTTGGACACCATCAATTCTATCAAGACTAGCACGAGGTATACTCCTTGGTGTATCCAAGCAGCTGATTCTCACTGGCTGGAGACATTGTGATGTCCGGAGTTAATCGTGGATGCTAGTTATGGTAACTAGTTCATTGGAGTGACCAGCCGTAAGACTTTATATGGTTCTCTGCATATATAGATATGTCAATGAAGTTCTTACTATAGCTTAAGTGCGATGTTCCTTTGACTTGCGGTATTCAAGTCATCTTGATCATAAATACTTATGCTTTGACATCTTAAGCAAGCATCTCTGTAGAGATGTGGACCCGGGATGATTGGGTATAAGTCGAAGTGATCGAAGGTGTTTGAATAGCCTATAAAGGATTCACCACTCCTTGCGAGGAGATGTATACCCATGGCCTCTCGTCGGATTGTTACTAAAGTCTTTGGCCAAAACATTACATGTTTAGAGTAAGGTACTCTTCGATACATGTGCAGTAACTAGAATCCGTAGGACGAGGAAATGATACTTGGACTAGGTGTGATGTAGTCAGCCCAGTGGGGACTGACACTATAGACCATGTCTTGAACCAAGTGGGTATAAGATGAGTGAAGGGAATGGGGCACGATTCATTCGATCTGCTGAAGGGTTTCAGAAATAGATCTGGATCAACCGTTGATCTTTTCGGTTAATTGGGGATCATAATGTACTACTAGGTGCCACTCATGATCGTTCTATAATTAATGGTTAATTATAGATGGCCAACATAAACCGAGAACCTATTTAGTCACACGCACAATGAGCGTAATCCGAAGGATTTAAAACGAGCTTGAGAATGAAATTCTCAGACCGAGAGAAACTAGGTTTGATTGGACCAAACAAGAAGCGAGCATGAAATTGTTTCAGTCGCAATGGAAGCATGGATGGGCCATGTCTTATGAAGACATAATGGATGAACCAAAATGGTTTGGTTCTAATCCAATGGAGGAGAATAAACCAAAGGGTTTGGTTTATTTTAAACGAATGAACCAAAGTTGGTTCGGTTCATTTTAACTTAAAATAAACCATCATGGTTTGGTTTATTTTAACTTATATTAATGGAGCGGGTTAACGGGCCTTATCGTTATGATCTAATAACTATTAAGAGAATTAGTTCTCTATAAAAGAAGGCTTAAGGGTTTGTTAAGCCCTAATCCAAAAGCCCTAACCTAGAGTTGCCACCCAACCTCTCCCTCCTCTCCTTCAAGTCGGCGCCAACATTGTTGCCGCCGCCCACCTCCTCCAACCGGCGACCAGATGCTGCTGTCTTTTACCATTGCCGGCATCGAGCTGCTGCCGGAGGAGCTCCGGTGATCTTCCTTGGCTCCGGCGACAAGGTGAGCAAGTCGCTTTCCTTATTTGGCCGGCGCAAGGTCTCCACCAAAGCTGTCCAGTTTTCTGGACAGCTTGTTTCCTTCTCGTCGGAGCGTCGTTTGGACGACGTTTGGAGCTCCGACAGCTCCTTAATTACCGGGGATTCGATCTCCGGTAATCCTCATAAGTGGAGGACGAAGGATTCATCAAACGGTTGACGAATACCTCTCCGGAGAAGCGAGTTTTGAGGACTCGTCTTTGGATCCGAATTTGGATTCGGATCGTGATCTTCTCTCGATCACATCGTCTTCAACACGAGACTAGTAACCCGTACGAAGATGAGGCTCGTGACTTAGTGAAGTCATCCCGAAGATACTCGGCGTGGACACGGATAGAGACGATTCTAGCGAGGATCGTTCCGGTTGATGCCGTTCCCGTTACACGTGATACGTAAGGTATACGTAGTTAAATTTCTTTTTATTGCAAAATTTAAATTTACGGTTATGTCTACACATGTTATACTATGCATGTGTGTGATGTGTGTATTGTAATAAATGTAGATTTATTATTTTTGTTTCTTCCGCTGTGCACATGTTTGCGAAACATGTTCGAACACACACTCGCCACGGTGCCGGAAACCCAACAGTGGTATCGGAGCCCAGGTTGTGTTTCGACATAATCATAAAATTATTTTGAGATAGTAATAATGATATTTCTGGAAATTTTTTACTTTTGGAAAGTTAGAAGTATTTATGGAAAATTTTTAATTTTGGAAAGTCTAGAAGTATTTATGGAAATCTTCCACTTTTGGAAAGTTGGAAGTATTTATGGAAATTGATATTTTCCATAAATAAAATATTTGATTAGATTTGGAAATTTGTTTCCTAATTTAATCATGATTTGATTTGGGAAATCAAATCTTAAAATATTTTATTTTCATAAGTAGTTTTGATGATTTAGGAAATTGGTTTCCTAAATTGACTTTCCTTAATCAACTATTTCCACAAATAAAATATGTGATTAGATTTGGAAATTTGTTTCCTAATTTAATCATGATTTGATTTGGAGAATCAAATCTTAAACATATTTTATTTCCATAAAAAGTTATGACATATAAGGAAATATTGTACATGACATAATTGTATGCCATGTAATTGCATTAGATGCATATTATTATGCCATGCGTGTCGTGACATGTAGATGTATGTCATGTATGCCATGCCATGTAGATAATAGTTATTTACATGCAAAGAGGATGAGACATAAAAACCCTAACTCAATATTAAAGCCTACACCTTCCATTAATATAGTTAGAACCAGAGTTCCGTTTCTTGTTCGGGTTGTTGGACTCTCTCCAAGCCCGGCTCGAATCCGAACATGTTCAAACCATGGAATAGTTTAATACTAATATGGTAAGAGTCAGAGGTCAATCGTTAGCTTTGGTTGTTGGACTCTCTCCAAGCCAGGCTAATTGGTTGAATGCGCTCTAACCATATTAAAACTATTTCTTGATTAATGGGTCGGCTTTAACCTGGAGCATCGACTTGTTGGACTCTCTCCAAGGTCGATGTAAAGGGAGGTGAAGTTGGGTGCTATGCATATGATGCATACTTATTAATGTGTTAACAACCCGATGTATGTGTGAACATTCAATTAGTTGATAGCACATTGTGATAGTTGCATATACGTGATATGCAATCAGTATAGTTGATACCTACCATCGTAGTTATGAATGGTTTGTTGGACTCTCTCCAAGGTTGTTCATATCTCTGATGGATATCAGCCCATTCGGAGACGGACCTACGATCTCCCAAAGTGATTTTGGGGTTTTTGAAATTCGAAAAATGAATGGGATTTATAAATGTATATTGATGCATTTTAAAATTATTTTCTCATATATGCTCGTTTTGTATTTCTAGGTCAATCGATTGATCATGTCGTCTTTGAATTTACGCACTATTTTGGATTCAAACAAACTGACTGGGCCTAACTTCCTGGACTGGCTTAGAAACCTGAGAATTGTTCTCAAGGCGGAAAAGCTAGCATATGTCCTTGAAGAGCCTCTTCCCAACCGTCCTAAGGACGATGCAACTCCAGACCAAATGTTGGTCTATCAGAAGCATGTGGCAGATTCTGAGTTGGCGAGTTTCATCATGCTAGCGGCGATGGTACCTGAGCTACAAAAGCAGCATGAGCATATGGATTCTAATACCATGGTCTTCCATCTTCATGAGTTGTTTAATGAGCAAGCGAGATCCGAAAGGTTCGAAGTCTCCAGGCTCCTCTTCACCACGAAGATGCAAGAAGGTTCGTCTGTAGTGCAGTTTGTGCTAAAGATGAATGGGTACATCGAGCGGCTAGCCACCCTCGGGTTTGTGATGGATCCTGAATTAAGTATTGACTTAATTCTGCATTATTTGCCCAAGAGTTTCTCACAATTTGTGATGAACTATCGGATGAACAAATTAGAATCCACTATTCCTGAGCTCCTCAATATCTTTGAAGCTGTGGAGCCTTCATGAAGCATGAGAGAAAGGCGGTTCTGTTAGTTGATTCCTCGAAGAAAGGTTCTAAGAGGAAGGCAAAAAGAGAAGAAAGGAAGAACAAGAAGGCAAAGAAGGCAGAACCAGCACGAAAGGGCACTTGTCATCACTGTGGCAAGGAAGGCCACTGGCGAAGAAACTGCAAGATTTATCTTGAGTCCATGAAGAAGAAGTAGGCATCCGATGCCCCATCCTCTTCAGGTATCTTCGTTATTGATTGTCATTCTATTTCCTTAGATACTTGGGTATTGGATATTGGGTGTGGCTCACATATATGTAATGACATACAGGGGCTAAGGAATAGAAGAAGACTCGTCAGAGGGGAGTCAAATTTGCGAGTTGGCAATGGAGCAAAGGTTGCTGCGGTCGCCATCGGAACTTATTTGCTGAAGCTCCCTAGTGGACTAGTCTTGGAACTGGACAATTGCTATTGTGTTCCTTCTCTAATAAAGAACATTGTTTCTATTTCCTGCTTAAATAGAAATGGTTTCCATTTGACGTTTAGTAACAATTGTTGTTATATAACTTTGAATGGCGTACTTTATGGAACTGGAACTTTGAGCAATGGCATTTATACGTTGGACGTATCCAGTGACATTTTCAATATCGAAGCGAGCAACAAGCGTGCTCGAAAGGATAATCAATTAGACTCCTACATGTGGCATTGTCGTCTTGGCCATGTAAGCAAGAAACGCATGTCCGAATTACACTGATGTGGAATTCTGGAATCGTTTGAATTGGATTCATACGATACATGCGAATCATGCTTAAAAGGCAAGATGACTAAGTTACCTTTTTCAGGAAAAGGTGAACGAGTGGGAGAGTTACTAGGTCTGATACATACTGATGTATGTGGACCTATGTCAACTCAAGCTTTAGGAGGCTATAGCTACTTCATTACCTTCACCGATGATCACTCACGGTTTGGGTATGTGTTCTTGATGAAACACAAGTCTGAAGCCTTTGATAGGTTCAAAGAATTCAGAAATGAAGTAGAGAAACAACATGACAAGAGTATTAAAATACTTCGATCGGATCGAGGTGGTGAATACTTAAGTCAAGAGTTTCTTGATTATCTAAGAGACAATGGTATATTGTCTCAATGGACTCCGCCATATACACCACAACATAATGGTGTATCTGAGAGGCGTAACCGGACCTTGTTGGACATGGTCAGGTCAATGATGAATCATGCGAATCTTCCCAAGTCCTTTTGGGGCTATGCACTTTAGACAACTGTTTACTTGTTAAACAGAATGCCAACCAAGGTAGTCTCTACTACTCCATATGAGATATGGAATGGTAAGAAACCTCATGTATCTTACTTGAAGATATGAGGTTGTCCTGCTTATGTGAAGCGGACTGTATCAGACAAATTGGATGCTAAGTCTGATAAATGTCTATTTATTGGATACCCTAAGGAAACAAGGGGTTACCAATTCTATCATCCTGTGGAACAAAAGGTGTTTGTTTCAAGGCATGCTGTGTTTCTAGAGAAAGAGTTTCTCTTGCAAGAAAAAGTGGGAGTGTCGTCGAGCTTGAGGAGGCTCGAGAGACTCAAATAGACATTGATGAGATACCTGGTGAAGCACAACAGCCGATAACTCATAGTGATGAGCAATCGGCTGGACCTACTGTAACACCACATCTTCGTAGATCTGGTAGAACACGCAACATTCCTGAGAGATATGGATTTCTCGTAAGTGAATCGAACGACGTGTTACTCATTGATGATGAGGAGCCTACCAGTTATGAAGAAGTGCTGACAAGTTCAGAAAGGGATAAGTGGCTTGAAGCCATGAAGTCAGAACTGGATTCCATATATGAAAACCAAGTTTGGAACTTGGTTGACCCACCTGAAGGCATCAAGCCTATAGGGTGCAAGTGGGTTTTCAAGAAGAAAACCGACATGGATGGTAATGTGATTACCTATAAAGCTAGATTAGTGGCGAAAGGATATCGTCAAAAACAAGGTGTTGATTATGACGAAACCTATTCGCCTGTAGCTATGCTTAAATCCATTCGGATGCTCCTGGCCATAGCGGCTCATTATGATTATGAGATATGGCTGATGGATGTGAAAATAGCTTTCCTTAACGGAAACCTGCTCGAGGACGTGTATATGATACAGCCTGAGGGTTTCACATCGGTTGATAAAACCAAGGTATGCAAATTGCGACGGTCCATATATGGATTGAAGCAAGCATCCAGGAGCTGGAATATCCGTTTTGATGAGACGATCAAAAAGTTTGATTTCTCACAAAATCCAGACGAACCTTGTGTGTACAAGAAGGTTAGTGGGAGTGCAGTCGTGTTCCTAGTATTATATGTCGATGACATATTACTTATAGGAAACGATGTGTCAATCTTCTGATCGATTAAGGTTTGGTTTTCCAATACATTCTCCATGAAAGACCTGGGAGAAGCAACCTACATCCACGGGATTAAGATCTATAGAGATAGATCGAAACGGTTGCTTGGTCTTTCGCAGTATACATATATAGACCGAGTGCTAAAGAGGTTTAGCATGTCAGAATTCAAGAAAGGTTTTATACCCATCAGGCATGGGGTACACCTTTCGAAGTCTATGTCCGCCTTACGAGAGGATTTGCATGAGTAAGATTCCTATGCATCATCGCAATAGGATCTATCATGTATGCTATGTTATGTCACGAGGCCCGATGTATCGTATGCTCACGAGTGTCACGGCGGATACCGATCGATCCGAGGAATGGATCATTGGGTGGTATTAAGGCGATCCTTAAGTACTTAAGAAGAACTAAGGATGTGTTCCTAATATATGGAGAAGGGACATGGTGATCTGCGGGTATACGGATGCGACTTCGAGACGGACAAGGATGATTCGGTCTCGGTCTGGATCGTGTTCACCTTGAATAGAGCGCGATGAGTTGGAAAAGTTCCAAACAAGACAACATGTAGCGGATTCTACCAGGCGAGAATACATTGCGGCTTGGCGTGAAGGCGGTTTGGATCGAAGTTCATTTATGAACTTGATGTGATTCGACCATTGTTGAAGCAATCTTGGTCTACTGCGACAACAATGGAGCAATTTCACAGGCGAAAGAGCCAAGGTCTCATCAACGATCCAAACATGTGCTTCGCCGCTATCATCTTATCAGAGAGATCATCAGTAGGAAAGAAATACAAATCGAGAAAATCCCCACTGAAAGGAACTTAGCGGATCCTTTGACTAAGGCATTACCTCAAAGTAAGTTTGAGGGTCATGTTACAGCTTATGGTATTGGATACCGTAGCGATTGGCATTAGGCCAAGTGGGAGTCTGTTAGTAATATATGAGAGATGTCCTAAGGCAATCGCCTTATGTATGAACCATTTATATGATAAATGAAGATTCACTATTTGAGTATACATGGTTTCATGTATTTGATTGGATCTTAAACTCATTTACTGAATGTCCGCGATACGACTCACAGCATGAGAGAATTTGTGATTGGATCACAACTAGTGAGTATCTCTACATGTGTAATTGTGATGTATCGGAATTATCCCTAGTCGATGAATTGATGGATTTGGACACCATCAATTCTGTCGAGACTAGCACGAGGTATACTCCTTGGTGTATCCAAGCAACTGATTCTCACTGGCTGGAGACATTGTGATGTCCGGAGTTAATCGTGGATGCTAGTTATGGTAACTAGTTCATTGGAGTGACCAACCGTAAGACTTCATATGGTTCTCTGCATATATAGATATGTCAATGAAGTTCTTACTGTAGCTTAAGTGCGATGTTCCTTTGACTTGCGGTATTCAAGTCATCTTGATCATAAAGACTTATGCTTTGACATCTTAAGCAAGCATCTCTATGGAGATGTGGACCCGGGATGATTGGGTATAAGTCGAAGTGATCGAAGGTGTTTGAATAGCCAATAAAGGATTCACCACTCCTTGCGAGGAGATGTATACCCATGGCCTCTCGTCGGATTGTTACTAAAGTCTTTGGCCAAAGCATTACATGTTTAGAGTAAGGTACTCTTCGATACATGTGCAATAACTAGAATCCGTAGGACGAGGAAATGATACTTGGGCTAGGTGTGACGTAGTCAGCCTAGTGGGGACTGACACTATAGACCATGTCCTGAACCAAGTGGGTATAAGATGAGTGAAGGGAATGGGGCACGATTCATTTGAGCTACTGAAGGGTTTCAGAAATAGTTCTGGATCAACCGTTGATCTTTTCGGTTAATTGGGGATCATGATGTACTACTAGGTGCCACTCATGATCGTTCTATAATTAATGGTTAATTATAGACGGCCAACATAAACCGAGAACCTATTTGGTCACACGCACAACGAGCATAATCCGAAGGATTTAAAATGAGCTTGAGAATGAGATTCTCAGACCGAGAGAAACTAGGTTTGGTTGGACCAAACAAGAAGCGAGCATGAAATTGTTTCAGTCGCAATGGAAGTGTGGATGGGTCGTGTCTTATGAAGACATAATGGATGAACCAAAATGGTTTGGTTCTAATCCAATGGAGGAGAATAAACCAAAGGGTTTGGTTTATTTTAAACGAATGAACCAAAGTTGGTTCGGTTCGTTTTAACTTAAAATAAACCATCATGGTTTGGTTTATTTTAACTTATATTAATGGAGCGGGTTAACGGGCCTTATGGTTATGATCTAATAACCATTAAGAGAATTAGTTCTCTATAAAAGAAGGCTTAAGGGTTTGTTAAGCCCTAATCCAAAAGCCCTAACCTAGAGTTGCCGCCCAACCTCTCCCTCCTCTCCTTCAAGTCGGCGCCAACATTGTTGCCGCCGCCCACCTCCTCCAACCGGCGACCAGCTGCTGCCGTCTTCTCCCATTGCCGGCGTCGAGCTGCTGCCGGAGGAGCTCCGGTGATCTTCCTTGGCTCCGGCGACAAGGTGAGCAAGTCGCTTTCCTTATTTGGCCGGCGCAAGGTCTCCACCAAAGCTGTCCAGTTTTCTGGACAGCTTGTTTCCTTCTCGTCGGAGCATCATTTGGACGACGTTTGGAGCTCCGACAGTGCCTTACTTACCGGGGATTCGATCTCCGGTAATCCTCATAGGTGGAGGACAAAGGATTCGTCAAACGGTTGTGAATACCTCTCGAGAAGCGAGTTTTGAGGACTCGTCTTTGGATCCGAATTTAGATTCGGATCGTGATCTTCTCTCGATCACATTGTCTTCAACATGAGGCTAGTAACCCATACGAAGACGAGGCTCGTGACTTAGTGAAGTCATCCCGAAGATACTCGGCGTGGATACGGATAGAGACGATTCTAGCGAGGATCGTTCCGGTTGATGCCGTTCCCGTTACACGTGATACGTAAGGTATACGTAGTTAAATTTCTTTTTATTGCAAAATTTAAATTTACGGTTATGTCTACACATGTTGTACTATGCATGCGTGTGATGTGTGTATTGTAATAAATGTAGATTTATTATTTTTGTTTCTTCCGCTGTGTACATGTTTGCGAAACATGTTCGAATACACACTCGCCGCAGTGCCGGAAACCCAACACCTTATATAGACATCGCTTCGGACGGCTGCAAAATCCGGAAAAAGCCCTAGTCGCGCAAATCTGTAGGGCCGCCACACGACCGTGTGTTTCCACATGGCCAGGCCGTGTGCGGCCCTAGGGTGCTGATCTTCACCCATTGGACATGACCGTGTGAATCCACATGCCCTAGCCGCGTCCCACTCTGCATCTAGCTGCGAAAGTCCTTCTTTTGCTCCAAAAATGCGTCTTTTTCACCCGAAAAGCTAACCTGCACACAAAAGTATAACGAGTAGACCTACGAACCAGAAAATAGGCAATGCGTGCAAAATAGAGGAATATATGCATAAAACTGACACAAAATGTAACAAGATGTGAGTGAAAACTACTCCTAAAATCCTATATGTTTTGCTCACATCAACTGCTCAAGTCAATCTAAGTTCTCGAGTGTAAAACACTCGAGACCAATCGACTAGTGCAAGAGCCAGTCGATTGGTAAACTTCAAGTATGACTATTTTATACTTGAAACCAACCTAAGCCTAGACTAAACCTTCAAACTCCTTCATCAGGCTTGCACCTCTAGGATTCTTCCGAGTCCATGACTCCTTCATCCTTGCGGTTACCTTCAAGAGCTTCATTCGATTTTGTCATGCTTTGGGTTCTTCCTTTGCTAAAGTTCGCTTGGACTTTACATTGCCAAGACTACATGCTCGGACTTATGTTGCCAAGATCCACTTGAACTTATGCCGCCAAGACTATATGCTTGGACTTATGACGCTAAGTCCATATTCTTGGACTTTTCTTGCCAAGACTTCACCCTTGGACTTTCCTTGCCAAATTTTTACACTTAGAATTTCTTTAAACTTGAAACTTAATCATTCGTGTTAGATCACAAACATTGTCTAACTATAAATGATTATCCAAACATCAAAATTGAATAATACTTGGGGCATTCTTACACCAACAATCTTCCCCTTTTTGATGTTTGACAATCATTTAAGTTAGGTCTTTAAATATGCAATGAAGCATCATATGTCACAATATGAATTGAATTTTAACTTAAATCTTTTCCCTTCTCACCCTTTGACACACATCAAAAAGAGATAGGCAAATTTTCAAAAAAGCAAGTATGATTAGGTGGTTATGCCTTGAACTAAGGTATAAGATATACTTAAGGCTCCCCCTTAATCCAAGACACATTCTATTATGTATTCATGTTGAACAAAGTATATAAAGAGAATGGATAAAAAGTATTGCCTAACATTGCACCAACAATTAAGCATATGTTTAGATATTGTCATAGGTAAACCTCCCCCTTAACCATTGCATCAAGTAATCCTACTCCCTCTTAATCCTTAAGTAATTATCATTTGAATGCTGCTATAATCATATTATAGGGTTAGGACAACCTAGGAGTGATGTGAGATGGTGAAATCAAGCCTACTCAACCAGAATCAAGGTGATCAGTCGATTCAAGTGGAAAACAATCGACTGGTGCATGACTAGTCGATTGGTTTCTACAGCAGTCGACTACTAACTTCTGAATGTTACAGTCTGGTTTTTCAGATGAGATTTTGAAATGTACAAATAAATATAGAAGTGTTAAAAATTTATGAAATTTTACAGATACATTTATAAGCTTATTTCTTATTAAGGAAAAACAGTTTAAAAAATATAACTCTTCTAGATTTTAAGATTGATACAAATTTTGAAACAAACAAAAACTCTAATGGATTTTTCAAACATTGTGCCATTTTCCCTTAACAACCAAAAACTATTTTTTAAAATATGATAAACACAGTTTAAAAGTTATTTTATTTGACATTTGCAACCGTGTTCTTAGAGCTATGTCCACATCAATTATACACAAGCCTTCCCAATGATTGGTCAAATGAAGGATTTATGTCTCTAGATGTCAATTTGTTCAAAGTAATGCATCATAACAAGAATGATGAACCAAAAGCATCTTCCTAACATCTCACATGATGTCTAGGTGGCTCAATACAAAAATCATGATTTCTTAAATATTTTGTGAGATGAATCAAGGTATAATTGACATAGGCAGATAGCGGAATGGATGCTAATTGTGTATGATTAGAAAAGAGGGAAAGCGAAAGAGTCGTAGGAGGAGGGTGTAGGGTTTGATTCGTGAGTGAGGGGAAACTTCGCTTCCCACTTCAACTCGATCGCTTGTTCATGGCGATTCCATCGATGTCCCCGGATTAAAAAAATTTAATCCTAGACAAAAGGGAACACCCAAGCAACCTTGTCATCGTCGTGCTATTCGTTTAGAGTAGTCACTTGAACAAACTTGTTGTTCAAGCGACCAACCTCTATTCCACGAAGAACCGCGGAATAGACGATGTACGGATCACCGGCTTTTGTGTTTATGTTCGGGGTCCAAGTTATATTAGCCACATACAACATGCATATAATTGAAAAGCAATTATAAACATATTACAAAAGAACACTAATCAAAATAAACAAGATTATACCTCTTGTTATACCTCTTGATCTTCTATTGTATGTCCTTCCTCCTTTTGGACGTCGTGTGGGCGACGATCTTCCAAAAGTCGAAGCTTCCTAGATCACCAATCTTCCTTTCCTTGTTCACTCCGAACAAAGGAAGATTATAAAACAAAACTCTTCTTCCTATCTAGAACCGACCACCAAGTCAATAAACTCGATATTGTCGCCAGCCAAGGAAGAGAACATGGAGTATGGGAACCGGCCAAAGGAGAATCAATGAGGGCATGGGCGCCGGCCAACACTTGGAGAAGAGAAAGGAAAGCAATCCTTCTCCTTATTGCCGCCAAACCCTAAACCTAGCTCTCCTAATTTCGGCCAAGGATAGGGGAAGAAGAATAGGTCGAAGGCCAAGGTAGAGGGAAGAAGGATAGGAGCCGGCCAAACCTTGGAAGAAGAAGAAAAGACCTTCTCCTCATGTTGCCGCCCACAACCAACACCCAAAACCCTAACCCTAGCCGCCCACTCCTAATCCTAACAAAACTAGGATTACTTACCGCCCAAGGGAAGCAAACCCTAATCCTCATCCATCAGTTGCCGCCCACCCTAATCCATCCTTTTATAGAGTTAGGGATAAGCCTTGTTTAAATCTCCACCATTGGTTCTAGGGATTTAATCTCAACCGTCGGATCTAGAGATTTAATCTCAACCGTTAGATCTAGAGATTTAATGTCTACCTTTGGATCTAGAGTTTTGTTTTCATCCATTGGATCTAAGCTTCATGAGGTGTTAATAGGCTACAATAGGGACCATGAGGAGTTGGATCTTGGCCACCCATGGATCAAGTCCACATAAAGTCCGATCCATTAATGATAATCCAATCCACTAAAGGATTATCATTGATCTACCTCACCAACCTCCATAAGTTAATATGTACTCCATATATTATTTGTACATTTTCTCCCCGTGTTTAAGATCTTGAATGTCCGTCGATTAATTAATTTACTGACCATTAATTAATCAACATCTAACTCCATGAGTAGTACCACTCAACCTTTTCATCATGCCGGACCAAGTCCACCTACAGGGTTTACATGATGAACCTTATGAGCTCCTCAAGGGGACATCATCATCCTAATATATAGGACACGGTTTCCTCCTATAATCAACGACACACCATATAAATAATATCATCTCCCAACTTACCGAGCCTATCGATTTAATCTATAAATCTCACCCATTGGTAAATCAAAGAGATGAATACTAAGTATATGTGCCCGTTATTATATCGGGATTAAGAGTATGTACAATATAATATCTAAGGTCTGATTCGATCATGTAGTCAACAATAAATCGAATCACCTCTAAGTCGGTCCTGCTCAATACACACAAAGTGCACTAGTGTGATTCTATGGTCAAGACAAACCAATCCCAAATCACACTACAACCATTCCAATGGTTTGTCCAAAGTCATTTTGATTGTGAGCCTTTACTTATACTTTACAAGAAACCGATAACATGATCTCCTATGTGACACCACACACCATGTTATCTACAATGTAATGTATTAGACAATATGCATAGCCATAAAAATATACAAACAATGATCATGTGATTCTTATTTCAAAATTAAAGATGTTTATACAAAAGATGGACTTTTCAGTATACATCCCAACAATCTCCCACTTATACTAAAAGACTATGCTATCCTTATACTTCCATACATCTGATTCCCCTTCCCTCCACATGCCTATCAAAGCTCTCGCTAGAAGGGCCTTAGTGAAAGGGTCTACCAGGTCATCCTCTGATACAATCTATGCGACAGCAACTTCTACCTCCTTTATGATATCTCGTATCAGGTGGTACTTGCGCTCTTTGTATTTACTTACCTTATGGGCTCGTGGTTCCTTCAAGTTTGCAACTGCACCATTATTATCACAATAAATTGTGATAGTTCTGGGCAAACCAGGAATCACATCCAAGTCCATTAGGAAGTTCTTGAGCCACACATCTTCTTTGGCCGCCTCAGAGGCTGCCACATACTTAGCTTCCATGGTAGAGTCCGCCACGCATTTCTACTTGACACTCCTCCATACAATGGCTCCACCTCCCAAAGTAAACACAAAACCTGAGGTAGACTTACTGTTATCCCTATCTGATTGGAAGTTGGAATCCGTGTAACCCACAGGGAGTAATTAATCTGCCTGGTAAACTAACATATAATCCCTAGTCCTTCTTAGGTACTTCAATATATGCTTTACCACAGTCCAATGTCCCTGTCCTGGATTACTCTAATATCTACTGATCATGCCCACGACATAGTAGATATCTGGTCTCGTACATAGCATCGCACACATGAGGCTTCCTACCGCCGAAGCATAAGGAACCGCCTTCATCTCCTCTATCTCCTCAGATGTTCTAGGACACATCTCCTTAGATAAAGGAACTCCATGCCTGAAAGGTAGAAAACCCTTCTTGGAGTTCTGCATGCTAAAACGATCCATAATCGTGTCTATGTATGAAGCTTGGGATAAGCACAACATCCTTTTCCTGTGATCCTTATAACCTTGATCCCAAGGATGTGTCCCACCTCTCCCAAGTCCTTCATATCAAACTGTTTAGACAACCATACCCTTACGTCCGATAACACCTTGATATTGTTGCCAATCAACAAAATGTCATCTACGTATAGTACAAGAAATACCACTACGTTTCCGTCACATCTCTTGTATACACAAGACTCATCTGGATTTTGAATAAATCCATAAGACTGGATTACCTCATCAAATCGGATATTCAAGACCTCGAAGCTTGCTTCAATCCATAAATGGACCGATTAAGCTTACATACAAGATGCTCTTTGCCTTTTTCAATGAATCCCTCTGGTTGCTTCATATAGATGTTTTCTCAAGACTTCCATTAAGGAAAGTGTCTTGACATCCATCCGCCACACCTCATAATCCATATGAGTTGTAATGCATAAGAGAATCCTGATAGACTTAAGCATGGCTACCGGCGAAAAGGTCTCCTCATAATCGACACCCTCTTTCTGAGTATACCCCTTCGCAACAAGCCTCTCTTTGAAGGTCTCAACCTTCCCATCTATTCCTCTCTTTCTATTGTAGATCCACTTGTATCCAATGGTTTTTATACCATCGGGTGGTTCTACTAGCTCCTGAGACTGATTTGTATCCATAGATTCAATCTCGATTCATTGCATTCGCCAAGATCTGATCTTCATCTTGGATTGCCTCGTCATATGTACAGGGATCAGGTTCATGTTCGCCAGGGACCAAATCAAAAGATTCTCCCAAGAACATGAATCTATCAGGTTGTCTCACAACCCTCCCTCTACGATGAGGTATCACCTGTGTATCCTCTGTGACACGCGTGCGATGACATGGTATATCCTCTTGTACGGTGGTAAAAAGTGACTTCCCTTTAATTCTTCGAACAATTTTACTCATGGGCTTATGGCTCATCACATAGTCTTCCTCTAAAAATCTGACATTCGTGCTAACGATCACCCTCTGATCTCTAGGACTATAAAACAAACCACCCTTCGTTCCTCTAGGATAGCCAACGAACATGCGTACTTCTGTACGAGGTTCTAACTTATCAACATCTACCTTCAGCACATGTGCTGGACTCCCCCATATCCGAATATGTCTTAGACTAGGCTTTCGCCCAGTCCACAATTCTGTGGGAGTAGAAGGCACTGATTTAGATGGAACCAAGTTTAGAATGTAAACCAACGTATCTAGAGCATATCCCCAGAACGAATATGGCAACTCAGAATAACTCATCATCGATCTAACCATCTCCATAAGAGTCCTATTCCTTCGCTCTGCTACACCATTCTGTTGGGGTGTGCCAGGTGCAGACAATTGAGATTGAATCCCAGCCTCTGATAAGTAATTCCTAAACTCTCCTAAGAGGTACTCACCATCACGATCAGATCGTAGTGTCTTGATAATTTTACCTTGATGTTTCTCCACATCAGTCTTGAATTCTTTGAACTTGTCAAAGCATTCAGACTTACGGCGTATTAGGTAAATGTATCCATATCTTGAGTAATCGTCTATAAAAGAGATGAAATACTCAAAACCACCTCTAGCATGGATAGACATAGGACCACACAAATCAGAATGAACCAATTCTAACACATCTTTGGCTCTATACCCCTTGGCCTTAAAAGGCCTCTTGGTCATTTTACCCTCCAAGCAAGATTCGCAGGTTGGGAAATCCTCCATCACTAATGAACCCAAAGGTCCATCAGCTATCAACCTTTGAATTCTGCTTAGGTTAATATGACCAAGCCTAAGATGCCAAAGATATGTTTGGTTCATCTTCGAAGGTTCTTTTCTCTTATTGGAATTAGAAGATGAGTTATTAACTTCAATTTGCATCGTGGGAGCTTTTGGTTCAAGTGTGTATAGATTTCCTATCAATGCACCCGAACAGATAATGTTCCTATTCCTTTTTATAACAACTCTGTCATTAAAATAAATAGAATATCCATCCATAAACAATTTAGAAACCAAAATTAAATTCTTTCTAAATAAAGGTACATAAAGGCAATTATTAAGAATCAAAAGTTTATTTTTCTCAAAAGATAAATGAACGTCTCCCACTGCAATAGCCACCACCTTCGTGGCATTGCCTAAGTAAACGATAATCTCTCCCTCAGCTCATCGTCGGGTTTCCTGGAACTCCTGCAAAGTATTGCAGACATGATCAGAGGCTCCCGTATCTACACATCAGGTGCCAGTAGATAACACCGCTAACCATGTTTCAATGATGAGACCAAAGGATATACCTTTGTTCTGCTTCGGATTGGGACAATCCTTTTTCTAATGTCCATCCTGCTTGTAAGTGAAGTTGCCTTTCGGCTTCTTCACTCGTCCCTGAGTTCCTCCCACCACCTTTGCTCCACCTTATTTCTTCTTCTTCTTGCCTTTCGGCTTAGAAGTAGAAACCTTTTGGGCAACCATGGCCTGAGTCTGAGCAAGCCTTTCTGTCGGCTGGAGAATGATATCGACCTGGGTTTCCCCTTCGATCTCAGCTCCAAGGACTTCCAGCTCATTCGCAGGCTTAGGATGATACTCTTCGAAAAGTACATACTTATACTCCTCAGCAGTTGAGACAATATCAAGATTCCTTTTTCCAATCAACATAATTATGTACAGTAAGTTTATTTTCCTTTAGTATCACAACAAGTGGACTGAAAGTCATTTTTGAAAATCCTAAGAATCACATAGATCATTACTTTAGATTTCAAAAAATTATTGATTCCTCAAACAATAAAATTTTAAAATCAACCAACACCTCAAAACACCGAGAATATCGTATGCCACGATCGTGTGGACGTATACGAATTCTACATTTGTAAGAGGAGGTTTTACCCATTAATTTTACTATCTTGTCAACGTAACTTTTTAACAAATAAAATTAATAGTTGGTTTCTCTTCGGCCCTATAAATAAAAGCAGTGACTGATGGGGAGGATACTTATTTGCATCTAAGTGTTCACCATTACGATACCAAGGAAAATATCTCTGTTATGTGCCTTGGGGGAAGTACACACGCTTCTTAATAATTTCCTATAACCATATCCGACCCTGTGATCCACAAACAAACTCATCCGATGGGGAGGAAGGCACTCAGAGCCGACGCGCAAGTTTGCTTGCATCACATGTCAAATTGTAATGGAGGCTGTGGGAATTTATAAAAATATCCCTCTCCCACTTAGTAATTTAAAAATGAGGAATTTTCTAGCCTACGACATGCATATCAAACAATAAGCAATAAATATGAAAAATAAAAATTTTTCAACTATTATGACTTTTGTCTTCAATATGTCTCCATCGCTATCTCTCGCTTCCTCCTACGCCATGAGCCATCCGGAGATCTGAGCCGAGACTAAAAACTATTTTAATTTACATCCATCGATCCTATACTCCACGAGGGAGTGAACATGAAATCTAGATCGAAAGTAAACTAAAATAGAAAGAGTGGCTAAACAATGCCGTATCTAATTTACAAAAAATTAAATACTAGCCTTGTCAACCCTGAGGATTCAACAAAATATACACATACAATCACATACACACATATGACCATAATAGTCGGATCTTATTTCTTCAACCAAAGAGTTAACCTACGCATATCCTACTATTATCCGACACATATAATATATGGAAAAAATGCATAAGAGTAACCGAATCCTAAACACACAAAACCAAAAACCTTGGCTCTGATACCAATTGTTGGGTTTGATCCGTGAGTGAGGGGAAACTTCGCTTCCCACTTCAACTCGGTCGCTTGTTCATAGCGATCCCATCGATGTCTCCGGATTTAAAAAATTTAATCCTAGATAAAAGGGAACACCCAAGCAACCTTGTCATCGTCGTGCTATTCGTTTAGAGTAGTCACTTGAACAAACTTATTATTTAAGCGACCAACCTCTATTCCACGAATAGCCGCGGAATAGATGATGAACGGATCACCGGCTTTTGTGTTTATGTTCGGGGTCCAAGTTATATTAGCCACATACAACATGCATATAATTGACAAGAAATTATAAACATAATACAAAAGAACACTAATCAAAATAAACAAGATTATACCTCTTGTTATACCTCTTGATCTTCTATTGTATGTCCTTCCTCCTTTTGGACGTCGTGTGGGCGACGATCTTCCAAAAGTCGAAGCTTTCTAGATCACCAATCTTCCTTTCCTTGTTCACTCCAAACAAAGGAAGATTATAAAACAAAACTCTTCTTCCTATCTAGAACCGGCCACCAAGTCAATAAACTCGATGTTGTCGCCAGCCAAGGAAGAGAAGATGGAGTATGGGAACTGGCCAAAGGAGAATCAATGAGGGCATGGGCGCCGGCCAACACTTGGAGAAGAGAAAGGAAAGCAATCCTTCTCCTTGTTGCCGCCCAAACCCTAAACCTAGCTCTCCTAATTTCCGACCAAGGATGAGGGGAAGAAGAATAGGTTGAGCTCCGGCCAAGGTAGAGGGAAGAAGGATAGGAGTCGGCCAAACCTTGGAAGAAGAAGAAAATGCCTTCTCCTCATGTTGCCGCCCACAACCAACACCCAAAACCCTAACCCTAGCCGCCCACTCCTAATCCTAACCAATCTAGGATTACTTGCCGCCCAAGGGAAGCAAACCCTAATCCTCATCCATCAAGTTTCCGCCCACCCCTAATCCATCCTTTTATAGAGTTAGGGATAAGCCTTGTTTTAATCTCCACCATTGGTTCTAGGGATTTAATCTCAACCGTCGGATCTAGAGATTTAATCTCAACCGTCGGATCTAGAGATTTAATCTCTACCATTGGATCTAGAGTTTTGTTTTCATCCATTGGATCTAAGCTTCATGAGGTGTTAATAGGCTACAATAGGGACCATGAGGAGGAGTTGGATCTTGGCCACCCATGGATCAAGCCCACATAAAGTCCGATCCATTAATGATAATCCAATCCACTAAAGGATTATCATTGATCTACCTCACCAACCGCCATAAGTTAATAAAGGCTCCATATATTATTTGTATATTTTCTCCCCGTGTTTAAGATCTCGAATGTCCGTCGATTAATTAATTTACTGACCATTAATTAATCAACATCTAACTCCATGAGTAGTACCACTCAACCTTTTCATCATGACGGACCAAGTCCACCTGCAGGGTTTACATAATGAACCTTATGAGCTCCTCAAGGGGACATCATCATCCTAATATATAGGACATAGTTTTCTCCTATAATCAACGACACACCATATAAATAATATCATCTCCCAACTTACCGAGCCTATCGATTTAATCTATAAATCTCGCCCATTGGTAAATCAAAGAGATGAATACTGAGTATATGTGCCTGTTATTATATCGGGATTAAGAGTATGTACAATATAATATCCGAGGTCTAATTCAATCATGTAGAAGACAATAAATCGAATCACCTCTAAGTCAGTGCTGCTCAATACACACAAAGTGCACTAGTGTGATTCTATGGTCAAGACAAACCAATCCTAAATCACACTACAACCATTCCAATGGTTTGTCCAAAGCCATCTCGGTTGTGAGCCTTTACTTATACTTTACAAGGAACTGATAACATGATCTCCCTTGTGACACCACACACCATGTTATTTACAATGTAATGTATTAGACAATATGCATAGCCATAAAAATATGCAAACAATGATCATGTGATTCTTATTTCAAAATTAAAGATGTTCATACAAAAGATGGACTTTTCAGTATACATCCCAACAGAGGGGTTTCCCTAACAAAGATGGACACCTTTTATTTTAAGCGAAAAGAAATATTATTAATCAAAATTGAATGTTTTACTAGAGCCTAAACCTATGAGAAAGAAGGTTTCTTAATGCTAAAAAAAATAAAGTAACTTTAATAGAAATCTTAATAAGCAATAAAGAAAAAAAAACTAAACAAATTTTAACAAAAAAATAAACTAACTTTAACAAAAAATTTTTAATAAGAAAGAAAGTAAAAAAAAAACTTTAACAGAAAAAGCCAAAACCCTATTTTAGTGCATCTCCTTTTTGTTACAGTCCAAGTAGATCGCATTTGATGTTAGATCACCTTTCCCTTAAGAAGAACTCGACCTCAAGTTCAAAGTGGACTTTTCTCCTTCTATTGCATAAGGGCTTAAATATTTGACGTTGAACATATCCGATGTCTTCATGTGGCTAGTGAGGCGCAACTTGTAAGCATTGTCGTTGATTTTTTGTAGGATTTCACAAGGACCCATCTTTTGTGCTTTTAGCTTGTTGTATTCTCCAATAGGGAAGCGATCACGGGTTAATACAACCCAAACCAAATCTCCAACATCGAAAAATACCTGACGACGATGATGATCCATTTGCTCCTTGTACTTAGCGTTACTTTTATTGAGGGCTTGCTTTACTTGTTCTTGGATATTTTCAAGGTGCTTAGTCATCTCTTCTGCTTTTATGGTTATGTTGTTTGATGTGAGGGATGGGAGCTAAGTCTAATATGTCAGATGGATTTCACCCATAAACTATCTTGAAAGGGATAAATTCGATAGTTATGTTCTTTGATCGGTTATAGGCAAACTCTGCTTGAGGTAGCGTCATATCCCACTATTTTGGCTTAGATCCCACTAGGCACCTCAATAGGTTGCCTAGACTTCGATTGACGACCTTTGTCTGTCCATCTGTCTGTGAGTTATAGGTGCTACTGAAATTAAGCTTAGTCTCCATTTTACTCCATAAGTACTTCCAAAATTGATTGATGAACTTGGTGTCTCAATATAAGGTAACAGAATGGGGAATGTCGTGTAATCGAACCACATCTTTGAAATATAGGTGAACAATTCGTGTTGCATCCATAGTTTTTCTACAAGCCAAAAAGTAAGCCATCTTGCAGAACCTACCCTTCAAATATCACTGCGCCTCAGAGTCGAGAAGTCCAAGTATAAAATCCATGCCGATGTCCATCCATGGAACTTCGGGAATAGGTAGAGGAGTATATAAACCAACGTTAGTGGGAGTTCCCTTAGCTCGTTGACATATATAACGTCGTACCACAAATTGTGTTACGTCACTTCTCTATTTTGGCCAATAAAAATTTGATGATATGAGGGCTAATGTCTTATCACAATCGAAATGAGCCTCATTATGTAATTCTTTCAAAATCTGTCGTCTTAGTGAACAATCCAGAATGCATAGTTGTAGTCCTCGAAATAGGAAGCCATCAAGTATTATGTAATCATGATGAAGTCCTTCCATTACTTCTTGAAAGATTTTACTAAAAGATGGGTCGGATACATAAAGTTCCGTAAAAGATTCAAACCCCAGAACTTTGGCTCGAATGGTGGTAAGTAAGGAAGACTGCCGGCTCAAGACATCCGCTACACGATTTAGGACCCCCGCTTGGTGTCAGATAGTGAAAGTGAATTCCTGTAAATATGCCACCCACTTAGTGTGTCGTCTGCTTAACTTGTGCTGCCTATTGATGTATTTTAAAGTTTTGCGATTTGTGAAGAGGATGAATTCCTGCTGTATGAGATAGTGTTGCCAATATTTCAAGGATTGGATGATGGCGTAGATTTCGACATCGTAAGTAGAGTAGTTTAGTTTAGAACTTGTTAATTTTTCACTGAAGGACATGGGTCATCCACTTTGCCTAAGAACTCTGCCAATGCTAGTGCGAGAAGCATCACATTGTACCTCAAATATGTTTTCAATATCTGGAAGTGTAAAGATAGGAGCTTTGTTCAACCTTTGCTAATCAACTAAAAGCTATTCTCGGCCTCTCAATGTCACGCCCACCCTTTTCCTCGTAATCTATAAGGGTTGGAAGGGCGGCGCGATGCGATCATACATACATGCATTTATAGTGGAAGACTACATACATGCATTTACAGCGGAAGACTTGAAACTTCTTTTTTTTTTTCTTTTTAAAACATAAAGCATGAAACATGGAGCATGCATCATCATTTCATAAGTACTTAGTTCAAGTTCATGATAATCAACTTAAAGGACACCAAGTAGCAACCATCAACATCAAGTAGAGTTCGACTCTTAACAACTAACATGCAAAACTTAAAGGGAAATATGCATAAGTCTGAGAACATAAAACAGATCTCCTCCACCATGCCACTACCACACACACTTTGCCCCTCCTGTTGCTCCCTTTAGTTTAGCCATTCTTTACCCTTATCTGCAGTACAAGGGAACATGAAACTATAAGCACATAGGCTTAGTAAGATCCTTTCCTACTAACAAAAGCCATACATCAAGAATTAGACAGAGTAGTGACATGATCATTTAAGGACATACAAGCATAGCATATAAGAGTAATGACATGATTATTCAAGAACATATAAGCATAGCATTCATATAAGAGTAATGACATGATCATTGAAGAACATATAAGCATAGCATTCATATAAGAGTAATGACATGATCATTCAAGAACATATAAGCATAGCATTCATATAAATATCATAATCACATAGACATGAAATAAAGGTGTATGCAAGATGCTCTTTGAAATCAAATATTTTATAGGTACTTAAACATAATCTCAACATATTAGACCCGACATTGTACCACATACATCATCATCATTGTGCGCATCCCTAAATAAACCCGAGGTAGCTAATCCCGAACCTACTAGGGTACTAGGTCCGTACTACGTCCATCGACCTAGGGGCAACATAATATAGAAGCCCATCCTAGGCCCGTACCTATGACCGTCAGCCTAGGGCAAAATAGGAGCCCATCCCGTACTAGGTCCGTACTATGACCGTCGACCTAGGGGCACGTAGGAGCCCATCCCTTGGACCTTGTTAGGGTCCGGTACAAGCCATGCAAAAAGTAAAATAGCATATCATGTTCCTTATTATAACATATCATATTTCTTTTCATAACATATCATGTTCCTTATCATAGCATATCATGTTCCTTCTTCATAACATATCATGTTCCTTTTCATAACATAAAGAGTGCTCTTAGTCCCCATTCATAGGGAAGCATCTCTTAGGCATTCCATCATACATACTTGTTCATCATGATGCAATGAGTATAACATAATCATACATTCATACAATTAACATGGACATAAGGTAGTGGCATAAACCAATCATGCTATCATAAAGTCTAACTAACATCATATTAACATCTTATATACATGTAGCATGACATGGAGGATTATTAGAGGGCATGAACATGGGTTGGCCGAAACCCTAAGGGAGGGTTCTTAAGAATTCAAATACTAAAACAACTTGTACAAGGTCTACCTAACATCATATTAACATCATATACATATAGAGTATGACATGAAACATCATGAACAAGCATAACATGGTGTGGCCAAAACTTCATGGGGGTTCTAACAAAATTCAAACTCTAAACAACTTGTACAAGATCTAACTAACCACATGTTAACATCCATTACATATAGATCATGACATGGAAGACCATTAGGAGCACAACTAGGACTTGGCCAAAACTTCAAGGGGGACTTTGGGATCAAACACTCAAATCAAGCCTATCTATCAACATGTTATCTTCATCTACATACAAAACATGGCATGGAAACATATAGATCATGACATGAAAGACCATTAGGAGCATGATTAGGTCTTGGCCGAAAGTTTCAAGGGGGCTTTGGGATCAAACACTCAAATCAAGCCTATCTATCAACATGTTATCTTCATCTACATACAAACCATGGCATGGAAACATACGGATCATAGCATGGAAGACCATTAGGAGCATGATTAGGTCTTGGCCAAAAGTTTCAAGGGGGCTTTAGGATCAAACACTCAAATCAAGCCTATCTATCAACATGTTTTCTTCATCTACATACAAAACATGGCATGGAAACATATAGATCATAGCATGGAAGACCATTAGGAGCATGATTAGGTCTTGGCCGAAAGTTTCAAGGGGGCTTTGGAATCAAACACTCAAATCAAGCCTATCTATCAACATGTTATCTTCATCTACATACAAAACATGGCATGGAAACATATGGATCATAGCATGGAAGACCATTAGGAGCATGATTAGGTCTTGGCTGAAAGTTTCAAGCGGGATTTGGGATCAAACACTCAAATCAAGCCTATCTATCAACATATTATCATCATATTCATACAAAACATGACATGGAAAAATCATTGGAAGCATGGAGGAGGTCTTGGATGAAAGTTTCAAAAAGATTTTTAAGCAACCAACAACCAAAACAACTTGTACTGTAGGTGAGGGGATACTTACATCCTTTCGCTTGTTTAGTAGTAGAATATACCCTATGTGATGCCAAGACTAGAGCTCTCTTCTTGCTTGTTTGGTTTTCGGAAATGGAAGAAGGGGGAGGTAGGGTTTTGGTGGAGGAAGAAGAGAGGAAGAGGAGAATGACAACTTGGGTTCTCTTGTCTCCTCATACTCCTATTTATTCAATTAAAGGTGTCCCTTAGCCTCCCTTACCCTTATCTATCATTCCCCATACCCTTCTAATAGCACAACCCTGTTGGGCTTCTGGTTATTGGATGCATCGTAAGGTTTAGTTATCTACTTGGAGGTTTAGGGTTCAAGCCCTGGGCCTTGCATCCTTTTTGGCTCTATTTTCTTTTATTTTTGAAAGAGCCCACATAAAATCCCATTATGATCATGCAAAAATTCTCATAAAATTTCTAGAAATTTTACGGGCATTACAGTCCTTCATACCTTTTAAAAGTTTCGTCCTTGAAACTTAGAATAACTCTGGATACTTTTGTTTCATGTCCTCCTCGCATTCCTAGGTGGTTTCTTCGTACCGTTGACTTTGCCACAGGACCTTCACTAAGGGCACCTCTTTATTCCTTAGTCTTTTGACTTCTCGGTCTAGTATCTGGACAGGTCGACTTTCATAACTCAGGTCCTCTTGAACTTGCACTGTTTGTGGCTCAATCACTTGGTCTGTACTGGAAATGCACTTTTTGAGCATCGAAACGTGGAACACGTTGTGTATAGCCGACATCTCTTGAGGCAGCTCTAGCTCGTAAGCTACCTTGCCAACTCTCTTCAGTATCAGATACGGTCCCACATAGCGTGGACTCAGCTTACCCTTCCTTCCGAATCTCATCACTCCCTTCATAGGGGCCACTTTAAGGAATACCAGATCCCCGACTTTGAATTCCAACGGTCTACGTCGCATATCTACATAGCTCTTTTGCCGGCTCTGAGCAGTTTCAATTCTTTGGTGGATGTTCTATATAGCTCGGGTGGTGTCGTCAATGATATCTGTTTGGAGTCCCATCCCTTCTTTTCACCACCCTCGTGAATCTACATTTCCTCCCGTATAGAGCCTCGTAGGGCGCCATTCCAATAGTAGCTTGGTAGCTATTATTGTAGGCGAATTCTGCCAAGCATAAGTATCGACACCAGCTCCCTTTGAAATCCAAGGCGCAAGCTCGTAACATATCCTCCAGTACTTGATTCACCCTTTTGGTCTGTCCGTCCAGCGAGGATGAAAGCGATCTTGAATAATAGCTTCGTGCCAAGGGCCTTCTGAACACATTCCCAAAAATGGAAAATAAAGTGACCATCTCTATCAGAAATGATGGTCTTAGGAATCCCATGTAATCTGATAATTTCCCTAGCATATAATTGGAGCCGCTTGCTCGATCGAGTAGGTCATCTTGATTGCTAAGAAGTGGCGGACTTAATCATCACGATCACCCATATAGCATCATATCCGTTCGTCGTCTTGGGTAGTCCTGAGATGAAATCCATAGAAATATCTTTCCATTTCCATTCTGGAATTTGGATTGGCTACAACATTCCTCCAGGTCTTTGGTGTTCTGCTTTAACCCTCTGGCAGGTCAGGCAGGTACTAACATACTGAGCCACATCTCTTTTCATACCGAACCACCAGAACTTCCCTTTTAGATCTTGGTACATCTTGGTTGATCCAGGATGCATCGCATAGGGGGTTCCGTGAGCTTCCTCAAATATCTTCTTCCGTAATTCTAGATAATCGGGAATACACAAGCGAACCCTGAGGTAGAGTACTCCACTATCAGAGATACGAAATCCATCATCCTTTCCTTCTAGGACCTCTTGCTTGATCCGATCCTTCAATGCTCGAGTCACGGGCTTTCTTTTCTAATATATCGTCGAGCGATGTGCTATCGTCATGGTAGAAAGCTGTCCGGAAATGATTTCAACCCCATAACACATAATTTCCTTTTCTAAGGGCCAAGATAATATCGATAGAGACATCAAGGTGGCACAGGACTTCCTGCTGAGTGCATCGGCCACTTTGTTCACTTTTCCGGGATGGTAAAAGATCTCGCAGTCATGATCCTTGACGAGCTTGAGCCATCTGCGTTGTCTCATGTTTAGGTCTTTCTGTGTGAAGAAATATTTCAGACTTTGGTGATCTGTATAAATCCTACACTGAGCTCCATATAGATAATGCCTCCATGTTTTGAGATCAAAGACCACGGCCACTAGCTCTAGATCGTGAGTGGGATAATTCCTTTCATGATCCTTGAGTTGCCTAGAGGCGTAGGCAATGACCTTGCCATTCTGCATGAGTACATCTCTGAGTCCCAACTTGGAAGCGTCACTGTACATGTCGAAGCCTTCGTTACTGTCCTGAAGAGCAAGGATTAGAGCACTGGTCAATCTCCTTTTCAATTCTGTGAAACTCTTCTTGCAGGCATCCATCTATTCATACTTTTTGTTCTTTCTGGTGAGAATCTATAGGGGAAGTTCTCTACAAACTTCCTATAGTAGCTTGCTATCCCGAAAGCTTCTGATTTCTACCATCACTCCGTGCTTGGATATAACGTGACCCAAAAATGATACTTGATTGAGCCAGAACTCGCATTTGGAGAACTTTGCATACAACTGCTTTTCCTGAAAAATCTGCAATACTATACTCAGGTGTTCGACATGCTCTTCTTGGGTTCTCGAATATATCAGTATATCGTTGATGAAAATGATCACAAATTTGTCGAGGAATGCTGAGAATACCTGATTCATCAGATCCATGAACATAGCAGGTGCATTCGTCACTCTGAAGGGCATAACTACGCACTCATAATGTTCCGATCTTGTTAGGAAAGCCGTCTTCGGTATATCATTTGGTTTCACTTTCACTTGATGATAGCCAGACCTCAGATCAATCTTAGAGAAGATGGTGGCACCCTTTAACTGGTCGAATAGGTCTTCAATCCGTGGTAAAGGGTACTTGTTCTTGATCGTCACATTATTTAGCGCTCGATAGTTTATGCACATTCACATAGACCCATCTTTCTTCTTTACCAACAGTACTGGAGCTCCCCATGGAGAGCGACTTGGGCGTATGAGTCCCTTGTCGAGTAACTCCTGTAGCTGTCCCTGAAGTTCCTTCAATTTAGCCGGCGCCATACAGTAAGGTGCTTTAGAGATCGGGTTAGTACCAGGAATCAATTCGATCTCAAATTCAATTTCTCTATCTGGGGCTAACCCTGGTAGTTTATCTAGGAATACCTCTGGGTAATTGCATACAACTCTAACATCTTCTAGCTTCTGATCCTCGGCTTGACTTGTATCAACCGCATGTGCTAGAAACCCAGTGCATCCACTGTCTAACATCTTGCACGCCTGTAGAGCTGATAGAAATTTATCGATTCTTTTCCTTGGCTCTCTAATAAATTCAAACATAAGTTCTGCCTCCGGCTGGAAAACCACTTTTCTTTTATGGCACTCGATCGAAGCACCGTACTTACTTAAGAAATCCATGCCCAATATGATATCATAATCCTACATGTCGAGCACTATCAGATCACACTAGAGTTCTCTGTATGCAATTCTGATGGGTGCAGCTCGCAGCATATGAGTAGAGGGTAGGGTCGTTAAGAACTTGCGATCCAAAGCTTGTAGTGGCATGTCAATCTTCTTCGTGAAAGGTGTAGAAACAAAATGAGTGTGTTTCCCTAGTATCAAATAATGCTGTAGCATGCTGACAAAAAATAAATATCTGACCTGTGACAACCATAGAAGCGTTCTCCATATCTTCTTTGGTGAGAGAGAATACCCTGACATTCGTCGTAACTGGCGGGGCTTCCAATCTCCCTTGTCTTATTGGAGTACCTTCGATTGCAGCCTGCATCTGGTGTAGCTGTGGAGGAACACCCCTGTATTGGGTATACTGCTGAGGAGGTGCCTGAACCTGAGTAGGGCAGTCCTTGACTCGATGCCCTTCCCGTCCACAGTTGTAGCATCTATTCGTGCCCCTGTAGCACACTCCGAGATGTATCTTCCCGCATGTAGTACACTGAGGGATCTTGGGCTGCTTGTTCACTGGACCACCTTTAGAGTCATCTCATTGCTTTCTCTTGCCAATGTGGTTCCCTTTCCAAGTACTCTGGGTTCTCTGACCTCCTGACTGGGCTTGACTCCTGCCTTCATTCAGTGCCTTCTTTTGTCGGTTAATATTGTTCAGGTAGTGCTCGGTGATTAGGGCACTACTGAACAACTCCTCTACGGTCTGCGGTCTATTAACTCCATCGGCCACGTTCAGAGCTATCTCGGGTCGGAGCATCTTCAGCATGAGTCTGACCCTTTCTCTTTTTGTACTGACCAACTCTGGGCATAGGCGTGCGAGTCGGTTGAATCTCTTCACAGCTTCACTAACTGATAGGTCACCTTGCCGAAACTCGGTGAACTCGTCGTAATGCTTGTTCTTCACCCACATATGGAAGAATTCTTCAAAAAATTCATATTCGAAGTCCATCCATCTCATCTGATTCACTTGCCTCTTTGCTTTAACCTTTTCCCACCACATTCGGGCATCTCCCGAAAGGCAAAACGATGCGCACTTAATATTTTCATGTTCAAGCCAATCCAGTAGCTCTACAATGCCTTCCACAGTCTTGAACCAGGCCTGTGCGTCCCATGGTTCATCAGTACCAGAGAAATTTTCCGGCTTCAGCCTCTACCACTGGATTAGGTAAGCTTCTTGTCGAACTATCGGGCCAGGGTCTGCTAGTGGGGCAGTAGGGTTTCCTCGCTGGTTCATTAAAGCATTTATCACTTGTTGTTGCTCTGTGATTTGACACTGGAGTTCAGTAACCATATGCGTAAGGTCAGGTGAGGGTGCTATCTCATCGACTCTATTACTGCGTCTCCCAGCCATGCTTATCTTCATATATTATAATAAGGCTAGTATAAGATTATCATACATATATTTATGCATTTTTAAACTAAAGGCTAGCATAAGATTATCAGACATATATTAATGTATATTTAAACAAAAGGCTAGCATAAGATTATCATACATATATTCATGCATATTTAACTAAAAACATTTCTTATCATACATAAAAGAAATAGAGTAGGCATAGAATTTCTTACTTGGAGCGGCAGGATAGGAGCTTGATGTGTGTGTCGTGGAAAGATAGATTTGCTCTGATACTAACCTATCACGCCCGCCCTTTTCCTTGTAATCTATAAGGGTTGGAAGGGCGGCGCGACACGATCATACATACATGCATTTACAGTGGAAGACTACATACATGCATTTATAGTGGAAGACTTGAAACTTTTTTTTTCTTTTTAAAACATAAAGCATGAAACATGGAGCATGCATCATCATTTCATAAGTACTTAGTTCAAGTTCATGATAATCAACTTAAAGGACACCAAGTAGCAACCATCAACATCAAGTAGAGTTCGACTCTTAACAACTAATATGCAAAACTTAAAGGGAAACATGCATAAGTCTGGGAACATAAAACAGATCTCCTCCACCATGCCACTACCACACACACTTTGCCCCTCCTGCTGCTCCCTTTAGTTTAGCCATTCTTTACCCTTATCTGCAGTACAAGGGAACATGAAACTATAAGCACATAGGCTTAGTAAGATCCTTTCCTACTCACAAAAGCCATACATCAAGAATTAGACATAGAGTAGTGACATGATCATTTAAGGACATACAAGCATAGCATACATACAAGAGTAATGACATGATTATTCAAGAACATATAAGCATAGCATTCATATAAGAGTAATGGCATGATCATTCAAGAACATATAAGCATAGCATTCATATAAGAGTAATGACATGATCATTCAAGAATATATAAGCATAGCATTCATATAAATATCATAATCACATAGACATGAAATAAAGGTGTATGCAAGATGCTCTTTGAAATCATATATTTTATAGGTACTTAAACATAATCTCAACATATTGGGCCCGATATTGTACCACATACATCATCATCATTGCGCACATCCCTAAATAGACTCGAGGTAGCTAATCCCGAACCTACTAGGGTACTAGGTCCGTACTACATCCGTCGACCTAGGGGCAACATAACATAGAAGCCCATCCTTGGCCCATACTTATGACCGTCAGCCTAGGGAAACTTAGGAGCCCATCCCGTACTAGGTCCGTACTATGACCGTCGACCTAGGGCACGTAGGAGCCCATCCCTTGGACCTTGTTAGGGTTCGGTACAAGCCATGCAAAAAGTAAAATAGCATATCATGTTCCTTATCATAACATATCATATTTCTTTTCATAACATATCATGTTCCTTATCATAGCATATCATGTTCCTTCTTCATAACATATCATGTTCCTTTTAATAACATAAAGAGTGCTCTTAGTCCCCATTCATAGGGAAGCATCTCTTAGTCATTCCATCATACATACTTGTTCATCATGATGCAATGAGCATAACATAATCATACATTCATACAATTAACATGGACAAAAGGTAGTGACATAAACCAATCATGCTATCATAAAGTCTAACTAACATCATATTAACATCTTATATACATGTAGCATGGCATGGAGGATTATTAGAGGGCATGAACATGGGTTGGCCGAAACCCTAAGGGAGGGTTCTTAAGAATTCAAATACTAAAACAACTTGTACAAGGTCTACCTAACATCATATTAACATCATATACATATAGAGTATGACATGAAACATCATGAACAAGCATAACATGGTGTGGCCGAAACTTCATGGGGGTTCTAAAAATATTCAAACCCTAAACAACTTGTACAAGATCTAACTAACCACATGTTAACATCCATTACATATAGATCATGGCATGGAAGACCATTAGGAGCACAACTAGGACTTGGCCGAAACTTCAAGGGGGACTTTGGGATCAAACACTCAAATCAAGCCTATCTACCAATATGTTATCTTCATCTACATACAAAACATGGTATGGAAACATATAGATCATGACATGGAAGACCATTAGGAGCATGATTAGGTCTTGGCTGAAAGCTTCAAGGGGGCTTTGGGATCAAACACTCAAATCAAGCCTATCTATCAACATGTTATCTTCATCTACATACAAAACATGGCATGGAAACATATGGATCATGGAAGACCATTAGGAGCACGATTAGGTCTTGGCTGAAAGTTTCAAGGGGGCTTTGGGATCAAACACTCAAATCAAGCCTATCTATCAACATGTTATCTTCATCTACATAAAAAACATGGCATGGAAACATATAGATCATAGCATGGAAGACCATTAGGAGCATGATTAGGTCTTGGCCGAAAGTTTCAAGGGGGCTTTGGGATCAAACACTCAAATCAAGCCTATCGATCAACATGTTATCTTCATCTACATACAAAACATGGCATGGAAACATATGGATAATAGCATGGAAGACCATTAGGAGCATGATTAGGTCTTGGCCGAAAGTTTCAAGGGGGCTTTGGGATCAGACACTCAAATCAAGCCTATCTATCAACATATTATCATCATATTCATACAAAACATGACATGGAAAAATCATTGGAAGCATGGAGGAGGTCTTGGCCGAAAGTTTCAAAAAGATTTTTAAGCAACCAACAACCAAAACAACTTGTACTGCAGGTGAGGGGATACTTACATCCTTTCACTTGTTTAGTAGTAGAATATACCCTATGTGATGCCAAGACTAGAGCTCTCTTCTTGCTTATTTGGTTTTCGGAAATGGAAGAAGGGGGAGGTAGGGTTTCGGTGGAGGAAGAAGAGAGGAAGAGTAGAATGACAAATTGGGTTCTCTTGTCTCCTCATACTCCTATTTATTCAATTGAAGGTGTCCCTTACCTTCCCTTACCCTTATCTATCATTTCCCATACTCTTCTAATAGTACAACCCTGCTGGGCTTCTGGTTATTGGATGCATCATAAGGTTAAGTTATCTACTTGGAGGTTTAGGGTTCAAACCCTGGGCCTTGCATCTTTTTTGGCTCTATTTTCTTTTATTTTTGAAAGAGCCCACATAAAAGCCCATTATGATCATGCAAAAATTCTC
Source organism: Wurfbainia villosa (assembly GCA_025175895.1). Taxonomy (NCBI): domain Eukaryota; kingdom Viridiplantae; phylum Streptophyta; class Magnoliopsida; order Zingiberales; family Zingiberaceae; genus Wurfbainia; species Wurfbainia villosa. The sequence continues at coordinate 95,067,661 of CM045996.1, forward strand.
ATAAAATTTCTAGAAATTTTACGGGCGTTACACTCAAACCATTTAAAATTTTCCCTTTTTAGATGTTGGGTTTCCGGCACCGCGATGAGTGTGTTTTCGAACATGTTTCGTAAACATATGCACAGTGAAAGAATTAAAAAGTAATAAATCTAATTTATTACAACACACACACACCACACGCATGCATAGTACAACATGTGTAGACATAATCGTAATTTCAAATTTTTCAATAAAGGAAATTATGCTAGTTATACCTGACGTATCACGTGCAGCGGGAAAGACATCAATTGGAGCAACTCTCGCTAGAATTGTCTCTTATCCGTATCCACGCCGAGTATCGTCGGGATAGCTTCAACAAGCTACAAGCCTCGTCTTCGTAGGAGTCACTAGCCTCATATCAAAGATGATGTGATCGAGAGAAGATCACAATCCAAATCAAAATTCGGATTCGAAAATGAGCCCCAAAAACTCGCTTCTTTGGAGAGGTATTTGTCAACCGATTGACGAATCCTTGGTCCTCCACCTATGAGGATTACCGGAGATCAAATCCTCGGCAAGGTAGCCATTGTCAGAGCTCCAAACATCATCCAAACAATGCTCTGACACAAAAGGAAAGAAGCTATCTAGAAAATTGGACAGCTTGGTGGAGGAGTTGCGTCGGCCCAAAGGAGGATGGCCGGCTGCACCTTGGTCATCGGAGCCAAGGGATGTCGCCGAAGGGTTGCCGAAGGATGATTGATAGCAGCTTGGATGCCGACAGTGGGGTGGCATCGACGACAGCAACTGCAAGAGGCGGCGGCGTCAAGCAAGTCTTGGGCGAAGACAAGGAGAAGAGAGGGAGAGGAGAGGAAGAAAAGTTTTCCAAAATAAACTTTGGGCTCTCCAAAACTCTAACCACATTTTTATAGAGAGCGTATTTCTTAACCATTAAGAAAACTTCTCCATAGGGTTATTGGTTCATAACCAAAACCCGTTAACCCGCTCCAATAACTTAAGTTAAAAAAACCAAACGACATTGGTCTATTTTAAGTTAAAATAAACCGAACCAACTTTGGTTCATTCGTTTAATAACAAATCAAACCCTTTTGGTTTATTCTCCACCATTGGATTAGAACCAAATCAATTTGGTTCATCCATCATGTCTTCATAAGACTTGACCCATCCATGCTTCCATTGCGACTGAAACAATTTCATGCTCGCTACTTGTTTGGTCCAACCAAACCTAGTTTCTCTCGATCTAAGAATCTCATTCTCAAGTTTGTTTTAAATCCTTCGGATTACGCTCGTTGTCCATGTGACCAAATAAGTTCTCGGTTTATAATGGTCATCTATAATTAACCATTAATTATAGAATGATCATGAGTGACACCTAGTAGTATATCATGATCCCCAATGAATCGAAAAATCAATGGTGTATGCAGACCCACTCCTGACTCCCTTCAGCAGCTACAATGAATCATGCCCCATTCCCTTCACACATCTTATACCCACTTGGTTCAGGATATGGTCTGTGGTATCAGTCCCCACTAGGTTGACTACGTCACACCTAACCCAAGTATCATTTTCTTGTCCTACGGATTCTAGTTACTAAACATGTATCCAAGAGTTTCTTACTCTAAACATATAATATTTTGGCCAAAGACTTTAGTAACAATCCGACGAGAGGCCATGGGTATACATCTCCTCGCAAGGAGTGGTGAATCCTTTATAGGCTATTCAAACACCTTCGGGCATTTCGATTTATACCCAATCATCCTAGGTCCACATCTCCTCAGAGATGCTTGCTTAAGATGTCAAAGCATAAGTCTTCATGACCAAGATGACTTGAATACCGCAAGTCAAAGGAACATCGCACTTAAGCTGGAGTAAGAACTTCATTGACATATCCATATATGCAGAGAACCATATGAAGTCTTATAGTTGGTTACTCCAATGAACTAGTTACCATAACTAGCATCCACGATTAACTCCGGACATCACAAATGTCTCTAGCCAATGAGAATCAGCTACTTGGATACACTAAGGAGTATACCTTGTGCTAGTCTCGACAGAATTGATGGTGTCCAAATCCATCAATTCATCGACTAGGGATAATTCCAATACATCACAATTACACATATAGAGATACTCACTAGTTGTGATCCAATCACAAATTCTCTCATGCTGTGAATTGTATCATGGACATTCAGTAAATGAGTTTAAGATCTAATCAAATACATGAAAACATATATACTCAAATAGTGAATCTTTATTTATCAAATAAATGGTACAACCATAAGGCGATTGTCTTAGGACACCTCTCATATATTACTAACATTAGACATTTGGTAATAGGGGTTGCTAAAGTGCTAAAGTTTCGAATAAACCGGCGATAGAAAGAAATTAATCCATGAAAACTTCGAACATTGTGCAAGGTCTGTGGTGTTAGCCATTTTAAGATGGCGTCAATCTTTGAGGGATCCGCATGAACACCCTCCGTAGAGACAATGATTCAAAGAAAAGTTATTGATGTGGAGAAGAAAGAACACTTCTTTTGGCTAAGAAATAATTGCTCTAACCTCAGTTTATCAAAAATCGCTCGTAGGTGCTCAAAATTTGATGACCAAGTTGTGCTATAAATAAGAATGTCATCGAAGAAAAGCACAACAAATTTACCCATAAAAGATCGTAGTACCTGATGCATGAATCTCATGAAAGTGCAAGATGCATTAGATAATCTAAAAGGCATGATCATCCACTCGTATAATCCATGTTGTGTTTTGAATGTCGTCTTCCATTCATCAATCGGCTTGATCCGAATATGATGATAACTGCTCTTGAGATCTAATTTGGAGAATACTTTTGCACCTGCTAGCTGATCCAACATATCATCCAATCGTGGAATCAAAAATCTATACTTCAAGGTAATTTTGTTGATGACCCGACTATCCACACACATATGCCATGATTCATCCTTCTTTGGAACAAGTTGGGCAGGGACAACACAAGGGCTCATTCTTTCTCGGAGGTATCCTAAGAGCTCCACCACTTGTCATTGTAACTCTTCGGCCTCCTTAGGACTGAGGTGATAAGTTGGCTGGTTAGGTAAGCTCGATCTTGGGATAAGATCAATCTGGTGCTAAAGGTCCCTCATGGGTGGTAGTCCGGAGGGAAGGTTCACAAGAATTAGATCCAAAAACTCCTCAAGTAAATCTTGTACCTCCATTGGTAAATTTGATCCGAGTCTATGTGTCTTTGGTTGAGGTAGTAATGCATAGACAACCTTTTCTTGAGCTAATTCATTTAGAAATCAAGATATATAGAGTAGATAAGAGCTAGGTTATACAAGTACTGGTGGAGAATCATTTAGTTGTTTGGCTAGCATTATATTCTTCCCTTGGAGGTGGAAGGTGTAAGTATTCTTCCGTCCATCATGGATAGCGCTACGGTTGTACTGCCAAGGTCATCCCAATAGTATGTGACATGCATCCATTGACACGATGCCACACCATGCTTCATCAAAGTATTTACTGCTAATGGAAAAAAGAAATAAGACATCGTTGATCAACTATTATCTCGTTCTCCTTATTGAGCTAAGATAGTTTATATGGTTTAGGATGACGATCTGTCTTCAATTGTAACTTTGCATAGCTCCTCTAGATACCACATTCTCTACCACTATCGATGATCATCTTGCATACTTTATTTGCAATGGTGCATGTAGTGTGAAAAATATTTGTTCTCAACCAATCATCCTTAGCTTCTTCCTTGGGAGTGAGAAGTGTCTTACGAACAACTAGCGTTTCTTGACCATCTCCATAGAAGATCTCCTCATCGTTATCTTCACCATACGCTGGATTGTTGGTTGCCTCATCATCTTCTTCTTTAATTAGCATGTTTTTCCCTTTGGTGAATTCCTTACATTCGGGAGCCTTATGCCCTGGTTCACCACAATTAAAATATTTGATAGTAGTTTTAGGAAGAACCTATAGTGTAGGTTGAGATTCTTGGGGGTGGATTGCTCGGTTGCTTAGAATCGGGAGCTTCTGAATTTGTTACTTTTCAAGTACTAAGGTTCGTTGATGAGATTTGGAAATCATCAAAAAAGAGTGCAAGCTGAGGCTATCATGAAAGTGTTGTCGCAACCCTCCTAAATATCATGCAATGAGTTAATCATTCATCTCGTATAGATCATTCCGAGCAATAAGTTGGTAGAATTCTTTCGTATAATCGTTGATAGATCGGGCACCCTATCTCAAATTATGAAGACGCAAAAACAATGATTGAGTATAGCCGAAAGGAAGGGAGTTACCTCACAGTTGCTCCTTCATCATGTCCCAAGTGGTAATCTTGGCCTTGCCTTGCCTCTCATGTGAGCACTTGAGTTATTCCCACCAAGCTGAGGCTCGACCCTTGAGCTTGAGGGAGACAAGTTTTACTTTAATATGATCAGGGACTTCTTTATATTTGAAAATTCATTCAATTTCATCAAGTCAAACAATAAAATCTTCTGCATGTAAAATGGCAAAAAACTCAGGGAGATCGATGTGAAAACTAAGGTTTCTTTATCATTTAACAAGCCCATGGTGACTTCAATGATATGGATTGTCAAGACTCGTAGTATATTGTCAATCTAGTACCTCACGATCATCTAAATCTCATGCAGCAAACTGCTGGGTTAGCTCCATGACTTGCCTCAGTAGATCTTTGATGGTCTCTGTGGGATTTTGATCCTGAGGTGTGGCTTGTTGGGTTTTTCCGAGCCGCAAAAACCGCTTTTTGCGTTGCGGAAACCTCGAAAGCCCCCGGCCACGGATCCGTGCGAAGTATAAAAATTATAATTACATGTATGTGCTTACAGAAATCCTAGATCTACCTTAGATCTAAGAGGTTAGAACGTTACCCTCGTAGCGACGCCCTTCGCTTATCCCGCTCGTCCAAAAGTTCGCCGGAACTCGAGAGTGTCAAGTGCACACTCCTCTATGGTATCCACACAAGCAATAGGTGGAGAGAAATGCCTTAGAGTGTGCTAGCACTCCCTTAGGAATTTCGGCCAAAGAGAGGGATGGGAGAGGGAGAGCTTGAGAGGAAAGGTTCCAAGGTTGAAGATGAAGTAATGAGAGTAACTCATCAAATGAATTCACCTCATGAAACCCTAAAGTGGCCACTTCAAGGAGAGGGAGTTACATGCATGCATGTAACTCCCATGTCCCTTGGTCTCCCTCATGAGGTGGCACCAATTGACAAAGTCAATGATGATGTGGAGCATCATCATTGGCCGGCCATGCCTAGTCATCATCATGACATGGCATTTGGTCAAGTCAAACTTGACCTTTCATCTTCCCTCTCAAGTCAAGTCAAACTTGACCTCTACTCTCCCATGGTTGATCAAATCTAACCACTTGACTCAAGTCAATTTAATATAATGAATCTCTATTCATTAATTTAAATTGATTTGATGAATCAAATCTCAATTAGACTCATTCAACACTTGAATCAACTTGAGTCTAACTCAATTAGTCTAATTTGGATTACTCTTAATCCAATTTGGTTCATCCCATGAACCTAATCCTCATGGTTCATCATATGAACCTAATCTCCATCTAATTGCTCTTATGTGTGTGACCCTATAGGTTCTTGTAGCGTTGGCAATGTCCCTAAACCGATTTAGGAACATAAGCGAATGGCGGTATCTAGCAACACATCATTGCTACCCAAGTTACAAGAATGTTGAGCTCCAACATCACCTTTGTGACTACTAATTGTGACTCTCACAATATGTGACAATGTCCCTCTATCCTTGACATCTAGATTGACCAATCGAGGCATAGGCCGTGTCATCCTCGGTACAATCTAAATCTTGAACTCCAAGTAGACTCACTCTAATCAAATGAGCTCAATATCTCATATTGACTCATTTGGGCATAACCATGCGCCGTGGTCTCACTCTATCAAGAATATCGATGTCACCCCGTCATATAGGAGGATAGATCCCATCTACATCACTCACATCCCTCGCGTAGTCGTTACATACCCGATGTCGCCTTTATAGTCCACCCATTTACGGGTGGCGTTTGTGAACCAAAGTATGCAACTCCTTATGTAGGGAACCATGGTGACTTCAGGTCTAAGGACTAATAGTCATACTAATAGCCACATGAGAAAGTATATGACACTCATATAACGATCCATGATACTTTCTCATGGCGGGTCATTCAGTATACATTCTCCAATGCATACCCATGTGTCAACTTGATATCTCATATCCATGACTTGTGAGATCAAGTCATCTTTTTGACCTACATGCTAGTCTCTACGCATTAACATTGTCCCTGAATGTTAATACTCGACTAGGAATGATTAAGAGTAGTGTTCTCTATATCATCTCATTATCGATTCAACCAATCGATTGATATAGATAAGAAACTACTTCTCAAGGACATTATTATATTTAGTTATTTGGCACCAATACAAGTAAATATAATAACCATGCCTTTATAAATAGGAATATGATACAATAAAGTCCATACAACAATCATCATATGATTGGCTCTAGGGCTTTCACTAACAATCTCCCACGGCACTAGTGCAATCACGTAGTATCTAATACCCAATGACCTAGTGTGACCATCATGCTTTTACGTACGAAGCCTTGGTCGAGGATCTGCGATGTTAGCCTCTGTGGGTACTCTGCAAATCTTCACATCTCCTCGATCGACAATCTCACGAATGAGATGGAAGCACCGATATATTGGCCTCTGTTGTAGAATCAATAAGGTGTCTGCTTGGAACTCTTCCGACTCCACGGTGCTACCTATTCAAGCAAAACCACGAACCACATTGCGATCTATAATCATCACAGTGGGTTTGGAAGCGCATCAGCTGTAACCCTTCTGACTAGCTCCTCATCGCCTCGAATATCAAGAAATATTCTTTAGTCCTTCTCAAGTACTTAAGAATATTCTTATTTACTATCGATGGCGCTCACGGATCATTGAGTATCTACTCGTCATGCTCAAGCATACGAGACATCGAGCGATACACGGCATGGCGTAGCATGATAGATCCTATAGCGGATCGTAAGGGATCTTATCCATGCAGTCTCTCTCCTCTCTAGAAGAGGACTTTGAGTCTTGAAAGACTCACACCATGTGACATCGGCGAAGTCCTTTCTTGGAATTCATGGCAAACAGTAATAGTGTCGATGTATGTACTCGGACTTAGGCAGCGATCTCTTAGATCTATCTCTATAGATCTTGATGCCTAGAACAGCAGTGCTTCACCTAAGTCCTTCATTGAGAAGCACGTCCCACCAAGTCTTCACAGCATCGTAGCGAAGGGATGTCATTCCCAATGAGTAGTATGTCATCCACATACAATACAAGGAACACAACTGTGTTCCCATTAACCCTCTTGTAGACACGGGTTCATCTTCATTCTTGATGAAACCAAAGCTTGATCGCATCATCGAATCAAGATTCCAACTCCGAGAAGCTTGCTTTAGCCCATAAATGGACCTTTGCAACTTGCATACCTTCCCAGTATGCTGTGGATCTACAAAACCCTCAGGTTGTGTCATGTACACATCCTCGAGTAAGTTTCCATTCAGAAACGCAGTTTTGACATCCATCTGCCAGATCTCATAATCGTGGTATGCTGCAATAACAAACAAGATCCGAATGGACTTAAACATCGCCACTGGAGAAAAGGTTTCATCATAGTCAATACCATGAATTTGCTTGAAACCTTTAGCCACCAATCGGCCCTTATAGGTATGCGTAAGTCCATCCATGTCAGTCTTTCTCCTAAAGACCCACTTACACCCAATGGGTTTGACCCCTTCAGGTGGATCAACCAAAGTCCATACTTGGTTAGTGTACATGGATTCCATCTCGGATCTCATGGCGTCTAGCCATTTCTCAGAATCTGGGCTCATCACAACTTCCTGATAGGAGGTAGGCTCATTCTCAATGAGCATAACGTCATCATGGTCAGACAAGAGAAATGAGTATCTCTCAGGCTGACGACGTACCCTATCAGACCTGCGAAGAGGTAGGTCTACTTGAACAGGTGGTTGTTCCACAACTCTTTGTGCAACAACCTCATCACCCACAACACTTTGTGGTTCCTGTTCAACCTCCATCAAGGCCTCAATGCTATGGTTCTTATCTTGAATTTCTTCAAGATCGAAGGTACTCCCACTAGTTTTTCTAGAAACAAAATCCCTTTCTAGAAAAACCCCAGTCTTTGCCACAAACACTTTGTGCTGACTGGGAATGTAGAAGTAATATCCCTTTGTATCCTTGGGATATCCAACAAAATAGCACCTATCGGATTTGGGTCCCAGTTTGTCCGAGACTTGACGTCGTACGTAAGCCTCACAACCCCAAATCCTCATAAAAGACATCTTGGGATTTTTCCCTGTCCATATCGTATATGGTGTCTTTACCACACCTTGGATGGTACACTACGGTTAAGGGTAAAGGTCGTGTCAGAGCATATCCCAAAAGGATATAGGAAGATCTGTGACTCATCATAGATCGTACCATATCCAATAGGTACGATTCCTCCTTTCGGATACACCATTCCACTGGTGTTCCAAGAGGAGTGAGTTGGGATAGAATCCCACACTCAGCTAGATAGTCACGAAACTCATGGCTAAGGTATTCACCACCTCGATCTGATCGAAGTATCTTAATACTCTTGCCAAGCTGGTTTTGTACTTCATTCTTGAATTCTTTGAACTTTTCAAAGGATTCAGATTTATGTGTCATAAGATACACATAACCATATCTACTGAAGTCATCAGTAAATGTAATGAAGTACCTGTAACCACCTCTAGCAGCAACATTGAAAGGACCACATACATCACTATGTATAAGTCCTAACAAATCTGTTGCTCTTTCGCTATGTCCACTAATGGGAGTCTTGGTCATCTTGCCTAAAAGGCAAGACTCGCATGTCTCATATGATTCAAAATCAAATGAGTCTAGCAGCCCATCCTTATGGAGCTGAGATAAGCGACTCTCATTTATGTGACCTAAGCGACAATGCCAGAGATAGGTTTGGTTCAACTCATTTGACTTGAACCTCTTGGTACTTATGTTATAGATAGGGCTCTCTAAGTCTAGAAAGTAGAGTCCGCTCATTAGAGTGCACTACAATAGAACATATCATTTAAATAAACAACATTTGTTCTTTATTATAAATGAAAAACCTTTCTTGTCCAAACAAGAAACTGAAATGATGTTCTTAGTTAAGCGGGCACATAACAACATTCATCTAATTCTAGTACAAGCCGGAGGGCGTAGATAGATCATAAGTTCCTACAAAGAATAGCGGCAACCCTTGCTCCATTGCCTACTCGTAGGTCCACCTGCCCTTTGTCAATGCCTGCTATTTCTCAAATACCACAAATGTGAGATGCACATCCGTATCTAATACCCATGATGAAGAAATAGATAGATTGACTTCTATAACATTTATACCAGTAGAAGTCTCACTTCTCTTCTTCTTAAGATCTTCCAGTATGCCTTGCTACGCTTCTAGTGTCTCGCTTCCTTCTGTAAGAAGCAAGCCCCTTCCTTGGCTACCCTCCTTTGGGTTTAAGTTCTTTGCCTTTGCCCTTGGCTTGGGACTTTCCCTTACCTTTAGGCTTGCCCTTGCCTTTCTTCTTGCACCATCAAAATGGTGTCGATTTACCCTTCTTAAGGTTAAGCTCTGCGAGCTTCTCAACATGCTGAGCATTTCAGGCAATGGCTTATCAATTTCATTCATGTTATAATTCATGACAAATTGATTGAAGGCTTGTGGCAAAGATTGCAAGATTAGGTCAGTGGCCAGCTCTTGGCCAAGTGGGAATCCCAGCCTCTATAGGTTTTCTACGTACCCAATCATCTTGAGTACATATGTACCTACGGGAGTCCCTTCTTGCATTTTGGACCCAAATAATGCCTTAGAGACTTCATATCTCTCATGCCTAGCTTGTCCTTGATATAGTTGACGAAGATGTCCAACCATATCATAAGCATTCATGAACTCGTGCTTCAGGCTCAGAGTTCATGGTCGCGAGCATTAGACATGACACATCTAATGCATCATCTTGATGCTTCTTGTAAGCATCTTTGTCAGCTCGCGAGGCATTGGCAGGAGGTGCCTCCGGAATGGGCTTCTCCAGGACGTACAACTTCCTTTCTTGGGTGAGAACAATTCTCAAGTTCCTGTACCAGTCTAGGAAATTTGCTCCATTGAGCTTGTCCTTCTCAAGGACGGATCGTAGAGAGAGAGTGTTCGTGGTTGTCGACATAGTTATCTACAACATACAATGCAGAGAATTAATATCATATTCCTTTTATCATTTAATTAGGCCTTTAATCAAATGATGCTCCCACTAAATTATAGGAATTTTGTAGAATCGAGTTATGGATGTGGTCAAACCACTTTTACTAGATTCATACAAACTAGCTATAATTCTTGCGGGACAAGATCCACATCATACTAAGCCTTGAGTTAGATTTGGCTAAATCGCCCAAGACTTAGTACGATCAGTGGGTAACACATTACCGATTACATCTCTATGCAACTCTTGTTTATAGGATTAAGACCCACATTTACAAAAGACCTTGAGTTAGCTTTGGCTAAATCGCCCAAGATTTAGTGTAAATGCGATCTTAACCTATCTTTCCAACGATTGGAATATGCCTATAGTTCTACTCGATCCAATTGAGTTAACTAGTTTTGCTCAATCTAATTGAGCTTACTCTAACCCGAGTCGTGATAGGCGGGACCAAGATTGTCCCTCTGCACCCTACCAAGATAATATGCGTTGCTCTGCTTTGGCAGATTCAACAACAACAAATGATCGAGGTAGTGATGGGTATCAAGGCTCGGTAGGCATTTTTGAGTTGATTCGATTATGATCTAATCTAATCGTAATGTGTATCTTATACGCATTTAGGCCTTTATTATCCTATATTAGCATGCATCATATACATACATTAATTATTCTAGCATGCATCATATACATACAAGAAAATTAACCTAGCATGCATCATATACACACAAACATTTTTCTACTAGCATGCATCACATACATACAAGCAAAATCAATTAAATATACATATATATATATCAACATATATATATATCATTTAAATGTGATATAGTCATGGCCCTACTACGATCTTCTCAAGCCAATGAGAAGATCGGATGGTCAACCTAAGGCTAGCGGCTTCTCCAAGCGCTTCCTTTGACCGCCATGTGTCGTCGTCACCCTTCTCGTAATCTCGTCTTCGAGTGGACTTTCCACCGCTCCATTTTGTACATTACAAATATGAAACTCGAGTTACATTCGAGTCTAAAAACTAATTACAACTAGAATTTCAAAATAAGAGGTACGACGCGCAGGTCGCATACACTATACAACACGCACAACCACAAAACGGCACGCAGGCCGTATTATGAATTACAACACACATAATCCAATCCAATTGGGTTATTGGGCCATGACAATCACAGAATTATACATAATTCTAAATTATGTATTTTTACAGAAAATTTCTATAATTTTTCCTAATTTATTTTGAATTTATGAGTCACCCCTCCGAAACGGTCCCGCTAAGCGGTTTCCGGGCGCGATCGCGGGACATGGCCCCTTTCGGGGATAGGGGCAGCGCCCCTACTCGCAAAATAAACTTCGCGAGTGTCCCTACAATGATCTTACAGCGACTTAAGTCGCTGTCCCAAAAACCTAAAGCGAGAACTCGCCGATTCGGAGAGTTTTTCTCGACGGTTGAAGCCTACGAGTGTCCCAACACTCGTTGCTTCGACTCTATGAGAAAAATACCCAAAAATTCTATAAAATAAGAAAATTTACAGAAACATATAAATCTGTAATTTTTATATCTAATATAAAAACTACAAAAACGAAACACATACATGCTTCGTGACGTGGCTCGATACCATCGTTGGGTTTTTTCCGAGCCGCAAAAACCGCTTTTTGCGTTGCGGAAACCTCGGAAGCCCCGGCCACGGATCCGTGCGAAGTATAAAAATTATAATTACATGTATGTGCTTACAGAAATCCTAGATCTACCTTAGATTTAAGAGGTTAGAACGTTACCCTCGTAGCGGCGCCCTTCGCTTATCCCGCTCGTCCAAAAGTTCGCCGGAACTCGAGAGTGTCAAGTGCACACTCCTCTATGGTATCCACACAAGCAATAGGTGGAGAGAAATGCCTTAGAGTGTGCTAGCACTCCCTTAGGAATTTCAGCCAAAGAGAGGGATGGGAGAGGGAGGCTTGAGAGGAAAGGTTCCAAGGTTGAAGATGAAGTAATGAGAGTAACTCATCAAATGAATTCCCTAATGAAACCCTAAAGTGGCCGGCCACTTCAAGGAGAGGAGTTACATGCATGCATGTAACTCCCATGTCCCTGGTCTCCCTCATGAGGTGGCACCAATTGACAAAGTCAATGATGATGTGGAGCATCATCATTGGCCGGCCATGCCTAGTCATCATCATGACATGACATTTGGTCAAGTCAAACTTGACCTTTCATCTTCCCTCTCAAGTCAAGTCAAACTTGACCTCTAATCTCCCATGGTTGATCAAATCTAACCACTTGACTCAAGTCAATTTAATATAATGAATCTCTATTCATTAATTTAAATTGATTTGATGAATCAAATCTCAATTAGACTCATTCAACACTTGAATCAACTTGAGTCTAACTCAATTAGTCTAATTTGGATTACTCTTAATCCAATTTGGTTCATCCCATGAACCTAATCCTCATGGTTCATCATATGAACCTAATCTCCATCTAATTGCTCTTATGTGTGTGACCCTATAGGTTCTTGTAACGTTGGCAATGTCCCTAAACCGATTTAGGAACATAAGCAATGAGCGGTATCTAGCAACACATCATTGCTACCCAAGTTACAAGAATGTTGAGCTCCAACATCACCTTTGTGACTACTAATTGTGACTCTCACAATATGTGACAATGTCCCTCTATCCTTGACATCTAGATTGACCAATCGAGGCATAGACCGTGTCATCCTCGGTACAATCTAAATCTTGAACTCCAAGTAGACTCACTCTAATCAAATGAGCTCAATATCTCATATTGACTCATTTGGGCATGGCCATGCACTTCGTGGTCTCACTCTATCAAGAATATCGATGTCACCCCGTCATATAGGAGGATAGATCCCATCTACATCACTCACATCCCTCCGCATAATTCGCTACATACCCCCGATGTCGCCTTTATAGTCCACCCATTTACGGGTGACGTTTGTGAGCCAAAGTATGCAACTCCTTATGTAGGGAACCATGGTGACTTCAGGTCTAAGGACTAATAGTCATACTAATAGCCACATGAGAAAGTATATGACACTCATATAACGATCCATGATACTTTCTCATGGCGGGTCATTCAGTATACATTCTCCAATGCATACCCATGTGTCAACTTGATATCTCATATCCATGACTTGTGAGATCAAGTCATCTTGTTGACCTACATGCTAGTCTCTATGCATTAACATTGTCCCTGAATGTTAATACTCGACTAGGAATGATTAAGAGTAGTGTTCTCTATATCATCTCATTATCGATTCAACCAATCGATTGATATAGATAAGAACCTACTACTCAAGGACATTATTATATTTAGTTATTTGGCACCAATACAAGTAAATATAATAACCATGCCTTTATAAATAGGAATATGATACAATAAAGTCCATACAACAATCATCATATGATTGGCTCTAGGGCTTTCACTAACATGGCTTCCTCAATCGAAATCTGTCGACCACATCTTTGTCGACTTTCCATGGATCTAAGGATCTGATACCAACTGACGCAGATAGATAGCGGAATGGATGCTAAATGTGTGTGGTTAGAAAAGAGGGAGAGTAAAAGAGTCGTAGGAGGAGGGGTTTCACTAACAAAGAGGGACACCTCTTAGTTTAAATGAAAAGAAATATTATTAATCAAAACTGAATGTCTTACAAGAGCCTAAACCTATGTTTAAATAGGCTTAGAGAAAGAGAAGGTTTTTTAATGTTAACAAAAATAAACTAACTTTAATAGAAATTTTTTAATAAGCAGGAAAGCAAAAAAAAACTAAACAAATTTTAACAAAAAATAAACTAACTTTAATAGAAATTTCTTAATAAGCAAGAAAGCAAAAAAAAAAAATTTAATAGAAAAAGCCAAAACCCTATTTTAGTGCATCTTCTTCTTATTGGAGTCCAAGTAGATCGCGTTTGCTGTTAGATGCCCCTGCATCAATAATCCTAGGTTTTAACTATGGGATCATGCAAACCTATTTCAATTACTCTACAAAGAATATTCCAAGTTCTCTATTAAGTGATGTAAATTCCGCTTCGGAAAGAGCCTTGGTGAAAATGTCGGCAAGGTTAGACTTAGATTCAATGTAATTAAATTCAATGTCCCTTCTTGCCATATGGTATCTAATGAAGTGATGTTTCACTTCAATGTGGTTGGTCCTAGAGTGATGTACCAAATTTTTGGTCAAATTGATAGTACTCACATTATCACAATAAACTTTGACTTTGGAGTAGTGTAGCTCATAATCTTCTAAGGTATGTCTCATCCAAAGTAATTGAGCTATACAACCACCCATGACTATATACTCGGCCTCGGTTGTGGATAGAACAACATAAGGTTGCTTTCTACTACTCTAACTCACTAGGGAGGATCCAATAAATTGACATCCACCACTAGTTCTTTTCCGATCCAATTTTCAACCCACACAATCAAAATTGGTGTAGACAATTAAATCAAAAGTTTGAGTCCTAGGGTACCATAAACCTTCATTAAGAGTGCCATTTATGTATCTTAATATTCTTTTGACCACTACTAAGTGAGACTCTTTGGCACAAGATTGGTATCTTGCACACAAAACTATCACAAATAAAATATCGAGTCTACTAGCAGTTAGGTATAGTAGGATACCAATCATAATCCTATAAAGTTTTGAGTCGATTAATTTTTCATCTTGATCATTGTCTATCTTAGTGTTGGTTGCCATAGGAGTAGAAACTACTTTAGCATTTTCTAAACTAAATTTCTTGATAATTTCCTTGCCATATTTGGTTTGATATACATGGGTTCACTCACTAGTTTGTTTGACTTGCAGGCCTAAGAAAATGATCAACTCTCCTACTAGACTCATTTCAAATTCATTTTTCATATTCTTAATGAAGTTTTGGAGAAGTTTATTATTTCTTGACTTAAAAATAATGTCATCAACATTCACTTGGGCAACAAAGATGTCTTTTTCTTTTGACTTTAATTTAGAAATAAGGTTTGGTCAACTTGGCCTCTTCTAAAATCCTTAGAGATGAGGAATGATGAAAGTCTCTCATACCAAGTCTGGGGCGCTTATTTTAACCCATACAAAGCTTTCTTAAGCATACATACATGGTCTGGGTAGTTTATATTTTCAAATCCGAGTGGTTGCTCTACCTAGACTTCTTCCTTAATGAACCCATTTAGGAATGTTGATTTCACATCCATTTGATAGAGTTTGAAACCCATGTGAGCGACATATCCTAATAAGATTCGGATAGACTCTAATCTAGCTACCGAAGCATAAGTCTCATCATAATCAAGTCCTTCAACTTGATTAAATTCCCGGGCCACTAACCTAGCTTTGTTTCTAGTGATTTTACTTTGATCATCCAACTTGTTCCTAAAGATTAATCTTGTGGTAACAATTGTGCTATCATTGGGCCTAGGAACTAGTTCTCAAACTTCACTTCTCTCAAATTGAGTTAACTATTCTTGCATTGCTAATATCCAATTCGGATCAAGCAAGACATCATTAATTGATTTGAGCTCAATTTGGGAGATATGGGCAACTTGACTAGTAGGAGCTCTATAGGAGGACATAGTCCTTACTCCTTGTGATAATTCTCCTATTTCTTGGTCTAGAGGATGATTTTGATGAATCCTTAAGGTCCTAGGAGGTGAGTCACATTTAATTTGATCATGGTTATCCTTTCTTCTTTCATCATCGGAATCTCCTCTTTCTCCCCATTGATCAATACCCCCTAATCCTCCCCCTTGATCATTACCCACTAAATTTTGATTTTGAATTCTTTGGGTAACGTCTTAATTTTTGTCATTGATATCCTTATCAATGGAGGATTTCCTAGGGTAGGTACTAGTAGACTCATCAAATTTAACATTAGAGGATTCCTCAAACTTTTGAGTCCTTTTGTTATATACTCTATAATTTCTACTAGTGTATGAGTATTCAACTAGGATTCCTTCATTTGCCTTAGATTCAAAATTTTCTAAATTGTCTTTGGTATTCAAAATATAGAATTTGCATCCAAAGACCTTAAAATAATAGATTGTTGGAATCGTGCCATTCCATAATTCAAGGGTGTTTTATCTAAAAACCTATGGATTAGGACATGATTTTGGATATAGCAAGCGGTGTTAATTGCTTCCTCCCACAAGTAGCTAGGTATAAAGAATATTTATTAAGCATAGTTCTAGCCGCCTCTTGTAGGGTATGATTTCTCCTTTCCATCACCTCATTTTGTTGGGATGTTCTAGGATAAGAGAACTCATGCTTGTACCCTTGTTCTAAGTAAAATTTATAAAAGTTAGAATTCTCAAATTCTTCACCAAGATCACTACAGATCGAGCTAATTTTGAGATTCCTTTCATTTTCAACCCTTTTGTTAAATCTTATGATTATTTCTGAGGTATCATCCTTATTTTTCATAAAATAGACCCAAGTATACTTAGAAAAATCATCTACTATAACTAAGCAATACTTATTACCATTTAATGAAGGAGTACTATGACAATAAAATAAATCTAAATGCAATAATTCTAATAGTAATGAAGTGTTAGTTAGTGTTTTACCTTTGTGTGATGATTTGGATTGCTTTCCTTCTTGACATACATCACACAAATTGTCCTTGACATACTTCACTTTTGGTAGCCCTTTCACTAGTTCCAACTTGACTATCTTGGCAATGTTCTTCATGTTAATATGTCTAAGCCTTCTATGCCATAGCCAAACTTCCTCTTATTTTAACATGAGACACTTAGTAGAAATGTTAGAAGCATAGAAAAGATCAGCATAATAAATATTCGATTTCCTATGTCCAACTAACATGCAATCTTCTAGACTTTTGTGTCTAATCAAACATTTAGAGGATTTAAATTCTACAGTATAGCTTGCATCACAAAGTTGACTAACACTAAGTAACTTAAACTTCATGCTTTTAACTAATAAAACTTTGTGAATGATGATTTTAGGGGATACCTCAATTATACCTCTACCTAAAATATTGAGCTTCCCATTATTGCCAAAAGACACGGTTCTTTGTTAACATGGTTGATTGTGGAGAACTTGCTCACATTTCTGGTCATGTGTCTTGAGCAACCGCTATCCACAATCCACATATTTGGTCCACTTACCTAAACAACATGAAAAACAAACTCCTTTGGTACCCAAATGTTTGGACCGGTAATATCATTCAAAATTTTTTTTTTTACTACCCATGCCTTCTTTACCTTTCCCTTAATAGTTACTTTTCTATTAATCAGGGAAAATAAGCAATTTCCTTGTCCTTAGATTTGTACACTATACCAGCCTTGTTGTATATAGCTCTTTGGTCTTTAAGGATCATGTCAAGGAATTTTGAGTCACCAGTAAATTTTTCTAAGTTCTTAATTCACAAATTTCATTTTTAATATTTTCATTTTCTTCCCTAAACATCCAAGAATCACAACTTAAGGATTCTTCATTTCTAACTGCCTTAATTTCTACCTTTAAGTCCTTAACTCTAGATTTTGACTTATCTAATACATTTTTAAGATAGGCAATAGTCTTATATAAAAGTTCTACTTGAGGGGAGTTGTTTACCTCATCGTCACTAGATGACGATTCGTCACTAGAAATGAACTCTCCTTGACTTGAGTTTGATTTGTCGGTGTCATTGTCCAAGGCCATGAATTGTAGGAGATCATTGGAACGCTAGAGGGGGGGGGGTGAATAGCTTGTTATCGTTACTCGATGGAAATTGTTCGCGTGTTCGTCTACAAACTTCGTTAGCCCGCAGTGGAATAATAATAAAGCGACAATGAAATAGACAAACATAACACAACACAAGTATTTAATGTGGTTCGGAACCTCAAGGTTCCTACTCCACGGCTGAGCTCGACGAGCTCTAGTGATGCACACACAACCACTAATAAACACTCCTTCTCGGAATAATTCGGAGGCGGAGAAACCTCATACAATAGTTTACAACAATAAACTAAATACAACAAGCAACTAATATGAAATACAATGCAATACAAGTAAAGAAAACACTTTACAAATGCCTTTGGATTGCTTGCTTTTGGTTGCTTGAAGAATGGCCTTGGAGACCATGATTTGCAGAAACAAATCACCCTAAGGATGCTCAAGACTCGGATGCTTTTTCCTCCTCCACGAGCTCCATTTAAAGCTTCTGCTTGGAATGGAAAATGCCGAATACCCGATCAGCCTGCCTCGGGACGATCGATGACAACGACTAGATCCACATTGGAAAAATCCAACGAATCCATCATCAGTCGACTGATAATGACCATCAGTCAACTGTTTGAGCCTCCACTCGACTACTAACCCTGACAGTTAGACTCCATTCTATGCCCGAAAAACCGAGCACCCGATCGGTGATCACACGATCGATCAGCTCACTCGATCATCGCCCACCTCTGGCAGTCAACTGCTAAGCCAATTCTCGTAGTCAAACCCTAGTTGACTCATGCCAGTCGACTGCCATATGGCACCAGTCGACTGACACACCTCAAACATGAGGTTTTAACCCAAGTATGGTGCCCCCATACTTGTTAGACAACCCTTAGCCTAGACCTAAGCCTTCTAGCCACCTCCATCAGCCTCACGCCTCTCAGATCCCTCCAAGTCATCCATGACTTGTTCATCCATCGCGCTAGCCTTCAGGTGCTTCCAATCGGCTATGTCATGCTAATAGTGTCTACACCGCCAAGGCACATTGGACTTATGTTGCCAAGACTCCGCTTAGACTTTATGCCACCAACCATTGGACTTATGCTGCCAAGACTCCCTCTTAGACTTTACGCCACCAATATCAAACCCCTTGGACTTCTCAAATGCCAAGACTCAAGCTTGGACTTTCCCTTGCCAACATATGTTGGACTTTCTATGCCAAGACCCATGCTTGGACTTTTCCTTGCCAAGTGTCCCACTTGGACTTTCCCCTGACAATTACATTGTCATATGTTTTTGTCTAACATCAAAACATCTCTCGAGTCAAGCTCGAGTCCTGGTCAATCGTGACCTGGGCCGATTGCACCAACAATCTCCCTCTTTTTGATGTTTGACAAAAAACAAACAAACCATTGAGTTAGACCATCTAACTCAACCCAATCATCCCCATCAATTTTCCCAATTGATGTCATTCTCTCAATAAGTTCTCCCCCAAAACATTCTCCCCCTTTTTGACTAACATCAAAAATGTTCTCTCCAAGAAGGTCAATGTCTCATGTCCCAATGAGATCTTACAATCTCTCCCTTGGTCCAAAAATACCTAGGATGTCTACCATCTTTCTAGTGATAAGTCCCATATCACTCAAGAGAGGCAATCCTATACACTCTCTCAATTTCCAAATTGGGTATCTCAAAATCCCATTTTCCCTTCTCATGAGGAAAAATACCATGCATTATCCCATGATGGATATCTCCCCCTAAAGGCTTGCTCCCCCTTGACCATTGCACCAACAATGTCCTTAGGAAGTCCCTAAGCCAATAGGAGCTCTAAATCATCAAAAATAAGGTTCAAAGTTCAAACATGAACTCTCCCATCCTTAAATTTGATACAAACTTAAACAACTCTCCTAATCTATATCCAATGGATTTTCACCCTTTATAATGCTTCCCAAAGCTTATCCTAGGATTAGGAGTGGTTAGGGACCTTAACCGTAGCTGAACACGGGTTAAACAACCTTGTTTTCTCGAAATCATCATTGACAGTCGACTCTCTCAGCTACCAGTCGACTGCTAACTGAAATATCAGAATTTCAGTTATCAGAAATGAAATTCGGAAAATCATAAATAATTATACGCAATTCAAAAATTCATGAAATTTCATACGTATAATACTTATGACTAATAAAATGGGTGAAAAATAATAGAAAAATATTTTACCCATAAAATATCGAAATTGATACAAAATCAAAAAGTGAATAAAAACTTCAAAGTTTTGTTAGGGCAATCTCTTGCCGTAATATGGTTTTGATGGTGTGGCAAAGGGTTTAAGTTAGTTTGATATGTTGATTTGATATGTGCGTTGAAGTCGTGCAGGACTTAGTAATTCGCACATGGAGCCGTGGCGAGTTTCACATCTCATGACTCGTGCCTTGAGTCGGTGAAGGATAGCTTTGCGGAAGCCGTGCGCTTGGAGCATCCGAGGGACCGCTGGACGAGAAGCTTGGAGTGAAGCCGGAGGAAGTAGACTTCGAGGCAAGAGACGCGAAGGAGCATTGCAGAGCCGTGCGCCTGATGCTGCCGAGGGACGTGGCCGAGAACGAAGAGAACTTCGAAGGCGAGGGACTCCGAGAGATGAGAGTGAGCGATTGTAACCCGGGGAAAGGTAGCTCTTAGGTGAAACTTGGCCATTTGGCCAAGTGTCGGATGGGTTTTCTGTTAGTGAAAGCCCTAGAGCCAATCATATGATGATTGTTGTATGGACTTTATTGTATCATATTCCTATTTATAAAGGCATGGTTATTATATTTACTTGTATTGGTGCCAAATAACTAAATATAATAATGTCCTTGAGTAGTAGGTTCTTATCTATATCAATCGATTGGTTGAATCGATAATGAGATGATATAGAGAACACTACTCTTAATCATTCCTAGTCGAGTATTAACATTCAGGGACAATGTTAATGCGTAGAGACTAGCATGTAGGTCAACAAGATGACTTGATCTCACAAGTCATGGATATGAGATATCAAGTTGACACATGGGTATGCATTGGAGAATGTATATCTTGAATGACCCGCCATGAGAAAGTATCATGGATCGTTATATGAGTGTCATATACTTTCTCATGTGGCTATTAGTATGACTATTAGTCCTTAGACCTAAGCCACCATGGTTCCCTACATAAGGAGTTGCATACTTTGGCCACAAACGTCACCCGTAAATGGGTGGACTATAAAGCGATTTCGGTATGTAATTATGCGGAGGGATGTGAGTGATGTAGATGGGATCTATCCTCCTATATGACGGGGTGACATCGATATTCTTGATAGAGTGAGACCACGATGGTGCATGGCCATGCCCAAATGAGTCAATATGAGATATTGAGCTCATTTGATTAGAGTGAGTCTACTTGGAGTTCAAGATTTAGATTGTATGAGGATGACACGGTCTATGCCTCGATTGGTCAATCTAGATGTCAAGGATAGAGGGACATTGTCACATATTGTGAGAGTCACAATTAGTAGTCACAAAGGTGATGTTGGAGCTCAACATTCTTGTAACTTGGGTAGCAATGATGTGTTGCTAGATACCGCTCATTGCTTATGTTCCTAAATCGGTTTAGGGACATTGCCAACGCGTTACAAGAACCTATAGGTCACACACATGAGAGCAATTAGATGGAGATTAGGTTCATATGATGAACCATGAGGATTAGGTTCATGGGATGAACCAAATTGGATTAAGAGTAATCCAAATTAGACTAATTGAGTTAGACTCAAGTTGATTCAAGTGTTGAATGAGTCTAATTGAGATTTGATTCATCAAATCAATTTAAATTAATGAATAGAGATTCATTATATTAAATTGACTTGAGTCAAGTGGTTAGATTTGATCAACCATGGGAGATTAGAGGTCAAGTTTGACTTGACTTGAGAGGGAAGTTGAAGGTCAAGTTTGACTTGACCAAATGCCATGTCATGTTGTTTCCTAGGCATGGCCGGCCCATGATGATGCTCCACATCATCATGGACGTGGTCATTTAGTGCCACATCTTGAGGGAGACCAAGGGTCATGGGAGTTACATGCATGCATGTAACTCCCCCTCCATGAAGTGGCCCGCCACCATTGGGGGGGTATGTGAGTGAAAATTCATCTTGTGAGTCATCACTCATTACTTCATCTTCTTCATTGGGAATTTTCCTCTCAAGCTCTCCTCTCCTTCTCTCTCTCTTTGGCCGAACCAACCAAGGAGTGCTAGCACACTCAAGGTTGAGTTTTCTTCCACCTATTGCTTGTGTGGATACCATAGAGGAGTGTGCACTTGACACTCTCGTTGTGACTTTGGGACGGGATTTGCGAAGGGCATCGCATCAAGGGTAACATCCTTATCTCTTAGTTCTAAGGTAGATCTAGAGGATTTTGTAAGCACATACATGTAATTAGTTTCAATACTTCTTCGCACGGATCCGTGGCCGGGACTTCCGGGGTTTCCGCAACGCAAAAAGCGGTTTTTGCGGCCCGAAAAAGCCCAACATTTTCCTGACACCAGTCGACTGCCATGTCATGGCAGTCGACTGCTCTGAGTCGAGTGAGTTCGACTGGTATACGATCGGCGATTGGCCGCAATGATCGCCATACGTGGCGAACATCGATCACGATCGGCGCACCGCGCCGATCGTCATTCGTTTGGGCCAGGCGGTCGACTACGAGCGATGGCCGATGACGGAGGTCCATCGATCGGTGTCCATAGATCGCCAAGAGTTCCGTTGGACTACAACGGTCGGGATCCGACGTGTTCGGAGGCCGTTAGTGACGGCAGTCGCCAAGGGCGGCAATCGATGGCGAACGGGAAGAAAACAACCCTCTCTATAAAAAGGGAGGGTGTAAGCCTTTGAGAGGCTAATGCTCATACTCCAAACGATCTTCCTTGTGCCCCACAAGCTTTAAACTCTTCTTACTTGTCTTTACTTCAATCCTATTGTAAGAAGAGTGATCTTGGTTGTAAAGGTTACCTCCACCTAGCTTGGTGCAAAGGAGAGACCACTTAGTGGATTGGTTTAGCGGAGTGATTCACCGAGGATGAATCGGGGACCGTGGATTAGCGGCGTAGCCGTGAACCACGTTATACCATCGTGTTAGCGTTTGTTTTATTGTTTGTCTTTTGCTTTGTATTTGTATATTCCGCTTGCGCTAATCTTTTGTAGACGAGCAATTTACGACGTCCAACGTACGAGGGCTATTCACCCCCCTCTAGCCGGCCAATAGATCCCCTACAAGTGGTATCAGAGCCGAGGAAAGCTTGTCGAGGACTAACCGCCACAAAGCAACTTTCAAAATGGCGGCTCAACATCCATCCTCCGAATTTGAATTAGCTTGGTGGAAGAAGCGAATGGAGGTATTTTTCGAAACAGATTTTGACATTATGATTACAATGGAATCCGGTTTCGTTTTGCCTAGGGATGAAGAGGGGAAGCCAATAGAGAAATCTAGGTGGACCAAGAAGCAAAGAGAGGAGCACCTTGCGAACTCAAAGGCAAAACATCATCTTTTCAATGTGCTCCCCCAACAAGAGATCAACCGGATCGGAGAATGTGCTAGCGCCAAAGAGATGTGGGAGAAGCTTATAGAACTCCATGAAGGCACATCTGAGGCCAAGCTAGCAAGGAGAGACCTCCTCCGCTCCCAACTATCCAATATAAAACTAGAAAAGGGAGAAAAGGTAACCTCACTACACTCTAGGTTTAAAGAAATTTTAATTGGGCTAACAAGTGTAGGTGAGAAGCTATCAAACCGGGACATGCTCATGAAGGCTATAGATGCCTTTCCCTGGTCCTCAAAGTGGAGCTCCATGGTGGATTCGTTCTACATCTCCAAGAACTTGGAAGTAAGTACCTTGGAGGAATTTTTCTCAACAATGGAGCTTCACGAAACTAGGCTTGAAGGAATACAAGAGGAGCCTAGAATTCAACCCTCAAGAGGAGTAGCCTTGATGGCAAATAAGGGGAAGAAGAAGATAGAGATCCCCTCCTCCTCATCCGATGAAGCTTCCTCCTCCTCCATGGATAGCACCGAAGAAGCCTATATGGTAAGGAGGGTAAGACGTGCATTTAAGAATTTTAGATTTGATAAATCTAATGATAGGAATAGAAGACCAAGGGAGAAGGTCATATGCTACAATTGCCAAGGAGAAGGGCACATAAGGGACAATTGTCCTCTCCTAAACAAGAGCAAGGAAGAGAGGAAAAAGAAAGAAGAAAAGAAGAAGAAAAAGGGGAGCAAGAAGAAAAAGGAAGAGGAGAAGAAGACAAAGGAAAGGGAAAGGCCAAAGCTCTCAAGGCAAGGACTTGGGATGACCCATCTTCATCCTCCTCATCATCATCGGATGAGGAGAATGCCTTTGTCACCAATTTGGCCTTGATGGCTTTTGATGACTTGGATTGCTCTTCATCCAAAAATGAAAGATCAAGCTCAAGTGGAGAGAGCTCAAGTGAAGGGGGAGCTTCTACATCCTCATCATCCGAAGAAGAAGAAGAAGACATGGAAACTATGGTAACAAATGCTTCTCCTAAGAAAATAGTTTCCATAATCTCTAGTTTAACTAAGGACTTATTTGACATGAAAAAGAAAAATAAGAGCATGCTAGATAAAATTAAGGATTTAGAAAATAAGCTAGAAAATGCATGCTTAAATGATAATATTTCTTCTAGCTTAGATGATGCATGTTCACATGATTATATGCCTTTGGATGTTAATGATGCATGCATAGAGGAAAATAGGGCATTAAGGGAAAAGGTAGATTATTTAACCAAAGCCCTAGAGAAATTCACAATTGGCTCCAACACCTTAAATATGATCCTAGGGAGCCAAAGGGCAAGTTTTAACAAGAAGGGCCTAGGTTACTAGGAAAAGAAAAATGAAAAGGCCTACAAATGCCTTATAGCTAGGGGACAAGATAAGAAGAAGGTAATAGCTAGAAAATGGATCCCCAAGGAATATTTAGTGAACCCAATAGGAAAGAATTTATTTTGGGTTCCAAAATCCATCCTTAAGGGTTAGAAAACCCCTAGGGTAGTCAACCATATGGAATTGACCTATATCATATTTTGGTTGACTTAGGATGACGGGACAACATTTTTTAGATAGTGTTGGGTGATGATAACGTACCCATAAATAGGTAATAATGCTTAAATCATGATGATTAATGTAATTGTTACACATATGTACAATCATGATTTATGATTTATGATATTGGGTACATCATCATGAGAAATAGGTTTAAATCATGCTTTAGGTGATACTTTGTTTATTATCATCATATAATACCTAATGCATGGTTATAAATTGATGAAAACATGCATTTCATGATCATAATGTGAAATTAAATCATATATGTCATTATGATCATGTTAATTGTTAGGTTAATACTTAACCATGATAGAATTGCATGAATATATTGGTTAAGTATATACAAATACCCCCTAGGACGCATCTCACACTCACCATAGGCTACCTTGATTGAAAACTTAGCATGAGTGAGATGTTAGGATGATACATATGTCCACTAATGCCTATGACATTTAGATGGTCATTTAAAGTATCAAAATAGCAATAATAGACCAATCATGGGGAAGGCTTATGTTTAATTCATAGACATATTGCCCAAAGATCATGGTTGGATATTTCATATGTTTTCAAAACAATTCTTTAATCTAAAATCTATGTATTCATGTTTTGGAACAATTCAAAGCAAGACTAGGTGCTAAAATGGATACTAACATGATCAAAAACTAGTGGTTTTTCAAGTGTTTGGATTTTTGGCAAATCTCAGAAAATATAATGATTTTTCATGAAAACTATTTTCCTTGATAGATATACTTAATAGAAATATGCTCCTCAAATTTCATGATTTTCAAATTTTCTGGAATTTTTAATGCATTTTGAAATTCGCCGAAAATTCAATTTGAATCAATTGTGCTACCATTGCCATCGATAGCGATCATTGCTCACTAAAATCAGCCCGCAATTTTCTGATTTCAGATTTTAATCATGTTTTTGGTATTTTCCCTCCATTATACTTGATGCCATGAGTTTATAACTTCGTGTTAATCTTTTTGATGGTGTCAAAGGGGGAGAAATAATTATGTTTAAGTTAATTATTTTAGGGGGAGAAATATATGATAGGAGAAAATTTGCAGAGAGTTTCATGGATTAAGAGTGGCATGTTGTTATATCATGTTTATCTTTACATGCTTTCTTACCTTAGAACTTATATCAAATGTTTTTTCCTAACTTAAACGGATTGCCACACATCAAAAAGGGGGAGATTGTTAGGGCAATCTCTTGCCGTAATATGGTTTTGATGGTGTGGCAAAGGGTTTAAGTTAGTTTGATATGTTGATTTGATATGTGCGTTGAAGTCGTGCAGGACTTAGTAATTCGCACATGGAGCCGTGGCGAGTTTCACATCTCATGACTCGTGCCTTGAGTCGGTGAAGGATAGCTTTGCAGAAGCCGTGCGCTTGGAGCATCCGAGGGACCGCCAGACGAGAAGCTTGGAGTGAAGCCGGAGGAAGTAGACTTCGAGGCAAGAGACGCGAAGGAGCATTGCGAGCCGTCGATGCGCCTTTTAGCCGGGACGTGGCGAGAACGAAGAGAACCGAAGGCGAGGACTCAGAGATGAGAGTGGCGATTGTAACCGGGAAGGGTAGCTCTTAGGTGAAACTCGCCATTTGGCCAAGTGTCGGATGGGTTTTCGACACCCCGCCATGTCATGTCATGGCGCCGATCGCCGAAGTCGAGTGAGTTCGATCGGTATACGATCGATCGATGTGGCGGGCCGATCGGTCACATCGTGGGCGATCGGCAAGACCATCGATCGGCTGGCGGATCGGGTCAATAGGGTTTTAGCCCGAGGTCCATCGAGATCCGGCGTGTTCCGTGATGGCGGGAAGAAAACAGCCCTCTCTATAAAAAGAGTGGGTGTATGCCTTTGAGAGGCTAATGCTCAGACTCTATACAATCTTCCTAGTGCCTGGCTTTAAACTCTTCTTACTTGTCTTTACTTCAATCCTATTGTAAGAAGAGTGATCTTGGTTGTAAAGGTTACCTCCACCTAGCTTGGTGCAAAGGAGAGACCACTTAGTGGATTGGTTTAGCGGAGTGATTCACCGAGGACGAATCGGGGACCGTGGATTAGCGGCGTAGCCGTGAACCACGTTATACCATCGTGTTAGCGTTTGTTTTATTGTTTGTCTTTTGCTTTGTATTTGTATATAATCTTTTGTAGAAGAGCAATTTACGACGTCCAGCGTCAGGGCTATTCACCCCCTCTAGCATAGATCCCTACAAGTTTTAGCTCACTTTGTATCAATCTCATCAATGGTGATTGCTATCAAAGATAGACTTCACCAAGGTTTTTCAAAAGGATTTTAAAATGTTTTCAAAACCTTATTTTGGATCATATTCCTTGGGCTCATTGTACATGACTTGTACACAAGCTTTTCCAATGATCCACAACATGATATTACATGAGTTTGAGTTCATCTAGATGCAAAAACTATGCACCTTGAACTTAACTCATATCCTATCATCTCACATATATCTAGGGTATTTAAAACACATAAAAGTCAATGTGATGTGAGATGTGGGTTTTGTTCATCCTAATCTAGGATTTCATGTATTTTTCTAAGGCAACTCTACTTGATTCCCTTATAAATGGGACTCCAAGTCATGTCATTGTCCTTAAATCAATTTTAATCAAATTAAATGCATGGAGTATGATCATGGCATAAATGATAGCAATAATTAAGCATGGCCAATGATCATGATGTCATGGCATATGATTTAATCTAAAAACATATGACATTTAATCCTTAATCCTAAACATGATCATGACATATTAAATGATAGAAATAAACATGATGTCATGACATGACATATGACAATCAAGGCATGGCAAATAAAAGATATAGGTATAGGAATACCTAAATTTTAATATTAGTTGCCATTTGATATAATTAGGTATATTTTACCATATTCCTACTAATCTCCCAAGTGTGACAAAAACCCAAAATGACACACTATAACTCTAAAACCTAATTTGTGCCAATTTGATCATTTTATGAAACTTCTCAAGATATATTGGCACATCCTAAAATCTTTTAGGATCATAATTCAAATCTATTTCCAAGATATCCATAACCTTGGAAATGACCTAAAATGTCAACTTTGCTATGATTTAGTTAACTACTCATCCAATCAAGGTTGACACGACCTAACCCATCTAGCGTGAGTCAATCACACTCCTAGGAACCCAAAATCTATTTGAGCTCATTGGGTTAATTAGGTATTCCTTAGGGATGACCTCCCTAGTTACCCTCCTAATGACCCTTTTAGGCTTGGTAGCCTTGGTCATTTTGGTCTTGCTTAGGTTAATCTTAGGGATTGCTTCCCTAGTAACCTTCTTAGTGGCCACACTAGGTTTCTTTGAAACCCTAGCCACTAGGCACTTCCATGGTTACTCTTAGGGATAACTTCCCTAGTAACCTTGGTCTTCCTAGACCTAGTTTGTGTTCCATAATCTAATGGAACGCTATGATAAGCCACCTTAGGCTTAGGTTTGTGACCCATACCTTGCTTGCCCTTGGATGACTTTTGTCTCTTAGGCCCTAGGTGTTGACTTTGAGTCCTAGACCCTTGACTTAGACTATTTGACCCTTGAAATTGATTTTGCATCTTCTTGAGGGTCTTTTCTAATTTCTCAAGCCTTGACCTCAAGGCTTGATTTTTTAATTCTAATTGCCCAATTTTAGAATTTTGATTTAATCCTTGGGCATTGTCCTTTCTAGGTATATGCCTAGTCCATTTGGGATTAAGACCTAGGTGTTCTCCTATTTTCCTAATAGACTCCCTAGGTAAAACTTTTCTAGGGACATTAGTCCCAAATTTCTCCTTCTTTGAAAAATAGACATTTTTAGCTCCTAAACAAAATTCCCTGTTTCTAGCATGCTCTTTTTGATAAATAGCAAGATTGCTAAAATTAGTTCTAGCATGCTTTTGCCTATAATTGAAAGAAAAAGCATTATTTAGATATACCTTAGGGTTTGTCTTAGAGGCTCCCCCTACTTGTGATGCTCTCTTTTTATCTCCCTTTGGACATTGACTCCGGTAATGCCCTTTTGAATTGCACTTGAAGCATATGACATGCTCCTTGCTCTTTTGACTTTGGGCACCGACATCTTTGACCTTTGGAGCCAGTTGAGCCTTCTTTACTTTCTTTGGGAACTTACTCTTATAATGCCCAAATTCCCTACACTCAAAACACATAATGTTATTTTTATTTTGAATAGAGGTGTTTGAGTTACCTAAGTCAATGGAGGCCGGAATCGGATTTTGAGCTTCTTCATCTTGACCGGATGTTGAAGCTTCTTCTAGATGTTGCTCTGGTGATCTAATCTTCTCCCCCTCAATCCTAGAGGTGCAGGTCTCCTCCGATTCTACTTCCTCTTTCTCCTTGGATGTTGATGGTCTCTCAACCTCCAAGTCCTCACTTCCTTGTGAGGATGATGTGTTTGCCTCTTCGGTCCCTTCCTCTTGGACTGGTGATGGACTTTCATGGAGCTTGGCCACTTGACTCCATAGCTCCTTGGCATCTATATAATTACCTAACATACACAAGATATTGTTAGGTATTAAATCAATCAAAAATTTTATTACCTTATTATTTTTCTCGAAGCTTTAGAGTTGATCCTCACTCTATCTCTTCTTTTTGAGGAATCCACCATTTGGTCCTCTTGGATACTCAAATCCTTCCATTAATAAGGACCACTCCTTAAAATTTTTCATCATAAAAAAATCTTCAATCCTTCTCTTCCAAGAATTGAAGCCTTCTTCTCCATAAAAAGCATATGGGACCAGCGTGTTGATATCCCATCCTAGTTGTTCTTGGACTTCCATCTTCACCCTCTAGCATGCTCCCTTAGTTGTTATCTTGAAGAGTGGCCTTGCTCTGATACCACTTGTAGGAGATCATTGGAACACTAGAGGGGGGGGGTGAATAGCTTGTTATCGTTGCTCAATGGAAATCGTTCGCGTGTTCGTCTACAAACTTCGTTAGCCCGCAGTGGAATAATAATAAAGCGATAATGAAATAGACAAACACAACACAACACAAGTATTTAATGTGGTTTGGAACCTCAAGGTTCCTACTCCACGGTTGAGCTCGATGAGCTCTAGTGATGCACACACAACCACTAATAAACACTCCTTCTCGGAACAATCCGGAGGTGGAGAAACCTCGTACAATAGTTTACAATAATAAAATAAATACAACAAGCAACTAATATGGAATACAATGCAATACAAGTAAAGAAAACACTTTACAATTGCCTTTGGATTGCTTGCTTTTGGTTGCTTGAAGAATGACCTTGGAGACCCTAATTTGCAGCAACAAATCACCCCAAGGATGCTCAAGAACCGAATGATTTTTCCTCCTCCATGAGCTCCATTTAAAGCTTCTGCCTGGGCTAGAAAATGCCGACCAGTTGTTTGCTCAGGATAGTCAGTCGACTGATGCCACTGTTGTCGTGAGACAACGACTAGATCCACATTGGAAAAATCCAATGGATCCATCATCAGTCGACTGATAATGACCATCAGTCGACTGTTCGAGCCTCCACTCTATTGCTAACCCTAGCAGTCGAGTTAGACTCCATTCTATGCTCGAAAAACCGAGCACCAGTCGACTGATCACACGATCAGTCGACTGCTCAGCCACTCAGTCGACTGCCCACCTCTGGCAGTCGACTGCTAGGCCAATTTCCATAGTCAAACCCTAGTCGACTGTCATATGACACCAGTCGACTGGCACACCTCAAACATGAGGTTTTAACCCAAGTATGGTGCCCCCATACTTGTTAGACCACCTTTAGCCTAGACCTAAGCCTTCTAGCCACCTCCGTCAGCCTCACGCCTCTTGGATCCTTCCAAGTCATCCATGACTTGTTCATCTATTACGCTATCCTTTAGGTGCTTCCATCGGCTATGTCATGCTAACGGTGTCTACACCGCCAAGGCACATTGGACTTATGCTGCCAAGACTCCGCTTGGACTTTACGCCGCCAACCATTGGACTTATGCTGCCAAGACTCCCGCTTGGACTTTACGCCGCCAATATCAAACCCCTTGGACTTCTCAAATGCCAAGACTCAAGCTTGGACTTTCCCTTGCCAACCCATGTTGGACTTTCCATGCCAAGACCCATGCTTGGACTTTTCCTTGCCAAGTGTCCCACTTGGACTTTCCCTTGACAATTACATTGTCATATGTTTTTGTCGAACATCAAAATATCTCTTGATTCAAGCTTCAGTCCTGTTCAATCGTGACCTGAGCCGATTGCACCAACATGAATGTCATATGTCGGGTAATGTGGCAAAGCTCATCATCATCCGATGAGTTCTCAATAATTTGAGTGTCCCAAGTTATTTGTGCCACCATAGCCTCCTTCTTCTTCTCCTTCTTGTCATTCTTCTTCTTTTCCTCTTCTTCCTTCTTCTTTAGCTCCGGGCAATTTGGCTTGATATGCCCCTTTTTTTGCATCCATAGCAAGTAATATTAGTATTAAAAATTGAATTACTACTTGATTTACCTTTTGAGGATTGGAACATCCTTCTCACATCCTTCTTTGTGAGTCTTCTTGATTTTTCGTCAAACTTCTTGACGTAGTGAGCCACTTCACTAGTCGACAATTCTTCGTCACTACTTGATGGTTCATCCTCTGACTCGGATGATGAATAGACTTCCTTCTTCTCCTTATTATTCTTCTTATCTTTCTTTTCTACAAAGAGAGTTAGACCTTTTTCCTTAGAAGACATGTTAGCTTGCTCATGTAATTCGAATTCACAAAATAATTCATCTAACTTAGCCAAAGAAAGGTCTCTAGAGACCTTATAAGCATCCACCATTGATGCCCATAAGGTGCTTCTAGGGAATGATTGAAGCACATACCTTACAAAGTCCCGGTTATCTACCTTCTCACCTATAACGTGAAGTCCGTTGACTATCTCCTTGAATTTTTCCATGCATTTGGCTTACCATCTCATTTTTCTTCATGGAAAATGTTTGGATTTGTCTTATCAATAAGTCCCTCTTGGCTCTCCTTGATTTCTTGGACCCTTCATTTAGATTAATGAGCTTCTCCCAAAGCTCCTTGATAGAGTTGAATGGTCCCACCTTGCATAGTTTCTCCTTTGATAAACCACATTGGAGTGTGGTTGTTGTTTTGGCATTTGCTTGTGCCTTCTTTGCCATTTCTTTAGTCCAATCTTTTATCGATAAGAGTGCTCCAAATTCATCCACGGACTTCTCGAAGCCATCTACGACATTAAACCAATTTTTGATGTCATTCATCAAATAATATTTCATCCTGCCTTTCCAATAGGCCAAGTCATTGCCATCGAAGAATGGTTGTTGCACTGTGCAATAACCCTCTTGAAAAGCCATCTTGCTCCGGTTGATGGTTAGATCTTTTGTTGTGATCCGGGTTCTGATACCACTTATTGGGGATCCTTTGTATGGCTAGCGGGGGGGGGGGGAGTAAATATCTCTTTCTATTTCTACACGAATAATTATTGGAATAAAATACAAATCGAAAGCTAATAATGAAAGACAAAAAAAAACAATCGCTAACACAAGTTATTTAATGTGGTTCGAGATGCGCTCTACTCTACGACAATCTTTAAGGTGGATCACCCCTTTCAATCCTTCACTAGAAAACTCCTTTTGATGAGAACACCAAGGTGGAGAAGCCTTCTTTACAATGCACACTCTACTTCTTACAAGATAATTGAATTGAGCTAAGGAAGAAGAGGTTAAAGAACTTAAAAAGCTTAGAAGAAGGCTTGGTGAGCTTACGAAGAAAGATTAGAATGAGCACCAACCATCTTCAAGCTCTCTAAGCCTCCTTTATAGACTTTGGCGTTTTTGCCCATCAAGC